>OX621260.1:3750000-5000000 GCA_951640165.1 Pseudoips prasinana
GTTTTTTGCCATTTGGCTACGGAACCCTAAAAAGAAATAGAAAGTGCCCCTTAGTTGAGATGACTAGTCTCCGTTGAGACCGACCGCCTCACCGAATTTAAACCAGGAGGGCATAACTTTTAGCATATAGTTTTATCTTTTCCGGAATAATCTGTAACTTAACTTTTATTAATCACATTGCGTCCCTACCAACCCACAAGTCGATTGGTGTGGTTGGTTGCGTTCGAATGGGTTCAATGCCCATCCAGGACATGTCTGTTTGTCCTGAGTCTGGGTGTAATTATCTATATAAGTATGTTTTTACAAAAGAAAAGTAGTGTGTGTAGTATATCAGTTGTCTGATTCCCACAGTACAAGCTCAGCATGGAATGTACACTTACCTATATGCAGACAGCTCTCTATCAAACTCCCCTAAAGTCCTCGAATGAAAGTTGTTCAGGTACAAGTCGCGAGCCTGGTCCAGCATAATGGCAAGTATATGTATTAAGTCTTCTATATCTTCTTGATTGAGAGATGTGGCTTGGATCAAGTTGGCTCGGAAGGTGCTATGGTTTTCCTGCCAAAGATCACTTAAACTATAAGGTTGAATTTCCACTTGAGATCTGCAAGGAAGCTGAAGTTGATAGGTCAGCACAGTTCTAGAACTAGATTTTGGCATCATCAACAGCCTGATCGAGGCAAAAGAGGTGTGCAAAGATCGTGACAAATGGAAATCGGTTGTCTCTGCTTACCCCTCTGGGAAACAGGCGTGAGTCTATGTATGCATGTATCAGCCTGATCGTCCTGTCCAGCTGTAGATAGGCCCCAAAGGTTTCTATAACGTTGCAATTTGGGAGGGGTTTGCCGTAGTCACCGCGCTTGGCATGCGAGTTGGCGACCACAGTTAGGAGGTAGCTAGTACATAGGAGGCGCTGCTGCCTGACTACCTGGTGTATCCCTAAGTCGCCTTTTACGACACCCACGGGATGGTATGGGGTAGCCCTGTTATTATTTCTGGACCGGAAACTATTGGAGCATAGATTGTAACAAAAAGGTTATTCATGAATATAGGAAAAGTTGATTGAAGATATATTTTTTATAAATTTAGCATTAGTAGACCGCTTTACCGCTTTGGTAGTGAACCTGCCTTCTGATTTAAAGGTTCCGGATTCGATCCTCGCACAAGATATTGAGTTCATGGTCATGACTTTTTGTTATGGTCTGGGTATGTTGCAAAAGTCGTCCCGAAGAAACATCTCTATACGTACTTTGATGATCATTCTGCGATTACCACCCAGCCTGACAAGCGTGGCCATTATGGCATATCTCTCCAAATTATGGACAAAACGCTATGCAGAAACCTTTTGGGATTCATTAATATTCTTTTTTATGTTTTCTTTATATAAAATTTCTTCCATAGAAGTGCTCAGGATCGTCCGAAATGCCAGAGACAATCTCAACCAGTCAACCTTTAGGTGGTTTAGAGATATTACGTATGGGACATTAAGATTTCCAATTCGAGACAAAGTAAATTAAGAAGATATAAAATTAGTTATTTTGCATGCGAAGAAATGCAATTCATACTCACACATTGTATCATGCTTTTACATTTGACCAACTCCTGGGCGACAGTCCACAGATAACGTAGCTGTCTCTTAGAGTATGACGGGGTAGACCCAGCAGAAACCCTGGCCTCGCGGTTCAGGCTTTCCCAGCGACTGAACAGAGCCGTTTCTATGGTGTCAGATGGAGAAGGCGGGATGTCTTCACCTGTCAAAATGTTATTGGAAATATTAGTCATCGTAAACGCTGATAAAATTTTGATTTAACCGTCTTTTTGCGGTTTTAATGACCAGGCCCGGAGATTCCAAATGAGAAAAGTAACCGAAACAGCCCGAAGAATTGCTAAGCTGAAGTGGCAGGGGTTAGGGCACATAGCGCGTAGACCCGACGGCAGCTGAGGTAGAAAGGTACAGCGTAGGCTCCTACAGCCTACGCTGTACCTTTCTACCTCAGCTGCCGTCGCTGGAGGCTGTTGGATGCGGGTAGTGCAAGACCGGCAATTTTGAAGATGCTTGGAGAGGTCTTTGTCCAGCAGTGGACAGCCAGTTAGTAAACATAATAACTCAATGGTTGTTTAATGATAGGCGAAGTTAAGCAACTACAATACGTGTATGGACGTATGACCTTATGTAGTCGTTCTTTTTTTTGTGATATGGCAGGGGGAATTGCTACGCATGCCACCCGCAAAAAGTGTCTGCGGGTGGGTATGTCGGACTCGCACCGACTAAACCTAACCTGCCGTGGACTTTTCTCGGCGCCTGATAGGGGGAGCCCTGGGAACGCGGATATGATGCTCCAGTGCCCCCCTTTTGCGCCATGTCCCAGATGGTCGTGACACGGACCCTGGACTGTAGTCGTTAACCTACTTTTACTCACGTGGGAGAAAGCACAGGGAATAAGAGAGTGACCTTGACTGACCTGTCTTCCTTTCTCCGCTGATGAAATGAGCTGATTAGGTTGAGATGTTGTGATTGATTTTTACTCTATACACTATTACAAACCTGTGGGCTGGTGATACACAACACGTGAACAGAATATACACTGAAGGATCACAGGTCAGAAAAGATGTATTTTACAGCGCAATTCTTCGTAACCAATAACATCTACTTGCTGGTATAATTCCACCGTCACATAAAGCCTTACCTGCAACATGGTGCAACTGCATCAAGCAACTTTTTACACAAGCCGCGTCGAACTGCCAATCAGCGTCCCTTGCACCTCTTCGGATGACTGAACCTCGCTCCACTGGGTACACGTACCCCGCCGGGCCACCACGCTCACACAGGTAGTATAACCTTGAAAATGAATTGGAAAAACATTAAGAAGAGCACCCTTAAATGTAATTACAAATATGTTGGGGCAACTAAGACACTGTAATCTGATCCCACTTTAGGCAGACCCTGTACTTTGATAAACAGAAAATAATAAACATAGTTATATATTCCTAATTACGCAAATTTTACTGATGAATTACATCCGAACACACAACAAATAATCGTGTTAATCATAAAAATTTGTCCTGGGTGGGGATTGAACCACCATTGACTAGCAGTCAAATATTCTTTTCATGAATATTACAAGTATCTGACTCTAGCATATTATTTACTAGCTGTGCCCCGCGTTTTCACTCGTGCTCATCTTTATAAATTATAGCCAATATTTTATTCGGATATATAAGCTATATCACAACAAAGTTTCATCAAAATCCATCCGGTAGTTTTTGCGTGAAAGAGTAACAAACATACACATTCACACACTCACAAACTTCCGCCAGGAAGACACCCCTTTCGACTAGAAGATTTTAGCTTAATTCATTAATTCTACGAGTAATTACGCATTTTTCAAAGATATTAATCGATTTCTTCGTATTTATGTTTTATGAGTAAAATAGACACTCATACGAGGTTTGAGACGTAAGCCATTAGTTTTGTGCTCGAATACCATCAAAGAGGGCACTCAATATTTTATATTATAACGCTGATCTTCCTGTTTCGTAGGACGCAGAGTAGCAGCCAACATAGCCCTATCTCTAACCGTCATAAGAATAACCGTACCTAGCCAACTAGCTGAGTATATAACTTATAGTAAGTATAATAATCACTATTTTGCAACTTCTAAATCTAGGCATCCTGGAGCTATCTTAATAAAGGCAACATTTGGAGTAGCAAAGTCAAAGTTAAAAATCATTTATTCCGTAAAAATTTTACATTTATGTGGAATCGTCATATCTTTTACCCTACCGTGTAGTGAATGATGTGGCAGCTACTGAGAAACACTGCCAGAAAACTCAGTAGGAATACTTTTTTAAAATAAAATATACTTAAGATTAATTACAATCATGTGTGTTGACTCAGAACAACTCAATCCCAAGCACTTTTATCACTTAAATAATCAGAAATGTTGTAATATTCTCTGCAACATAATTTGGCTTTAATAATTCTTTTAAACTTATTCGTAGACAATTATACAATAGCAGGTAGGTTATTAATATGGTTGAAGGTAATGTGAAGTACTTACGAATCTAAAATCATCAATAGATGATGAGAAGAGTGCACCGCTACACAACATCTTGCTGCTGAATTTCCGTACGCTCCACAGCGGTCCAGGCGTCTCCTTAGCATGCAGCCGGCTGCATATCGACTAAGGACGCGGAGAGTACCCTGAGAACCACAAACCAACCATCCTTAATTCTCATTTATAGGTCAGCATATCTGGCCACAATAGAAAATTCAAATTAACATCGAACTTTACTTCAAAAGATAAATACCACATCTGGTGACAATTAACTAAAAATGACAGGTTTCCTCACCTGATAAATCCCTTCCCTCATCTTGTCTACCAAAGTATTGAGAGCACCAGCAATCCTGGCAACTGTGGATAATTCTGAACAATGAGCATCCAGCTCTGCCTCAAGAGATGGATGCCATAGCTGCCAGGTGGAAGATCGATCTCCACAGACGAGAGAACTTGGTGGACCTACTGCTACTGCGTAATAACCCTGAAAAATGAACAAGAATACCAATAGAAATGCCAAGGCGTTAAAGAATACAGTTGATCCGAGTCATTAATATTTAAGAAGCTGTGTGGGTGACGGTGGCGAATATTACCAATCCATCTCATCGAAGACTTTTCCAACTCCTATAGGACTATGATCATCATACTGCGATCGCGAAACCATCTCCCTTTTACAATGACTTTTACAACTCCCACGGGATAATATGCTGCAGGCTGGCCGTTCACTGCTGGATGTTAATCTAGCAGAGAACGGGCAGCAACATTTCTCTGTGTACTATGACCATCATACTGAGATCAAGAAACCATCTTACTAGCGTTGTGATTATGGCGTTTCCACCTCTAATTATAGACACACTTCCATTGTGGATCTTTGGGAAAACCCTTGCAGTAAGTAGTGGTTATTCTTCAGACGTGAGGTGTATCTACTTATAATGGATGGGTAATGACGCTATGACATCGCTTCCAGTTGTGTTGTGCTATGTGTCAATTTTTTTGGTGACGGTAGAGAATATCAGAATATCATCATCACCGCATCTCGTGCGAGGCGTAGAAGTCACCCCGAGGGAATATCTAGCAGAAGATGAGCAGCAGCTTTCTTCTGATTACTTTGGCCATCATACACCGATTGCCAACCCTCCGGCCAAACGTGACGATTATCGTATGTGTGAGTTATGCTACTATAAATGCCAAGTATTCTTTTAGGGTCGTCTCAGTAGTCCTGACCGTTTCAGCTACGAAAAACCACCACCTATAGAACAAATTTGGTTAGTACTAGTTACGCTAAGCAATACTTACCCCTTGAGCATAATTATAGTGCAACAAAGCTAAAGGGTGAGTCAGCGGCATTTTGCATGTGTAAGCCGCAGCGCTGCACCCTTGGACCCTGGCTCCTAGCATCAGCTTGGCTTCAGCCTCACCAGCTCCGACCCTAACCATCACCCAGGCAGCTCCTTCTACTATGGCGAGGCGACGGTCTGTACTTGTTTGTGGTGATGATCCTGTAGTAAAAAGGAACTTGATCACGACTCCGTACCCGTATAAATAGTAATGTTTAAGGGACTATGCTAAATAATTGAATATCCCAACTCCCCACGCCACGTGCAAGCAGCTACGGGATCTGTTTGTTGCGCAGTCGCTTTGCCGGACTGTCAGGAGTTGAAAGGCGGGAGGGTAAAATAGAGCCTTCCCAGGGTACGTGTCAGCACTTCATGAGAGATGGCGCAAAAGGAGGGCACCGGAGCAGCATACCCGAGTCTTTGGGCTCCCCCCATCAGGCGGCAGAAGAAGTCAAATGACCTCATTATTTGCGGTTGACCTATGGGACTAATTAAGATAACACATATGTTTTAAAAATCTTTTTGCACATTATGTAACACAATGTAAAACCTCCCACGTTAACGTTCAATAATATTATATAATAATGTTTGAAACCTGCCCTCTTCTTCTAATGTGAAACTAAACATCATGAATATAAAGTTCATTTTACTATTCCGCATGTTTCTTTTATTCAGGGCTCAGTAACTGTGTCTAATTTATGAAAAAAAATTAAGTGTTCATATTTTATTATATCTCAGGGTTTTAGCGCAATATCGGGAGTCTGTCTGTGCTGGTACTAAAATGTTCCTTGGAATTAAGTGTTTAAGCTGCGATCGAATCGATGCGAAGTTTCTTTTTTATTTTGAATTATGTACTAGCCTACTAATATTTCATCATTATCATATCAGCCGAAAGACGTCCACTGCTTTTATTTTATTATTTTTTTTTTATTGGCATAAACACAGACATAACAATTTTACAATTAACACTATATACTCGCCAAACTTTTACGTTTAATGGCGAGACGCGCTCGTTTTACACTTTTTAACCTTACTTATCTATACTAATACTAATCATAACTTTATAATTTACTTTAAAAATAACCTTAATTACGTTTCAATTTTTATTTTTTTACTTATAATGACACACACTTTGGATTTGTTTCTCGATGATATCAGATACTGATTGCTTTTATTTTGTTATCTTTTGTTTTTTTTTTTTTTAATTATTATACATATTATTTTTGGTATTGTTATTAGAATTTTAAATACAGCTAATCATCATCGAGCAACAAGTTCTTTAGCTGGCCAAAGGCCTCCCCCAAAGATCATCACAGTGCTATGCTATCCGCATCCAGCTGTTTCCAGCGACCATAAGATCACAAGGACCATTTTGTAAGGGGCCTGCCCATACTGCGTGTTCCGGTTCACGGACCAAATAAATTTTGTATTGTATATTTTTTTATTTTGGAAAAATGAATCCACTTGTTGTTAGTAAAATAAAATTTTAAATAACTTATTATATATGTAGCGTTAGTACCAATCACTCTCGCCACAAACTGTTGTAATATTGGAGAGCTAACGTTCTCCGCTGCAGTTTAATATTAATCGGATAATTTTCATCGTTAGTCAAAGTCAAAAATCATTTATTCCGTAAAAATTTCACATTTATGTGGAATCTTCATTTTTTTTACTCTACCGTGCAAAGCATGACTTAGCATCTACTGAAAAACACTGCCAGAAAACTCAGTAGGAATCCTTTTTTGAAATAAAATATAGGTACTTAAGATTAATTACAATCATGTGTGTTGACTCAGAACACCTCAATCCCAAGCACTTTTGTCAGTTAAATAATCAGAAATTGTAATATGCCCTGGTACACAATTTGGCTTTAATAATTATTTTTAACTTATTCGTAAAAATGTACCTGAACCCAAGATAATTTTGATATACTTGACGGGCTGGTTGGTGTGGTTGGTAAATGCTTGCCTTCGCTGATGGGTTCGATTCCCACCAAGGACAGATATTTGTGTGCATGAACATAACTGTTTGTCCTAAGTCTGGGTGTATTTATCTATATAAGTATGTATTTACAAAATTAAATTAGTATATGTAATATATCAGTTAGTTTGCTTTGTGTAGGACCAACGTCCCAGGATATTATTATTAACGTGTGTGTTATGTTGGCGGACGTTACGCTTACAACGACAATATTAATTGACTAATTGTGTAATCAGGTACCAATTTTATTACCACATCTTAATCTACTGCGCAAAACAAACAATACTGTATGGCAATGGCAATCAAAACACAACAAAGTTGTCCCCGCCGGGGCTCGAACTGTGAACTAACTGTCAAAGTTAGTAAACAACGCGCTAATCCTGGCGGCCCCTCTCCGTATTCCGCTTGTAGATAAGACTCATCAAATGAAAATTAAAGACCAACTTAGTGGGTATGGTTCGTTTTATTTAAGTAGAGTTTTAGTTAAGTGGCTGACATAATTTTTAACGCTTCAGAAATTTAAATTAATTCTTTTATTAAATGCTTGCTTGCAGAGTAACCGTAGAATTGCCAAGCTGAAGTGGCAGTGGGCAGGGCACATAGCTCGTAGAGCCGACGGCCGCTGGGACAGAAAAGATCTCTAGTGGCCACAAGCCGGTAGACGCAGCGTGGGCAGGCCCCCTACAAGATGGACCGATGATCTTGTGAGTGTCGCTGGAAGTCGCTAGATGCGGGTAGCGCCAGATCGACAATTGTGGAGATCTTTGGGGGAGGCCTTCGGGCATCTTTCGGCTGATGATAATGATGATTTCGAACGGGGTTGGGTGTCAAATTTCGTATCAAGAAATAAATCAAATGAGTGTTAGTAAGTCAATTGAGCAGTGGGTTTCCGCTTTTAGTCTCCTGATTGGGCCCCTGTGCATGGCCTTGTTTGGCTACCCAAAGCATTTTAATTCTGTCTAAAGGTCCAAGAGAACTCGAAAACTCGGCTTGGGTGATGTGTCTGCTGCAGAGTCTTTGGATCGTTCAGAAATGTTGCCCGTCGTTTAGAAATGTTAACCTACGCTCTTGCAGTGTAGTACTACGTGTACTGGTCTTTGGGTATCGCACTACACGTGTGGCGCAGCGGTTAAGACGGTCGCCTCGCCTCTTCGTGTCCCGGGTTCGATTCCCGCGTAGGACAACTATTTGTGTGACCCATAAATAGTTGTTCTAAGTCTGGATGTACTTTGTGTCCGTCAATTATATGTTCGTAAAGTACCCCGCGACACAGGGATTAATTTGCCTAGTGCGGGCGTTGTCTTTAAAAAAAACATAGCATATTAGATCTCACTTAGCAGGAGTACAATAAACACGTCCGTTCGAAACTAAAGTTTTCATGGTCGAGTTACTTACTTACTTTATCGTATGGGCAGTAGTTACCCCAGAGTCAGAGTTGTTCAAGCCGCCCAGTACACCTCTGACATGGCTTAACGACTGTTGTCTAATGGCTACAAGCGGGACCGTCAACATTAGGCACCCTAGAAGAAATTATACCACTTTGGCGGTCACCCATCTATGGTTTGACTGCGAGCCTAGTTACTTAACCTTTCCGTAAGTGATTGGCTATCACTTACGGACCGGTGGGAGCATCTGGCTATGATCGCCGCAAATGTTTGAGGCGGTGGCGACCACAAATACTTACGTCGGTACTTTGACAAAAATAATCTACCTACCCACATACATTATACTTCAGTTTCATTGCAACCTCTGCATAGGTCGGTTGTGGGTAACTCCAATCCCGAAAGGGTGTTTGTATAGTGTAAAATGAGTTTTACAAACGTGACTTTTTCGTGAATTCTGCGTGCTAAATGAAGATTTTTATAAGTTCTAGCCGGACAACGTCGTGAATAATAGCTAGTAATAAAATAAAATATATATCACTACATAGATATCGAAATGAACATTAATTAAATTAAGAGATTAGCGCTCATAGCCAGATGCTCTCACCGTAAGTGATCTCCCTCTCCGTAAGTGATTGGCGAGGTTAAGCAATGAGGCTCGCGGTCAGTCCATAGAGGGGTGACCGCCAAAGTGGTATAATTTCTAGGCGTCTCCGTGCTTTGGAGGGCACGTTAAGGAATCGGTCCTGGTTGTAGCTATCAGACAGTCGTTAAGCCATGTCAGAGGCCTAATGGGTGGCTTGAACAACTCTGACACTAGGGTATATAACCACTGCTCATATGATAAGTAGTAGTAAGATATTAGTTTAAAGATATTACTTCAATCTACCGCCCGTGCCGATGCGAGGAAGCTCCTCTCGCCTTTAAATCCATGCAGAGACACATTTTCTCGCCCAGAAACGTGTCCTATGTGTACTCGAAAACGTTCAAGTGTTGTGTATCACCGGTCGGCTCGTTATAAATAATGTATGGTGTGCATAAACAATCGAACCTAATCATTCATCATAAGCCCAGACAGAAGGAAGAATAAATGGAGGCAGGTTAGTATCTTCACCTCTATTATTCTCCTCCCCATCGAGAGTGCATAGCATTGATGAAGTTTAAAACAGAATACATTAATATTTCAATATCTGAAACGCTTCGTTACACATAGAATTGAGGGACATTTGACAATGGCCATAAAATTAGCATAGACTTTTGTTCCTAAAAACACCTGCGTCCATTAAAATATCTATTGCATAGTGGAGCATAGATCACGGTCACACATCATAATAATTAAAAGTATATACAGAAGTATACCTGGCCTTTGTGAATGGGACAACCGGAAGAGGAAGCACTCGTAGAACATTCTCTGACCAAATCGGAGACGTTCTCCAGAAAGGCCAGGTCAAAAGTACCCTTAACCGGCTAGCATGTATGAAGAATATAATGATTGTAAACGAGGCAAAAGAAGTGTGCAAAGATCGTGACAAATGGAAATCATTTGTCTCTGTCTACCCCTCTGGTAAACAGGCGTGGGTCTATGTATGTATGTATGTATATAGAGGGTGCAAATGTATGTAAGAAAAGTAAAGTAAGAACGTCAAAACTGAACCGTAAGTGATCGAAAAAGTATAGCACTTAAGCACACGGTCTGAGGTCTGAGCTTCTCTGTGCTTTGGAGGGGGAATTAAATTATCGTTCCCGATAACAGTCCTTAGATGACAATCGTTATGTCATGTGAGAGGCCTACTTAAAGTGTTTAAGTAAGCCTCGGACATTAATACTAACTTAAACAAGTCTGGCTCTAGGGTAGCTATTAGCCATAAGATAAAATACATTACCTAAATATATTTTTATTTACCAATAATAATCTAAAAAATGCTACGTAACTGTCATTTTAACTTTTAATCACACTAATAAATTAATAATTTAAAAAAATAAAATGGTATTTAAACACGTAGAATTTAAAAAAGCGTTTGTAAATTGTCAGAACATGTTTGTAGTAATAAAATTTAGTATACATAATTATTTCTAGCTACATATAGATATTTCGGTACACGGAAAATATTATTATTAAGCTATTGCATAGCTTCTATCGCGGGCCTTGAGCGTGGGGACCGAATCCAGAAATTCCGTAACGAAAAAAACCTAACACCCCACACTCCGACCGCCATCTATCGATAAATACCAGAACTTTTAATGACTTTTTGAAATATCACGCTTGTCTCTTTAGTTCAGCAACCCGCCTTTAGGTGGCATTGGTTGTATTGGAAAACTACCGTTATCAGCTGTTTGTGAAAAAGTATATATGTGTATAGGCATATATCATCTACGTACAACAGTGAATATCTGTACTCGTATAATTTGTGTACAAAGTGTTTTAAATATGAATAAAAAAAGTGCATTTATTAATGAAGAAAGTCACGAAAAAATAGTGAAAGAAAATGAGTTAGTACTCTATATACCTACATTCATTTTATTATTATTATCACAAATGCAGTATTATAAAATAAATAAATAATTATAATTGCATAAGTTGATAAAAAATGCTATGCAATAGCTTTACATCGGCAGTCTCGGAGGGCCACACGTCTTTTTAAAACTTTCCCTTTATTAAAACCTTAAGGAACATCCAAAAAAAATTATTAGCCACATTGTTCTAGCCATTCTCGAGTTATGCGCTTCGCAACATTCATTTTTATTAGGGTTCAAATGGCAAAAAACGGCCCTTTTGGATTTGTCATGTCTGTCTGTCCGTATGTCACAACCACTTTTTTCTTGAAACTTAGTAAATAGATGTATTCTGTGAAACGCATTAAGATTTTCACAATTTTATTTTTTTAATATTTTAATTTTGGGTGTTCCCCATAATTAGAACTGAAACTTCGAAATTTAATTTAATTTTTCATTAAACCCATACATCATATAGTTTTTCAAGTTTCAACTGTGTAGTCCTTATAGTTTCGGAAAAAGGCTGTGGCATAAGGACGGACAGACAGATAGATAGACATGAAGAATCCTTAAGGGTTCGGTGTTTTGCCATTTGGCTACGGAATCCTAAAAAGCAGTAAACCTTTTTACATCAGATTCACTTGTGAAATATGTTACTCTTCACCCCTGTTTATCAAACAATAAATTAGGTAGGTAGCTAAAACCTCCGAGTGAGTTATTAGGAACGTCGCACAAGCACTATACATCCAAGCCGCTGTCTTGTCTACAAATTCCTGAACATTAAGTACAATCAACGCATTGTTTTCAATGCTAACAAGTTGGCATATACGGCCCAACTAATTTATGACCCACATAGCAGCACGGACCCAGACCCACAGAGTAGCACAGACCTACTCCTCACCCTTATCATCATCATCATATCAACCGAAAGACATCTACGGCTGCATGAAGACCTGCCCTAAGGATCTCCACTATCCAGCAGCTTCCCATGACCCTTGCAAGATCTACGATCCACATTGCCCTTACTGCTTGCTTCATAAATGCTAACAAAATCGAACGATGTGAATACTGTAGTAGCTTTACGTATTTAGGAGTAATTCTAGCGACCTATAGTGACTTCTGCGTAACACAAAACAATAACAAGGGTAAGGGAGAACACATCATTATTTTGCTATATGAGCTGCTCGGCTGTAGAAGTGCCTCCTTGCAGAATATTCTCTAGGATCTACATACAAGTGACTCCTGGGTAGAGCAAAACGATAGCAACGCCAATCGTGAGCACAGCATTTTTCTGCTCTATGATTAGTTAGGCTGTAGAAGTACCTCCTTGCAGAATATTCTCTAGTATCTACTTTACGTGACTCCTGCATAACGCCAAAACGATAGCAACGGCAATCTGGCAACACTGCCGATCGGTTGTCAAAAATTGTACTAGTGAATTAAAATACGTTGTAAAATATAAAATATTACTATTAGCAATCTAAAATGTAAGCTAAATAATTGAATGTGATTAGTTTTCTGAAGAAATAAACCCGAAACAACTGATATCTGTCGACGCATCAGCTGTCACTGCGCTGCTCGTGTCCAACGAACTTCATTCGATTAAGTTTAATCTTTTGTGTGAAATCCCGGGGAGTATATTACTTATTCTTTATTTTACACATTCATACTAACCTAACCAACCATTTATTCGACTCATTGGTGTGAGTCACGTCCAATTTCACACTGCCATATTCTGTCTCCATTTGCTTGACGTACATTGTGGAAGCAAATTCGACGACTTAATTAGCTGGCTACAGACATCACACACTTCAATTACTCCTTAACTATACTGATATAAGATTGGCATTCGATAAATTTATTCCTATCTACACATACTAAGTTAACTTGACTAGACCCTAGTAATGAACTCTGATTAGGTGTCATATAGATAAAGTTAAAAGTGCCCCACTACAGTTTGTAACTAAATTTTTAAGTGTTGCTTTATCATAAATCTATTATAAAGTTAATTGCCCATCTGCTTTGTATATACTTACTTATATTATTTCTACCTATAGATCTCTGTAGTTTATTTTTCATATCTCACTCCTTTGACTTCAAATACATCTTAACCTCCTATTTCTGTCTAGTTTTCTGTTCACCCTCTCTTTGTTTTCAGCCCATCCTCTTTCACCTCACATCATGCAGACCCGAAGCATGGCTGCAACTCAAGTAGCTGAACATAAGTTGAAATCAGCTCTCAAGGACTTACAGACATACCAAGATCAGTGTCATAAACTTGAACAGGAGCGTGAGGAGAATGAGGTAGAGATAAAAAGGGTCATTGATAGTAACACATCACTGAAAAGAGAACTTGTGAAACTCAACCACCAACTAGAGTCTACTATTGAAGAGCGAGACAGACTGCATGCGGAGACAGAGTCTTTTGATAAGTGTAGAGTGTTATATGAAGAAGCACTGTTCAAAATTAGATATCTTGAATTAGAATTAATTAATTGTAATGAGAAGTTGTCAAATTATGTAAAAAACACAACTTGTCCAGTAGCTTCCATTAATCAGAGCTTGTATGACGAGTTGGCCAGTTGTAGTCCGGTGGATCTCCCTATTAATACAACGGTGACCATTGATTCGACTGGCGATGACTGTGTAGACTGCCAGCCAAGCATTAATTCCGTAAGTAGTGACAAGCTAAAACAATACATACTTGAACTAAGTAAAGAACGTAGGGCATTATTAAACAAATTAGAAAATTATGAAATTAAATTAGAGGATAGCAAACTAATTTATGAAAAAGATACTCAGTATTTGCTTTCTGAGATAAAAACTCTTGAGAAGTCCCTAGCAATCTCATATCACAGTTTCCAGTCATACAAAAATGAAATGCAATTGCTAGCTGGAAAGTGTAATCCTGAAAGCAATAGGACATTGGAACCGATTAACACCAGTAGTGCAGTAGTGGAGTCATACACACAGCTGGGATCAGAGTCACCAGTATCTCCACAAAATGACAATACTAAACATAGCTCCATACTGTATTCCGATGAAATGGGTAAGGGCCTTGGTACCTTGCTTTGTAATAAGCTGAGTTGTTCCTTTGTCAACTATTGTATGCCAGGATTACATTATAAAGATATAATAGATAAATTAATTCAGAATAAACACAGTGCCAAATCATGAATAACTCTAATGGTAGGAAATTGTAAGAACTTAAAGAAAAAAGACATTACAGATAGTTTCACTAAGATGTTAGAATTAGACTGTAATAAGATAATATTGTGTGCCTTCCCCTATGTGTCCAATGTGCCTGATAGTACAAATAATTATATCCACAAGCTAAATATGCACCTACAGTTTTTGGTTAGCCATTATAGTAATAAATTTATATTTTTGGACACAAATAGTTTTATAGATTCTTGTAGGGTAACCATGAGTACAGTTACTGTCTCAAGAAAATTTTTGAACATACTTGCAACTTTAGTAGCGGCACATATTAACTCAGTCATAAGTAGTATGACGAAGTCACTTTTTATACCATCTTTTAGTACTGTTATTAAAATCAATTTAGTTAGTAGTTTAAACATGTAAGCATGACAATAGAGAAGTGTGATAACTTTCTAATTCTATCACATCAAAATATAAACCGCTTCTCTAGCAAAATTCTAGACATAGAACTTTTTAATGAAAAATATGAAATAGATATCCTTTGTTCAATTGTTTTATATAAATGTGTTACATGAACTATCTGTAAATGATTGCTATCATATACTTAATTTAAAATTATTATTTTATTTATTTATTTATTTATAACTTTATGCACATCAAATGGTACAAAGGCGGACTTAATGCCCAAGGCATTTTCTGCCAGTCGACTTTAGGGTGGTGCAGAGATAGCATGGTAGGTGCACGGATGATACAATTATCCGAAAGTATGAAAGTAAGGGCTATACTAAGCTACTTCTAAAGTAGTAAGAACTGGACAACACAATACTATACTATAAAATACTATATTATACAATACTATACTATATAATACTATACTATATAATACTATACTATACTATACTATATGATACTATACTATAGAATCCGATCATGAACCATATATTTAACTTATAACTGGGGGGTTTCTGCTAACAATTTGCGAAGTAAATGCTCACGAACTTTTCTTTTAAATGAGATGCGACTCTTGGCCATGATGCAATTATTGACTCTGTCTCAAAATGAATAATGTTATTGTTTCGAAGTTTTTCTTTTGTATACCTAAATATAATCTAAAATAATAAGCATTCAGACAACCGATCGAGCATATATTGTGTTTGCCTACTTAATAATTACTCTAATTGGACCAAATCCCGTGTTCATGCCCGCTTGAGTATGTTTCGCCGGACCGTCTCAACTGGGTCGTGTTGAAACCGGTAGTAGATGAACCCACTGAGTTTGTTTCGCTGGGTCTTCTCAGTTGGGGCGCATTGGATCCGGTGGTAGCATTAAAGCGCGACCGTCGTTATTAACACAAGGTCCGTCATAATAATAATACCTTTAATATAGACAGAACCATTGACAATATGTAGTAAAAATATTAGATTTAAACTAGATAATTAAACATAATCTCTTGACAATAACTTGATACGAGCTAGCTAAATATCATTGCTGTAATAAAATAAATTTTATAAATGTTTTCATACAATATGTACCTAAATATCTATGTTACTAGAAATAATATCTAATGTATACAACTATATTACTACAAACATGTGTTGACTATTTACAAGCGCTTTTTTAAAGTCTACGTGAATAAAAACCTTTTTTATTTATTATTTATTTATTTTATAATCGAGAGCATAGCATTTTTCTGCTCTATGAGTAGTTAGGCTGTAGAATTACCTCCTTGCAGAATATTCTCTAGGATCTATACACACATGACGCCTGGGTAGTGCAAAACGATAGCAACGACAATAGAGAGCATAGTATTTTGCTGGTGAGTAGTTAGGCTGTAGAGTATTCTCTAGGATCTACACACTTGTGACCCCTGAGTAGCGGAAAACGATAGCAACGACAATAGAGAGCATAGCATTTTTCTGCTCTATGAGTAGTTAGTCTGTAGAAGTACCTCCATGCAGAATATTTTCTAGGATCTACACACACGTGACACCTGGGTAGACCAAAACGATAGCAACGGCAATCGAGAGCATAGCATTTTTCTGCTCTATGAGTAGTTAGGCTGTAGAAGTACCTCCATGCAGAATATTCTTTAGGATACACTACACACACGTGACTCCTGGGTAGAGCAAAACGATAGCAACGGCAATCGAGAGCATAGCATTTTTTTGCTATATAAGCAGTTTAGCTGGAGAAGTACCTATGTTCAGCTCCTATCCATCCTCAGTTTGTCTGGAAGAGATCGCTTTATGCGATAACACCGCCCTTTGTACAACTTGTCTATGTAATATCTCATGTTGTATTTATTTTTATGGTGTACAGTAAAGAGTATTCTATTCTACCTATAGTTTGCAGAATATACTCCATGTTTTAGGAAACTCGCCAGAGCTTATAGAGGAGGGAGAAAAGGCCTTCAACTGGTAGTGATGGCATATGTGTCCCAAGTGTCATAGGTAACTGCTTAACATCAGGGGGGCCGACAGATGTGACGCAACGCGGCGTTGACTGTACCTCTACTGCAACGCATTCCAGAAGTGGCTAGATGTCCCATATGTCTAAGTAATACTCTGGCGTTGTTTGTTAAGGTAGAAACCTTACACAGAATTTACTTTATACTGGTCACATTATTCATCTAGTACTTGAATTGAATGATTGATTTAATAATGTTTATTTAGAGTATGGCCCTAATTTTAGTAGTTACTGCTAGCCATTCATGACTAATTAGTATCTTTTTCTATAACTACGTAGGTATATTGACTCACGCCTATTTCCCGGAGGGGTAGGCAGAGACAACGTATTTCAAATTGTCACGATCATTTGCCTCGTTTACTGTCATTATATTCTTTTTTGTAACTATTCAGTATTTTAAATGGATTATAAATGAAAAGAAAGATAAGATAAGTTAAGTTTGTCTATGCAATGTTTAAATGTATCCTAAATTCCTAGCTGATAATATCGCTGTTTTAGGCGGAATATTCGGCCGTTAACTACTTATATTATGAGTTTAAGATTTGATATACTTTTGCTCAATCTTTATAATAAATTGTTTATTTCCCCGACGCGTTCATCACAAACGTTCTCATTGGTCCATAAGTAATAAGTAAAGTTAAACCCTTAGGAACGCGGTCAGTCTATATGATATTTTCAGTAGATCAAAGTAGATCACAACAGTTCCACCCACCGCTCGGGCACTGACCTCTCTCCAAGTAGCAGTACCGGTAGGGCTGCACGCTGGTGGCCGCGCGCGCGCACAACACCCGCGAGCCTCCCCCGCCCCGCGCGTGCGCACACCGCGCTATGAGTTCCGCGCACCGCTCTAGCACTGACCTCTCTCCAAGTAGCAGTACCGGTAGGGCTGCACGCTGGTGGCCGCGCGCGCGCACAACACCCGCGAGCCTCCCCCGCCCCGCGCGTGCGCACACCGCGCTATGAGTTCCGCGCACCGCTCTAGCACTGACCTCTCTCCAAGTAGCAGTACCGGTAGGGCTGCACGCTGGTGGCCGCGCGCGCGCACAACACCCGCGAGCCTCCCCCGCCCCGCGCGTGCGCACACCGCGCTATGAGTTCCGCGCACCGCTCTAGCACTGACCTCTCTCCAAGTAGCAGTACCGGTAGGGCTGCACGCTGGTGGCCGCGCGCGCGCACAACACCCGCGAGCCTCCCCCGCCCCGCGCGTGCGCACACCGCGCTATGAGTTCCGCGCACCGCTCTAGCACTGACCTCTCTCCAAGTAGCAGTACCGGTAGGGCTGCACGCTGGTGGCCGCGCGCGCGCACAACACCCGCGAGCCTCCCCCGCCCCGCGCGTGCGCACACCGCGCTATGAGTTCCGCGCACCGCTCTAGCACTGACCTCTCTCCAAGTAGCAGTACCGGTAGGGCTGCACGCTGGTGGCCGCGCGCGCGCACAACACCCGCGAGCCTCCCCCGCCCCGCGCGTGCGCACACCGCGCTATGAGTTCCGCGCACCGCTCTAGCACTGACCTCTCTCCAAGTAGCAGTACCGGTAGGGCTGCACGCTGGTGGCCGCGCGCGCGCACAACACCCGCGAGCCTCCCCCGCCCCGCGCGTGCGCACACCGCGCTATGAGTTCCGCGCACCGCTCTAGCACTGACCTCTCTCCAAGTAGCAGTACCGGTAGGGCTGCACGCTGGTGGCCGCGCGCGCGCACAACACCCGCGAGCCTCCCCCGCCCCGCGCGTGCGCACACCGCGCTATGAGTTCCGCGCACCGCTCTAGCACTGACCTCTCTCCAAGTAGCAGTACCGGTAGGGCTGCACGCTGGTGGCCGCGCGCGCGCACAACACCCGCGAGCCTCCCCCGCCCCGCGCGTGCGCACACCGCGCTATGAGTTCCGCGCACCGCTCTAGCACTGACCTCTCTCCAAGTAGCAGTACCGGTAGGGCTGCACGCTGGTGGCCGCGCGCGCGCACAACACCCGCGAGCCTCCCCCGCCCCGCGCGTGCGCACACCGCGCTATGAGTTCCGCGCACCGCTCTAGCACTGACCTCTCTCCAAGTAGCAGTACCGGTAGGGCTGCACGCTGGTGGCCGCGCGCGCGCACAACACCCGCGAGCCTCCCCCGCCCCGCGCGTGCGCACACCGCGCTATGAGTTCCGCGCACCGCTCTAGCACTGACCTCTCTCCAAGTAGCAGTACCGGTAGGGCTGCACGCTGGTGGCCGCGCGCGCGCACAACACCCGCGAGCCTCCCCCGCCCCGCGCGTGCGCACACCGTGCTATGAGTTCCGCGCACCGCTCTAGCACTGACCTCTCTCCAAGTAGCAGTACCGGTAGGGCTGCACGCTGGTGGCCGCGCGCGCGCACAACACCCGCGAGCCTCCCCCGCCCCGCGCGTGCGCACACCGCGCTATGAGTTCCGCGCACCGCTCTAGCACTGACCTCTCTCCAAGTAGCAGTACCGGTAGGGCTGCACGCTGGTGGCCGCGCGCGCGCACAACACCCGCGAGCCTCCCCCGCCCCGCGCGTGCGCACACCGCGCTATGAGTTCCGCGCACCGCTCTAGCACTGACCTCTCTCCAAGTAGCAGTACCGGTAGGGCTGCACGCTGGTGGCCGCGCGCGCGCACAACACCCGCGAGCCTCCCCCGCCCCGCGCGTGCGCACACCGCGCTATGAGTTCCGCGCACCGCTCTAGCACTGACCTCTCTCCAAGCCCTCCGGCCGTGATGGCAACTGAGTTTGGCAACCAGTTGCTTAAAAATATTGGATATTCTTTTTACTCAACCAGTTGCCAAAGACGAATGTCGATTCTTGATACGCACCTAGTTGCCAACTAAGATTTTCTCAAAAGGTGTGGTTACTTAAGAAGAATTACCACTCTCAGTTCGTAACGAACATCAGTTGTGGAAATCAAAATAAGGACTAAGGTCTGTATTATATTAAATTAGGATGTTTTCAATCAGATGCATATAAAATTTGGTTTCTATTGAATTTGTTTGATTAAATTTCTTAAGAGTTGCGTCATCGAAAGGGAACAAGGGTAGGTACATTATGTTTCAAATAATAATATCGTGAAAACAACATAATATAGGTGTCTATGCCTTTATTCCATGTAATTACCTAACTACAGCTTAAAGTTACTGAAAATTAACAACTAGGTTCCCCATTTGCAACAAAATTGAAATTATAAGTACACTTCGAATTTAGTAGGTAGTTAATATGTCTTTAGAATGGGATAACAAATGGACTGATAATTTCGAGACAGTGTCCGACACTAATTTTGTTTTCATTTAAAGTTTTTATCGCTAACCCAATTTCCTCATCGATCTCCTCGTACTCCTTCTTTTTTTTAGGTGTAATTTTTTTCAAATCATAGTATGTCGCTTCAGATTCTAAAACATCGAGTAGATGTGCCAACGTTGGATTTTTCTTACCAATAAAACTGTTGATCTTTCTATGCCATCCCTCTATATTGTTATTAGTTCTAAATTTTTCAGTTTCACAACAACAAGATTCAGCAAAAAAATCTTTATTAACCCACTGCTTTTGGAAATATTTATTAAACATATTGATTTCCTCACCAACAGGTCTTTTTGCCATTACATAATCATATCCTTCTCTTAAGTATTTTTTTGGTAACCGTGCAATTCCAATACATCTCGCCACATGCCTTTTTTTTACTCTAGTTTTTATTTGTAAGGCCTTCGCTTTTTTCCATAACGCATGGTTGAAGTGATAGTAACATCCCTTAAAAAGTATACCAGGAAATATGTCTTTAAATGCATTAATTGCTGCAATTTCGAAATCCAATGTAATTTTTTTTGGATTCCAGGTAGGAATTTGAGATTTAATTATACTGAACAAAATTTTATATGTGTTATTTCTTTTATCGGGAAGAAGTGCGAAAAATAATGGAGTTATGATATTGTTAATTTCATCATAGCCATGAATGGTATACAACTGTTTAAAGGCTTTTGGGCAACTTCTGAAAGTGCCATCAGCAAAGAAATGATTGAAATTACTCATTTTTGTTGTCACATCACGAATACAAAATACAATGATTCTAAAATCTCCATCTTCATATTCACAAAGATAAAAATGTTGGTACTTCATGGGTATTTCAACGTCCGTAGCATTTGAGAAACGCATTTTTGTGGTACCAACTACTTTGTTTCGCCCATTGTAAAGGTCACTTTTCACACTGCTGAACTTTGGTATATCGCCGACGAAATTATATCCATCGTTTTTTAAATCACGAACCATATTGTCGTATTGTTTGGGGATTGATTCAAAATTGCAACTACTCACTCTCTTGAGATCATCCAATTTTTTCAAAAATGTGGTTTTCGCAAAATTACGTCTGCAATCGGTTTCGTGTGCTCTTTGCATTATTATCTCATTACGAGTATTTAAAGTAATATTACCTCTGCATCCTTTTGTAAGGCTACATTTCCAAAATGAGTTTTTATTTACATATATTTTTTTACGGCTGTAACGCCTACCATCGTACAACGCAGAAACACCTCCTCTTCTAGAACTAATGAATTCAATGTTAGATGTATTTGGGTATACATTTAAAGTAGACATGTTGATGTCTCCGGAACAGACTATTATACTGGTCTTAAATCGTACACATACTCGTGCAGTAAATACAGTAATCTAATGTGTAATACACATATATTGCAATTAATCGATAACCTCAAGAGGCAAATAAAATGATAGATGTCAACTACGTCAGTAACAAAAGAAAATATATTCTGAACATCTGAAAAAAGTTTGAATTCTTAAGTCTGAAAAAAGTTTGAATTCTTAGCAGATTTGGTTGAGTAACAAGAAAGTTTTTACTCCTTCGGCAACTGGTTGCGAAACTGAAAAGGTAAAATATTATAGGTGCGTATCAAGAATCGACATTCGTCTTTGGCAACTGGTTGAGTAAAAAGAATATCCAATATTTTTAAGCAACTGGTTGCCAAACTCAGTTGCCATCACGGCCGGAGGGTCTCCAAGTAGCAGTACCGGTAGGGCTGCACGCTGGTGGCCGCGCGCGCGCACAACACCCGCGAGCCTCCCCCGCCCCGCGCGTGCGCACACCGCGCTATGAGTTCCGCGCACCGCTCTAGCACTGACCTCTCTCCAAGTAGCAGTACCGGTAGGGCTGCACGCTGGTGGCCGCGCGCGCGCACAACACCCGCGAGCCTCCCCCGCCCCGCGCGTGCGCACACCGCGCTATGAGTTCCGCGCACCGCTCTAGCACTGACCTCTCTCCAAGTAGCAGTACCGGTAGGGCTGCACGCTGGTGGCCGCGCGCGCGCACAACACCCGCGAGCCTCCCCCGCCCCGCGCGTGCGCACACCGCGCTATGAGTTCCGCGCACCGCTCTAGCACTGACCTCTCTCCAAGTAGCAGTACCGGTAGGGCTGCACGCTGGTGGCCGCGCGCGCGCACAACACCCGCGAGCCTCCCCCGCCCCGCGCGTGCGCACACCGCGCTATGAGTTCCGCGCACCGCTCTAGCACTGACCTCTCTCCAAGTAGCAGTACCGGTAGGGCTGCACGCTGGTGGCCGCGCGCGCGCACAACACCCGCGAGCCTCCCCCGCCCCGCGCGTGCGCACACCGCGCTATGAGTTCCGCGCACCGCTCTAGCACTGACCTCTCTCCAAGTAGCAGTACCGGTAGGGCTGCACGCTGGTGGCCGCGCGCGCGCACAACACCCGCGAGCCTCCCCCGCCCCGCGCGTGCGCACACCGCGCTATGAGTTCCGCGCACCGCTCTAGCACTGACCTCTCTCCAAGTAGCAGTACCGGTAGGGCTGCACGCTGGTGGCCGCGCGCGCGCACAACACCCGCGAGCCTCCCCCGCCCCGCGCGTGCACACACCGCGCTATGAGTTCCGCGCACCGCTCTAGCACTGACCTCTCTCCAAGTAGCAGTACCGGTAGGGCTGCACGCTGGTGGCCGCGCGCGCGCACAACACCCGCGAGCCTCCCCCGCCCGCGCGTGCGCACACCGCGCTATGAGTTCCGCGCACCGCTCTAGCACTGACCTCTCTCCAAGTAGCAGTACCGGTAGGGCTGCACGCTGGTGGCCGCGCGCGCGCACAACACCCGCGAGCCTCCCCCGCCCCGCGCGTGCGCACACCGCGCTATGAGTTCCGCGCACCGCTCTAGCACTGACCTCTCTCCAAGTAGCAGTACCGGTAGGGCTGCACGCTGGTGGCCGCGCGCGCGCACAACACCCGCGAGCCTCCCCCGCCCCGCGCGTGCGCACACCGCGCTATGAGTTCCACCCACCGCTCTAGCACCTTGTCTCTACAATTCAAGACACAATGTATAAACACCAGCAGGTAAATTATTTCTTATATTATCCACAAATCAGGTGATCATCAATTAGACTACAAAAAAAATAGCCTTTAAACATTAGGGCGGTGTGGGGCTGGTATGCTTGTCACATTGGTCTAAATGAAATGCGTATAATCATTGATCGCAGATATGAGGTTTTAAACCGGGCCAGGTTAATAAACAAATACTTAAAATATTCACATCTTTAATACCAAGAAAAGAAGACCGCAGTAGCTTGAGAATGGTTCAGATTACCAGGGAGGGAATAGAAGATACACTTATGGCAAAAGTCGTGGAGTATAATTACTTTAGCGACTAAATTGTTAGAAAATAATTTGTCTTTTACATTATTTTGATCACCAACCTGCATAAATATCCAGAAGGAGTGAGAAATTCCTCCCATTTATCAGCTTCTCTTCCTGAGAGCCGGACCCTCCCGTAGCCGACTGGACCGTCCTGTAGACGACACTCCTCACCCGCATTGAGTGGAGGAAGGGAGTCCAACGTTACGAGGTATTCCAGGGAACGGGAACGCATCTGTCGAGGATGTGTTGTAAAATTGTAGGTAATAACATGCCTATAGAATAATCAATAATAAAGTTTAACCGCAGAATTAGTTCCTGGGCTCAAATGCAAGCTCGGACCAATAAATGTTTGTGGGATTATTTTAACCAGTAAAGCGTGGCGATTATGGTGGACATAGCCGTGTGGAAATCTCTTGGGGAGGCCTTTGTCCAGCAGTGGAGGTTGCTCGTTGATCTAGCGGTAGCGTATTCAAACGCAGGTTTAGAGGTCTTAGGATCAAATCCTAAGACCTCTAAACCTAAATTAAATTTTAATTTTATAGCATTATTCGCAATGCAAAGCGTTAATCTAATATCAAAAATGGGAAATCATAAATTTAATCGACCGGCGGGTCTCGAACCACAACAATCTACCAACCACTATACATCTACCATTTTTAGATTATGGGACAAGTTACGAAACTTTATCAGTACTAGCCCGGAGTCTGGGAATTTTGGTAGATACCAATATATAGATACACCCTCGTGCCTCTGAGAGCACGTAAAGCCGTCGGTCCGGTACCTGACCTCTTTCCAGTCGTGTCGCTTGTCGTCCCATCGGATCGATCATAAGCCGCCGTGGCCGAAATTCAACCAGGAAGACATTATAATAATCCAGGAATTACCTACGATCCACCCTTCTTTATTCTCAATCTTTCCTTGGTTTCATTCTTTCTTTTGTTTCACCTTTTCCGCGAGCGCTACAGCCTAAAAAGATGAATTATCTACGCGCTCTATATGTACTTGCCTTTTTCCCCCTGTGCAGCGCAATAAGATGGCAACACCTAAACCTGGAGTCCCTTTGTCCGGCACCATCGACTATCCTTTGGACCAGACTCTCCACAGCACTTTCTAATTCCGTCGATATTCGACCTGAACGAAAATGAAAACCGTGTATTGGAATATAGTATAACATCTCACTTGATAGGACCCTTAAAATATTTCCCTGGGTCCCTCACCAAATTAGAGAAGCCAGCTGCTTCTCTAATTCCTCTGATTTGTTGAGGTTCTAACCCCGTTCATTCAGTCCCTTTTTTTCTCTTGACCGTAGTGGAGCTTTTTGCCTAACTCCGGGAGAAGTTAGACAAAAGATGCTACAGAGAAAAACAAGAGCATTTATAATACTAGCTCCGCTACTAGCTACTTTTACCCGCATTAAATTTTATATTATAGCCTATGTGCAAATTTTATTAAAATCGTTCCAGCCGTTTATACCTGAAGGAGTAACAAACATACACACTCACACACTCACAAATTTCCGCCTTTATAATATTAAGTGTGATTAGTAGAATCTAATCTATAGTGACACAGTGAAATCATCCTAGCCTTACTGTAAAGGTCATGATAAAAAGTACAGTTATTTAAAATGATGTCATAAAAACTTACCTCGTTGATCTTCCTCCCAGAGAGTATCCACATAGGAGTTGAGGGCTTTTAGCTGGTTGTAACTGAAGCGGAGACCTGAAGCAGGCAGGCGCAGATCGCCGCCTGGCGTCTCGCACCCCAGCCCTGACGCTGCGGACCCCATGCTGGACAAAAAAATGTTATAAGTTATTGACTAGGTTTCAAGTAAATCTATACTTATATAATATTATTTTTATTTTATTGTTATTTTATTTATTTGGTTCACCGACAATTGTTTACACCAACAGTACACAAGATAACAAATATATGATACAAGTAGCAGTGTAACAATCACTTATAGGTAAACACCACATGGGTAATTAACAAATAGTAAGCTAACCTAAGACTGCATTACGCATAATTATGTAGAATACAGAACAAATGGTATACATGAAAAAAAAATATTAATAACAATAATAACACAATAAAAGAAAGAAAACCGTAGGGTACAAGGTTAACATATATCTAGCAGACAGTTAAAAATTTTTGATTTTAATTTTGCGAGTGAGTCGTGATGTATATCAATTTGATCACTGCAGTAATTTATGATCTTGCAAAATCTGGCATACGGCGAATTAGCGCCTAAAACAGTTCGTCTAAATGGGGGGCAGAGTGGAGTGATAGAATTGCGTGGTATTCTGGAGGGTACGCGGAATTTGTACAAGGTTAATAAACTGGGGCAGTCAATGGAAAAATTTAAAATTTTGCACGTGAATAATGCGTCATTGAAACATCTTCTCTTGTCAAGCGTATTCATGGCAAAGTGCTTTAATCTAGCCTCGTAAGTAGGTATCTTTTTTGCGAGTCCTGCAGAACATGCAAGATGCCATATAAAGCGTTTCTGAATTCGTTCAATACGCAAGCTGTGCACAGCATAATGAGGTCGCCATACCACGCTACAATATTCTAAAGTAGACCTCACTAAACTGTTAAAAAGAATGATTTTTGTATTACTTTTACGAAAGGTAAGTTTCTTATTACAAATCCCAGTATTCTTGATGATTTTTTAATTACATTGTTTAAGTGCGGTGTAAAGGTTAATTTATTGTCAAATAGGACTCCAAGGTCACTTATAACGTCTACTTCTTTAATTGTTTCAGAATTAATTATATAATTAGATGTAATTAAGTTATTTTTTCTAGAATATTTAACGTGATAACATTTCTTATAATTTAAATACATTTCATTCTTATCACACCATTGAACCAATCTGTCTAGATCCCTTTGTAAGTGTTTTGTGTCATCTTCATTTGTTACTATTCTTAGAAATTTGAGGTCATCAGCATACATAAAAATCTTGGAATACCGAAAGCATGTAGGTATATCATTAATGAAATAATTAAATAAGACGGGCCCTAAGTGAGATCCCTGTGGTACCCCTGAAGAAATGTCATACAATGTCGATTGAAACCCATTCACTACTACGTAAAATGATCTGTTAGCCAGATATGAACTTATCTAGTTCAGCAAATTCCCGGTGATTCCATAAGCCCTTAATTTTTTTATTAATATTTTGTGGGAAACTTTGTCGAACGCTTTACTGAAATCCGTATAAATTACATCTGCTTGATGACCTGAATCAATAGCCTCCACTAAAATTTCTGTAAATGACACCAAATTCGTGCTTGTAGAGCGTGCACAAACGAACCCATGTTGGTAATCACTTAGGTAAAGTTTCAAGTGGTATTGAAAATACGGACAGATCAGGGATTCAAACAGTTTGGCAAATGTTGAAAGAATGGATATCGGCCTGTAATTGGATATGCAATCGTCGCTGTCAGATTTATGAATTGGAACAACTTTTGCCGATTTCCATTTTTGAGGAAATACGCCGGAGGATAAGGATTTGTTAAAAATTATCTTGAGAGGACAAACCAGTTCAGATGCGCACGCTTTAATAAAAAACGGAGGTATTTCATCGGGCCCGGCACTCTTTTTTTGTATCGAGATCTTTTAACTTTTTAAGTAGAGCCGCGGATTGTATTACTGGTGTTGTTAAGCATTCGCTGTTATTATTTAATAATTTTAAGAATGCGGTGTCATTATAATCACTACTTATTCGGGTAGCGTTTCTATAAACAGATGAGAAATACGATGCGAATAAATTACATACTTCTGTAGCAGTGGGACAAATGGAAACAATTGTGGTTCCATCTGTCATAGTCATGGGGTATGTGCTAGACCCCCCGCGTTTAGTCTTTGCATGAGACCAGAACAACTTAGGATTTTGCTTTAGTTCGTCCTCCAGTTTTTTTGTGTAGTCGTTGTAAGTAACAGTTGCTAAATGGTTACAACGTTTACCAATGAGTCTTAACTGAATTTCATCCAACGGGTTTTTATACTTGTTGTATCTCAATCTGATTTTGTTTTTGGTATTTAATAATTTTATTAATGTTCGGTTAAACCATGGCGGAAATTTGTGACTTTTCGGAAGACGACATGGTACAAATTTTTTTATAACATTATTAATAGTTTCATAAAAACTCGCCAGCATCTCGTCCACTCCACCTTGCCCCTTAAATAGGTCAGCCCAGTCAACTTCCTTTAAAAAGTTTCGGATAGCTGTGTAGTCGGCAATATAAAAGTTTGGCTTAATTGTTGAATTGTTATATGGTAACCTTGCCTTTCCATTAAAATGAATGACTATATCTAGTGGGGGATGCTGTAGATCAACATTAGACAATGGATTTATGGTCTCAGTTACGCTGCATAGTAAGTATGTTGAGAAAAAGAGATCTAGTACACGGCCTGCAGCATTAGTTGTGTGGTTAAATTGATTTAATCTGTTAACACATGCAAAGTCAACCAATTATAAAGATGTAACGTTAGTGAGTTTGTGACGTTGTAAGGGGATCTGGATCTACTGAACCGATTTTCGAAATGATTTCACCAATAGATAGCTACGTTATTGTGGAGTGTTATAGGCTATGAAAAATTCCAAAATTAATATAACCCATCTTTACTTAAACTTGAACACGTACAAACGGGCAGGGACAAAAATATTTATAACATGGAACGACGTCCGCGGGCACTGCTAGTGAATTAATAAATAAATAAATATCTGGGGGGCTACCGCCTAATTCGCTGGTCATCGTTATTGGCGTTGAAATAGATGAAGGTAAAAAATTACGAAATCTTTCATTCAATCGGCTCTAACGTTGAAAATCGATTCCGGACCATTTATGACGTCATATGCGGTCATCATCAACCTCAGATTTGTGATCCCGAGCCTGTAGTCCGTGTCAGTGATCACGATCGGTGTCTTTGGTTTTAAATATAATCTATACATATATATATATACCACCATTTGATACCTTTTCAGACATTATGGAGGATGCCTTAAATAAGTTATCTAATAGCCATAAAACTGTTATCATTTGTGGAGATTTTAATGTAAATATTTTGGAGAAAAACTCAACAAGTTGTAATTTTTTAAATTTGTTTAAATCCTTTAATTTACATCACAACTTTACAGAACCAACTAGAGTTACTGCCACAAGTGCTACATGCATTGACAATATATTTAGCTCTGCAAAACCTTTAAATAAATTAATAATTCATAAGATTCAGTCAGATCATTCTCGTCAGTTGGTCACTTTTTCAAATTCTCCAAAGGTTCAAAGTACACAAATAAGTTACATACCATATAGTGAAAGCCGTTTAGGAATATTTAAATATAATACAGCAAGAAAACTGGCATTGTTGCCCTATCATAGTGATCCGGATCACTTGTACAACTCTTTATTCAACTTGATTAATGGTGAGTTCTGCTCAATATTCACACCCAAACAGTTGTCTGTAAGTAACCGTCTGATGTTCTGTGATTGGGCAACTCCAGGAATTTATAAAAGTCGCAATCAATTATATAAATTGTATGAAGAAAGATCCTATAATCAAAATACGACTTTTCTAGAACATGTAAAACAATATGCCAAAACCTTTCGAAGAGCCTGTTCCATTGCTAAATCGATGTACCTAAAAAATATTATAAAAAATTCGACAAATATTATTAAAACTACCTGGAAGATTATTAATACTGAGACGGGTAGGAAAAAAATACGTAGTCGTGATTTTAATTTAAGAATAAATAATGTTGACATTAAAAGCGATTTAGAAGTTGCGACTGAGTTTGAAAAATATTTTTCTAATGTTCCAATCGATGTTACCAAATCTCTCGCGTCTTCTTCTGTATCTCCTGAGCTAATACTCCAGCAAAGCGTAGAGAAGTGTGACACAGATTTTGAATTCTCGGTGGTTAACCCTAAAGATATTTTGAATGCTTTCAAAAGCATTAATATGAAAAACACTAGGGATCTGTGGGGTTTATCTGTTAAGACTATTTCATCAATTATAACTATAATCGCCCCACATCTAGCTGCTGTGTTCAATTGCTGTGTCGCATCTGGCGTATTTCTTGACTTGATGAAGTATAGTAAAATTATTCCATCGTTTAAAGCTGGTGATACTTCAGATCCTTCAAATTTCCGACCTATTTCCGTATTGCCCACTCTAAGTAAAATATTTGAAAAGCTAATGCTTAGCCAGTTGCTCATTGACTTTAATATACATAATTTACTTCATCGGAAACAGTTTGGATTCACGAAGGGTTGTTCAACTATAGATGCAGGAGTCAATCTGTTAAAAAGTATATTCGCGGCTTGGGAGGACTCGCAGGATGCATTAGGTATTTTTTGCGATTTGTCCAAAGCATTTGATTGTGTTCATCATGACACTCTTGTCAGGAAACTACACCACTACGGTATCAGGAACAAGGCTCTCGAACTTTTGACTTCTTACTTGGGCAATAGAATTCAGAAGGTCGATATAAATGGTAAAAAATCTACTGGATCCCCAGTGGTAATGGGCGTTCCACAGGGATCGATTCTCGGCCCATTCTTATTTTTAATCTATATTAATGACTTACCCTACTATGTAAGGGATAAACATGAGATTGTTTTGTTTGCGGATGATACTTCATTGACGTTTAAAATAAATCGACAATTACGCAATTTTGACGAAGTAAATGACGCAATCTCTAAAGTTGTTCATTGGTTTAATGCTAATAATCTTTTGCTAAATGACAAGAAAACTAAAGTCATCAAATTCTGTACACCTAATGTGAAACAGGTGGCTACCAATGTACAGCTTAATGGGGCTGGATTGACCCCTGTTGAGTCAACTGTGTTCTTGGGTATCACAATTGATTCAAAACTACAATGGGGCCCACAAATAGAAAAACTATCAGGCAAATTAAGTTCTGCTGCATATGCTGTTAAAACTATAAGACGGTTTACTGATGTGGATACAGCTAGAATGGTTTATTTCAGTTATTTTCATAGTATAATGTCCTATGGAATTCTTCTCTGGAGTTGCGCTGCGGACATTAACACCATATTTGTATTGCAAAAAAGAGCTGTAAGAGCGATATATAAACTTGGTCCGCGAGAATCTTTGAGAGAGAAGTTTAAAGAGATTAACATTCTGACTGTGGCATGTCAGTATATATATGACAATCTAATTTATATGCATAAATATAAAGACTCCTTCTGTAAAAGGAGTGATACTCATAATATAAATAATAGATATAAGCATAACTTTGTGTTACATACCACCCGTCTCCACAAAGTAGGTAACTCTTTAATGGGGCAATGTATAAGATTCTATAACAAACTTCCCAATGATATCCGAGAAATGTCTATGAGTAAGTTTAAAAGAATTATAAAAGCCAAATTGTGTAGCAAGGCTTTCTACAAAACTTCTGATTATTTAAGTGACAAAACAGCTTGGGATTGAGTCGCTCTAAATTAACACATTTAAATACAATGAAATTTTATGTAAGAAATAAATATTTTAAAAAAGGATTCCTACTGAGTTTTCTGGCAGTGTTTCTCAGTAGCTGCCACGTCATGCACTGCACGGTAGGGTAAAAAAAATTGACGATTCCACACAAATGTAATGTTTTAACGGAATAAATGACTTTTCATTTCATTTCATATAATAAAATCGTAGGCAAGTCAAAACTGTACAATGAATATTTTTTTAAAGGATACATGTGGCGTGATCTACAATCGATATCGAAGCCAAAAATATAGTTTTTAGAACTTTGTCTGTATGTATGTCCGGACTAAACTCAAAAAGCACTGTATGGATTTACTCCAAATTTTGCATGAATGTTACTATGAGGTCGGGTCAATATATAGGCTACATATTATCACGCTATCACCTACGGGGGAGGATCTGTGATAATTTATAAAGTTTAACAAAGGTAAAACCGCGGGGATTAGCTAGTGTTTCAAATAAATAAATATCTTGAGACAACTAACATTTGCCATCTGGAGGGGGCTACTGCCTAATTCGCTGGTTATCGTGATCGGCATTCAAATAGATGAAGGTTAAAAATTACTAAATCATCCGTACAATCGGCCCTAACGTTTAAAATGGATTGCGAACCATTTATGACGTCACATGTCTTCATCATCAACCCCAGATTTTTGATCCCGTGCCTGTAGTCCATGCCAGTGATCACGATCGGTGTCTTCAATTTTAAATATAATGTGACTATATTTTTTTCTTAATAAAAAATACAAAGCGCGGAAATTTAATCCCTGTGCCGCGGGGATACAAAGACATAATCGACGGCCACAAAGTTCTTCCAGACTCAGGACGACTAATTATGGATCACACAAATAGTTGTCTTGCGCGGGAATTGAACCCGAGACACGACGTGGCAAGGCGACTGTATTAACCGCTGCACCACACGTGCAGTCAAAAATTTATAAACAGTAACTAAATACTTTTAATTTATATAAGGATTTCAACATTTATGAGATTAAATAGTCCGCACGGACGTTTTAGTTAAAAAATCTAGTTTTTTAATATAGTATATGACTATATGTATTTACTGAATTATGATCTTGACAAGTACAAGTGTATGCTAATACCCAAGTGCTGAATAAATTACATTATCTCATTATTACAGAGATTCAACATTCATGAGATAAAACAGACCGCACGGAGATTCTAGTTCAAAAATCTCGTTACTTTGATATAATATATGACTATATTTATGTACTGCATTGTGAGCTTGACAAGTACAAGTGTATGCTAATACCCAAGTGCTGAATAAATTACATTATGTCATTATTACACAGAGTGGAGTAATTAAGTAACTAACTTACCTAAGTTAAACTGAATTAGCGAACTTAGTTACTTAACGTAGACGGGCTGGTTGGTAAATGATTGCCTTTCTCTCCGCAGGTCGTTGGTTCAATTTCCACCCAGGACCGATATTTTGCATCCTGAGTTTGGGTGTAATCTTACATATAATAAAATCGTAGGAAAGTCAAAACTGTACATTGAATATTTCTTAAAAAGGATACTTGGGGCGTGATCTACATTCGATATCAAAGCCAAAAATATAGTTATTGGAATTTTTGTCTGTTTGTCTGTATGTATGTCCGGGTAAAACTCAAAAAGTACTGCATGGATTTACTTCAAATTTTGCATGAATATTACTAAGAGGTCGGGTCAACATATAGGCTACATATTATCACGCTATCACATACGGGGGAGGAGCTGTGATACGTTATAAAGTTTAACGCGGGAAAAACCGCGGGGCACAGCTAGTTATCTATATAAATATGTATTTACAAAAGAAAAGTAGTATATAAAAGTATAACAGTTATCTGGTTTCCATAGTACAAGCTCTGCTTAGTTTGACTGCCTCGTTGGTCTAGCGGTAGCGTGTTCAACCGCAGGAAATGAGGTCCTGGGTTCTAATCCCGGGTCGGGCCAAAAAGTGATTTTGGGATTTTTCCGTAAAAATAAATTTCACAGTATCAGCCCGAAGTCCGAAAGTTGGCGGTATTACACCCCCGCGCAATTGGCTAATCTCCATTGAGTACGGCCGCCGTGGCCGAAATTCGGCCGGGAAGACATTATCAGTTTGGGATCAGATGGCCGTGTGTGAATAATAATATTCAGTTGTAACTAAGTTCGCAAATTCAGTAATCATCGTAAATTGGTTATTTGCTGAATGACTATTGATCTAAGTATATCCGCACTTATTTAGTATCCCATTATTAATTCTCATTCATCGATTTTCCCCAAACATCAGCAAAATCACAATCGATTGTGTAATACTCGGTGCGCCCGCGCACAATGACGGCAAATCAAAATGGCAGAACTTCCGGCGGAAGTTCATTATGAACCGGTCATGCGCTTTGACCGTGGGCCCGTGTCATCTAGTGTACGTGATTTATGAGAGATATAGATTATATTCTAGATAGCTGTGCCCCGCGGTTTTACCCGCGTTTAAGTTTATAAATTATCACATATCCTCCTCCGTAGTTGACAGCGTCATAATATGTAGCCTATATGTTGACCCGACCTCTTAGTAATATTCATGCAAAATTTGAAGTAAATCCATGCAGTACTTCTTGAGTTTAGCCCGGACATACATACAGACAAACAGACATTCAGACAAAATTCTAAAAACTATATTTTTGGCTTCGATGTCGATTTTAGATCACAGACCCAAATATCCTTTAAATAAAATTCAATGTTTGGTTTTGACTTTCCTATGATTGTATTATATTCTAGATTGTGGGAATATAACAATATTACGTAGTATAAAACAGAAAGGCCAGGTCAGAAGTACCCTAAGCCGGCGAGCATGTATGAAGAATATAATGACAGTAAACGAGGCAAAAGAGGTGTGCAAAGATCATGACAAATGGAAATCCGTTGCCTCTGCCTACCCCTCTGGGAACCAGGCATGAGGCTATCATTGATTCTCTCTCATTGTTAGGATGACGTTACACCTAGTAATACCTAAGTGAGTCAATCGAGAATCAACTTGATTGGGCTCTTCATTTCAGTCCCTAAAACGGCTACAGAAATTCTTGCCTTTTCGCACTAAAATCTACCTTGCTCAATCACTTCTACTTCCTCTTCTTGACTATGCCGATGTCTGTTTCCTGGATGCAAATGAAGAACTTCGCAACAAGCTTGAACGTCTACAGAATTTATGTATCCGATTTATTTACGGACTCCGAAAGTATGACCACGTGTCCGAATTTCGGTCGCAGTTGAATTGGCTACCTATTCGGAGACGTCGAGATTGTCATATTCTGTCATTTCTCTATTCTATCCATCATAACTCCAATGCTCCCACATATCTCCGTGAACGCTTTGAGTATTTAGTCCCGCGAGAAAAAATCTGTCGTTCAACCACTTCACTTCTTCTTCGAATGTCTTCTCACTCCTCAAGCCGGTATGACGGGTCATTTACTGTTCAGGCAGTGCGTCTGTGGAATGCTCTTCCTCATTCAATTCGCGCTACATCAACATCTCTTGACGTGATTAAGAGAAAAATAAAAGAAAACTTTTTAAAATCAACTAAGCAGGCAGACAGCTAATATTTATGTTTATATTATATGTTTATTATATATATATAATATATAATTAGGTATGTAGTTACGTAAGTAACTTGGTATGTAGTATTAGTAAGCAGGTTTATGTATATATTTATTTACCACTGGTAGATTTTATTTTGTTTTATTTTTGAATTTTAGGTAAATGTTTGTTTTGCGTGCATTTTTTTTAAATATTTGCATGCCTAAAAGCTGATTATGGTGATACCTACTACCTTTGTAATACCTAATGTAAACCACCCATTTTCGCAAATAAAATATTTGATTTGATTGATTTGATTTGAATTATTTTTATTACCTTAGTTCATAATTATTTCAAATTGTTGCGCACTGTTTGTAACCCATTCATATAAGCTCTCACTCTAACAAAGGTTTGCTGGAAGAGAACTCATAGTTGAGTTAAGCTCGCCTGTGTACATGATATATGTAATCTTTAATGTAAATATGTATTTCTGTGTGCAATAAAGTATAAATGATTAGTGACTCTGACTACTGAACCAGAGGTTGTGGGTTCAATAATATGCCAGTTTTTACTTGTTCTTCTTACTTATCGTATGGGCAGTGGTTGGCTTAGTGACATGGCTTAACGGCTGTTATCCAGCAACTACTACTGGGAACGATAGCGTGCCCCGAGTTGTGGGACCACCAGTTCGGATTCAAAGAGGGACGTTCGAATTTGGTCACGATCAACCGTGTCCGCGTCCTGTCGGAGCCGTCTAATCAGATGCTCTCACCGGTCCGTAAGTGATTAGCAAGGTTAAGCAACTAGGTTCGCGGTCATATGAATGACTGTCATGTGGTTTAATTTCTAAGCGCTGTCGGTCCCAGTTGCAGTCAAATATAAAAATAACAAAAAATATGTAACTAGTCCTTTCATTCCGATTGTTTTTTTTTTTGAGTCATTTTGTGCTGCTCGACGTTTATACGCGCAGAAGCAGGCCTCTCGTCCAGTTGAAGATTACATCCATATGAATGCAAACTAAGGATCATCAAGGCATCTCTACCTGCGAATACGATATATGGGTTTGTGTTCAGGGTTACGAGATTTTATAATAGTCATAACTCCCCGAAAGATTTCCATAATGGATTTATGTTCATAATTTTGGGGGATATCCCATAATCGCCACGCTTATCAGACGGGCTGACGATAGCAGTATGATGAGGTCTGACCCACAAAGAGATGCTGCTGCCTGTTCTGTGGGAGATATTTCCTCGGGACTACTTCTACGCCCCTCACAGAGTGACATGGTGTGGCAGCCACAATGCTACAGCTACAACTACAAATGACTTAGAATATTGGATTGCTTATAGTTTAGTTTAGGCATTTAAGTCAACATTTCATTTTATATTTAGTTTTCTTAGTAATAATTAGGTTTTAGGATTTATTATTCATCAAATTAATCTACTATATAAAAATAAGTCGGGTTTTCCTTCCTGACGCTATAACTCCAGAACGCACGAACCGATTTCCACGGTTTTGCATTCGTTGGAAAGGTCTCGGGCTCCGTGAGGTTTATAGCTAAGAAAATTTTTAAAATTTAACGCGGGGCACAGCTAGTACTGTATGTATGCATCATCATATCAGTCGAAAGACGTCCACTGCTGGACAAAGGCCTCCCCCAAAGATCTCCACAATTGCCGGTGTTGCGCTATCCGCATCCAGCGATTTCCAGCGACCCGCACAAGATCATCGGTCCATCTTGTAGGGGGCCTGCCCACGCTGCGTCTTCCGGTTCGTGGTCGCCACTCGAGAACCTTTCTGCCCCAGCGGCCGTCGGTTCTACGAGCTATGTGCCCTGCCCACTGCCACTTCAGCTTGGCAATTGGCAATTGTATGTATTATCTAAATATCATTCATTTATTTATTAAATGAAAACCCTTAGAACTTGCTCTAAGTCATTAGTAGTTTATTTTGCTTAACAGCTTAATCCCTCGCTTGCTTCTATAATCCGGTGAAGCAGTGGAAGCCTCCTATGCTAACAAGAAACACCGTTAAAACAAACCTATCGCCCAGTTACTTAAATGTACTTATATACTTTTTATAATAGATTAGTTTTTGTTAGGTGAAAAATGAACTGTGGTAACCTTCCACAGTTAATTTTTCATCTAACAAAAACTACACTAAAACAAAATCCACAAATCACTTCGCAACTAAGATTGTTGTTAACAAAACGTTACCTTCTAATAGACCACCGGCTAATTACTGTAATTAGGTAAGTATTAGTGGAATGACAGTACATTAGTCAACCATTGTGTCCACCAGACGGAAGGAGCGCACCAAAAAAAAAACTACTTTATTTCTGGTAAAAAAGTAATTGGTGAAATAACTATGAGTTAGAGATTGTGTTTTGTCATTTCCGCAGTATCACACTATTCTTAACCACCAGTACTATAATTAATGGTTTAAAATCAAACTATAGATGTTATAATAATAATATCCTGGACATGATTCACACACAGCCATCTGATCCCAAACTAAGCAGAGCTTGTACTATAGAAACCAAATAACTAATATACTACATACTACTTTTGCTGTTGCACATAAGTACATACTTATATGGATATTGTTTTAACTCGCACTCAAGTCAAGCAGACATATAATAATAATATCTTGGGACAATGTCACACAGATCATCCTGGCCCCAAACTAAGCAAAGCTTGTACTATGGGTACCAGGCGACGATATACATACTTATATAGATAGATAAATACTTATATACATAGAAAACATCCATGACTCAGAAAAAAATATTCGTGCTCATCACACAAATATTTGCACTTACCGGGATTCGAACCCAGGACCACTTCTTAGGCAAGAGCACTACCAACTAGGCTACGGTGACCGTCAATGCGACATGTTCATGCACACAAATACAAAATACCCCTCGACACAGCGTTCAAATTACCTAGTGCGGGCCCCGTCTTAAAAACACATGCTGACGTTTAACAATATCACCACCCCTATTCTTTCCATGGCGGTCTTAGAATACTACCCGAGGGCATATCTCCCAGAGAACGGGCAGCAGCATATCTCTAGGTGTACTACGCCAACCCGTCTGCCAAGCGTGGCGATTATACTCGTAGAACATCTTGAGAGGAAAATCATGATAGATAGATAGATAGATAGAGTACACTTTATTGCACCAAAAGAAACAATACATGTCTCGTCTTATTGCTTTGTAGCAATCTCTTCCAGACAACCGTTGGGTGGACAAGGAAAACAGTAAGTTAGAAAAGGCAGTAGCTGTAAGTGTAGAGTCAAATATTCAACGTTATGTACTTATATACAATTTACATAAACATACTTATATTTTAAATACTAATAATACTATACTATAATAATATACTATACATACAAAATATTATACATCTATTCAGTTGAGGAGTTTTGAAAAAGGAGGTTACGAAAAGCAGTTAAGAGATAAAAAACATAAATTATGAAGATAATTTAAAACGATAAAAAGTGTTTTTTTAAAGATGAAACATTTTTATTGTAACCCGGGACCTTAATAAGTACTTATAATAATAATAATGTCCTCCCGGCCGAATTTCTACCACGGCGCCCATTCTCAATGGAGACCAGCCAAGTTGCGCTGGACATATTATAGTGCACAAGTGTATGTGCAAACACAGGAGCAATTTCTATTCCATCACTCTCATGTTCCGATGGGACTATGGACACAACCGGAATGAGATCAGGTACAGGACCGACGGCTTTACGTACTCTCCGAGGCACGGGCGTATATAAATAAATAAATAAATACCGCAATTCCCAAACTCCGAGCTGATGCTGAGAAATTTCTTTTTACGGAAAAATCCCAAAATCACTTTTTGGCCCGACCCGGGTTTTGAACCCAGCATCTATTTCTCTGCGGTTGAACACGCTACCGATAGAGTTAAGACTATATGTATGACAGTATTGCTAGACTAGTGAGTCATCGTGACCTCATAACGAGGACGAGTAAATCCTTTGAGAGATTGATAAGGTCCACGGAGGATTACCCACAAACGATGTTACTGATAAAGCCTTCGAGCATAGACAAAAATACTCGAAGGATAAAGGTAATGGCCTTTATCGTGTGTGTATCTAAGGTGATACGCATTATTCTTTAGGTATAAGCAAATTTATGCCGTTGGATGTAGGTCAGGCAAGACTGGCAAAGGTGGAGATCTTTGGGGAAGACCTAAGTCCAGCAGTGGACGTCTTTCGGCTGATGTGATGAACAACTTATTTCAATAAAATATATCAAAGATTGTAATGTCGGTGACAGAGGCCAATTTATTTTGTCACCATTCAAATGTAAACTAAAATTTAAAATTAACTCATATTGATTAACACAACAAAAAATGTATGTATACGGTAACGTTGGATATATCTTAGCTAAACATTATACAACGCTAATACATAGGTACCCATATAATAATGATATCCTGAGACATTATTCACAAACGGCCATCTGATCCCAAATTAAGCAGAGATTTACTTTGGAAATCAGATAACTGATATGCTACACATTCTACTTTTATTTGGTTAATACATACTTAAATAGATAATTATACCCACACTCAGTACAAACAAATATGTTAACGCACACAAATATCTGTCCTGGGTGGGAATCCATACCACGACCTGCGGCGTGAACGGCAAGTAGGTATCTACCAACCACACTGGCCCAATGAACACTAGCCAAGAACGCAGCGCGCATAGCAGCACGAAGCCCGGTAAATAAATAATAATAAATAATAAATAAATAATAATAATATCTTGGGACTACTAACACACTGCCATCTGATCCCAAACTAGACAGAGCCTGTACTATAGCAACCAATTGATAAACATGCTATACTATATATTTCTAAATACATACATATAATAGATTAATTACACCCAGACACCGATCAAATAATCGTGCTCGTCACACAAAGGTTTGTCCTGGGTTGGGATCGAATTCACGACCTCTGGTTTAGCAATTCGGGTCACTAACCATTAGACCAATAGATCAGTCTATGTCAGTTGACTGTGTTACTCGCCCGTGCCTCTGAAACTTTCAGATAAATCGGTAACCCTACATAGCTTGAAAATAAAATCTTACACTTATTTAAAAAAAGCACTCGTATACGTAATAAAAACAAACAAAACAACCTACCTATTATTCCAGAAAACCACACAACAAAATATTTCACATAAACGAAAAACAAAAACTAAAACAAACTTCCATAATTGTCAAAATTGGCGCGCTAAATTTATTTTCCCGCGGCACTGACAACGCGGCGTGCAGCCGGCGCTCAAATGTTTGTGTCCGACTGTTTACCTTGTCTCTGCCATTGTAACCATGGAGGTTGGAGGACGGCCACCTATTATTATAACTTGATTGTATTCTTTCCGCACTATAGGATTTGAAATGTACTTTTCCGTATTTGGATGATATAATTTGTGCATTTAAACTTTTAATAACAAGTTTAGAATATACCTATGTATGTATACTACTATGCCTTATGTACTCATTATACTCATACGTGATGTAAGAGAGGGAGTAAGAGAAGTGTCCTTGCTACTTGCAGGCAGCTTAGGGAAGACAGCAATCGGTTTGTGGCACAGTCACTGTGCCTGACTGGCTACGTAGAACTTTGAACATTTTATACACACCATAGTACACGATACTCCCGCCTTTTCTACCTTCCTTTTTCCTTGTCCATACAACGGTTGTCTGGATCGCTACAAAGCCATAAGACCGCCAATTGTACCTGTATTTGCTTATAGCAACAAAAGGTCAGCGTAGCTTAGTTGGTAGTGCTCCTGCCTACGAAGCTGGTGGTCGAATCCCGGTAAGTGCAAATATTTGTGTGATGAGCACGAATATTTGTTTCTAAGTCATGGATGTTTCCTACGTATTTAAGTATTTAACTATCTATATAAGTATGTATATCGTCACCTGGTACCCATACTACAAGCTTTGCTTACTTTGCGGCTAGGAAGATCTGTGTGACATTATCCCTAGATATTGTTATTATATTATTATTAATTACACATTAAACTACATTACATACATTACATACATTACATACATTACATTAAACACTACACGTGTTTTCTGGTAGTCTAAGAAGTCCGTAGAAGTTACATAAACATAAACTTAAATAAATAATATTAGTAATTTTGTTAAACTTATGATTAAACTAGCTGTGCCCTGCGGTTTTACCCGCGTAAAGCTTTATAAATTATATACTCTGTGTTAATCCAGGGTGTCAGCTAACTCCATACCAAATTTTACTAAAATAGCTCCAGCCGTTTAGAGGTGAAGAAGTAACAAACATACACACTCACAAACTTTCGCCTTTATAATATTGGTGTGATACTAATAATACAACACTGTAAGAATATATTATACGTATATAAAATTGTATATCAGTTTATTATGGAGTTATGTAGAAAGAGGTGACGAAAAGAAGTTAAGAGATTGGAAGATAAAAGATAAAAAACTTTTTTTAAATATTACCATTATCATATCAGCCGAAAGACGTCCACTGGTGCGCAAAATCCTCCTCCAAAGATCTCTACAAAAGCCGGTCCTGCGCTGCCCGCATCCAATGGCTTCCCGCGATTCTTGCAAGATCGTCGGTCCACCTTGTAGGGGGCCTGCCCACTCTGCGTTTCCGGTTCGTGGTCGCCACACGAGAATCTTTCTGCCCCATCGGCCGTCGGTTCTACGAGATATGTGCCCTGCCCACTGCCACTTCAGTTTGGCAATTCTTTGGGCTATGTCGGCTACTTTGGTTTGCCTGCAGATTTCGATGTTTTTGATTCGATCGCGCAGTGATACTCCAAGCATAGCCCTCTCCATAGCTCTTTCGGTGACCTTGAGCCTTCTGATGAGGCCCATAGTATGCGACCACGTCTCTGTTCCAAAAGTCATCACTAGCAAATGTATTTACAAAAGAAAAGTAGTATATGAAGTATATCAGTAATCTGGTTTCCATAGTACAAGCTCTGCTTAGTTTGCGATCAGATGGCCGTGTGTAAATAATGTCCAGGCATATTATTATAATAAAACACGTGAACGATACACCACGTTGTTTATGGCATGACATATTTTCCGCTGGCTTCATTGTACGCAGGCGCATAGACACGTGATAGCATTGTAACCTATCTCATTGTCTCGCAGACTAAATCTACCAGACAGCTGATAAACATAGTTAAATAAAGGACAAAGGCTACTTTTTAATGCGAAAAAAGGGTTGTAAGGGGTTAAAAGTGGGGATGAAAAGTTTATTTATTTATTTATTCAGGACAACTTACAAAACATACACTAATACATTGAATACATACCTGTTATAAAATTCACGTAATCTTATAACATGTATGTATATATTATATTATTATATATATATATTATCATTTAGAGTTCGTGCAGTCTGTAGTGTCTGGTTTATGTGACATCAATGTAGCTAAATATGAGGTTAGATTATTACATGTTATAAAATTCACGTAATTTTATAACATGTATGTATTCAATGTATTAGTGTATGTTTTGTAAGTTGTCCTAAATAAATAAATAAATATTAGAAATATTATATAAAATAATAAATGATAATATATATAATAAATATAAATGTTGCTTCACTTACAAGTCGCCATGGTAGTAGTTGTATGTAAGTATCGTCATTTTTAGAGCTAGAAACTTGAAACTTATTTTTTAAGCTTTTGATTCGATATAAATCAATAAAGCTTTTAAAACTTTTACCCTCAATGGTGTAGAATAACAATAGGGAATAGGGGATGAATGTTTGTATGGAAATAAATAAATAATATGTTGGGACAATGTCCCACAGATCATCCGAGCCCCAAACTAAGCAAAGCTTGTACTATGGGTACCAGGCGACGATATACATACTTTTATAGATATATAAATACTTATATACATAGAAAACATCCATGACTCAGAAACAAATATTCGTGCTCATCACACAAATATTTGCACTTACTGGGATTTGAACTCAGGACCACCAGCTTCGTAGGCAGGCCAACTACCAACTAGGCTACGGTGAATATGTAAGTATAATGTGAAAGTTTGCGACATGAGACAAAATATTAGAAATATTGTGATGTAACATGTACGGAGTCATTGTGCTGACGAAGTCGCGGGCACAGCTAGTAGCTATATATTTCTAACGACATACACATTATAAAATAAAAAAGGTTTTTATTCACGTAGACTTTAAAAAAGCACTTGCAAATAGACCGAACATGTTTCTAGTAATATAGTCAAGTAAGTGCCCCGCGAATTTACCCGCGTTAAATTTTAAAAATTATCAGAGCTCCTCCCCGATAGGTGATAGCGTGATAATATGCAGCATATATGTTGACCCGACCTCTTAGTAATATTCAAGCATGATTTGAATTAAATCCATGCAGTACTTTTTGAGTTTAGCCCGTACATACATACAGACAAACAGACACACAGAAAAAAATTCTAAAAACTATATTTTATCCTTTAAAAAAATATTCAATATACAGTTTTGACTTTCCTACGATTTTATTATATGTATAGACACTTATACAAATTATTTCTATGTACATATATGTATATACATATATATATATTTACTACGCTGAACATTTAGAAATAATATAGTTTTGATTTAGTTATTAAGCTAGCTTATATCAAGTTATTGTCAAAGAAATTATGTTTAATAGGTTTAATTATCGAGATTTTTAGTATATATATATATATATATATATATATATATATATATATATATATATATATATATTACAACATCTGATTAAAAATAAATAATCGTGCTCATCACACAAAGATTTGTACTGGCCGGGGATTTAACCCACGACCTCTGGCTTAGCAATCAGGGTCACTTACCACTGAACCAACAGGTCAGTCAACCGAATGCGAGACCTAATAAGCTGGACGCCGAAGTCTGAAGAGCTTATCTTTAGTTAGAATAAACAAGGAAAGTAGTAAACATAACACTGCAATAAACAGATAGCTATCGGTGCTTTTACCCTACTTCAGAGACGTTACGTAACTGGAAGCTTCCGAATAGTTTCGTTATCAGGCGCCGCGACGGAACGCTTATCGTGGAGTTCGCCCCAAATGTAGGTTTTAACTCTGACTCGTATTAAAAAGCTATTACGGGCGAACGTAGGCGATGATTTGTTGGAATTTCCCGCTATTAAAACTTACCGCTGATTGTGGCAACGTTTGAAATTATCTACCATCATTTGTTTTCGCTTTCGGCGCATTAATATTCCAGACAGAAATAATTTCGTACAAGTTGTAACTAAATTTCGAGATAGAAGCAGTTTTATGAGGCAATTTTATATAGGTTTCTCCTGCAAATTTCGAGGTTACTTCATTGGATCAGTTTAGAAATTGAGTGAAGCACGACAGTCACCAAAAAGCCCCTTAGTTATTATATTCAATTCATTTATTCATAGCAGATTATAAGTTACAAGTCAAAAGTATACAGAGATAATGTGAATATACAGATAAAATATACAATAGGTAGAAACATAAATAATACGAAATACAGCGTAATAATTAATGTCAAACTAGCTAAATATCATTACTATTATAAAATAAATTTTATAAATGATTTAACAAACCGTGTACCTAAATATCTATATGTAAGTAGAAATAATTATGTATACTTAACAATATTACTATAAACATATTCTGACTATTTACAAGCGCGAGGTCTTCGTTAGAGTTCTACCACCAGTTAATGCAACTCAGGAGATAGGCCAACATTACAAGAATCGCCTTTACTGCCCACATAACAAAACTAATCAAAGTCAACGCGTTTCCATTCGCATCGAGTATTATTAATTTGATTTATTAGGATTGTTTTTATTAAATTTGTATAAGAAAATTTAACTTAACATTATATTTTACTCGCAGGAACTGTAAAATTGCGTAAACCTGTGTGGTTGATTTTTGAGAACTATTAATTTATTGCATAAGATCTTCTTTGTACCAAATTTCACGTAATAAATTATGATTGATTGATTGCGTTAGGTCGCAGGTCGTGGGTTCGATTCCCACCCTGGACAGATAATTGTGTGCATGAACATATCTGTTTGTTTTGAGTCGGGTATAATTATCTATAATTATTAAATAAAAGTAGTATAATATGTAGTATATCAGTTATCTGGTGTCGATAGTCCAAGCTCTGCTTAGTTTGGGATCAGATGGCCGTGTGTAAAATAATGTCCCAGGATTATTATATTCTCACATGTTTATAATCAATATTATTTCAAGGGTATTTTAACACAAATACAACTCATACAATATATGGGCTACATGCAGAGAAATTTCTGCACAATCCTGGCATTCACAGCAAAACCGCCTTCTGCATGTAACTCTCCAGCCAGATATCAAGCCCTAAACTTGCAAGGTTGATTTTCGGAGATTTAGGAATAACTCCATTTGTGAATATAACAATAGGTATGATCGCAGGCCTTTCGATTCTCCATATTAGCGCATTTTCAAAACTCAGATCAAGGTATTTTGATATTATTTCTTTTTCTGCGGTAGAGATGTTTTCATCATACGGTATTGTTATATCCACATATTATTATTATAGACATTATAGTTCACCAATGGCGTGGTCGCAATGCATCTACATAGATACGTAGAGTAAAATAGAGGAAAGTTGAAACTGCTCCAAGTTACTGATAAAATCTAAGTGCTTCGAATTCTTTACATAGAATTGAACCTGAGTTACCAACTTTACGATTCTCACTCTCCCATTAATTTTAATTATAATAGGGAAATAAACCCCTGTACTGCTGGGTATTTTATAAACATACCTACCACAGTCGCCTCGGCGCCTCGTATCCCGGGTTCGAATCACGCGCCGGACAACTACTTGTGTGACCCATAAATAGTTGTTCTGAGTCTGGATTTTATTTATGTCCGTCTATTATATGTTGGTTAAGTACCCCGCGACATAGAGATTAGATTCGATATTGCGGACCTTCCCATTATTTTTAAATATATATGAACACAGATAAGACTACACCTAGACTCTATATAACAATTTATAGGCAACACATATTGTGATATTGTCCAGTGAAGCAGTGAAAGCATCATAGGCTAAATAATAGTAAAATAAATAAAATAAAAAAGGTTTTTATTCACGTAGACTTTAAAAAAGCGCTTGTAAATAGTCAGAACATATTCGTAGTAATACATAATTAATTTATAATTATTTCAAGGTACATATAGATATTTAGGTACACGGATTGTAGGAAATAATTTACAATAAGATTTATTTTATAACAGTAACGATATTTAACTAACTTAAATTAAGTTATTGTCAAGGATCATCAAGGATAGTAATAATAATGTTTATTCACATCTCACAAGGAATTACAGAAAACAGCAGGTTTACAAATTGCTTGAAAGTAAAACTATCCTTGCCCTTATACGCGTATAGCTTTCTCTCTTTCTATATTCACTAACTTATATCTTCCTCTCAACTTCCGTCCGGCTCGCCCATTCACAGTTTTTGTAACGCTCTTGTCACGCAGTAAGCTGGTGCATGCGTTATACTTTAAAAACAAATAGCTGTCCTGTCCTGTACTTATCAAAGCCAAAACACTGGGCTGGAGCAGCGAGGCAATAACGAAGCTCCTATACCCTAACCTAGACTTAAAATATAATCTGCAATTACAAGACCTTAGGCCATAATGAAAAAGTATAGTCTTATACAATAATTTATGATCTAGTTCATTAGTCGTGTTTCCGGCCCAGAGAGCATAACAGGGGCACCTCATACCTTCCCGTTACTGTCGTAAAAGGCGACTAAGGGATACACCAGGGTCTGGAAGTAGCATCATTTGTGTACTAGCTACCACCGAACTCCAAATGACAATGTTATAGAAACCTTTGGGGGCGGCTTCGAATAGCTTAGTAATTTTTTATTTTTTTTTATTAGCCTGTATTGTCCCACTGCTGGGCAAAGGCCTCCCTCCATTCTTTCCAACGTTCACGACTGTGTGCCATCTCTTTCCAATTCTCAAGGAAGACATCCAGTTCGTCACGCCATCTCCTTCGTGGTCTGCCGCGACCCCGTGTCACTGTTTCAGGGTACCAATCATGAGCTTTGCGTGCCCACAGCTCGTCCGGCATGCGAGTAAATTTTTAACTTCATCTATTTCAGCGCCGATCAATTAGGCGGTAGCCCCCCAGCTGGCTAGTCTCCATTGAGATTGGAGGTCATTATGACTATTAGTTAGAAATTTAGGATGCTAAACTTGTTACAGAACAAACCACCAAAAGCGTTCATCCCGCTGAAAACTTACAATAACAAATGTAGATACTCAATCTATATTCATGATACGGAATCCTAAAAACACAAAGTAACTCCTATTATCCAATCCAGCTACTGAAAGCAATTTTGAATAGACTTCATTTTAATGCCAAAACCCTACAGTAGAACACCGATTATCCGAATCAATTGGGACCGGGGGGGACTGATTTTTACCATAGACTGGTAATGGCAAAAAATCACGTATGGGAGCCACCTTAAATGTTATTTTATTTTTTAGTATTTGTTGTTATAGCGGCAACAGAAATACATCATGTGTGAAAAATTTTAACTACAAACTATCACGGTTCATGAGATACAGACTGGTGACAGACGGACAATACTTAATACTTGGTTTAAATTTTTTACTCACCTTATATTAGCTTCACTTGGGCGCGATTTTGACCCACTTTAGACGGTCAGATTTTATTCAAACTTTGTAAATGAATCGATGACCGATGACAATACACTAATTATTCCATTTCTAAATTTGCTAAAATAAGATTTTTGTTAATTTATACACATAATATCTACATCTAGTCTATAAGTCAGGAATTGATGATAATTTTAATTTCCAATCATTATCTTTAACCGACTTATTTGATATTAACACATTTTCGAATTCCAAAGAGAATTTTATTTCAACCAAACCAATAATAGTTTATGAAACCTAAAAAAACACTTTTATAAATAAAAGAAACTAAAAAGTATAATAGTTAAAATTTGTGCTAACTAATTTGCATAGTTTAATCTAACACCCTAAACAGTATGGTTTATCTAATCATTGCAGAACCGATTTATATTTTATTTGAAAGTTCAACATTAGGGTTTGAGCTCAGAATTCATAAATTTTCAAGGTATCAAAAAAATTAAAATACTCCTCATCATAAAGATACTCCTCATTATTCGGATACTCCTCATCATAAAGTATCTAAATTTTGCGTTTAAACGTCAACTCGGCCACCCTGTATATAAGAAGATTATATGATTTCTTTTAAGACGACATCGCCCCCACGGATAAAAGGTTCATCCTGACTTAGAACAACTATTTATGGTTCACACAAATAGTTGTCCTGTGCTGGAATCAAACCCGGGACATAAAGTGGCGAGGTGACTGTTTTAACCGATGCGCCACACGTGCATCATTATGGTCTATCAACGATCCAATCACTATAATTATATCTAATAATAAATAAACAATAATGTCCTCCTAACCAAATTTCGGCAACGGTAGCCAGTCTCAATGGAGATTAGCCATCGACATTAAAGTGCACAAGTGTGTGCGAAAACAGGTGCACTTTCTATACCATCGCTCTCATGATCCGATGAGACGAATAACAACACGATCGGAAAGAGGTTAGGTACAGGACCGACGGCTTTTCGTACTCTCCGATGCACTAGGGTATTATATCGCCAATTCCCAGACTTCGGGCTGATACTGAGAATTTTTTCTTTTCAAAAAAATCCCTAAATACACTTTTGGCCCGACCCGGGATTTGAACCCAGGACCTCGTTATCTGCGGTTGTACACTCAACCCCTAGACCAACGAGGCAGACTTTACCTGAATCAATTCACAATATAAATAATATAATTTCATATTTAATATATTCATAGGATTTCATTCCGAATCCGTCGGGGTTGTTCAAGCTGATAAGTACATACTTACTACCAAACAAAACGGCGGGTTCTACAAAATGCGAGGGCCAGTAATTTAGTTTCGTATGTACAGTAGAACACCGATTATCCGAACGCCGATGAACCGAATCGCCAATTATCCGAATCCGTCCTAAGGGTAATATAATAAATTATAGTTTAAAAACTAAAATAACCCGTTTTATATAGAAAACCAAAATAAAAAAAAAATTTTAACTAAGAGTAGTATAAAAATGTTAATAAATAATAGTGTAATAAGAAAAAACTGTTTAATAAAAAAAAAAGCGTGGGTTGTTTTTTTATCGAAATGATAATCCTTCTTCTCATATATGTCAATCAAATACTTATAACTCATGATTTTGTTAAAATAAAACATTTGTTTTCTTATTTACACTATTATTAATTTATATTCATTCAATTTTTTACACTATTCTTAATTAAAATTTATATTCTATTTTTTAGTTTCGTTTTCTATATAAAGCGTGCTTTAGTTCTTTTAACTATTATACTTTTTAGTTTCTTTTATTTATAAAAGTGTTTTTTTAGGTTTCATAAACTATTATTGGTTTGGTTGAAATAAAATTCTCTTTGGAATTCGAAAATGTGTTAATATCAAATAAGTCGGTTAAAGATAATGATTGGAAATTAAAATTATCATCAATTCCTGACTTATAGACTAGATGTAGATATTATGTGTATAAATTAACAAAAATCTTATTTTAGCAAATTTAGAAATGGAATAATTAGTGTATTGTCATCGGTCATCGATTCATTTACAAAGTTTGAATAAAATCTGACCGTCTAAAGTGGGTCAAAATCGCGCCCAAGTGAAGCTAATATAAGGTGAGTAAAAAATTTAAACCAAGTATTAAGTATTGTCCGTCTGTCACCAGTCTGTATCTCATGAACCGTGATAGTTTGTAGTTAAAATTTTTCACACATGATGTATTTCTGTTGCCGCTATAACAACAAATACTAAAAAATAAAATAACATTTAAGGTGGCTCCCATACGTGATTTTTTGCCATTACCAGTCTATGGTAAAAATCAGTCCCCCCCGGTCCCAATTGATTCGGATAATCGGTGTTCTACTGTAGGGTTTTGGCATTAAAATGAAGTCTATTCAAAATTGCTTTCAGTAGCTGGATTGGATAATAGGAGTTACTTTGTGTTTTTAGGATTCCGTATCATGAATATAGATTGAGTATCTACATTTGTTATTGTAAGTTTTCAGCGGGATGAACGCTTTTGGTGGTTTGTTCTGTAACAAGTTTAGCATCCTAAATTTCTAACTAATAGTCATAATGACCTCCAATCTCAATGGAGACTAGCCAGCTGGGGGGCTACCGCCTAATTGATCGGCGCTGAAATAGATGAAGTTAAAAATTTACTCGCATGCCGGACGAGCTGTGGGCACGCAAAGCTCATGATTGGTACCCTGAAACAGTGACACGGGGTCGCGGCAGACCACGAAGGAGATGGCGTGACGAACTGGATGTCTTCCTTGAGAATTGGAAAGAGATGGCACACAGTCGTGAACGTTGGAAAGAATGGAGGGAGGCCTTTGCCCAGCAGTGGGACAATACAGGCTAATAAAAAAAAATAAAAAATTACTAAGCTATTCGAAGCCGCCCCCAAAGGTTTCTATAACATTGTCATTTGGAGTTCGGTGGTAGCTAGTACACAAATGATGCTACTTCCAGACCCTGGTGTATCCCTTAGTCGCCTTTTACGACAGTAACGGGAAGGTATGAGGTGCCCCTGTTATGCTCTCTGGGCCGGAAACACGACTAATGAACTAGATCATAAATTATTGTATAAGACTATACTTTTTCATTATGGCCTAAGGTCTTGTAATTGCAGATTATATTTTAAGTCTAGGTTAGGGTATAGGAGCTTCGTTATTGCCTCGCTGCTCCAGCCCAGTGTTTTGGCTTTGATAAGTACAGGACAGGACAGCTATTTGTTTTTAAAGTATAACGCATGCACCAGCTTACTGCGTGACAAGAGCGTTACAAAAACTGGGAATGGGCGAGCCGGACGGAAGTTGAGAGGAAGATATAAGTTAGTGAATATAGAAAGAGAGAAAGCTATACGCGTATAAGGGCAAGGATAGTTTTACTTTCAAGCAATTTGTAAACCTGCTGTTTTCTGTAATTCCTTGTGAGATGTGAATAAACATTATTATTACTATCCTTGATGATCCTTGACAATAACTTAATTTAAGTTAGTTAAATATCGTTACTGTTATAAAATAAATCTTATTGTAAATTATTTCCTACAATCCGTGTACCTAAATATCTATATGTACCTTGAAATAATTATAAATTAATTATGTATTACTACGAATATGTTCTGACTATTTACAAGCGCTTTTTTAAAGTCTACGTGAATAAAAACCTTTTTTATTTTATTTATTTTACTATTATTTAGCCTATGATGCTTTCACTGCTTCACTGGACAATATCACAATATGTGTTGCCTATAAATTGTTATATAGAGTCTAGGTGTAGTCTTATCTGTGTTCATATATATTTAAAAATAATGGGAAGGTCCGCAATATCGAATCTAATCTCTATATCGCGGGGTACTTAACCAACATATAATAGACGGACATAAATAAAATCCAGACTCAGAACAACTATTTATGGGTCACACAAGTAGTTGTCCGGCGCGTGATTCGAACCCGGGATACGAGGCGCCGAGGCGACTGTGGTAGGTATGTTTATAAAATACCCAGCAGTACAGGGGTTTATTTCCCTATTATAATTAAAATTAATGGGAGAGTGAGAATCGTAAAGTTGGTAAATCAGGTTCAATTCTATGTAAAGAATTCGAAGCACTTAGATTTTATCAGTAACTTGGAGCAGTTTCAACTTTCCTCTATTTTACTCTACGTATCTATGTAGATGCATTGCGACCACGCCATTGGTGAACTATAATGTCTATAATAATAATATGTGGATATAACAATACCGTATGATGAAAACATCTCTACCGCAGAAAAAGAAATAATATCAAAATACCTTGATCTGAGTTTTGAAAATGCGCTAATATGGAGAATCGAAAGGCCTGCGATCATACCTATTGTTATATTCACAAATGGAGTTATTCCTAAATCTCCGAAAATCAACCTTGCAAGTTTAGGGCTTGATATCTGGCTGGAGAGTTACATGCAGAAGGCGGTTTTGCTGTGAATGCCAGGATTGTGCAGAAATTTCTCTGCATGTAGCCCATATATTGTATGAGTTGTATTTGTGTTAAAATACCCTTGTAAATAATATTGATTATAAACATGTGAGAATATAATAATCCTGGGACATTATTTTACACACGGCCATCTGATCCCAAACTAAGCAGAGCTTGGACTATCGACACCAGATAACTGATATACTACATATTAGGTCTTTACCTATGAAATTGCCGTTCTGCAGTACTGGCCATTTCAAATCAAAATAATTTTTGTTTGGCTAAGAATTCTAATTTCAAATTAATTTTATTTTAAAAACATGGATTCTTTTTTCCAAAAGTAGTCATTTCTTTATTGATTAGTGTTACATTTTCATCGCATTTCAATCTTTTTCGTCATCATGGATACGTTAAAAATTCGAGTAATTATGGAATATGAGTACCGTCGTGGCAGCAACGCGGCACAAGCGGCACGCAACATCAACGACGTTTACGGAGCTAACACTACAAACCAACGCACCACCTGTTATTGGTTTGCTCGCTTCCGTTCTGGAAATTTCGACCTGAAAAATGAACCTCGCGGTCGTCCGAAGACTTTGGTCGACAATGACGAATTAAAGGCGGTTGTGGAAGCTGATGATACACAATCTACGGCTGAATTAGCAGCAGCTTTCGACGTTAGCGTCAAAACAATATTGGTCCATTTGCGTCAAATTGGCAAGGTAAAAAAGCTTGACAAATGGGTGCCCCACGAACTCAATGATCGCCAGCGCGAAGTACGCGTCGAGACGTGCCTTGCACTGCTCAACAGACACACAAATGAAGGAATTTTGAACCGCATTGTTACCTGCGATGAAAAATGGATTCTGTTTGATAACCGCAAGCGCTCAGCAAGTTGGTTGGATCCTGGTTCAGCACCTAAACAATGCCCTAAACGAAAACTTACCCCTAGAAAAGTGATGGTCACTGTTTGGTGGTCTAGCGCCGGTGTGATTCATCACAGCTTCTTACCAAACGGGGTGAGCATTACTGCAGATGTGTACTGTGAAGAACTGAGCACAATGATGGAGAAGCTGGCGCATCTCCAACCAGCATTGGTCAATCGCTCGTCTCCGCTGCTCCTGCACGACAACGCGCGACCTCATACTGCACAGCAGACGGTCTCCAAGTTGCAAGAACTGGGGTTGGAAGCTCTCCGTCATCCGCCCTACTCACCAGACCTTGCGCCTACAGACTACTACTTTTTCCAGAATTTGGATAACTTCTTGGCGGGAAAAAAATTCAATACCCGAGAGGCAGTACAAAATGCCTTTGAAGAATTTGTTGCCTCCCGTCCAGCTGATTTCTTTAAGAAGGGCATCAATAAACTGCCACTGCGATGGCAAAGATGCATTGATTGCATGGGTGATTACTTCGATTAATACAAATAAAAAAATTCATGAAAAAAATTCGTTTAAATTTTTTCATACAAAACGGCAATTTCATAGGTAAAGACCTATTATTATACTACTTTTATTTAATAATTATAGATAATTATACCCGACTCAAAACAAACAGATATGTTCATGCACACAATTATCTGTCCAGGGTGGGAATCGAACCCACGACCTGCGACCTAACGCAATCAATCAATCATAATTTATTACGTGAAATTTGGTACAAAGAAGATCTTATGCAATAAATTAATAGTTCTCAAAAATCAACCACACAGGTTTACGCAATTTTACAGTTCCTGCGAGTAAAATATAATGTTAAGTTAAATTTTCTTATACAAATTTAATAAAAACAATCCTAATAAATCAAATTAATAATACTCGATGCGAATGGAAACGCGTTGACTTTGATTAGTTTTGTTATGTGGGCAGTAAAGGCGATTCTTGTAATGTTGGCCTATCTCCTGAGTTGCATTAACTGGTGGTAGAACTCTAACGAAGACCTCGCGCTTGTAAATAGTCAGAATATGTTTATAGTAATATTGTTAAGTATATATCGGCGCAACAACATTACTTAACCAAAAACAAATGCGTCATAGGAGTAGTTTTAAGTCTTTGTTTAAATTACTCTTAAATAGTTAGTTAAACTTAATGAATTTAGTGTTAAAAATCAAGTTACGATTTATAAACCATCTTAACATTTGTACAATTGATGATTTCAATAGTTTAATTTACATTCGTTCATCGAACAAAGAAAATACGTAACATGTTTGTCGCCGCACATTTCGTATAAATACGGCCGACGTGTCGAGTACAAATCACTTTCGCTCGAGCCGTCGGACTGTACGGATCACCTTGTATCGAAGATTGTTATGGAATAAAACTTCACGAAACATATTTCGAGTTTTACTATCGCCATAAGTAAACAATCTTCAGTGGATAACCAACGTGCAGATAATAGTGACGTCAGTCTTGCTGACGTCATCATGACTAAAGACAACGATACCCCCCGTTTCTCCGTTATCAGAAGTGGGATTCAACCCAGAAGATGACCAGCGTGAAAACACCCTCGATGACGAAGATAGTGAATGGCGCTTACTTGGGGAGCAGCTAAATCGTAATTTTATGGAGCTGATAGAGGCAATGAGTCCTTTGTAGGACTGCTTTCATGATGTCTTTGAGTCAGGCGGGTTTCGGCGTGGCTGTCACACGTTTATGACTTTTTGACTTTGTCGGGGTGTCTACGTACAGCATTTCGACCATTACTTTCTATTCTATCCCTAGTGCCCTGAATGCAGTTTGCACATACTTCAGTACGTTTGTTAGGAGTAGCTCATTGTAGTCTCCTGGTGCTGGATATGCCACTCGCAGGTTGGCTATTCTGTGTCATACCATAGTGGTGGTACTGCTACTATTAGTCGTAGTTGGTTCCATCCACCTGTACTTTCATTGGGTTTTGAACCAGCTCTTCTCTACTCCTTTTATGAGTTTGGAGTGTTCCTTGATTTTGGTTCACCTTTGGTTGTGATTAACTGAGGATTTATCTTTGGGGACTGCTCAAGGGCTATCACAAATTAGTTGATTGACTGATTTGTTTTTCGCATTTAGCCTCCTGATTGGGCCATTGTGCGTGGGCTTGTTTGGCTCCTCTAACCATTTTGGTTCTGTCCGCAGGTTTAAGACGCCTCGAAGATTAGGTTTGAGTACTTCCTGTAGTGTCTACGGGTCATTTAGGAACTTTGCCCGTTGGCAGGAAGAGCTACTGCATTGTGGCGGTATGTTTGCTGGTGATTCTTCAAATTCAGTGCACCCTCTGCAGGGGGCTGTCTGTCGCTACTCTGAAGGAGTGTTTGTTTAGTCTGCAGTGTCATTATGTCACACATCACGCCCATTGTGGCACATTGGAGCTTCTTCTTTGTCTTCCATGAGGTGCATGTGACTTTCCCGGTATAATGTTTCCGCAGCCTAGCTTTGCTGAGCCTTAAGGCTTTGGCCGCAGCTTCTCGTTAAACTCCAGATGCAACGGTCTGAGGTATGGTAAGGCCTCCAGAACAGCGTTGGAAGTCGTTCTCATGCTGCTTGCAGTTGCTAGGCATGCTAATCGTTTTTAATTTTAAAGAATTTGGAGTTTGGAGATTGCAGTGCTCGTTTGAGTTCTGGGCCACCATACTACTGCACCATAGGTTATCATAGGATGTTTTATCATTATGTAGCCATAGGGTCATACATGGTTTTAAGCACCACTTCTACCCTATGAACCTTCTACGTTGCCAGAAGGTTGTTTGGGCTTTTTTAATCTTCACCTCCGTGTATTTCTTCCAGTTAAGTCTTGAATCAAGCGTTATTTACTACCGTAGAATGACGTGGACCAGCTTTAGAACGCTGTTTGCTGCCAGCTGCAGCACTGCGAGCCACGAAAAAACTGTCCTAGCCATAGCAGCAAGGAAGGCAGTACCAGCAACATGCCTGGTTCATTGCTGGATAGGCACGTTAACGTCTGTGTCGTTGACACACCAGAGGGCTGTACAATTTTTTAACTTTTAGCAAGTGAGTTAGTCAGCATAGCCCGAATGCAGATACTACAATATTGCCGGAAGAATGATTATTTTCAGGAACATCACACAAGGCGTGTGAAGAATGTAGTAAGATTAAACAATCGAGCACCCAAGCTGCTACATCAACTCATCATCTGATAAACAGAAACCAACCAACACCCAGCAGCAGGAATCTGTGCTGCGCCATGCTCTACAACCTGGTGATCAGTTAACCGTATCGGCGGGAAACGAATAGTCTTCTCACCGGAATTCTGTTGCAGAACCAACCAAGCCAATTGCATCAACCTCACGAGACCTCATCAACCTTCACAGTAAAGGTGAGGTAACTTAATTCAATAACTCTAAATAACTCTACGAGAACTACTAATAAACCCACGATAACAGCACCTTCCTAATAATATTTCCTTGTATTGTGCCACTGTGTTATCAGCCACTCAAAGCACAATATAACACAACTCCTTGTCCCTTAATCTATGAGAACTAAACCTACCCTCACCTTCCTAACCTTATTTCCTTGTATTGCGCTACTGTATGCCACTGTATTAACAAGCTCCAGAGCACAATATAACACCACTCCTTTTTCCTAAATCTACGAGAAATCTACGAGAACTCTACGAGAAATCTACGAGACTTCTACGAGAACTAAACCTATCCTCACCTTCCTAACCTTATTTCCTTATATTGCGCTTCCTAAATCTACGAGACCCTCCGAGAACTCTACGAGACCCTCCGAGAACTCTACGAGACCCTCCGAGAACTCTACGAGACCCTCCGAGAACTCTACGAGACCCTCCGAGAACTCTACGAGACCCTCCGAGAACTCTACGAGACCCTCCGAGAACTCTACGAGACCCTCCGAGAACTCTACGAGAGCCTCCGAGAACTCTACGAGACCCTCCGAGAACCTACTCATTGATATTACCAAAAGACAGCAACACAAGTTGCTTACAGACTCACTACTCAGAGAAAATTTGTTTCGTTCTTTTCAGGTCTACGAGAATCCATAACAATCTAAGAGTATCCATAAGAATCTACGAGAACCAACGAGGCTGGTGCAGAGCGCGCACCGCCTTTCAGAATGGCCGTATCGGCGCAACAACATTACTTAACCAAAAACAAATGCGTCATAGGAGTAGTTTTAAGTCTTTGTTTAAATTACTCTTAAATAGTTAGTTAAACTTAATGAATTTAGTGTTAAAAATCAAGTTACGATTTATAAACCATCTTAACATTTGTACAATTGATGATTTCAATAGTTTAATTTACATTCGTTCATCGAACAAAGAAAATACGTAACATGTTTGTCGCCGCACATTTCGTATAAATACGGCCGACGTGTCGAGTACAAATCACTTTCGCTCGAGCCGTCGGACTGTACGGATCACCTTGTATCGAAGATTGTTATGGAATAAAACTTCACGAAACATATTTCGAGTTTTACTATCGCCATGAGTAAACAACCTTCAGTGGATAACCAACGTGCAGATAATAGTGACGTCAGTCTTGCTGACGTCATCATGACTAAAGACAACGATACCCTCGTTTCTCCGTTATATACATAATTATTTCTACTTACATATAGATATTTAGGTACACGGTTTGTTAAATCATTTATAAAATTTATTTTATAATAGTAATGATATTTAGCTAGTGTGACATTAATTATTAGGCTGTATTTCGTATTATTTATGTTTCTACCTATTGTATATTTTATCTGTATATTCACATTATCTCTGTATACTTTTGACTTGTAACTTATAATCTGCTATGAATAAATGAATTGAATATAATAACTAAGGGGCTTTTTGGTGACTGTCGTGCTTCACTCAATTTCTAAACTGATCCAATCAAGTAACCTCGAAATTTGCAGGAGAAACCTATATAAAATTGCCTCATAAAACTGCTTCTATCTCGAAATTTAGTTACAACTTGTACGAAATTATTTCTGTCTGGAATATTAATGCGCCGAAAGTGAAAACAAATGATGGTAGACAATTTCAAACGTTGCCACAATCAGCGGTAAGTTTTAATAGCGGGAAATTCCAACAAATCATCGCCTACGTTCGCCCGTAATAGCTTTTTAATACGAGTCAGAGTTAAAACCTACATTTGGGGCGAACTCCACGATAAGCGTTCCGTCGCGGCGCCTGATAACGAAACTATTCGGAAGCTTCCAGTTACGTAACGTCTCTGAAGTAGGGTAAAAGCACCGATAGCTATCTGTTTATTGCAGTGTTATGTTTACTACTTTCCTTGTTTATTCTAACTAAAGATAAGCTCTTCAGACTTCGGCGTCCAGCTTATTAGGTCTCGCATTCGGTTGACTGACCTGTTGGTTCAGTGGTAAGTGACCCTGATTGCTAAGCCAGAGGTCGTGGGTTAAATCCCCGGCCAGTACAAATCTTTGTGTGATGAGCACGATTATTTATCTTTAATCAGATGTTGTAATATATATATATATATATATATACTAAAAATCTCGATAATTAAACCTATTAAACATAATTTCTTTGACAATAACTTGATATAAGCTAGCTTAATAACTAAATCAAAACTATATTATTTCTAAATGTTCAGTGTAGTAAATATATATATATATGTATATACATATATGTACATAGAAATAATTTATATAAGTGTCTATACATATAATAAAATCGTAGGAAAGTCAAAACTGTATATTGAATATTTTTTTAAAGGATAAAATATAGTTTTTAGAATTTTTTTCTGTGTGTCTGTTTGTCTGTATGTATGTACGGGCTAAACTCAAAAAGTACTGCATGGATTTAATTCAAATCATGCTTGAATATTACTAAGAGGTCGGGTCAACATATATGCTGCATATTATCACGCTATCACCTATCGGGGAGGAGCTCTGATAATTTTTAAAATTTAACGCGGGTAAATTCGCGGGGCACTTACTTGACTATATTACTAGAAACATGTTCGGTCTATTTGCAAGTGCTTTTTTAAAGTCTACGTGAATAAAAACCTTTTTTATTTTATAATGTGTATGTCGTTAGAAATATATAGCTACTAGCTGTGCCCGCGACTTCGTCAGCACAATGACTCCGTACATGTTACATCACAATATTTCTAATATTTTGTCTCATGTCGCAAACTTTCACATTATACTTACATATTCACCGTAGCCTAGTTGGTAGTTGGCCTGCCTACGAAGCTGGAGGTCCTGAGTTCAAATATTTGTGTGATGAGCACGAGTATTTGTTTCTGAGTCATGGATGTTTTCTATGTATATAAGTATTTATATATCTATAAAAGTATTATATTATATATCTATTGTCTTGCTTGGCTTCCTGGACTGATAGCTTCAATAAGAGAGAACCAGTGGATGTAATATACCTTGACTACGAAAAGGCTTTTGATAAGGTTCCCACAACAAGACTTCTTCAGAAACTAGAACACATAGGAATTAGAGGCAAACTGCTGAACTGGATCGAGGCCTTCCTACGCCATAGAACATTTCGAGTGAGAATCGCTGAAACTCTGTCCGACGAGAGAGAGATACACAGTGGCGTGCCCCAAGGATCAGTTCTGGGCCCTGTGCTATACATTATATATACGTTTGACCTACCTCGCTGCCTACAATGTAATGTCAGCTTTTTCGCTGATGACACCAAAATCTTTGCAAACCCACTAACTGACTTCGATCGTCTACAAAGAGACTTCGACAAAATTGCTAACTGGTCAAAGGAATGGCTCGTTAACCAAAATGCTGAAAAATGTACTACACTGCACATTGGTAGCAAAAACCCACGCCTAATATACAAGCTAGATGGCCTTGAACTGGTAGCAGTGAGAGCCCAAAGGGATTTGGGAGTTATTATAACGGAGAATCTTAAGTGGGAAGACCACATAGCAACAATCACAAAGAAAGCGAAAAGTTTTATTTACCTCATTAGAAAAGCTTTCGGAATTCTTACACCAGAAATGATGTTAAAGGTATACAAGACTTACATAAGACCTATATTGGAACATGCTTTTCAAGTGTGGAGTCCCTTCTTTTTTAAAGACGTGGATCTATTGGAAAAAGTACAGCGTAGCTTCACCAAGATACCTAGACAACTTAAGAGACTATCATACGAGGATAGGCTGGAAGCACTAAAGCTTAGTACTCTAAAAGAACGAAGAGAGCGTGGTGATATGATCGAAACCTATAAAATCCTAAATGGACACTATGACCTTCACCAGTTCCAAGATATGTTCCATCGAGACAATAATACCCGTCTGAGAGGACACACCCTTAAACTTCAGACCCGCTTCTCACACAATATACCCCACAAGAATTTCCTTTCGAACAGGGTTGTTAAAGAATGGAACAAACTACCACAAGACGTAGTGTCAGCACCAAACACCAACATATTTAAGAACAGACTAGACAAGCACATAATAACAACAAAAACGACAAGCTAACTCAATGTACTAGATACAGGCAATTATCAGTTGTTTCAACTGCCTGCCTGATTAAAAATAATAATAAAAAAAAAAAAAAAAAAAAAAAAAAAATCTGTCAAATTTCTCCAATTGAAAGTGGATCTTATGCTTTTGTAATAAAGTTGAAAATTTGACAGTTTGGGGTAGCCAAATGTGCTGGCATCGTCTGTACAACCCAAAATGTTCACCATCCCCAATTTGTTAATATTAATATTTTTATTTTATTTTTTTGCTAATTTTGTAAGCATGATTATTTGTTCTGTCTGGGTGTATTTCATATATATAATGTATGTATTTCGAAATATATTTTTATCAGTTGCCTGGTAGCGCTGCCTAATTTGGGAACAGATAGCAGTGTGTTAGTTGTGTTTGCATATTTATCAATTATTTACCACCATGCGAGCCTTAAAGTAATATTATGACTTAGTCTTTTGAAATAAATACACCAATTTAGTAAAAGCTTTCAAAATAACGTCACAAAAACCTATAATAATCAAATTTGACTTTATTGTTGCGATATATTTGTTTTTAAAGCATACCGAAAGAGTTAGCTGATTCCAAAGTAGGAAAAGGTGGCGGTAGATAATTCCAAATTTTACTAGCAGCGTATCGGAAACTACTACGGAATATAGCAGTCCTGTGGGTTTGAATACACATAAAGAGGCCCTTGTTTTATAAGTTTAATGTTCTCATGACCGGAACAACTTCTCGTACAGGCATTTTTTCTACTTCTATCTTCTTCCTATATGTGTAATAAGCTATCCCTGAAAATATTGTTACACGTTTTATTTCAAACTACCTCCTAACATCTATTAACTGCAAATAGCCATTGCAATGGATCACGTCGATTACAATTAGGACTGCCATGCGATAAGTTTTTTACGGACATAGACATTTAAACTCGTCCTCCAACTTTTGAAATGGTATTCTTACCATACTTAAAAATAAACCACCTAGCCGTCAACCGGCACCTAGAAGAGGTGTAAATTTAGAACGAACGAACGGATTTTTAAAAACTTAGTTTATACCCACCTTGTCTAAACTGACATTCCGAAAAAAATAATATTCATCTGATCGCGAACAACTGAGAACTAGCACATAGTTCGTCGGAATCACAAAATAAAAACCTTTGAAATAAAGACCATATTTAGTAAAATAATAGGTCTTTACCTATGAAATTGCCGTTTTGTATGAAAAAATTTAAACGAATTTTTTTCATGAATTTTTTTATTTGTATTAATCGAAGTAATCACCCATGCAATCAATGCATCTTTGCCATCGCAGTGGCAGTTTATTGATGCCCTTCTTAAAGAAATCAGCTGGACGGGAGGCAACAAATTCTTCAAAGGCATTTTGTACTGCCTCTCGGGTATTGAATTTTTTTCCCGCCAAGAAGTTATCCAAATTCTGGAAAAAGTAGTAGTCTGTAGGCGCAAGGTCTGGTGAGTAGGGCGGATGACGGAGAGCTTCCAACCCCAGTTCTTGCAACTTGGAGACCGTCTGCTGTGCAGTATGAGGTCGCGCGTTGTCGTGCAGGAGCAGCGGAGACGAGCGATTGACCAATGCTGGTTGGAGATGCGCCAGCTTCTCCATCATTGTGCTCAGTTCTTCACAGTACACATCTGCAGTAATGCTCACCCCGTTTGGTAAGAAGCTGTGATGAATCACACCGGCGCTAGACCACCAAACAGTGACCATCACTTTTCTAGGGGTAAGTTTTCGTTTAGGGCATTGTTTAGGTGCTGAACCAGGATCCAACCAACTTGCTGAGCGCTTGCGGTTATCAAACAGAATCCATTTTTCATCGCAGGTAACAATGCGGTTCAAAATTCCTTCATTTGTGTGTCTGTTGAGCAGTGCAAGGCACGTCTCGACGCGTACTTCGCGCTGGCGATCATTGAGTTCGTGGGGCACCCATTTGTCAAGCTTTTTTACCTTGCCAATTTGACGCAAATGGACCAATATTGTTTTGACGCTAACGTCGAAAGCTGCTGCTAATTCAGCCGTAGATTGTGTATCATCAGCTTCCACAACCGCCTTTAATTCGTCATTGTCGACCAAAGTCTTCGGACGACCGCGAGGTTCATTTTTCAGGTCGAAATTTCCAGAACGGAAGCGAGCAAACCAATAACAGGTGGTGCGTTGGTTTGTAGTGTTAGCTCCGTAAACGTCGTTGATGTTGCGTGCCGCTTGTGCCGCGTTGCTGCCACGACGGTACTCATATTCCATAATTACTCGAATTTTTAACGTATCCATGATGACGAAAAAGATTGAAATGCGATGAAAATGTAACACTAATCAATAAAGAAATGACTACTTTTGGAAAAAAGAATCCATGTTTTTAAAATAAAATTAATTTGAAATTAGAATTCTTAGCCAAACAAAAATTATTTTGATTTGAAATGGCCAGTACTGCAGAACGGCAATTTCATAGGTAAAGACCTAATATATCTAAAACTATATTGACAAATAAGTGTTAAATACCTTAAATAACCATTTAGACAATAATTCAAGAAATTAGCTATTTTAATAAACCATAAATCAAAATATAGATAATTCAGTATGATCAAATATAAATCACATATCACAAGTGAAATCGCTTTTTAAATTCATTACAAAGTTATTTTGGCAAGTTTAAGGAAGAGTTGCCCCAAAATGAGCTTGTTCGGAAACCAATAGAAATTTCTGTCAGACAACAAAAAAAATGTCTGTCATCCAACTAACATACAGAAAGAAAAAAAGTAATGCGATTCTAAATCGCATTATTGTCGTGTGGTCTACCACACGACTGAAATAAAACTTCAAAGGTAACTAGCTATTAGAGAACGAGAGGAAAAAAATGTGTCCTCGCAACTCTCTCTTGCCTCTTCTATCATAATAATATACAAAACGTATCTCACTCTTTATACTTTACTAACTTATATCTCCCTCTCAACTTCCATTCGCCTCATCACTCTACGTAACGCTCTCGTCACGCATTCACCAGCTTGGGTGAATCAAATCAAATCAAATCATTCTTTATTTGCCATGAATGTAGGTAACAAAATAAAGGTGTTGCTGGCGTTAATAAATGGAATCCAATACATTCTACCATAACGGCGTGCAAAATTACATAAACATAGTATATAAATCAGTAAAATTAAATGTCAAATTCAAAATGTCATCTTGATATAGTCAAAACATATTACAATTGTGACAAGCAAAAGTAAAACATAAATTAAATGAATTACATTAAATTATAAATTAATACTTTCAGCAATAACTATGTTAACAATCAATAGTCCTACAAAGAATTATCGCTAAGGAAATCATTAACAGAATAGTAACACTTTTCCACCAGTAGTTTAGTCAATTTCTTTTTAAAAATGTGTGTTGTGCCATCTTTAAAATTTTGGGGTATTTTATTATATATAACGGGCCCCATTCGCAAAAGGCTCTTCCCTAATAAGGCCGTCTTGTAATTACCCGTATATACTTTATTTTTATATTGAGACCTTATTATTAAATAAGTTTTAATTAAAACAGTATGGTTATTTTCTGAAGTTTTTACCAGGACTTTTGTCACGTGTGGTCACCTCAGTAACAGGCGGCGTAGCGTCGCCATTAACGTGGCAAGTTTTAATTTATTCACCTAACTGTCGGATGGCACGGAACTACTACATACTATGATAGATTTGTTATCTACACAATACATATAAACTATGAGTGGGTACGAACGAATTGTTATAGACACGTTGAATGGTAATAAGTAGCCCGCGACCCAAGGATTATATTCCCAAATGCGGGCGATATCTTTAAAAAAAATAGCAAAAAAACTTGAGAGGTGTCAAGGGACACCCGGATGGAACGAAGTTATTTCTTTGGTTTTTCATTGGCTTTTGATGTGAAACATCTATAGCCGCACGTAAAACAGATTTCTGGCGTACAGTACAGTAGTGTGTACGGTGTGGCGATGCGTCGCCATGCGCAATCGACATTCTGACATTCGACATTATGACATATTTAGTTACTATCACAATATGTTCTTTTCTGCATATTACTTTTACAAAATAATGTCGATGTTTCACATCTGCCAGGCGTCCCGTGACGGCTCACATTTTTTTTGTTATAAATCTTAAATTGTAGTTTTAAATGTTTAGTAAATATTCAGTGGCCTCAAGCGACCCTCATAAGATTATCGGACCGTCTTATATGGGGCCTGACCACCCGGGAAATTCTTGCTACTGCGTCATTCTACTCGCTCACGCTTTTCTGTCTCCACCCGTGTCTCGTCTTTCGCTAAAGACATACACATTCTTTGCTGTGTGGCTAACGGCATAGAATATCGCCACCCCATCACATCCCGTGGGGTCCGAGGGAATACATATTTTTACATATTTATTTACTCACTTAGAATGTAAATATAATAATAATTTTACTATCAAAATTCCAAGTACAAATTTTCCATCTCATCTACACATAAATGCACAATTATACACGAAACGGGAACAACTAGGTATTTAGTAAACTACAAAAGTAGTAGATCTATCCTCAACTTGTACAACCTTCAAAAATATAATAATCATTTGCTAGTGTGGTTGGTTGATGTACCTATTATCAGCCACACTGGTAAATGAATATTATGAATGCTTGATTAAGTCGATATGGCATATCTTTATGTATTTAAAAATAAATCTTATTTCTGCCTTTACTTTGTATTGCATAAACTAATTAGTAACATCTTTCTATCTTCTATTCTATCTCGTATACTTCCTTACTTTAACATTGCATACTGAACTGAATAACAATTAAGTAATGAAAATGTAAACAGAGCGAGAACGTTGCCGACAAACTGCTGTGCAGTTTGGCAAAAATGTCAAAAACTTAAATGTGTACGTTTTTTTTCAATAATAAATAAATTAAAAAAAAAAATGTGAGCCGTCACGGGACGCCTGGCAGATGTGAAACATCGACATTATTTTGTAAAAGTAATATGCAGAAAAGAACATATTGTGATAGGAACTAAATATGTCATAATGATAAAATAAAAAGTCGATTGCGCATGCGTCACGGCATGCGTCGCCACGCCAGAAATCTGTTTTACGTGCGGCTATAGATGTTTCACATCAAAAAATATATATATACAATGATGCTTAAAGAGATAGAGTGAACGTCAGTGTCTATGATAGTATTAACTGTGTTACGGACACTGGCAAAATATACCAGAGGGAATATATACCAGACAACGGGCAGTAGCGTCTCTCTGTGTAGGTACTATGACTATCATACTGCGATCGCCAACCCGTCTGCCAATCCGTCCAAATTTTGGGGAGGCCTTTGTCCAGCAGTATACGTCATACGCATTCTGAAAGCAGTGTATATTCTAGAATATTCTGCTCACGTGTTGCGTACCATTTTCCCACGTGAGTGAATGCGACGCGTATCAATTAGAAGTACCTACTGTTGTTACTATAATACGTATAATGTAGTTTTACAATATATTAAAGAAAATGCTCACTTGGCTTTACAATACGACTTGGTCCACATAATTTTCAATCCTTTTCTATTAATTCAATTCATAGAAAATGAACTATTATATAAATCTAAAGCAGTAAATTGTTGTAAATAGAAGCTACTTCATGCTTAAATACAAAATAACCATGACGACGAAGAAACAAAAGCTTAGAATTTTGCTTTGATAATTATATTCGTAGTAAGTTAGGTACTGCTCATAAAGCTTTACTTTTAAACCCAGCGTAACTATGGAAGTTATATTATGGAAGGTATATCGTATAATGCACTAACTGCCCTTATCATTAACGATAGCTACCGATTCCAGATTGAATATTAAAAAGTGTAGACAAGCAGTAGAAGTGTAGTACAATACATTTGCTGTTCCAACTAGATGCTTGGAAATAATACTTACCAAAAAGTAAAGTTTCTAGATCTCTTGTATAATGCTAGGCCTCTTTATAGCCATATCTGTAAGTCAATGTTTAGGTAAAATACGATGAACAAATAAATATTCTTCCATGGAAATATATAGACCTGTTGCAAACAGACTGTCCGTGTGTGCTTAGGTTAAATAATAGCTTTTGGCTTCCCGCGGAGTTTTAGCGCCTGCGCGAAAAAGACATCGAGGAATTGTTTCATTTTCAAAAACTGGTGTAAATTCAAGCGTTTATGGTAGATTTTGATACATAACGTCTTCGTCAACGTACACAATCATGTGGAGGAAAGTGGCATATTGCCGTGAATTACGACTTTCTGTGTTGAAACGAAAACTCCATAGATGCCTATAGTAAAGTCTCCACTGCTTTACTGGGGTAGGACAAGGACTATGTATAATAATAATAATATAATATATCTTGGGACAATGTCACACAGATCATCCTAGCCCCAAACTAAGCAAAGCTTGTACTATGGGTACCAGGCGACGATATACATACTCATATAGATAGATAAATACTTAAATACATAGAAAACATCCATGACTCAGAAACAAATATTCGTGCTCATCACACAAATATTTGCACTTACCGGGATTCGAACCCAGGACCACCAGCTTCGTAGGCAGGAGCACTACCAACTAGGCTACGGTGACCGTCTATGTATGACTTGACTGTGAAGGACTTTACTTCACATTGACTTAATTAAGAAAACCATGAAATATACTACTCATAAGGCCGAAGAAGCCAGGGTCGATAATAAATAATAATGTAGCTATAGAGGACTGGAAACAAATAAAACCCATTTTGAAGTAGCACTTAATTTTTATTTACATTTGTGTTAAAAAATTAAAACATTCAGTTCATTCATGTGCGGATAAACAAACAATTTTGTCAACTACATTACGAAGACACGTTTTTGATTATGTAAACTATATGTATTTCAACATGTCAAATGTTTAGTCTCACTAAATAAAAAATAAATTTACACTAAAAGTAAAAAAGTACGCTAACTTTTTGTTGAATTAGACTCGCATAAAATAGATGCCATGGGCCGAGGCCGTAGGACGTCTAATACATTAGGATTTTAAGATTAGGAACAAGTTTTAAAAACGCAACACTTGACAGTTAAACCACGACAGAACCCTGTCACAGTAAATCGACGAAAAACTTATTGACATATTTGCTTCACTTAATAATTATTTCACTTGGATAAGGTTCTATCGTGACGTAACAATTTTTATCCATGCCTTAAATCAGACTAGACATAATTTAAGTATTAAAATCATTTATAAAGTTTAAGACAAAACAAAAACATGTCTACTTAATGTAGTCGATGTGAACAGTCCATAGACACAAAACGCTCACTATCAAACGAAATAAAACCTCACCAATATTGTTTAAAAACTTAATGACCATAGAGTATCGACAACTACCGTCAAAATTTCATAATCAAACGTCAATGTCTATTTAACATATATTATCAGAAATTGACAATTAATGCCAAATAGACTTTGACATCTGACAATTACAATTTGATAAATGAAGAATTAAAATCCGTGATAGCCTTTAAAATGTATACTGTACAATGTACAAGCTCAATTGATCTATTACAGAGAAATGTATTCTATAATAATAATAACCAACTCGTCCATAATACTATAATAATTAAAATCGCATACGTTAATAAATTGAAATAATAAATTATTTTTGTAGTTGGGTGTTTCTTATACGAAAATACAGTAAGTGCGCGGGAGAACACACGCGGTGCGGCGAGCGACACTATGGCATATGACTTTGACCTACTAGAAAATGTGTTGGACTTGGCAATACGATAAAGTATTAAGAATTTCCACATAGTATTATATTAGCTGTGCCCCGCGGTTTTACTCGCGTTAAGCTTAATTACTATAAAGTTTCATCAAAATCCTTCCAGTACTTTTTGCGTGAAAGAGTAACAAACATCCATACAACCATCCATACTCACAAACTTTCGCATTTATAATATTAAAAAAATGAAAATTAAATATTACAACCAAAGGTCTGTATTTTCACCTAAATTATAGTGACTGGACTTTATTTACTTAATTATTCCTGTTTCAAACAACAAAAAGCTGCACAAATATAAATAAATAATAAAGATATTGGGACAATTAACATACTGAACCCAAACTAGGCAGAACCTGAACTATGGCTACCAGACAACTGACATACAGACATATATTGTGTCTGTGACTTACATATGTATGTGTTACAGATAAATTACACCCAGATACAACTAATCTGTGTCAGTACTCATCACACTAAAATTTCTATAATAAAAAATATCTTCCTGAAACGGAACACAAACTATCATGAACAAACTTGGAGGGAGTACAGAGACATTCAGATATATCCAACTCTCCTTTCTCAGGTAGTATTTGAGATATACTAGTATATGTTAAATAAATAAACCCATTAATTTTGAAACGTCTAAATCCCGGGGTAGGTCCATATTAACATATACGTTTGAGGACATACACCTTAAATGGCAGTCCCTACGCCGACCACTTATATAATCAGACATATATTATACATCAATATATATCTGATTACTAGTGATCGGAGTAGGTAGAGCTATTTAGGGCTAAAGACTTCAAATGTATATATTAATATGGCCATGACACCGGTATTCCAGAAATCCTGAATTGCAGTAGTGCATACTTTGTGACTAAATAAAGATTGCATCAATAAATTTGATCCAGAAATCAACTGACATTATCTATGCAAGAAATTTACCTAACTTATTATACTCACGTAATATAATTGCACGTAATATAATTTAATGCGGTCATATCTAAGTTCATCATGTATGCACACATCGCGTTAACAAAAAGTATATTATATAAATCCCGTGAATCCTGGGATCCCAGGCATTTCCATACTATTAGGTCTTTACCTATGAAATTGCCGTTCTGCAGTACTGGCCATTTCAAATCAAAATAATTTTTGTTTGGCTAAGAATTCTAATTTCAAATTAATTTTATTTTAAAAACATGGATTCTTTTTTCCAAAAGTAGTCATTTCTTTATTGATTAGTGTTACATTTTCATCGCATTTCAATCTTTTTCGTCATCATGGATACGTTAAAAATTCGAGTAATTATGGAATATGAGTACCGTCGTGGCAGCAACGCGGCACAAGCGGCACGCAACATCAACGACGTTTACGGAGCTAACACTACAAACCAACGCACCACCTGTTATTGGTTTGCTCGCTTCCGTTCTGGAAATTTCGACCTGAAAAATGAACCTCGCGGTCGTCCGAAGACTTTGGTCGACAATGACGAATTAAAGGCGGTTGTGGAAGCTGATGATACACAATCTACGGCTGAATTAGCAGCAGCTTTCGACGTTAGCGTCAAAACAATATTGGTCCATTTGCGTCAAATTGGCAAGGTAAAAAAGCTTGACAAATGGGTGCCCCACGAACTCAATGATCGCCAGCGCGAAGTACGCGTCGAGACGTGCCTTGCACTGCTCAACAGACACACAAATGAAGGAATTTTGAACCGCATTGTTACCTGCGATGAAAAATGGATTCTGTTTGATAACCGCAAGCGCTCAGCAAGTTGGTTGGATCCTGGTTCAGCACCTAAACAATGCCCTAAACGAAAACTTACCCCTAGAAAAGTGATGGTCACTGTTTGGTGGTCTAGCGCCGGTGTGATTCATCACAGCTTCTTACCAAACGGGGTGAGCATTACTGCAGATGTGTACTGTGAAGAACTGAGCACAATGATGGAGAAGCTGGCGCATCTCCAACCAGCATTGGTCAATCGCTCGTCTCCGCTGCTCCTGCACGACAACGCGCGACCTCATACTGCACAGCAGACGGTCTCCAAGTTGCAAGAACTGGGGTTGGAAGCTCTCCGTCATCCGCCCTACTCACCAGACCTTGCGCCTACAGACTACTACTTTTTCCAGAATTTGGATAACTTCTTGGCGGGAAAAAAATTCAATACCCGAGAGGCAGTACAAAATGCCTTTGAAGAATTTGTTGCCTCCCGTCCAGCTGATTTCTTTAAGAAGGGCATCAATAAACTGCCACTGCGATGGCAAAGATGCATTGATTGCATGGGTGATTACTTCGATTAATACAAATAAAAAAATTCATGAAAAAAATTCGTTTAAATTTTTTCATACAAAACGGCAATTTCATAGGTAAAGACCTATTATTAAAACATGCCGCAATTACCAAAAATCACTCTACGTACTCCGATCTATGCTCATTCCCATAGTAATACTTAATAATTAATTGTAACCAACGGATTTACGATACCACACCAGTAAATTTGGAATTTAAGATATTATTTTAGTAATATCCGCTTAACGCTCCGCTCCCCGCACAGCGTATATAAACCCGCACCTTTAAAGATATTATATGCCTATACCTGTACGGTATGTCTTTGTCATCGCGCTGTAATAAGGTATAATTATTTATTTATTTATCTAGTGCCATAACAAATTATTATTTTATCTAAAACAAAAAATAATATTATTGTGGAACTTTTTGCGTTTAGGGAAAAATGATATTGTGGCATGGCAACACTCGGTTATTTATTATTCAGTCTGTGCCATTTCACTCTCGCACATAACATTTTTCACTTTCCAAAAACGTGTTTCAGTCTTCGTATGAGAGCAATAAGAAAAAAAAAATTACTCATTTTTGTTATTTTATTTTAATACCGACTAAAATAATTGCGGAAACACAGGTATTTCGCAAATCTTTGCAGTTATCCCAAAAATAATTCAAATGCCAAATTATTCCGAATATTTTGGAATTGTAATCGTATTCTATAAAACGTTTGAGAGCGAAATGGTTACTCGTTGAATTCTTGACATAAACCTTGAAATAAATTAATGTTAAATTAAAAAGAAATTAACATTAATTTAACTGGCGTTTTCAGACCGTTGGCCTTGTTCTTACCAACATAAGCTAATATTAATATATTTGCATCTCTTTCTAAAGTATTTCTCATGAAAAGGAGAGGGCATTTTTATTATGACTATTTAATTTACCAAGTCGCGGCACGGCACGGCGTACTTCTGCAGCTCCAAGGACAATTTGGCACGCCGCGTCGTTTTTCGCCAGTCACCGCCGCACCCAATTCAAACCTTATTTCAATTATCTTAGCTATCATAATCCTTTGACCTATGTGACAAGCAGGCAGTTGCGAGACGCCACAGAATAAAACGGCATGCCATGACGTGCCGCGCTATAATTGTATCGAAATAAAGCAATATGAATTCTAAGTTCAATGCAGTAAGGATAAAAATAACTTGAACCAAATTAAAATCATTTGCCTTTAAATATGCTCCATGCCAACCTTTGAGTATGCTCTGTCCTTTTCTTACAAGCTATAATAGAAAGAGGTGCAGTTACTTTTAAAATAACTTTGTAGCGTACAATACTAAAGCGCCGCAGTAAACTTACTTGTATATGCGTTATTATGAATCATTTTGTCATCTTTACACATACGTAAGACACTATTCCTATCCTGCTTCTAATTAAAACTTCACTTTGGGAGGTAATTTTAAAATGTATTTTCGCTAAATATATTTTCATACAACTTTAATGTTTAAATTCATGTCTGAAAGATGCTTTATACATGGTAAATGTAAAAATTAATTTAATAATTCATTAAATTTATTTTGGCCACTTCATTTTAAAATATTTCTTTTACAATTATGGTATTTTTGTTTCAGAACAATCCATAAATTTGTATGTATTTCTCAATACATACATACTAACTTACCCCAATGTATGTATCATTTTCCCCTAAACACAATTTTATCCGATCTACATGCCTCAACACATTCACATAACAAGTCCTTGCATTTCACGAGTGGGCGTGGACTACGTATGTGTGTGCGAGCAGTGCACACACACATATTTCACTTGTGTGTGTGTGTGTACATAGTCATTGCCGCGTATACAAGGTCTTACATAATTAGTGTATTTGCTTGAAATTGGCCAGATAAGTAGTAAGTTCGATTCTCACACGGAACCATTTTTCGCACTAAGGTGATTTCGTATTGAGGTTTTCCGCCTATTGCTCTGTCTAAAACAAAGTGGTTTCCTTTCTAAGCGTATACTACAATGGGGACATCAAGCTATTGGTCATTACACAAAAGTCGTTGAGGTTAGACACCTCTGGCGCTAGGGTTGCCACTGCCCATACAATTTTTTTTTTAACTTTTATTAAAAATATCGCGGCATCGTTGATTAAATGACAACCCTGCGTATCTCGGAAGAGAACAATTTAAGCCACCGGTCTTGGCTTGGTATCAAAAAGACATCGATGCCTAAAAGCCTAATTGAATCAGGCATCTGGTCTGAACTCCTTGGCTTATTAGTTCCCTTTAGATTTCAAGGTCAGCCGCTGGTTTTTCTGGTAGCTAGCCTTAATAAAAATCGGAAAAGGCAACGAAGAAATATAATTCCACTACTGCAAATTAAATATTGTAATAAAACCGATCGTAACCTTCATAAAGCAAAGGAACCATTATTAAAAATGTCCATTTTGCGCCAATTATTTACTAACCCATAATAGGACGATGGTATAATAGTTCCCACCCTATTTTAAACTCTATTGCAATGTAAATAAGAGTTAATATCGATCTGAAGAAACAAGGAAGTACACTGATTACCTACGACCCTGTATTGGTACGACATAAGACCTCGACACAACCAAGGGTCACGCGCAATCGTAAAATGCAATATCTATATCTTCTCTCCTACTCCCAACGACTCCTCTTGCCACTCTTTCTCACTCTCTCTGGCTTGTCCTCGTCGTTGGGTTGGGATGCGGGGGCGTTGATCCCGGGCTGAATGGTCGTCAGCGTTTGTTCCCAAGAATGGTCTGTGGACGCTGTGAACTAGAGAAATAAATGGTTAAGAAATTATTTTAGAATACACTAACTGTGCCCCGCGGATTTACCCGCGATTTTATAAATTATCATAGCTCCCCCGTAGTTGATAGCGTGATAATATGTAGCCTATATGTTGACTCGACCTCTTAGTAATATTCATGCATAATTTAAAGTAAATCCATGCAGTACTCTTTGAGTTTCGCCCGGACATACATACAGACAAGCAGACAAAAATTCTAAAAACTATATTTTTGGCTTCGATTTCGATTATAGATCGCCCCAAGTATCCTTTTAAAAAAATATTCAATGTACAGTTTTGACTTTCCTACGATTTTATTATATGTAATATAGACAACGATACAATGCGACCTCGTACTTTTTCAATCAAATAAAAACGCAATTTATCATAGCCGAAATTAAAAGAGTTATATATGTCGCAATCGAGACATCCTTGGAACGCTACCACGCTACGCGCGCCATCTGTCAGCGCTATTCGGAATCAACGATTGACACATAATAGAGCTGCCACTCTGAAGCTGAGCACGAGGCGGTCATCTTTGATTGGACGGGTAGATTAATTTTACGACGTTTCGGCGAACGTCATAGAATCAGAAATTATCTCGATAATCTTTTAATATTTTAAAGTTATAATTGTAGTTTAAATAACTATTATAACGGAGCTATTATAAAGTAGATGTATTTTATTTATTTATTTAATAGGAAGACTAACAGCTTGAAAATACAAATATAAATGGCGTTACTAAGCCTCATAAAGCCAATTACAGGTCCTCGCTTGTAAGAAGTAAATTAATTTATGCATGAACAGTGATATAACGATTACATACATTGTGAAATCATCAATACATGGATTTTATAGATGTCTCAGAAAGAACTCTTTTTTAATCACCCGTCGTACTGCTTCTGGAGTAGTATTAAAAATGTCAAAGTCATGAGTGTAACACGACTATCGTTATTATAGTACTCTGGCAACTCTATACTTTGTCACATGTCATACCGACGGTAGTTAATGTACTTATCACTGGAGAACACCGTTGCTGTCCGAATGTCAGTGTCACAAGTAGTGTCAGTTCCGGTCGGCCATCGACACTTCACTTTTGAACGAGATGTCTCTGAGTAAGGTTAGTAGAATTATTGGATATTATTTAGCTGTATGTTTGTGATATCATTGAATAAATTCTTGTATTGTATTCTGTATTTGAATTGTTTCCCTTCTCGAAAGGTTTAACTAACATGAGTTTTTTGGTGTTTGTGTAAAAACTGCTCGCTTGCCGAAGAAATTACGATAATCTGCTAACCAAAGAGAAATGGATGGGATTGTGATGTCATGCTGACGCCCTTGATACATTAAATGGTAATTTGGCTAGAAGTTTGGGAGAATCAACTGTTTCATTAATATTTTTTAGGAGATAGTTAACGTCAGCTATCACACGACGTAAAGCCAAGGGAAGAATGTGAAATTTGGCGCATAACTTCAAGTATTCATCAGAGGTATATTTGATTTTCAAGCGAAAACATAGGTACTTAATAAATTTCCTCTGGACGTTCTCTAGCCGGGAAATATACACGGTTACATTTTCATCGTTTAAATGCCGTGGAGGGCTGATAAGGTGCATGAAACACTATCGATTTGTGTAGATAAAATTAACATATAAAATTACTTTTTCTTATCAACTCGAATCAACTCGTGCTTCAGAGAAAACATTATGAGAACCATTAGTAAGTACGTACTTTCATTCAAAGAGACCGACGACCGCGATTTCAACAAATTGCGTTATCGCAGTCCACGTGGACTCAACCTAATAAGCCAATGCTAGGCCAAACTCCGCCCTCAAGCCCTATTTGATTGGAAATTTAAAAACGGCCCCGCGCACCCTACTTTCCTCGCCCCGCGCTCCTCGCCCCGCGCATCACTGTCAGTGATGTATTGTGTGATCTTGTAAATAAATCAGTGTTTTTAAGACGTCATACCGGTCATACGTAAATCATTGTTTCCGATCTTTGTTGCGCTATTCTTAATTTGAGGGCTGCGTGGTATTCGCGACCCTCAAATTCCATCTGGTCATACAATTATGGCGGCTACGCAGCGCTTGTTAGATCACGGACAATTCCGCACACCTTCGCACGCCCAGGGTCGCGGTCGCCAGCCAGTCTACACACCCCAACTGGATGAAGATATCGTAGAGTACTTCGAACGGGATCCCAGATGAAGTACGAATATGGCCAATATGGATGCTCATGCAAAGAAAGAAGGACTATTGAACGAAATGGATTACATTTGGAACAATTGCTACGCTATCGCGAAGTTTAGATGTGGTGTAGGCGTAAAGTGTTAGTGTTAAATCAGTGTAAGACAAAGGTGATTAATTATTAGGTACGTAACAGAATCATTGAATCGTTTAATTATTCACTATTACAGTTTCTTATTTTTCAATCGTTGTAAATAACTATGATTCCACATTTTTATATAAATACGTCATAAATGCCAGATTACTTCATTTAATCTAATTAGGTCCCAGAACTTAGGCACAAAGCATTTAAGACAGTCCTAAGCCTGTAAAAGTATGAAGAATATCAGTTGAGCGAGTCAATGACCTCGGTCATTCGAGCGGGGCGCGTAGGTACCTACTACAGTACCGTATACACGAGTAGTTAACTAAAACGTTACTATGGTTTCACGCACTATGCGAGTATTACATTATCACTTTCTATTTTTTTTTAATTTTAGAGACATCATGTAAAAATAATCACTAATGAATAGTACTTGGTAAGTTAAACATCCTGTCCACGGGGTTTAAACGATGAAAAATTAACGGTGTATATGTCATAATTACACAAGAATATCATGTCCTCGCCCAATAATTCGCCCCAAAAGGGGAGGATTTACATTTAATTTAGGTTATTTAATTATGTTATACCTGGTTATATTGTGACTTGAAGGCAGCTTTAAGAGAAGAAAGCCTATCCGTGGCTGGTCCGTGCTGATGTGCCTTGTCTACCGTCACTGAGGGAGATGACACTTCTTCCTTCTGCGGTAGTCCTGGCCGTTCTTTGTACCTAGCAAATGCAACAAATAACATGTAAAATTATTTATACCCGTGCGCGTTAATTGTTCGACAATGCTGTGTATGTCCTTTTCTTTTCATATGAGTTATATTAGAGAGAGATGTAATGAAATTAAAATTACGACTAAATCATAATATATTGTACTAGCTGTGCCCCGCGGTTTTACTTGCGTTAAATTTTATAAATTATAGCCTACGTGTTAATCCAGGGTGTCAGCTAACTCCGTACCAAATTTTATTAATTTCACTCCAGCCGTTTAGAAGTGAAGAAGTAAAAAACATACACACTCACAAACTTGTGCCTTTACAATATTAGTGTGATATTTGCCAAATTTGGCAGCTGTCGTTTTGCCAAGATGGCTGCTATATGCTGTCAAAATTTAAGCGTCTTATTGAAAACCCTTTACAACGAAATATAATAAAACCTTAGACCCCTGTAAAAAGCAAAAACAGAAGAATCAAATATTTCATCTCTAATATTCTGTGTATTTTTTTAAATAAATGTAGGTTAAACAATTTAACTTTTATGTCTATTTTATTGTATAACACGATACCTGACCTCAACAGTATGAGGGTAGTTGTTTTGTGCATCACTAGGTTATTGTCGCACGACTACAGACACTTCCAAAAGGTACGCGGGGTAACTCCAACGTCTTAAGCGGTTCATCCTCATTAAATAAATATAAAACTGTCTGAAACTACGCGGCAAATACGGCAAAAGAAAACAAACGAATATCCAGGAAAATTCTAAACGAATCAATTCTAAGTTAGGGCCCGTGTATATGTAATAAATCGTAGCTAAATTTAAGGAGCTTAATTTAACCATAAAACTTAAAAATTGAAAGAGGTTAAAATATATGCATCATATTTGGAATTATACTAAGTTGTCTACCAATATATGTTATTATTTAATATCTACGTAATTTTTGTGATGTTTTAGATGCATTTCGTTGTTATAGAGTCGCTCACTCGTGTACATAAAATGGGCAGTCGCTGTGTGCTCAAGCGCATTACATTCTAACTACTGAATACGCGATATCGACGTCTACTTTATAAGTGCAATGAACCGGTCATAGATTATGTGGCATGCCACGGAGAACGGAGATGAGATGGGATTGCTGAGTCTACTTATAGAAAAATGGGACCGGAAAAGAAAGCTTCCTGGCGTTGAGGGACGTGTCATGGGGCCTTTTCACCGCACACTACTAAAATCGCTGACCGATTAAATGAAAGAAATAAAAGCATTTATTAACGAATTTAGTGATATGAAGAGTAATCTGGTACATGGTGAATACATTTTTATTAATATTTCCGAAAAAGTTCTTCTGTAATTAAAACAATACCAAATTGTAATGTGTTCGGGTCGCGAAAGTATGGTGGGCAAGAAACTCACCCCAGGCCACACCCGCCGATGTTGAGATTTTTGCCCTTGCCCTTCTTGAAGCGCGACTTGCGGAACCACGCCGACTGCATCGCTAACGCCATCAGCTCCTCAGGCACTTCCTGCAAACAACGAGATAAGATCAAACCACGACATTTACTCCGAACCATAATTATCAAGCCCAATATGTGGAATAACAAGTCCTGGCGCTTGGGGCATTTTATTTTTGAAGCTATAAGTACATTGACTGATTAGAATTATTTTGCTAAAAGGAAAGTGTCAGTGCTTTTGTCTAAAATATATGGGTGTCTATGGGCATACACAAGTATGCCAAAACGAAGCACAGATTATTTTAATATCGAATAGATTAAATTACCACAGCTTAAACAAATTAAACGAAATTAAACTAGGTTATACCAGAGTGGGTAATATGAAGCCTTAATTCACCGACTCAGTGAGATAATGCAGGGCTTAGTAAGTCAGTGTTCGGGAAGGTACTGGCTTTCAATTTGCTTAAACTGTCAAAATCCCAAAGAGCAGTAGTTTTTGTTCGCCCCGTGCCGCACATGGCCAGTCTCCGGTGCGCCCGGCCTGGCGCAGCACGGTACCATACCTGCTGCACGCCCTCCAGGTTCCGCAGCAGGTGCCCGGCGAAGTCCTTGTCCTTGTGCCGGTCCAGCAGCGTGTGCGCGTCGCCGCGCGCCCCGTGCCGCACATGGCCAGTCTCCGGTGCGCCCGGCCTGGCGCAGCACGGTACCATACCTGCTGCACGCCCTCCAGGTTCCGCAGCAGGTGCCCGGCGAAGTCCTTGTCCTTGTGCCGGTCCAGCAGCGTGTGCGCGTCGCCGCGCGCCCCGTGCCGCACATGGCCAGTCTCCGGTGCGCCCGGCCTGGCGCAGCACGGTACCATACCTGCTGCACGCCCTCCAGGTTCCGCAGCAGGTGCCCGGCGAAGTCCTTGTCCTTGTGCCGGTCCAGCAGCGTGTGCGCGTCGCCGCGCGCCCCGTGCCGCACATGGCCAGTCTCCGGTGCGCCCGGCCTGGCGCAGCACGGTACCATACCTGCTGCACGCCCTCCAGGTTCCGCAGCAGGTGCCCGGCGAAGTCCTTGTCCTTGTGCCGGTCCAGCAGCGTGTGCGCGTCGCCGCGCGCCCCGTGCCGCACATGGCCAGTCTCCGGTGCGCCCGGCCTGGCGCAGCACGGTACCATACCTGCTGCACGCCCTCCAGGTTCCGCAGCAGGTGCCCGGCGAAGTCCTTGTCCTTGTGCCGGTCCAGCAGCGTGTGCGCGTCGCCGCGCGCCCCGTGCCGCACATGGCCAGTCTCCGGTGCGCCCGGCCTGGCGCAGCACGGTACCATACCTGCTGCACGCCCTCCAGGTTCCGCAGCAGGTGCCCGGCGAAGTCCTTGTCCTTGTGCCGGTCCAGCAGCGTGTGCGCGTCGCCGCGCGCCCCGTGCCGCACATGGCCAGTCTCCGGTGCGCCCGGCCTGGCGCAGCACGGTACCATACCTGCTGCACGCCCTCCAGGTTCCGCAGCAGGTGCCCGGCGAAGTCCTTGTCCTTGTGCCGGTCCAGCAGCGTGTGCGCGTCGCCGCGCGCCCCGTGCCGCACATGGCCAGTCTCCGGTGCGCCCGGCCTGGCGCAGCACGGTACCATACCTGCTGCACGCCCTCCAGGTTCCGCAGCAGGTGCCCGGCGAAGTCCTTGTCCTTGTGCCGGTCCAGCAGCGTGTGCGCGTCGCCGCGCGCCCCGTGCCGCACATGGCCAGTCTCCGGTGCGCCCGGCCTGGCGCAGCACGGTACCATACCTGCTGCACGCCCTCCAGGTTCCGCAGCAGGTGCCCGGCGAAGTCCTTGTCCTTGTGCCGGTCCAGCAGCGTGTGCGCGTCGCCGCGCGCCCCGTGCCGCACATGGCCAGTCTCCGGTGCGCCCGGCCTGGCGCAGCACGGTACCATACCTGCTGCACGCCCTCCAGGTTCCGCAGCAGGTGCCCGGCGAAGTCCTTGTCCTTGTGCCGGTCCAGCAGCGTGTGCGCGTCGCCGCGCGCCCCGTGCCGCACATGGCCAGTCTCCGGTGCGCCCGGCCTGGCGCAGCACGGTACCATACCTGCTGCACGCCCTCCAGGTTCCGCAGCAGGTGCCCGGCGAAGTCCTTGTCCTTGTGCCGGTCCAGCAGCGTGTGCGCGTCGCCGCGCGCCCCGTGCCGCACATGGCCAGTCTCCGGTGCGCCCGGCCTGGCGCAGCACGGTACCATACCTGCTGCACGCCCTCCAGGTTCCGCAGCAGGTGCCCGGCGAAGTCCTTGTCCTTGTGCCGGTCCAGCAGCGTGTGCGCGTCGCCGCGCGCCCCGTGCCGCACATGGCCAGTCTCCGGTGCGCCCGGCCTGGCGCAGCACGGTACCATACCTGCTGCACGCCCTCCAGGTTCCGCAGCAGGTGCCCGGCGAAGTCCTTGTCCTTGTGCCGGTCCAGCAGCGTGTGCGCGTCGCCGCGCGCCCCGTGCCGCACATGGCCAGTCTCCGGTGCGCCCGGCCTGGCGCAGCACGGTACCATACCTGCTGCACGCCCTCCAGGTTCCGCAGCAGGTGCCCGGCGAAGTCCTTGTCCTTGTGCCGGTCCAGCAGCGTGTGCGCGTCGCCGCGCGCCCCGTGCCGCACATGGCCAGTCTCCGGTGCGCCCGGCCTGGCGCAGCACGGTACCATACCTGCTGCACGCCCTCCAGGTTCCGCAGCAGGTGCCCGGCGAAGTCCTTGTCCTTGTGCCGGTCCAGCAGCGTGTGCGCGTCGCCGCGCGCCCCGTGCCGCACATGGCCAGTCTCCGGTGCGCCCGGCCTGGCGCAGCACGGTACCATACCTGCTGCACGCCCTCCAGGTTCCGCAGCAGGTGCCCGGCGAAGTCCTTGTCCTTGTGCCGGTCCAGCAGCGTGTGCGCGTCGCCGCGCGCCCCGTGCCGCACATGGCCAGTCTCCGGTGCGCCCGGCCTGGCGCAGCACGGTACCATACCTGCTGCACGCCCTCCAGGTTCCGCAGCAGGTGCCCGGCGAAGTCCTTGTCCTTGTGCCGGTCCAGCAGCGTGTGCGCGTCGCCGCGCGCCCCGTGCCGCACATGGCCAGTCTCCGGTGCGCCCGGCCTGGCGCAGCACGGTACCATACCTGCTGCACGCCCTCCAGGTTCCGCAGCAGGTGCCCGGCGAAGTCCTTGTCCTTGTGCCGGTCCAGCAGCGTGTGCGCGTCGCCGCGCGCCCCGTGCCGCACATGGCCAGTCTCCGGTGCGCCCGGCCTGGCGCAGCACGGTACCATACCTGCTGCACGCCCTCCAGGTTCCGCAGCAGGTGCCCGGCGAAGTCCTTGTCCTTGTGCCGGTCCAGCAGCGTGTGCGCGTCGCCGCGCGCCCCGTGCCGCACATGGCCAGTCTCCGGTGCGCCCGGCCTGGCGCAGCACGGTACCATACCTGCTGCACGCCCTCCAGGTTCCGCAGCAGGTGCCCGGCGAAGTCCTTGTCCTTGTGCCGGTCCAGCAGCGTGTGCGCGTCGCCGCGCGCCCCGTGCCGCACATGGCCAGTCTCCGGTGCGCCCGGCCTGGCGCAGCACGGTACCATACCTGCTGCACGCCCTCCAGGTTCCGCAGCAGGTGCCCGGCGAAGTCCTTGTCCTTGTGCCGGTCCAGCAGCGTGTGCGCGTCGCCGCGCGCCCCGTGCCGCACATGGCCAGTCTCCGGTGCGCCCGGCCTGGCGCAGCACGGTACCATACCTGCTGCACGCCCTCCAGGTTCCGCAGCAGGTGCCCGGCGAAGTCCTTGTCCTTGTGCCGGTCCAGCAGCGTGTGCGCGTCGCCGCGCGCCCCGTGCCGCACATGGCCAGTCTCCGGTGCGCCCGGCCTGGCGCAGCACGGTACCATACCTGCTGCACGCCCTCCAGGTTCCGCAGCAGGTGCCCGGCGAAGTCCTTGTCCTTGTGCCGGTCCAGCAGCGTGTGCGCGTCGCCGCGCGCCCCGTGCCGCACATGGCCAGTCTCCGGTGCGCCCGGCCTGGCGCAGCACGGTACCATACCTGCTGCACGCCCTCCAGGTTCCGCAGCAGGTGCCCGGCGAAGTCCTTGTCCTTGTGCCGGTCCAGCAGCGTGTGCGCGTCGCCGCGCGCCCCGTGCCGCACATGGCCAGTCTCCGGTGCGCCCGGCCTGGCGCAGCACGGTACCATACCTGCTGCACGCCCTCCAGGTTCCGCAGCAGGTGCCCGGCGAAGTCCTTGTCCTTGTGCCGGTCCAGCAGCGTGTGCGCGTCGCCGCGCGCCCCGTGCCGCACATGGCCAGTCTCCGGTGCGCCCGGCCTGGCGCAGCACGGTACCATACCTGCTGCACGCCCTCCAGGTTCCGCAGCAGGTGCCCGGCGAAGTCCTTGTCCTTGTGCCGGTCCAGCAGCGTGTGCGCGTCGCCGCGCGCCCCGTGCCGCACATGGCCAGTCTCCGGTGCGCCCGGCCTGGCGCAGCACGGTACCATACCTGCTGCACGCCCTCCAGGTTCCGCAGCAGGTGCCCGGCGAAGTCCTTGTCCTTGTGCCGGTCCAGCAGCGTGTGCGCGTCGCCGCGCGCCCCGTGCCGCACATGGCCAGTCTCCGGTGCGCCCGGCCTGGCGCAGCACGGTACCATACCTGCTGCACGCCCTCCAGGTTCCGCAGCAGGTGCCCGGCGAAGTCCTTGTCCTTGTGCCGGTCCAGCAGCGTGTGCGCGTCGCCGCGCGCCCCGTGCCGCACATGGCCAGTCTCCGGTGCGCCCGGCCTGGCGCAGCACGGTACCATACCTGCTGCACGCCCTCCAGGTTCCGCAGCAGGTGCCCGGCGAAGTCCTTGTCCTTGTGCCGGTCCAGCAGCGTGTGCGCGTCGCCGCGCGCCCCGTGCCGCACATGGCCAGTCTCCGGTGCGCCCGGCCTGGCGCAGCACGGTACCATACCTGCTGCACGCCCTCCAGGTTCCGCAGCAGGTGCCCGGCGAAGTCCTTGTCCTTGTGCCGGTCCAGCAGCGTGTGCGCGTCGCCGCGCGCCCCGTGCCGCACATGGCCAGTCTCCGGTGCGCCCGGCCTGGCGCAGCACGGTACCATACCTGCTGCACGCCCTCCAGGTTCCGCAGCAGGTGCCCGGCGAAGTCCTTGTCCTTGTGCCGGTCCAGCAGCGTGTGCGCGTCGCCGCGCGCCCCGTGCCGCACATGGCCAGTCTCCGGTGCGCCCGGCCTGGCGCAGCACGGTACCATACCTGCTGCACGCCCTCCAGGTTCCGCAGCAGGTGCCCGGCGAAGTCCTTGTCCTTGTGCCGGTCCAGCAGCGTGTGCGCGTCGCCGCGCACGCCGGCGCGCCCCGTGCGGCCCACGCGGTGCGTGTGCGTGTCGATGTCGCGCGCCACGCAGTAGTTGATGACCGTGCGGATGTGCGGGATGTCCAGCCCGCGGGCTACACACGGGCAAAAAGAAAATAATCAAGTAACCCTGACGTGCTATCGAGATTTTGTGTTCCTTATTGCTGCTGGAATCTATGGCATCCGAGAATAAATATAATGATAACGGGCGTTATTGCCTGGGAGTCTTCCAAGACCTGGCGAAGGCATTGGACACCGTGTCCAATTTCAATACTTTCAAACAAATTAGGATTTTCGGGGATTAGGGGGCTCAGTCTGAACTGGTTTAATAGTTACCTCCAAGATAGAAAACAGAGAACCAAAGTTGGTGCCTTCGTCAGTGACCCCCATAACGTGTCTTTGGCATCACCCAGGGCAGTCTCCTTGGCCCTTCATTGTTTTTAATATATCTTAACGACCTCTATTCAATGAAGCTCAAAAACGTGGACCTAATAAGTCAGGCCGATGTCTTTATTTTTAAGACCAAAATTGGCACAAATTGTACGACACTACAAAAAATGGTCTTAGGTTTGTGGTAAACTGGCTAAAAAACAAACTTGTTGACAATAAATGAAAGTTAAACAAATTTTACCTGTTTCCACAAAACAGCAGCATCATGCCCTCCCAACAGGATGGAACTAGAAATCAACACATGTTTACCTACAGCCTCCAAATATATCGGACTTTGCCCATGCGCGCAAATATCTAGAGTCAGGTCTACCAAATACCTTGGAGTTATCATCGATGAAAAACTGTCTTCTGGGGAACATTTAACCGCGGCTTCTGCCAGAGTTAGGAAACTACATCATTCTACAAAAATCCTTCGAGACATAGCGCCAAAGGATCTTCTCAAAATCGTCTATAAATCCTTGTGCGAACTTATTCTTTTGCAAAAAATCAAAAATGACATGAAATGCTTGGGAATAAAAAGAAAGAGGTAACCCGATAGAAAAGAAAGAGATAAGTGAAGGCAAGGACAGAAGCATTACAATTAATTAGTCATATTGGTGAAGGTCATACACTAAGCTTTTTTCAAGAACTTACATTTATCTTGAATGAAAGGAATAAGATGCAATTTTTCTGATGGAAAAGTAAGAGGTAGATGAAGATAAGGACAGTAGTAAACTAAGTAAGTAATTGATGGTTCTAGAGAGAAAAGAATGATTTTCGGAATGTTTAAAATTTGCTACAATTTAGGGGTATATAAGCAGAACATCAAAACAGAACGGTGAACTTGAATTCAAGTGAAATCGAAGGCGAATCAAGAGGAAGCAATAAGTGAAAAAATTAAAACGTGCAAGTGATTTGTGAAAGTAACACTGCCAACTGTTCCGTACACAGTGAGAAGTGTACCGTGTACCTCGAGACTTGACACAATGCTCGTCGCTAGGACTCTGTAATGCCGCACGTGTGAACTCTTACGCAGTACTTGTTACCGGGAGTCTAAATACGTTGTTGCCACATTTTTCACTGTCGACACCAATAAAGGTTCTGTTTGTAAAAACTCGTTATCTTTCCAATCCCCTGACGGTGGATTGTCACACACAATATTGTAGTGTTATAAAAATATTGGTAATTCTTGCCGCCACTGTGGAGATCCTTGGGGGAGGCTTTTGTCCAGCAGTAGCTATATTTCGGCTGATATTAAGATGAAGATGATGATGATATAAATATTGGACGTTACCTGCGACATCAGTAGCGACAAGAATATTGTTCTCCTTGCGCTTGAAGGCTGTGATCACTTTGTTTCTGTCGGCTTGTTCCATGTCGCCGTGCAACAATAGCGCGTCATATTGTTGCACGCCTAGGTTTGCCGCCGTTTGTTCCGCTTCTAACTGCAAAATACTATAGTTTTAATATTGAGCAGAGGCAGTAGAGGCGATTAGTGAGGTTAAGCATCTAGGCACGCGGTCAGTCTATAGATGGGTTGAATAAGGTTTATTTTTAAGCATCTCATAGTTGCGGAGGGCACGTTAAGATCGGTAACAGTAACAGTCATTGGACTTGAACAAAATAAGTAACTCTTTTATGGGGCAATATATAAGTTTCTATAATAAACTTCCCAATGATATTAGAGAATTGTCTACGAATAAGCTTAAAAGAATTATTAAAGCTAAATTGTGTAGCAGGGCATATTACAAGATTTCTGATTATTTAAGTGACAAAAGTGCTTGGGATTGAGTTGTGCTGAGTCAGCACACATGATTGTAATTAATCTTAAGTATATTTTATTTTAAAAAAGGATTCCTACTGAGTTTTCTGGCAGAGTGTCTCAGTAGCTGCCACGTCATGCACATGCAGGGTAAAAAAATGACGATTCCACATAAATGTAAAATTTTTACGGAATAAATAATTTTTGACTTTGACTTTGAACAATGACAATACAATGGCAAAGGGCAGCTCCTCCAATTGGGTACTTAATGAAAAATATCTATTATAGTTATAACATACTATTATGTTACCTTTTTGGTGACAAATATTAAGACACTTCCGGCAGACAGGAATTCTACTAAATTATTGAGCAGCCATGTCCACTTCTCCTCTGGCTTGTTGAATATTCTGTGAAAAGAGATAAAAAAAACAATTAGATCAACACATGATGGTATGAGTGTCATAGGCGCTAAGGAGCCTATAACGCTAGCGACACTTATGCCTTCACTTGCGCGTTAACGACTCCTGGTTTGTGATAGGCTCAAACTACTACAAAATTAACGTAGTGGTAATCTTAGAGTATATTCTGTAAGGTGGAGATTCTTCAATAGTGGAGTTACTTTTTGAGCATAAGAAGTACAGTCATATATGTACAGACGCCAGCACATCAAGCTGTCCCAATCTGTCAAATTTCGCCAATTGAAATTGAACCTTATAAATTTGTGATAAAATTGAAAATCTACAAAAGAAATTTGACAGATTAGGGTAGCTGGATGTGCTGGCGTTTGTACATAAATGTTGCAACTGTTAGCGACTAAACACGTGTAAAGCTACTGAAGAGTTAAGGTTTACGGAATGGATAACATTTTACATTATTTCAATAAACAATATTCAAAGGTAAGTATAATATTTGACAGGTATAATGGTTGGCGTGGTTGATAGATGCTTGCCTTTCACGCCGCCGGTCGTGGTTTCGATTCCCACCCACGACACATATTTGTGTACATGAACATGTCTCTTTGTCCTGAGTTTGTTTATAATTATCTATATAAGTATGTATTTACAAAAGAAAAGTAGTATATGTATGTAGTATATCAGTTATCTGGTTTCCATAGTATAAGTTCTGCTTAGTTTGCGTTCAGATAGCCGTGTGTGAATACTGTCCCAGGATATGTACAATGACTCACCTCACATGCTGCGTGACGAGGTCGCAGGCCTCCCCCGCCGCGCCGTGCTGCACGCGCACCGGGTCGTGCAGCGCGTCGCGCGCCAGCCGCTCCACGCGCCGCGGTATACTGTCCCAGGACATGTACAATGACTCACCTCACATGCTGCGTGACGAGGTCGCAGGCCTCCCCCGCCGCGCCGTGCTGCACGCGCACCGGGTCGTGCAGCGCGTCGCGCGCCAGCCGCTCCACGCGCCGCGGTATACTGTCCCAGGACATGTACAATGACTCACCTCACATGCTGCGTGACGAGGTCGCAGGCCTCCCCCGCCGCGCCGTGCTGCACGCGCACCGGGTCGTGCAGCGCGTCGCGCGCCAGCCGCTCCACGCGCCGCGGTATACTGTCCCAGGACATGTACAATGACTCACCTCACATGCTGCGTGACGAGGTCGCAGGCCTCCCCCGCCGCGCCGTGCTGCACGCGCACCGGGTCGTGCAGCGCGTCGCGCGCCAGCCGCTCCACGCGCCGCGGTATACTGTCCCAGGACATGTACAATGACTCACCTCACATGCTGCGTGACGAGGTCGCAGGCCTCCCCCGCCGCGCCGTGCTGCACGCGCACCGGGTCGTGCAGCGCGTCGCGCGCCAGCCGCTCCACGCGCCGCGGTATACTGTCCCAGGACATGTACAATGACTCACCTCACATGCTGCGTGACGAGGTCGCAGGCCTCCCCCGCCGCGCCGTGCTGCACGCGCACCGGGTCGTGCAGCGCGTCGCGCGCCAGCCGCTCCACGCGCCGCGGTATACTGTCCCAGGACATGTACAATGACTCACCTCACATGCTGCGTGACGAGGTCGCAGGCCTCCCCCGCCGCGCCGTGCTGCACGCGCACCGGGTCGTGCAGCGCGTCGCGCGCCAGCCGCTCCACGCGCCGCGGTATACTGTCCCAGGACATGTACAATGACTCACCTCACATGCTGCGTGACGAGGTCGCAGGCCTCCCCCGCCGCGCCGTGCTGCACGCGCACCGGGTCGTGCAGCGCGTCGCGCGCCAGCCGCTCCACGCGCCGCGGTATACTGTCCCAGGATATGTACAATGACTCACCTCACATGCTGCGTGACGAGGTCGCAGGCCTCCCCCGCCGCGCCGTGCTGCACGCGCACCGGGTCGTGCAGCGCGTCGCGCGCCAGCCGCTCCACGCGCCGCGGGAATGTGGCCGAGAATAGCAGCGCTTGCCGGTCGGGACGGACGTGGTTGCAAATAGAACGAACCTGAGGTTCTGTAGAGAAAACAACTCATACTATTCTACCTTGAGTGATTCAAAAATAAAAAATAATAAAAAAAAACCGGCCAAGTGCGAGTCGGACTCGCACATGAAGGGTTCCATAGCAGCAAGTATTTCAGTTGATTAAATGAATGCATATTGCAGTTTATGACGTATTAAAAAAAACTACTTGCTAGATCTCGTTCAAACCAATTTTCGGTGTTGGTTTACATGGTAATATATCATACATTTTTTTTAGATTTATCATTCTCTTATTTTAGAAGTTAGAGGGGAGGGGGGCATTTTACCACTTTGGAAGTGTCTATCGCGCAAACTATTCAGTTTAGAAAAAAAATTATATTAGGAACCTCAATATCATTTTTGAAGACCTATCCATAGACACCCCACATGTATAGGTACGATGAAAAAACAATTTTTGAGTCTCAGTTCTATGTATGGCGACCCCCCAAAATAATTGTTCTTTTTCTATTTTTGTGTAAAAATCTTAATGCGGTTCACAGAATACATCTTCTTACGAAGTTTCAGTTCTTATAGTTTCGGAAAAAAGTGGCTGTGACATACGGACGGACGGACAGACAGACAGACATGACGAATCTATAAGGGTTCCGTTTTTTGCCATTTGGCTACGGAACCCTAAAAATGGCGTGATCTGCCGCTTAGCCGTGGCTCAGATAAACCCCGCTCAACCACTCGAATTAAGCTCAACTATTTCTTTATTTAAAAACCCTTCTTACAGGATGTTCAGCTAAGAAACATGATGTTATTTTGCTCTGTCAACATTTCTAGGACAGGTAAAGAGCTTGACCAAAATTAATCGACTAAATCAGATGATGTGTCAATGATATTTTCTTTTATCTTGCTTTATGGTAGATCTATGATGGTGACAGAGTATTTTAAAGGACGTTTTTAAACCTCGGGCTGATACGGTTTAAATTTAGACATTACATAACCGCGTGTCAAAATTAAATCGGGTTTTAAATGAAAATTTTGATAACCTATGGCTAAGCGGCCGGCTTAAATTTAAGTAGCGTTTATAAATAAGGCTTTAAGTTGTGATTTGCTATTATGTGGAATAATACTTAACACCGTACTTTTCCAGTTAGACGTAATAGTTATGCGACATTAGTCGAAAACGAGGACAAGAAATTCTATAAGCAGGCTAGAGCTGATAAACACACGGTGGGAACACTTGCGCGCAATTACTGATTAACAAGTCGACAAAAATCTAGAGTATGCATCCCCGACAGCAAGAAGACCAGTCACCACAAGCAACACCCTTTCACAAGCATGTTGTGTGGCCAACTTTCGATCGTCTCCCATTAGTAGAGAAGCCCTCCGGAAACCTTTGGAGGCCTGTGTCCAGCAATGGACGATTTTAGGCTAATGTTGATGAAGTTTAGAGGAATGATTAAAGGCAAATTGTGTAGCTGTGTGGTGACGGCGACAAATATCAGAATCAGAATATCATCACCCCATCTCATCCCGTGGGGGGCGTAGAAGTCGACCCGAGGGAATATCTACCAGAGGAAGGGCAGCAGCTTCCTTCTGATTACTATGACTATCTTACTGCGATCGCCAACCCGCCTGCCAAGCGTGGCGATTATGGCATATCCCCTCAAGACGATTCTTGAGGGAGGCATGTCCAGCAGTGGACTTGTTTAGCTGTAATGATGATGATGATGTGTAGTAGTAGTATATTACAACATTTCTGATAATTTAAGTGACAAAAGTACTTGGGATTGAACTGCTCTAAATATCTAAGTTATATTAAATTATTTAAATATAGGTTCCTGCTGACTTTTCTTGCAGTGTTTCATAAATATTACATTTTAACGGAATACATAATTTGAATTTGCAAATCGCCCAATAGCCTAAGTGCGAAATCGACCGCCCAACTAACTTTATTTTATTCTATTGGCACACAAAACAGAATATTATCAATACATGACAGCGAAGTATACATTAAGGTTTAGCACTAGACAGTATTCCTAAACAAGTGTACACAGCATGACAATTTGAGTAGAACTAAGAGTGACGCAGGACAGAAAGTAAAATTATATGATAAGACTAATAGATTTGAAGTTCACCGAAGCACGATCCGTAACACCATGATCAAATCGAGTCGCACCTAGGCGAACATGCACCTTAAAACTAATTAATTAAAACTAAAATCTAACAGTATGAAGCTTAAATAAGTATTACAAGTTATCAAGATTTGACTTTTAACTTTTTGACATGATATGTCTAACTTCCCTTTAAAAAGTTTGGATTCCGAGGTTGAAAACATTTAGTTCGTTGATATGTTGAAGCAGGAGCTCATTATAAAGACGGCACATTCTAACAAGTGGATTGTAATACGATGTATTATTTAGGTGAATTGAGATGATGTAGGCGGGCTCTAACTTTTGTGTTGAAATTCAAAATTGATGTTAAGTCAGGGGTATCGATTATGGAGTGCACTATCTTGTGAAGACAAGTGAGGTCATAGCATTTACGACGAGTTTCGAGCGATAGCAATTTGAATCTGTTGAGCCTCTCTTTATATGATCTTAGTTGTCTTACTAGACCGAGCCTGTGGCACATTATATGTAGGCATTTCTTTTGCAATTGTTCTATTCGGTTCATATGAATAGCATAGAAAGGTGATCAAATAGGTGAGTTATACTCCAGGATGCTTCGAATTAAAGTGGAATAAAGTTGTAACAGACAAATAGGATTTTTAAAGTTCTTGCTTATTCTGAATATAAAACTGAGCAACTTCATGCATTTATTAACCATATTATCGAAATGAATATGAAAATTTAACTTTTCATCGAAAATAATACCCAGATCTTTAACCCAGTTCTTTCTTACTAACTCGCACCCTTTTAAGTTATACTTAAATAATATTTTTTGACTTTTGTTAGTGAAGGAAATAACGCAGCACTTTTGGACGTCCAAGACATGCAATTATCATAACACCAATCGTTGACCGTTTGAAGATCTGACTGAAGAGATAGGGCGTCATGAATACTGTTTACAGTTGAAATAATTTTTAGATCATCAGCCTCCAATAAGCACGGGTTATTTAGTCTATCTATAAGATCGTTGATAAAGATGACGAAAAAATAGGGGTCCTACATGCGATCCTTGGGGAACTCCTGAGGTGCAAATTATTGGAGTAGATACATGACCTTTAATGGCTACGAGCTGACTCCTCTTATCCAAATATGATTTTACCCACCGTAGTAAATTGCCATGAATGCCATATCTCGCGAGTTTGACACAGAATAAAGAATGACACACCTTGTCAAATGCTTTTGAGAAGTCTGTGTATATGGAATCGACTTGAGATCTCCTACCGAACGCTATACAGTTGAGCGATTTTTGACGAACCCATGCTGTTTAGGTGAGATAAGCGAGCTTACATGATGGTAAAGTATATCGTAAACTACAGACTCAGAGGCCAGACCCAGGCAAGATAGGATACTTATTGGTCGATAGTTCTCACAGCGAGATTTGTCACCTGAACTAACTAAATAAGCTTAAATTATTAACTTATCCAACACTGCGCTTACCAAATCCCATGTCGAACATTCTGTCAGCCTCGTCGAGCACCAGATACGTGACTCTCTGCAGGTTGGTCGCTTTGCACTTGATCAGATCTATGACTCTGCCCGGAGTACCCACTATGATCTCTGCCCCACCACCTGCACAATAAATTCTGTTTAACCACACGCTTCATACTTCGTAGCCATTGCGCAAACAACTCTCCACAACAAATTTAACATCACCTACAATTAACCACTTACCAACCAAACTGCTTAAAACATTAAACTTTGTCGTGTTCATACGTAATGTAAAGAAATGGCTTATTGAAAAGTGTTGCTATACTGTTAATGACTATTTGACGAATGTATTTTTTTATATTTGTAACTACAACTAACACTAGCTCGTTTGTCGCTCTCAAAAACAAACACCAACAACCTCGCCGGACTAGATAGCTAACACCATAACAAACAACTTTTGTTCAACAACTGTTAGCGACGCGTTACACTATGTATTTTAGATTTTATGTTAGATTTATATAAATATTTAAGGGTATATTAATAATTACATTTTATACTGTCACCCACAATTAATCATATATAAATGATTTACAAGGTTAAAAAAAATTGTAACGGCAGTCCGCACCGCACCGCGAGCGACTACACACGCGCTCTGCGACTTATGTATATTTTTTCTCGTTTTCATTAAATCGTTTTAAAAGCTATTCTACGTTTTCTCACTCGCTGGACCCTCGCCCACAACATTAACAAAGTGGTCTTCGAGCCAGATATAATGTTCAACACGCCGCCGCACAACATGGTTTCCACGCGGAGTATGTGGCGTAAAGAACAACAAATGGATGAACGCGATCAAAGCGAGCTAGCGAGTACAATGGAACAACAAGGATCAGGGACGATACCGTATCCAGTACCTTCAACAAGCGCAAACGCTGAGCAGAACGAGGCCGGGAAACATGACTTGCAAAACCGCATGGCGCCGCCGCCGGGCGGTAGTATCAAGTCGGAACCACCGCCGCCGCCATTACAGCGCAAACTCGTGACAACGAGAAGCATAAAATCGTGTCAACGTTCAACGTCTTCTATGCGTGCTAGAAGGGCGCAGATAATACTGGAAGCAGAGAAAGAAAAAGCGAGAATCCGAATGGAGCTAATCGACAAACAGCTAGCCGCGGATCTAGCTGAACTCGACGGTGAAGAAGATGAAGAATACAGTCCACAGGAAGAAGAACACGTTAACAGGAACGTGCAAAAGTGGGTGGAAGAAAGCAGCTACCTGGAATTCCATGGAAAGAAACCGCAGTCATCGTCGTTGCCCGGCGAGAGACCGGTGAAGGTATTACCTACGCTTTGCCCACAACCTGAACTAGAAGCAGCGACTACAGCCGACGAACAAGCACCGCCGCCGCTACCGCTGCTACACGGCGCACCGATATCGTCGCGGGTGCCGCCGGTACCTACAGCTCAAGATGGGAATACGTTGGCAATCCTAGCCAGCACTCTGAAGGAGATTACCATCGCTGCTGTACAAAATAAGACCGACTCCAACTTGTTCAGCCGACTCAGTACACCACGTGATCTGCCCGAATATTCCGGAGACCCGCTGGAGTGGCTGACCTTTAAACAGGCATTCTATGAGTCTACAACGTTGTGCAAGTTCTCTGAACAGCAAAATATGTGGCGCCTTCGTAAATGTCTTACGAGGTCCTGCCAAAGAAGCTGTGTCTGCATTGTTAATTAGTGCTACATCCCCGAGTACTATAATGGCCAGCTACAGTTGAGATTCGGGAACCCTGATGACATTATATACCGACTCGTGAGTGAAATAAAACGGCTACAACCTATGCGCACGGAGTACCAAAAAGACATTGTAGTGTTTTCTATAAAGGTACAAAATTTTGTGGAAGCTGTCCGTGCTATCGGCCGAGAGGAGTACTTGCTAGGTATGGAGATATCATCAATAATTATGTCCAAGCTCCCGTCTGTACTACTATCTAAATGGGCAGATTACAGTTACCCATTAATTACTGAAGGCAACAAGTCGCGCCTCATTTTACTATCGGAATTTCTAAAAAATGAAGCCATAAAAATGTCAAGTACCACAAACACGTATTTTACAAGCACGCGCAGCGAGCCATCGAATAATAATATGTTTACACGACATAACAACAACCAAGATGGTTACAACGTTCACCGAACGCAGAGCTCGCGCGCTGCAGTATTAGTGCAAACAGCTGATCCTAAGTGCACGTGCCGCCACGCCGCTATACATAAACTACCACAATGTAAACATTTCAAGCGAGCGCTACGAAAGGTGAGATGGCAACATGCGAAACGCATCGGTATCTGCTTCAAATAGAAGCACATCACGACCGAGCTACGTGCCCCGCGCCGCCGTGCGTCGAGGACGGATGTGCACAACCCCACCATCGACTCCTGCATTAACCCGTGCGTACGAGCAGTGGTTCGGAGCCCCAGGACCCTGAACCACAGCCGCAGTCATCACCACCGCCGCACGCGACCGGCAATACGGAAATAGTGACCCACATAAACGGGAGTGACTCAAAAGTGCTATTAAAAGTGATTCCTGTGCGTATTCGAGGACCGAAAGGTATAATAAACACAAGTGCGTTATGTGACGATGGTAGTATCGTTAGCTTAATGAGCGCCGGGCTAGCGAAGCGCGCAGGTGTGCGTGGTCACACAGAGACGTTGCGTATGCGTGGTGCATGGGACAATCACGAACTGGTATGTGATACGAGCATTGTGAATTTGGACCTTATTGGTATGGACAATAAATACATCCTATTAGAATAAGAAGTGTTGACAATTTGAACTTACCTAGAAATAACTTATCTATTATTAAGTGTGATAAATACAAACATTTAATTTCTCTTAAAGACAAATTATGTACAACCGATTTAAAGCCGGAAATACTCATTGGCCAGGATAACTTGCATTTGTTATTACCGTTAGATGTAAGGGTAGGGAAATCTCACGAACCGTGCGCTACACTTACCCTCCTAGGCTAGTGCTTACATGGAAATGTGCTGGTGCCGCGGGCCGCACCCTCTAGCCGGCGCAGTTCAGCCGCTATGCATTCAACTTTCTGCGTATCGGCGGCCGACAGTAATGGAGGATCTGATCAGATCAGATATCAAAGGTTATGCAGTCGCCGCGGCGCTGACGACGACGGGAGACGGGCGCGCGGTCCGCGTGGAGGGGGATCGCTCTCATGCGCACGTAGCAGTCCTTTCCGCGTCCCCCTCGCCCCCGATTCACTGCCGCGACGCAGCTACGCAACCGCTTGCTACAGCAAACGCAGTGAGTGCTACGAACAGTAGTACTACGACCCACTAAGTATCTTACGTATTATAGTGGATTAACAATAACACGCGTCGCTCCTGTATCCTTCAGTTATTGAGTGCTGTAACAGCACTAGGGTGGGGAGTGTTAGCGACGCGTTACACTATGTATTTTAGATTTTATGTTAGATTTATATAAATATTTAAGGGTATATTAATAATTACATTTTATACTGTCACCCACAATTAATCATATATAAATGATGTACAAGGTTAAAAAAAATTGTAACGGCAGTCCGCACCGCACCGCGAGCGACTACACACGCGCTCTGCGACTTATGTATATTTTTTCTCGTTTTCATTAAATCGTTTTAAAAGCTATTCTACGTGTTCTCACTCGCTGGACCCTCGCCCACAACATTAACAACAACATTTGATAATTTGTGATATTTCGTAAAAATTTAAGCATTGAATGAATTTCCCATTTGAATGTTTGTGTAACTCTACGCGTATCACTACGATTACATAAAAATAAGCTTGCGCGGGCGCGGGGAAAGGGTGCAGTAACGCCTTTATACGTGATCCATTAACCTAGTCGCCAGTCATCTGCGTTGTAAAATTTATGTCCAAACATGTAAAACAAAAGTTGTTGGTTATGGTGTTAGCTGTCCAATTCTCAGAGGTTGTTGGTGTTTTACAATGCAACTGGCTATGAGAGAAAGAGAGAAAGAAAATGTGTGCTCGCACTCTCTTGCCCCTACAGTAATATACGAAACGTAACTCTCTCTCTCTCTCTTTCTATCTTCACTAACTTATATCTCACTTTCAACTTCCGTTCACGTCGCCCGATTACACTTTCCGTAACGCTCGCCTCGCATTCATCAGCTTACCCCCCAAGAAGTTTTACTTCAACATAAAATACAGATAATGTTTCAGAAACGGTATGTCCACATTATGCCGACCACTGGTCTCTAGACAGTTATACCTTCCAATGCCTTGACTTGCTCCCACTTAGATCCACCTCCGTAGCAACACACACACCTAATGTTGTACACTTTGCCAAACCTCTTCGCTTCCATGTAAATCTGCAAAAGAAAGGAAAGTATGAAGGATTCAATGCCAAAATAACATCACTACCTAAAGCAAGCGGCTATATTATGTTTGTCTGAGATTATACATTTGAATAAATTACTATGTATGAAGGTTTATTACTATGGAAAATTTACAGTATATTTAATTAATTGACACACGTGCGGTCTTAATGCTATATGGCGAGCAAGTATTGGAGGGTGGGGCGTCCCGCCGCGCGCCGCGGCCACCGCTGTTCGTCCCGCTCGCTCTTCCTCCGGTAACCGGTGTATGCGTGGACAATGACACGTGTGCGTATGCGCACATTGCGCACGCGCCAGTCTATGGCTGTCACTAGATGCGCGAGGTTTTATGTCAGCAACTAAATATGAATGCACACCGGATCAAGGATTTTGACCTCCTTCAAAACACTTATCAAGAACTGATGACAATTCGTTATTATAAACAGTAAGAGCCGTTATTCTTACTAAGACAATCAGGATTGGCTATTTATTGTAACTGGTAGTGTCTTTATACCAAGCAATGTTTTGAGATAAATAAAATAATAGTTTATAAAGCTTAATACCATGGTTTTATAGTACAACCGAACAAAAAATTGGAAAATAAAAAATTACTTATTGAGTGTTTTTAAGACATTATCAAAATGATGATCCTTCTACTCGTATATCAATCAACTATTTATAACTGTTTAAACCACGTGCCCCACGCTTTTTAAATAATAAAATACGTTCTTTACTTTAATTATTATTTAGTTTTGCTGTCTATAAAAGCGTGTTTTTTTGTATTTTTTTAACTATTATTTATTAGTAAGACTATCAATATCTACTACTATATTACCTGTTGAGCCAACTCCCTAGTAGGTGCCAGAATCAGTCCAATAGGTCCGTCATTGGGCGCTAACTCCTTCTGGTCCATAATGTGTACTAAAAGCGGCCACAGGAACGCCGCCGTTTTACCCGAGCCGGTGCGGGCGATACCTGTACAACACATCATGGAATACATACTTATCGTATGGGCAGTGGTTATAGTGTCAGAGTTGTTTAAGCCGCCCAGTAGGTCTCTGACATGGCTTAACGACTGTTGCCTAATGGCTACAACCGGGACCGACAGCTTAACGTGCCCTCGGACGCGATAGGATCGGAAGATTACGCTCGCTTCTTGAAGGTTGCCATGTCATACCGGATCGGAATTACCTCCGCAGTTAATTGATTCCACATTCCGAATAAATTATTATAACCTGTATGGCGTAAGTTCAGTATTGTTTAGATCTTTGTAAATTATTTAGATGTTTTTTCTTTTGTTTCCTAAATATAATCTAAATTAATATTCATTCAGACAACCGATCGAGCAGATATTGTGTTTGCCTACTAAATAATTACTTTAAGTGGACCAAATCCCGTGTTCATACCCGCTTGAGTATGTTTCGCCAACCGGTAGTAGATGAACCCGCTGAGTATGTTTCGCTGGGTCTTCTCAGTTGGGGCGCATTGGATCCGGTGGTAGCATTAAAGCGCGACCGTCGTTTTAAACACAAGGTCCGTTATAATAATAATACTGAATTCATTACTTAATATAGACAGAAACATTCAGACAATATGTAGTAAAATATAAATTTCAATCATTAAACCTAAACATAGTCTCCTTGACAATAACTTAATACAAGCTAGCTAAATATCACTACTATTATAAAATAAATGGTATAAATGTTTTAAAATTCCGTGTACCTAAATATCTGTAATATGCAACTAGAAATAATAACTGTATTACTACAAACATGTTCTGACAATTTACAAGCGCTTTTTTAAAGTCTACGTGAATAAAAACCTTTTTTATTTTATTTATTTTATTTTACTGCATACCGCTTACCTATGAGGTCTCTCCCCGACAAGGCGGCGGGCACGCCGGCCGCCTGCACGGGCGTGGGCTGCGTGTACTCGGAGCGGCGGATGGCCTTCATCAGCTGCTCGTCGAAACCGAGATGGGCGAAACTGCTCACCGGACTGGGTGGGTCAGGACCTGATATCTACACACCAAAAACATATTTTTTTACCACTGAGCAACGACCTCCAACACGATGGATGTATTCGTATATACGAAATGCTTCCGGCCCGCATCTTCACCTACTAACGTAGAGCAACATTTGCACAAAAAGTCCCTAAAAATCGGCCTCATGCATCTCCCCGTATGAAACCGTCCTGAGCCGAAGTTCGAACCCCGAACTGGAGACGTTCTGAGATAATTAATATTAAAAACTAAGTAAACCCCACCAGATTATCCCCTTCGTCGTTAGAATCTTTAGAGACGATTTTTCTCAATTTTTTGAGACTGTGTGCCATAAAACGAAGAGTATCATTGTGAAAGAGGATATAGTCACAAAGATTGAAAAAGGTTTGCTGAGATGGTTTAGGCATTTAGAAAGAATAGATAAATAAATTAATTAAGTAATAATATTCTGGGAAATTATTCACACACGGTCATCTGATAACTAACTGAGGACTCGGGACCAATAGACATGTTCATGCACACAAATATCTGTCCTAGGTCCCACTCAAACCCACGACCTGCCGCGTGAAAGGCAAGCCTTTATAAACCAATCCAACTGGAAAAAGATGCGGGCCGCATATAAGATTGAGTATTCCAAACTATATTTTATGGTACACACAAACTCCTAGAAAACCGGCCAAGTGCGAGTCGGACTCGCGCACGAAGGGTTCTTTACCATTATCTAGAAAAACGAGCAAATAATTAACGTTTCTTGTATGGGAGCCCCTTAAATATATATATAATTTTCTAGTATTTGTTGTTATAGTGGCAACAGAAATACATCATTTGTGAAAATTTCAACTGTCTAACTGTCATGGTTCATGAGATACAGCCTGGTGACAGACGGACGGACAGACAGACAGCGAAGTCTTAGTAATAGGGTCCCGTTTTACCCTTGAGGTACGGAACCTTAAAAAATAAAGGTTAGAATAAATACATTTCAAATTAACCCATACCTTAACACCTAAGTTTTTCTTCAACTCCTCAACTTGCTGCGGCGTCAGATTCTCAATATCCTCGTGTGGCGTGTAGAAATTCTTCTCGAATGGCTTGTATTCTATCTCAGAATGGTCAATGGGGGGCAGTGGGTCAATGAATTTCTTCTTGGGGGGCGGTATTGGGTTCCCATCCTCATCATATTCAATTTCAACATCTGAACCTTCGTCGTGGACCAGTGGGTTCTCCTCCATATATCTACAAGGAATAAAAGCAACTGAATGGCAACTGAAGTTTTAATAGCAAGTTTCCAAAAGACCATTTATATTAGAAACTAGCTGTGCCGGCGACTTCGTCCGCGTGTTTATTAGTTTATTTCGTTTTTTTTGTAAAATAAAAGACTTTTTCTGAAATAAAAGTAGCCTAAGTTACTCCTTATTACATCAGCTACCTGCCAATAAAAGTCCCGTCAAAATCGGTCCAGCTATTTCAGAGATTAGCCGGAACAAACAGACAGACAAAATTTGTAAAAAATGTTATTTTGGTGTATGTACCGTATATATATTCATATTAATGTAGTAAAAACCAGTTATTTCAATATTACAAACAGACACTCCAATTTTATTTATTTGTATGTATAGACTAGCTGAAAACTGCGCGCGTTGCTACGCCACTAACTAAAAATAGTGGCGCCCTCTGTCGAAGATTGGTCGTAACAACTCAGAAACTTTTGTGGGCTCATACACAACACTTGGCTGAAGGTCATCAGATGATCAAATTCATAGTTTACGATTCTATAAAGGACATACAGACAAAAATTCATTTTTTTTTTTTTATATAGAGGACTATCATAAAGACCATCCTGTATACACGTGTAGGTTACCATATCTCAGGATTTATCCTGAAATTTCAGGATTTTTTACACTTCTCTGGATTCTGGCTGGATTTTGGTAATCACATGAAAACATTTTAAGAAAATACATGAAAATATGTATGGAATCGGGCAGAAAGGTTCTCGAGTGGCAACCACGCACCAGAAGACGCAGTGTGGGCAGGCCCCCTACAAGATGGACCGACGATATTGCAAGGGTCGCGGGAAGCCGCTGGATGCGGGCATCCCAAGACCGCCCATTGTGAACGCCGAGCAGTGGACGTCTTCCGGCTGATGTGATTATGACGATGATGATGTACGGACTGCGGTCACTGGGCAAATCACTTTCAGATAATGAAATACAATATGTACTTGATCCTCCAAAAAATCATAATTATAATAAAATTGGTGCTCTTCAATGATTATGTCCTTCTTATATTTTATCTCGAAAATGGGAAATTTATATTTTATCACAAAAATTGGTTCGTCTCGGGGAAGGCGCTCCGCGTTATGCTACGAATGATACACACTGGCAGATCAAAATTAGGATTCCCTTTAAACTTTTTCAATTAAATTTATGATTTCCCATGTGTAAGATTAGATTGACGCTTTGCTTCGCAAATAATAAAGCAAAGAGTCCATATAAAATACCCCTTATAAGAAAGAATTTAAAATTTCATATGATAATTTTGTTTTATACAAATAAATGAACTTACTTGTAGTAACTCTCTTCATCATCCATTTCATCAATGTCTCCTCTGGTGCCCCTCGCACCATCCCCTTTGCCACTGACTGCATTCTCCTTGCTGGCTACCATATCCTTATGGGCTTGCTGCTCCAGACCTGCCATGTAGGCATCTAGAGGATCTTCTTCGTCTTCTACATCCGCCTAGAAATACAAGTATTTTTAAACTCACCATTTTAGTATTAACATTGTACAGACGCCAGCACATCAAGCTACCCTAATCCATCAAATTTCCCCAATTGAAAGTGAACCTTATGCTTTTGTGATAAAGTTGAAAATCTATAAAAGAAATTTGACAGATTGGGGTAGGAGTAACATCCATACATCAATCCTCACAAGCTTACGCATTAATTTTGTAATATTAGTAAGATTGCCGTATTCAAAAGGTTAATAATGTTTGTGAGGGTAACAGTAAGAAAATGTCCAGACGCGCACATCCAGCTACCCCAATCTGTCAAATTTCTTTTATAGATTTTCAACTTTATCACATAAGCATAAGTTTCACTTTCTATTGGGGAAATTGAACAGATTGGGGTAGCTTGATGTGCTGATATTATATTTTTCTATGAACTGACTAATAGTAAATCTTTAGTTGAATTAACAAGTTGAAATTATATTATTTATGAGTGAGATAAAGTCTAAAATTAAATATATGTTTGGTATTTTACAATAGGATCCTGTACCTTGGAACTGGAAGCAGCTTCAGCAGTGGGACTGCCAGGAGCTGGTATGTATGCCAATGCTGGAGTAGGAGGTTCATCATCTTCATCAAAGTACCTGGAGACCAGTGTTAATACTACTTAGCAAAACAATAGCAGTTACAAAATATTTATTTGCATCATTTGGCCCTAGACTTCCAAGATTGTAGTAGGAGAGAAAGTATGGATGATGATAATAATTTAAATTATGGCTATAGTTCATAGCTTGTCGAAGCATAGGCCATTGAGGCAATAAGGTTCTCAAGTGGTGAGATAAACCAGAAAATACAGAGTGGGAAGCTTCAGCTGACATGATGATAATTAATTAAAATTTTATTTATTTTCAGTCCAGTTGTAAAATGTATTTATAGCTAAACTAGGCAGTTTCTGTTTCAGAAGTATGTCATATAGGGACTTATGAATAAAAATACAAAATAAATTAAACTTCTAAGTTATAATAAATATAAAAATACCTTATATATCTTTTTTCAGCTTCCAATAAAACATTCTTATAAGAAATTAGTGAACAATATCAAAAAATTTCTTTCACCAATTTTTGTTGAATAATATTGATACAAAATATATCATTAAAATCTTCATAGATACATCTGGTTACAGTATTATTTTCATTTTACTATTTATAATCACTTACTATTATTAATCAAGAATTATTTGGATTGTAGATCACATGACTTTGCATATTTAGCATGACCAGAGTAGTTCTGGTAGTCTGGTTCTTGCTAAACACTCTTCAAAGAATATAGGTACGGCCCATGCAGCCTAATAAGAGGAACTACTTTTTTTCAAGTCCTTGGTTAAAGACAAAGATCCAAGACAGTTAAAGCAATCCATGAAGACATGCCTAGGCATCACCGGTCATTGTGTTCTCTTTACATTATATGCCACTGTTGACTCAGATAAGTTGCAGTGGTGGGTGAGAGGGTCAGACTAGCACAGATTTTTAGTACTCTTGACCTGCAACTTATATACTAATCATCAGGGGCTCTACCGGCAAACTCGCCGAACATCGATTTCTAAAATGGCGTTCTAATAAATAAAGGTTAAAAATTACTTAATCAGTTGTTAAATCAGCTTCAATGTTGACAATCGATTCCGGACCATTTGTGACGTCACATGTGCTCATGGAAGCCGATTTAACGATTGATTAAGTCATTTTTAACCTTTATTTATTTGAACACCATTAAAGAAATTGATGTTCGGCGTGTTAGCCGGTAGAGCCCCAGGAAGGGTGTATGTAATACCCTGAGCTTTACAACTGCTTATCATCAGGAGAACTGTTTTAATACATAGTTGATCCTCTTGATGGCCAGTGATTACCAGTCTATGACACCTGTAAATGCCATCACTCATGGGTTGTTGACCCTTCCTGCCTCCCCAGAGTTCTAGCAACCATAATCATCCAAGACTATAACAGTATAGAATATTCCATTCTTTAGAAGCCAGTATGTATAATTCTAATTTATTGAATTTGAACTTAATTACAAGCCAATAAGGCTTAAAATATGGTAGCAACTATTTTGACACTGCCTGAGGCAGGGTTTAAGGTATTACTCTTGTTGAGTGATAGGACATCCTTTACTCATAAATGTATTGATATATTTAGCAAGAAATGGCAAGTTTTAAGAAATTTTGTGGAAGTCAGACTAGCACCTCCACCTTTATGCTTCACAAAGTTTAATAGATAATGTGGAAGAGCACACCAAATAAAGTAGTAGTTAAATGCACCAGAAACAAGACTCACTCATCCTCAGTCTTAGACCGCTTCTTGCCCAGCGATCCCCAATTTCCAGTAACTGCATTCTGGGTTATTGCATTCATAGTTGAGTACCCTTGCTTCGATAGACCCGTTGAAGGCGGCGGAACTGCATGCATCGGCGTCGTTGGCGGCGGCACCGCATGAAGCGACACATTCGAAGGATTCCGCTTCGGCATAGTGAAACCAGCAAACCCGAACCCCTTACCACCACTACCACCAGAATTATAACTCATATTGAATGGTTATAACCTTCTAAATAGCAACAAAAACACCTCATACAGATCCTATTTTCATTAGAGTAAAAGGTTATTTTCGCTATGTTTAATGTTGCACTTTAAAAAAGATCTGATTATAACTAATGTTTAGTTTAAAATTCTTAATTCAATATGAAATAATGGGTTAATTGCTAAGAAAAATATTAAAATTATCAGCTACGGGAAATCGCTAATGACAGCCACACACATTGATTGACAATGTTACAAGTTTGACATCGGTTTTTCAGAGTTGCTACTGCTTGACGCTAAGCAAAGACTATAGTAATAAAATCAACTAAATCAATTTCGATTGGAGGAATTAGTTGATTTTTTTTTTGTAATACGAATGCAAAGAAAGAGTCATGATGGAGGAACCTGGTGGTCCCGGCGGTGGCGGTCGTAGTCTATTCCAGCGGCCGGCGACCGTAGAATACATAATATAGGTTTGTGTGTAGTATCACGGGAGTCTCTAATGATGATTTGCTCTAAGGAAGTGGGTATCACATAGCTCGTAGAACTGACAGCCGGTGGGGCAGCAAGGCTCTCGTATGGTGACCACGTACCGGAAGACGCAGTGTAGGCAGGCTCTCTACGAGATAGACCAATGATCTAGTGAGGGTCACAAAAAGCAGTCGTTCGGGTCATCCAATACGTTCCTGGTTTGTAAGGAACATTTTACTGCGCACATTCAGAAGGCTGAATGGTTGACTAAGAGCAAAATTAAATGCGGCTTGATTATACAAGAATTCAGCACAAAACATATAGAAACTATAATAATAAATGTTTATTCACATCTCACAAGGAATTACAGAAAAACAGCAGGTTTACAAATTGCTTGTAAGTAAAACGGCCCTTGTAAGAGTCTGGAACCTGAACTAGGTTGAAACCTGTACTACAGATCTCCAGGCTCTCTCCGGAAAATCTAAAAACTAGGTGCATTGAATTAACGTGTTGTTTTGGGAGATGTGAATGCTTATTATGATAATTATATACATACGGAACATGCAAAATAATATATTATATTAAAAGATCTTATGTGAGTGTAGGTATGTGTGTGGGAGTGTGTGTACCGTGTGTAGGGCTGTGTGTCAGAAGTGAGTGAGTGGAGTGAGAACAAGACAATGAGCGTTGGGTCCTTTGTTGGTCCGGTTTGTGTTTCTGAAACAGGTTTCTATTGGGGTAAATTGTGAGATTAGTTCTAACATTTAATGGATAGTATTCATCAGGTCTTCAGTTTCTTCGTATGACAGAGTAAGTAGCCAGGCTATTAGTTTTCTTTTCGCTTGGAATATCATATCTGAATATATAAATACTATTTTGTTAACTTTGTTGTATAAAAATTTATAATATATAATATTTATAAAATTTCACAATGAGTCTTCTCATTATGAAATTTTATTAGACTGAGAAGACTGTTACTGCGATTGTAGTGAATCTACGAGTTTATATATTTTATTTTTTTTTATTTTTACTTTATTGGGACATAAAACAGTTACACATTAGGTATAGTTAAATTATTTAAATATATATTTTAAGAATAGGTAAACGTGTAACCCACACCAATGTCCGCGAATTAATTTTAAAAATAGGTAGTAATAAATAAATAAATAAAAATAAAAATAAAAAAGGCTTTTATTCACGTAGACTTTAAAAAAGCGCTTGTAAATAGTCAGAACATGTTTGTAGTAATATAGTTGTATACATTAGATATTATTTCTAGTAACATAGATATTTAGGTACATCTTGTATGAAAACATTTATAAAATTTATTTTATTACAGAAATGATATTTAGCTAGCTCGTATCAAGTTATTGTCAAGAGATTATGTTTAATTATCTAGTTTAAGTCTAATATTTTTACTACATATTGTCAATGGTTGTGTCTATATTAAAGGTATTATTATTATGACGGACCTTGTGTTAATAACGACGGTCGCGCTTTAATGCTACTACCGGATCCAATGCGCCCCAACTGAGAAGACCCAGCGAAACAAACTCAGTGGGTTCATTTACTACCGGTTTCAACACGACCCAGTTGAGACGGTCCGGCGAAACATACTCAAGCGGGCATGAACACGGGATTTGGTCCAATTAGAGTAATTATTTAGTAGGCAAACACAATATATGCTCGATCGGTTGTCTGAATGCTTATTATTTTAGATTATATTTAGGTATACAAAAGAAAAACTTCGAAACAATAACATTATTCATTTTGAGACAGAGTCAATAATTTTAAATTAAGTATATGATAGCAATCATTTACAGATAGTTCACGTAACACAGCAGATCAGTCATGTCTATATGGCTACAAGATCTCCAGCGAGCAATGTGCAGGTAGGAAGTGAGAGCCAGACGTCTTTGTCATCGATGTACTCTTTAGTGGTGCATTAATTAAGCAGAGAATTACCTATGTAGGTACTAGTGAGTAGGTATTAACTATAACTATTTTAGTAGTTCAGTAGCCATTTTTTTGAACTTAAAGTGCGATAGTGCAAAAATGTCCAAATCGTGGAAGTGTGTGTTATACGTTTCCACAATGCGTCGGAGAGGCACCCGTGCGCCAGCGTGAGTTCTGCACCGCGCGGTGTGGAACAGCCGGGGCACGCGTGCCTCTCGACGCATTACAGTTCTAGGTACAATATAACATAAGTTGTTAGTGATGTCAGTGCAATCAAACTTGTTATTACAAAGACCATGAAGCATTATGACCATCAGTAAACTACGTCTGGACTGTAAGCTCTGAAGTTTATAGCGTTCCAATAAATCTGTGTATGGTATTCTAGACTTAGTGCATCTATAGTGCATAGATCGTAGAAATTTTTTTTGAACAATTTCTAGTTTTTTTATGTAAACGTCAAAAACAGGGCTCCAAATCGGGACTGCGTATTCCAATTGAGAACGTACTAAGGTTTTATATAAAAGTAAAAATGTCGACGGTCTTTTAAAGTCAGATGACGATCTCATTATAAATCCAAACATACGATACGCTTTATTAATGACATTATCTATGTGACAGTCGAAGTGTAATTTTGAGTCGATTAAGACCCCAAGATCTCTAATACGGTCGACTCTTTGTAGACTGATATCACATAGATTATAATCGAATGTTATAATGTTTCTGTTTTTTGTGAAAGTAATTATATTGCATTTGGGTAAGCTGAGCTGAAGTTTATTTTGTAAACAGTATCGAGAAAGTCTATCTAGGTCTTCCTGTAAAAGTAGGCAATCATGTATGGTTTTGCATGTCTTGTAAATTTTGATATCGTCGGCGTACATTAGAAATTGGGAATGGATGAAACATGTTTTAATGTCATTAACGAATAAAGTATACAATAGTGGCCCAATTATTGAGCCTTGGGGCACACCAGATGTGACGATAATTGGGTTAGATTGGAAGCCATTAATAACCACCTTTTGTGATCTATTAAATATGTAAGCCATGAACCAACGCAATAGGTTGCCACGGATACCATTATAAGCAATTTTATCTAGTAGCAATTTATGGTCCACCTTGTCGAAAGCCTTCCGAAAATCGGTGTACACAGCGTCAACCTGAATCTGTCCATCCATATTTTTAAATAAATAATCTGTAAAAACCATTAGATTGGTATTAGTTGAACGACGTTTCACAAATCCATGCTGTTCACGAACTATAAGGTTGTGAATCTGTGAGTATAATGCGCCATGTACAAGACTCTCGAAAAGTTTCGACAAGGTGGAGAGTATCGAAATAGGACGATAATTATTTATACTTGATTTGTCACCACTCTTAAACACCGGTGTGATATTAGCCCGTTTCCAAATATCGGGAAAAGTCCCCTCGCGCAAGCATTTATTAAATAAAATATGGAGTGGAAGGACTATGTTATTTGCGATTTTCTTTATAAAGATAGGTGGAATGCCATCAGGACCTGAACCTTTAGTCGAGTCAAGTTTTTTTATCGCGTTATGTATTGTATCGACTGGTAAGTAGATGTCAGAGATACAAGGCGAATTATCTGCATATGCACTAGGTGACTGCCACGTCATGGGGTCTAAGGTCGAGGGTTCATAAACAGAAGTGAAATAGGTTGAAAACATATTACATATATCAGTCGGATTATTAGAATTAAGATTTTCAAGATACATGCTCGCTGGAATCTCCACTCTGCCTTTTCGATTAGAAACGTAAGTCCAGAAATGTTTTATACTAAGTGGGATGCTGTCTTCAACCGATTTCATGTATCTTGCGAAACATGTAACACATTCAGACTTAAAACGTTTACGATGGACTGAAAAACTTTCATAATCCGATGCATTGGAATAAATTTTGCATTTTAGCCAAGCTTTTTCCTTGGTTTTGAAAATGCGAATTAGGGCAGGAGAGAACCACACTGGAAAACGTGATTTTTTTATGCGAGTTAATGGAACATGTGTTTTGATAATACTATAAATTTTATCATAAAATATTTCAACCGCTCGATGAGCTGACGACTCGTATAACAATTGATTCCAGTCTAATTTACACAGCTCGTTATTAATTAAATCATATTTGGCCTTATAAAAATTATGTTTAGTATATAATTGCCGTTTCATTGGTATAACTTTTGTATCTAGCGACGTTACTACCAAGAAGGCGGGGTGGTAAGTATCAATAGGTAACAGTGGTAGACAAGTTTTGGCCTCGCAGTCAACGTTTGACAGAAACAAGTCAAGTATGCGTCCTAAATTATTCCTTATTGTATTGTATTGAAAAGTATTAGTAAAAGAAATAAAATTGCTGAAAAAACTGCTTATTGTATCTGTCGCTTGTGGAATCACATAGTTTATTCCACTACGGTCCAACCAGTTTAGGCCTGGTAAATTATAATCACCTAATACGAAATCTGCGTCAGTACTAGTGTCGTTAATGAAGTCTTGCAAAATATCTAAGTGTGATGTATACAAGTGGTCCGGTGAATTCGGCGGTAAATATGCTGCACTAATAAAATGGCGCTTAGAGGGCCGCGACGCGGGCAGCTGCACCAATACGTGTTCAATAGCAGCATGCGAGGCGCGCATCAAAACGTTAGAAGATCGTAACGTTTTTAAAACGGCTATGAGCACACCGCCACCATCTCGTTTTCCCGTAATACTTCAGTCACGGTCACATCTAAACACCAGATACCTATCGTCAATGAATTCACTGTCAGATATGGTGGGTATTAGCCATGTCTCCGTGAGAACTATTACGTCATAAGAAAATGATAAAATATTTATAAATAAGGTGTGGAGCTTAGTACGAAGTCCTCTGCAGTTTTGGTAGTAAATATTTAAATTGTACTTATCCATCGGTAAAAGAAAAAATATAAAATACGTTACCAAAACAAGGCTTAAAGTTCATTACAATTAGAGATCTGAACGAATTAAAATATGAAACAAGTAAATGAGTTTTACAACACATATAGAATGTTATCAATAACGGCAAATAGGAACGATAATATTTTAAGCACGATCTTATAACTATTGTTCTATCTTTGCAAAAGTATAAGTATTTACTATCTGTTCTTAAAAACACTAATATATAATTAAGTTTAACTACACTAACATGGTCTTGCTTCTTACTATTAATTAACGAAACATAATTAAGAAAGTTATAATATTTTAAATTCATTGCACATTTATTTTGAAGCATGAGGGTCATCGGTAGGTTATTCGTACTAACTTCAATAGTAAAAACGGCGTAAACAACACAGAGTAGACTACGAGTCAGAGAAGAAACCGTTCCACAACATTAGCTGCTTACAAATATATTCATGAAATATTAAATGCTCTAAATAATAAGAAATATGCAATCGGCTTACTACTGGATATGAGTAAAGCATATGACCGAGTATCCCACAAAATTTTACTAAATAAACTTAACGGGATAGGTGTCAGAGGGATAGCTCTAGATTGGTTCAAATCGTATCTGAATAACCGTAAACAATATGTAGAATTGGACTACTATGATTCAAACACTAAAAAAATGATTATCATAAATTCGCAAACAGCAGAAGTCAATGGCTCCATTCCTCAAGGAAGTGTCCTGGGATGTATACTGTTTCTGATATACATTAACGACCTCCCAAAGATACTAAAATCAACTAGTGTGCTCTTTGCAGATGACTTATCAGTAGTATTTTCAAGCATTAACGAAACAGAGACTAATAATGAATTAACTAACACATTAGTATCAATTAATCAATGGATAGAAGATCACAACCTACTTTTAAACTATAAAAAAACTAAAATCATGCAATTTAGACCGTACCAGAAAAAACAACTAAATATACACTTTACATTTGATAACTCAGAACTTGAGTGTGTGGAAAACTTTAAGCTCTTAGGTATCCACATAGACACATATTTAAATTGGAAACATCACATACAACATTTATCAACAAAGCTGTCAAAATTCATTTACGCATTAATCCACCTAAAAAAGACTACCGATCAAAAATCTGCCAAGATGGCATATTATGCGTACGCCCACGCTTGGCTAAATTATGGTATTATTCTATGGGGAAATAGTTCTGAAGTGAACAAAATCTTTATACTTCAGAAAAAATGCATAAGAATTTTGGCCAATATAGATAAAAGAGAAAGCTGCAAGTCACATTTTGGAGAATTAAAAATATTAACGATCACTTCTCTCTATATTTTAGAACTTTGCAAATTTGTGAGGAAAAACTCTTATTTATTCAGACAAGCTAAAGACAACTATTCTAGACCCCTCAACCTAAGACATAAGAACAGACTAGCCTTGCCACAGTCAAATCTTAGCCTATACAAATCAGGGCCATATGTAAGCGCTATTAAAATTTACAACGGAGTCCCAAAATACATCAAAGATGAAGAACGGTTTCATCCTTTTATTAAGAAATTAAAAGAATTCCTAACACATAAAAGCTACTACACACTGCAGGAGTTCTATAATGACAAAAACTAAATAATGTAAGTAGGTTAGTGTTGTATATATGTATAGGGTATAGCAATAATTTCAAATAATAATGTTATTTTATGTTTTTATATTGACAACTTATTAATTAAATACTACAAATATCATAATTGAAAATATAATAGAATAGATATTGTTATAATGTTTAGACATACCTACCAATACGTGAAAGTTGCATGCTTATTGAAGTTGTTAGTAATTATTTAATGTTGCCGTGCCCTAACAGGGTATCATGTTGAAACTTTTAATATGTAAGACCTATGTACACATGATTGCAATAAAGATTGAACTTGAACTTGAAGTCGCACTTCGGGCTAAACAAGATAACATGTAATAAAAAGTTAGACTGCACTGAAACCAAACTTTGACGCTAATACACATAAATATATCATTCAGGTGCTTTATAGGGTTTAATTTTGCATAAGTCTTCTTCGGTACGGATAGGAAAGGCTGCCTGAGCAACATCAACGCGAACAAGTATAACACCATTTTTGATCCAGACAAATCGATGCCCGTTTTGTTTCGCGGCTTCTTTAGTTTGACGAAATAATATCTTGTTGTTCAATGTAAGGTGCTCATTTATATAGATCTTATTCGAATTCGTATCCAGCTTCAGCTCATCAGACGTAATTCCTTTTTTGCGACGTGCAGCCGCAATAAAGTTGTCACGTAGAATTTGGCTTGAAAGTTTGACCACTATGTTTTTTGGTCTTGTGGATTTTGGATTCAATTGCGGTACTCGATGAATAGCAATGACGTCACGTGGCAAAAGTGTTTGCTTGATCAAAGTAGCAATATTTTCAAATATCTGGAGCAAGTTTTCACCGCGTTTTTCGGGCAAGTTGGTTATCTCGACATTGCAGTTTCGGGATTTTTGCTCCGCTACTTCCAATTTTTTTTCCAGGATAGCAATTCGTTGGACAACTCCCTTAGGAGAAGAAATATTCTCTTTGAGTTTCGAGATACGCGATGCAAAATTATTCGACTTCTCTTCCAAGTAATCATATTTGTCACTTATAAACTTGATAGTAGACTTTATTCCATCAAATTCGGATAAGAGTATTGAAAATTTTTCATCCTGTTTTGCCAAGCACGTTTCAAACATAGATTTCATATTCGCCTGAAAATCTTTCAGCTCATCACGCAAATTTATATCACTATTGGATGGCACGCCTTTGCGGTAAGTGACGTATGGAGGAGGAGACTCCTTATCTATTAAGGACCCATCGATAGTTGTTTCACCAGATCCAGGTAGATCGTCGACATCACTAATACGGTCAAAAGTGCTGTTTAAAGTTGCCATAACGTTGACGAAGTTAGGAAGTCTCTGTCCAATACACTACTCTGTACGGCAAACGCACCTGCCGATAACACTAATGAGTATATTAGTCACAAACGCACTAATTACGCACACAAAGATATTTTTAAAACAAGTTATTCTGATTGAGTATAAGACAGCCGCTCTGCTGTGAGGCGCACGACGGAATGGAAAGGAATAATATACGAGTATATTATGGCATTATTACTAATTCACGTTGATTTACAGGCATGCCTTCATATTTACAAATAGTCAGCGCAGTCATCTTACATGATTTATTGTTTGAACGAAGGTAGATACATACTCGTAATATTATCCTAGTAACTGCCACTATTAGCCAAAATGACTTTACCGCAGTGAACGCAAATAAACATGGAAGCATTGCTTCAAGGAAACTAAGCGCAAATTTTGACCCAATATCCCAATTAAACTGACACAACGGAATACCGTCTCTGATTGGCTAAAATATTACCGCTCAGATACACCTTTTAAAAGTAGACTTTATGACGTCATGTTCGGGTCTAAATTACCATGTTCATGACATTCGCCGAGGGATGTTTTATGTTATAAAGTGCAACGAAAATAATTCACCGTGACGAAAAGGAGTCTCGTTTTGACAGTCGACGCGCACGGACACGTTCGTGCGCTCCTGGCTTTACCCGACTATTTCCGACTATACGTGCTCGTGTACGTTCGTCAGTCGAGATAAATCGATCGTTAGATTGGTTGAATCTCGGCAAACCTTCACACTATTAATTGGTGTAGTGGCGTCTTTTTCAAGACAGCGCTACCCCAATATAGTGTGTGTTTCTTAGTACTTTCGTGCCCCTTCAGGGAAAATCCACTTTTCTAGTGGTACTTGGTGGAAACGTAACCGTGCCAACTAAGCCAAGTTAGTGTAGACCCAAGCACTAGGCCTTGCTCCTTCAGAGCAACGCCAGTTAATTGGAAGCGGTTTGGAATCATTGGCCTTGGGGGCTACCCTAGTCAACTCCAAATCGGAATCCCACCTCCTTAACCTACCTTCCCATTCTCTCTTGTTGTTTGGGTGCTGACGGCTTCGGCCCATATCGCCCTCTGCATTAGAGCTGCTAGGAACCCTTTCGCACAATAAGACTGGCGAGAGGGATACAAGCTTAGGGCTCACCATAGGTACACATACCTCCTCGTCTAACCCGGCGAGGAGGGTGATACACACACCAACACACCCTCGGGCCCGTCCAACCCGAGGTGATAGTTGTTAGGGACATTCAACTGTTAGAGTGACTGCCGATAAGTTTCTTGTTAGTTCTTCTTCTCGGAACGCTCCGGGAGCGAACTAACGTAAAATTCGGTAGCTGTTAGGCCACTAAAATCCATCACAAGATGGCCGCCCCCGTACCCGCCTCCATGGTAGACATTACCAAGGATCCCCGCTTCGTTGAAGCGCTCTTCAAGCTCCTCAAGTCCGACCCAGTTGGCTGGGCAAACTTGATGGAGACCGTCAAGACAAGGATCATGTTAGATGACCCCTCTTGCTCCAGCGCAACAGCGCAGGAGAACCTCAGCCTCTCCGTCCCCTTCTCTTCTGCCCCGTTCACCCAGACGGACAGGCAGTCACCACTCCCCCGTAACCGTACCCCCTCTCCATCTCAGCCTCTAGCCACAGAGGAAGAGATGGACGTCACTCACATTGACAGCGATGACGATGCCCACAACGAGTGGACAACTGTCAGGCGCGGGAAAGCTGATAAGCGGACCCGCGGCGACAAGACGTCATTGTCCTCGTCTGGCAGCTCTTCGGGCTCCGATTCTGAGTCTTCAACTCAGGAGAAGAGCAAGAAGAGCGCTAAGACAAAGAAGTTGCGCACGGAGAGACCTTCCGCCACCAACTCTGTCGCCTCTTCCCCCACTACAAGCGCCCCCGCCTCTCAGGCAAAGGCCAAACCCACTGGCTTCACGGCCAAGATCACTAAGCCCCCTCCTATCATGCTACTCAGCATCGACAAGTGGGAAGACTTATCTACCGCGCTTAAATCCAAAGGTGTAGTCGCACTTAGCACTACATACATCCTCAAGGAGCAGATGTATAAAATACAGCTGCAGACCCCACTGAGTACAGGACAACGACGGCCCTCTTTGATGCTCGTAAGGTAGACTACTACACTTACGGCACCGCTGAGGACAAAACACTCCGCGTGGTTATCCGCCGAGTCTGCCGTCACCTTCCTATCGACTCCATCAAGGAGGACCTAATCACCCAAGGGTACCCCGTGAGAGAGGTGCATCGGATGCGCCGATCAAACGGTGGCGAGCCCTTCGATATGGTGCTGGTCCACCTAGATCACTCGAAGGAAGGACAGAAAATCCTTACCGTCCTAAAAACAGTTTGCGGCGTCGGCGGCATTGTCGTCGAGCCGCCGCGGCGAGGGACCGTACAGGGGCAGTGCCACAACTGCCAACTGTACGGGCACTCGTCAAAGAACTGCCACGTCGCCCCGAGGTGTGTTAAATGCCTGACCCCAGGTCATCACACCTCCGAATGCCCCAGACCTAAGGATCGTAGCGAATGCTCCGAGCCACCTGGTTGTGTCAACTGCCAGTCCTTGGGACACCCTGCGAACTATCGCGGCTGTCCCAAGGCACCGGCGAGGAGACCCGCCAGGAGGCCTCGCAGTAAGCGCAACGCTCGTAAGCCTCAGGCGCAGACTAGCTCCGCCAAGCCCCAAGCAAGCCCTCCCCCGCTGATGTCCTTGGATGTCCAACAGACATCCCTGCGACCAGCAAGACCACACTGGCCTCTGCCAGATTACGTCACCTCGACCGCACCCAAGGCTGCGGGTGAGGCGGTCGCCCCTAAGGCTGTGCCAGTCCCAGCTAAGGAGGCGTCCCCCAAACCCTCAACCAGCGCGACCCCTCCCGCCCAAGTCCAATCGGGCTGGGCTTACAACCCGCTGACTAAGAAGTCACAGGCTCCAAAGGCCCCGGCCAAAGGAGCCCAGACTTCAAAGTCATCAGCCCCAGCGCCCAAAACCCGGGCGCCCCAAGCGAATAGCAAAGGGCGCGCCTCAGGTTTTGCCGAGCGCATCATGACTCAGGGCTGGGAGTTGCTCGATCAGTTCGAGGACCTCACCCAGAGGGCCGAAGCTGATCCGACCAACATCCAGTTGGCCATCGACGCGGCACGCGTATACCGCCGCTTTATTAAATCAATACAACCGTAATGGCTGTACACCCGCTAATGACTCCCCAATTCACTTGCAGGCTAAAACCCAGATCTCTAAAGATCGGGTTTTACAATGCAGACGGATTAGCGAGACAACGCGATGAAGTCGCAGAATTCCTCTGCGATCATCAAATTGATCTCTTCCTCGTTCAAGAGACATTCCTCAAACCGAGTAAACGGAGGAGTCCTACAGTTGCCAACTATCGTATAGTTCGCAACGATAGGACCCACTCCGCCAAAGGGGGCACGCTGATTTACTTTAAGAAATCACTGCATTGCGTACCTTTGGACCCTCCCGTGCTGAAGAACATTGAGGTCTCTGTCTGTCAAATAGGCATGACAGGCCATCAGCCAATCACGATAGTCTCGGCCTACCTCCCCCCAGACAAGGAGATGCTACTTAGCGATCTCCAAGCACTGTATGACCTAGATGGCTCTGTCATAGTGGCAGGCGATCTAAACTCCAAGCATGAGCAATGGAGCTGCCGTACGAGCAACTCGAACGGCCGCGCACTTGCTAATCACTTGGCAATCATACCGTTCAACCCTATAATCCCTCTCGAACCGACCCACTTCCCCAGAATTGACGGTCACCGACCCGACATACTCGACATAGCACTCCTTAAGAATACAAACCTACGTTTGGCTTCTGTAGAAGTGCTACACGAGTTAGACTCTGACCATAGACCGGTCATCCTTAGTCTTGCCTCCCGCACAAGCCACTCTGGCGCGGATAGCAACCTCCCACCCAGATATGTTACCGACTGGCAGAAACTTGAGGTTAAACTCAAGTCAGCCACGTCGGAGCACTTAGATTCGATACCGTCCCTCATAGAGACCCCCGAGCAAACGCTCGCAGCTATCGGCTCTTTCACGACCCACGTCCAAATCCAAGTGAACGAATGTTCCCGGGAGGTCCCAGCGGCTGACGCGTTCAGACGGTGGAAGCTCCCGGAGGATTTGCGTGAGTTAGTGACTGAGAAGAACGCGGCCATCAGAGCCTTCGACTCCTATAACACCTTGGAAAACCGCACTCGAATGCGTGAACTACAGCGTACTGTACGTGAACGCATGACCGAGAGGCGGGAATCCGGGTGGGATAGGACGTTAGCCGAGATTCAACCCTCGCGGAAGGCCTTTTGGAATCTCTGCAAGCGACTCAAGACAGACACCGACTGGACCATCCCCCCGCTGACGCGTCCGAATCAACGCCCCGCGTTCGATGACGACGAAAAAGCCGAATGCATGGCCGACAATCTAGAGACCCAATGTTCTCCCAGCAACCTACCAGTAGACCCGGAGCACCTCAATGAGGTTGACTCCGAGGTAGAACGTAGGCTCGCCATCCCTCTCCCTCCGACCCCAACTGCCCCCTCCCGGGAGGATGCAGACGTCGACGACGACGACGATCCCCTGAGGCCAGTGACCATCGAAGAGGTTAAAACTCTGATCATGAAACTCCACCCTCGTAAAGCCCCCGGTTATGACGGAATCACCAATCGCGTTTTCAAGCAACTCCCATTGCTCCTACTTAGCCTGATGGTCGCGATTTTCAACGCGGCCTTTTCCAACAACATCTTTCCACACCAGTGGAAACAGGCGAACGTGATTGGTATCCCGAAGCCGTTTAAATCCAAATCCGACCCGGCGAATTACCGCCCCATTAGCCTTCTCTGCGCCATGGGGAAACTCTATGAGCGCATCATCCACGCCCGTTTGTCGTCGTACATCCACGCAAACGATATTCTCCCAGACGAGCAGTTTGGCTTTCGAGCCAGACACTCCAGTGTCCATCAGGTGCATCGCATCGTTGAACACATCCTGGTAAAAGTCGCCCGAACCCGTAGTCATACTGGAGCAATCTTCTTCGACGTGGCCAAAACGTTCGACAAGGTCTGGCACAACGGCTTATTATATAAGCTGATTAAACTCAAAGTGCCTGACCGTCTCGTGCACATCCTACGAGACTTCCTTACGGACCGAACGTTTCGCTACCGCGTCGAGGGAAATTACTCCTCCCTCCGACCGATACGTGCAGGAGTTCCCCAAGGCTCAGTCCTTGCCCCGCTCCTGTTCTCGCTGTACACCAGCGACATCCCCAGACCCAAGAAGGCTCATCTAGCCCTCTTCGCTGACGACACGGCTCTCTACTACTCCAGTAGGGACCCGTCAGCCATCCACCGAGAACTCCAATCCTCAGCCGATGCCCTTGGCAAATGGTTCAGGAAATGGAGGATCGAAGTCAACCCGACCAAGAGCGCAGCCGTGCTCTTCTCTAGGGTACACCCCGCGCCCACCACAGATCCCGTCCGAATGTTTGGTAAACCGATCCCCTGGGAGAGGAAAACCAAATACTTGGGAGTGATCCTCGATCAGAAGTTAAACTTCAAGGACCATCTGAGATACGCTCGCAACCGTGCCTCATTTGCCCTTTATCGATTACACAGCCTCCTGAATGCACGCAGTAAAATGTCCCTTGAAAACAAGGTGAGAATTTACAAGACGTGCATTCGACCCATGATGACCTATGCGAGCCCGGTCTTCGCGCACGCTAAGGAACATCTCATCCACCTCCTACAGGTAGTCCAGAACAAGTTTATGCGACGAGCCGTGGGCGCACCATGGTTCGTCCGTAACAAAAGCCTCCATGCCGATCTCCAATTGCCTACCATCAGGCAATGGATGAAGCAAACGTCCAAAAGGTATTTTGACTCTGCCACTCACCATCCAAGTAAATTGGTGGTACAGGCGGTCAATTACACTCCCCTCCGACTCACAATTAAGCACCGTCGTCCGAAGCACGTCCTAGACGAACCGGACGACGAGACCACCGCTTACCTTGAGCACATCAAATCGATTAGAGACTCTCGCAACACTGCACAACCGATATTTCGTACTCGCCGGACGCGAGTACGACCGCGAACGCATCGTGACCACCAGCGTCCTCCATGACCCTTAGTTTGCATATCGTACCGATAAAAGCCCCCCTCAACGGGGACCCCCCGTCCCCGTTGAGGGGGGCTGGAGGACGCTGGTGGTCACGATGCGTTCGCGGTCGTACTCGCGTCCGGCGAGTACGAAATATCGGTTGTGCCGCGTCATGTCATTAACGTAGAGCGAAAGTTGCACTAAACTCCCTAAAAATCATGATCTCTCGCCCTCTCCACGTCAGTATCCGCCCAGAGCCGAGGTTCGAGCCCCACAGGGGGCGCCCTCCGGCGCGGGTACTTAGTTTGTAGTTTATATTTGCTAGGCCGGTTAGAGCCCACGCTCACCCCTACTGTCCGGTGAAGCAGTAAAAGCCGAGAGGCTAACTGCACGCGTCACGTTAAAAAAAAAAAAAAAAAAATTCACCGTGACATTGATATTATTAAAATAATAAAGAATTATGATAAAATATACAGTATCTTGAACTTTACGGCAAGAGTTTTTCTAAGGTCTTTAAATAGAGCAGTATTTGGCGAGTAATGGGTTTATTTGCTATGATAATAGGTAAATAAAACAAATTTGTGACCAATTATTCACTAATTATTATTTACAATTTCCATAGGTATACATAACACTTAAGTACTACTTTTTAGGGCCCCCTTCACTTCTTTATCCATCCGTCCGTCTGTCTGTCAATACACTTTATCTTGAAAACGCGTGGACGAATCGACTTGAAATTATAGGTGATCTAGATATGCAGGGTTACTTATAAAATACCAACCACCTCGCAGGACTAGGAAGCTAACACCATTAGCAACAACTTACTCTACGGGCATCGCAAAGATTACGCAAGCCGCCTGGTTACATATTATTTACGATGCACGTAGAATTATAAACATTCAAGTGGTAAATTATTTAATATAGACTTTAAAAAAAACAAAATACAAATTATCAAAAGTTGTAAAATAAATGTTGTTGCTTATGGTTTTAGCTATCTAGTCCTGTGAGGTAATTGGTGCTTTACAAGTTACCCTGTAAATATATAAATAAAACTGAATTGAATTCATTTCCAAACGAACCGTTTTCGTCCATAGTTCTCTTCGCTTTAGATCGAGTGGAAATTTGAAGAAACCAAGCTGTTTTAATACCACCATTACCATTCTTTGTGCATACCCTAAAGATGCTGAGTATTTTACCTAAGATTAAAATAATTGTAATAAATAAAAAAAAATCGTCATAATTTTTGTGTAGATAAATAAATTGATTCGTTTGCATAACAACATCACCATATATTTTGTGTCAATTTGATTGACTTCATATTTAATAAAATTAAAATATATAGCGATGTACTTACTCGTAATAACGAATTCCAACACTCTTGTTATGCAAATGAGATTTATTAATACACCATTTCACTGCACAGGAAGGCATTTTTGGAAATTAAACACGCTGAAACTAATAACTGACAGACGACCGCCATTGATGCCTGTAGTGCGCAAACTCGGTCCCACTCGGTCCGCGGCACAATTTTTAAGCCCCGCCTACCGCGGCACAATCTGCGTTGGGTCTTTTTCGCGAGCTAGGAATGCTTCCATGTTTATTTGCGTTCACTGCTTTACCGTCAAAACCCCCGATGGCATTTGAATTCGCTACTTAAGATAAAAAAAAATATACTAATAAACCCAAGAAAGAAAATGTGAAGGACATTTTAGATAAAAAAAAATGCTTTGAATTTTTTTAATCCATTCGTGAGAAGTGTGAGAACACAAACGTCTCAATATCTCTCTTTTCTTTTTTCGGAATTCATGGAAGATGCCATCATTTAAGTTCAGTGTCTGAAACGTATCACTTAATTAATAACCAGCATAATACTAAATATATAAGTGCGGTTTATGAGCTTGATATTCGACTACGTAATCAACTTTTCAGTAGCGTAATAATCAAATCTAGTAACACTGAAATGACGAGACGTGACAATCGTGACAATGATCAAATTGTCAAAAAAAAGTAGAACAATAACACCACAACAATCTAATTTGGAAAAGTTTCAACAACATTAAAAATGTATTTCAAATTGTGCGTATTTCTGTTCACGCTGCTCACTGTGACTAATGTGGAGGCAGCTCAAGGCTACGACTTTGGTGACTTTTTAGCTACTGTCTTAGGTATCGGAATCACTGCTGTAGGAATTCTCGCATGTCTTGGAAGATACGCACGACAGCAAGCCAGGAACGAGTTCATATAACTTTCTACCAGGTATGTTAAAGTGGCAAGGTTCATAACCACATTAATAACCATTAAAAATTATGACCCAATCAAGTTCGTGAATGAAACCGGTTTCTGTGGCCTTGCGATCATTGTAACTATATGGTATTTAATAAAATTATCTAACTTTTAAACGGGAACTCGCTCGTATCTTTTCTTAAACTTGACGCTCATAACTAAATGCTCCCATCGGTCCCTAAATGATTGGCGAGGTTATGCAACTAGGCTCGCGGTCAGTCCATAGATGGGTGACCGCCAAAGTGGTTTAATTACTGAGGGTAGGGCACGTTAAACTGTGGGCACCGGTTGTAGCCAAGCGTCAGTCGCTAAGCCTTGTCAGAGGCCTACTGGGGGGCTTGAATAACTCTGACACTAGGGTAACCAATATCCATATGCTAAGTTAATAACTTGTATTTCGCAAATTCATGGTCAGTACTCAAAATAAATACTTGTATGAACTATCAATTCACACAAATTAACAAAAAACATGGAAATATTATGTACATTCATTCAGCTAATCAAAATATTAGTATGGCAAATTAATTTATTTTACTGTATGTGTTTCAAGTTGATATTTTACCCATTCTTCAGTTTTGTAGAATAATTATGTTTCATTTGAAGTGGACTACTATAATATACAACCTACGTAGAGTAAGCCATATATGATAGATAGTGATGTTTAAAAAAAAGCCACTGACTTCAAAACCAAGTCAAAAATATAAAATAATCTTCAATGTTAACTTGCCTCTTAATCTGGAGTAGATTTAGCCACACTTAACACTTTTTTATTTAAGTTACTACCTTGTAGAATTTAGTGTTGCTAAGGTTAGCTCCCAAATTGTACTTATTCAAGTTTATAATAAATCAACTAACACTGCCATCTGATCCCAAACTAGGCAGAGTCTGTACTATAGCACCGATAAAACTGATAAAAATACTTATATATTTCTAAATACATGCATAATATAGAAAAATTACACCCAGACACAGAACAACTAACCATGCTCATCATACAAAGATTTGACCTAGGTCAGGATAGAACCCACACCCCTGGCTTAGCAGTCAAGGTACAGACGCCAGAACATCCAGCTACCCCAATCTGTCAAATTTATTTTATAGATTTTCAACTTTATCACAAAAGCATAAGGTTTACTTTCAATTGGGGAAATTTGACAGATTGGGGCAGCTTGATGTGCTGGCATCTGTACCACCATCCAGTCAATATTAATTATATTTATTTTTTCAGATAATGAAGACACAAGTGCAATGAAAATATGCTAATAAGGAATAGACATATAATAAAAAAAACCCCACAATTCAAATATTATTTGTACATTATCTATCTCCATCATTCAATGACAAAGTGGGTAAAAAAAACATGGAAAAATAAATGCTTATTTTTTGTAACTCTATTGTATAGTCAAACATGTAGCAATAGCTTGTAAGCACAATTTATTATAAAATCATACATATGCCTGTTCTCAGACAGTAAAATTTCTCACAATCATACATTTGTCAAGGGTGGGAATAGTAATTTAACAATCCATAATCTTATGATCAAGTCCTTTTCATTAAATATCTGGTTTCTTAATTTGGTATACAAGAATACTAGCAGCACTGCTACACTGTATGGCAAGTTGTTTCAATATCAGCAATGTCAGAAGAACAGTTTTTTATGTAACATCTACTTGCCCAACTCTTAAATCTACAATACATCATTTATAGTTGAATACCAAGTAGAAAAATGGTTCAGAATAGTTTATAGTCAAACTTATTTGTATAAGAAAATGTTATTTTTAATACAGTGTATATTCACCAAAGAATTTCAGTTTAATTGTCTGAACACAGGTTTGACTAGCATGAAGTAACAATTTATGTAAAACACATCTCATTAAAAAATAACCACAAATGACACTTTGGTGTCGAATGATGTATTTGTATTAAAATAAAGTAATTTTATTCATAGTTCATTTTATCTTGAATTAATATTTCAATTATCATAAAATCATCATTATTATTAAAATTGCAGACATGTATGATTTTTTTTTTTTGAGATGTGTGTATATTTCTTTGTATTCATTATTTTTTCTTCATTTTTAAAATTCAAAATATATTAAAATCATTTCTCATTAAATATTTGTTAGTCCATATTGGCACTTTTAAAATTGATAAACTCGACTATTTATGGGATTATTAATGAATACTTAAGAATTTGTTGTCAATAATTTATAATAAAAAGAAAATTCATTTTGCACCCACACAAGAGAACACATTCATTCATGTAAAACTTAGGTTGATTCATGATTCCATAGTTTTCCACAATAAAATTTAATTAATTTTGGTATAACTTATACACTACTTTTTTCTAAAAGTTCAATTTCTTGGATTATGTCAGATTTCTTTGACATCTTTTCTTTTTGATCCTTGTCAGGGTTTTTGAGGATGCCCACTTTCATTTTTTCCTCAAGAGTTTCAATGTCTCTTAGTTTCTTTCTTAAGTTTTTTAGGCGTTTGGTGGGGTCTGTCGAGGTGTTGCTGGGGGCTGGGGCAGGGGTTGGGAAGTTTGGCTCTGTGATCTCACATTTAGCAAGTTTATCTGCTGCATCATCTGCACCTGTAGGATAACAATAGCTTCATATTAATATTTACAAAAAAACATTGATGTGGGCAATTATGGCAAAGCAAAAGGCTGATACTGCAGGCAAAGTTGATCTGCAAAAATTCCCCAAATAATTAAGAATTCCTTTTTTTATACATCCTATTCTAAAATTATTGGGCCCAGAAAAATATGTCAAGTTTATTATGTCAGTTTCTTTTAGGACTATTATTCTGGACCCATACCTATTAAAATAATAGAAAAAAGATCTTTTTATCTTTAGATGTGATAATCCCTCCCTTTCAGGACTCATGCCATTTATTTGGTATTAGGTTCTTCAATGTCCAATTAAACTAATTCAAACTTTAAATATTCCAAAATATCAGCCTGACTCTGCTTTGAATCATTGTATAAATTCTATTTTACTATGTCTAGGTGGAATAGTAAAATATTGGTGTCTGGGTTCAACCCTTAGCGGGTTGTAACATAACTGAAAGCAGAACCATTAAATGCATGTATGTTATGCTTGTAAAAAGAAAAAAGAATTTATAGTATTATTATTTAGAGACACAAGAGAGTCCTGAAGGCAAAATAAGAATGGATTTGGGAAATTTGTTAAATTCTGCCTATCATCATATAATTAAAGTTTTATATATTTTTGTAAAATATTACCAACTTTTATTGAGTGATGTCTCTCAGAAAAAAGCGTTGGTCCATGTATCCAAGTTTGATATAAAAATATATATAAATTTAATAGTATGGTGTCTTTAAACCATGGTTTTGAAAAGGTAAACTTTGTAAAAGATTGTGTATTGTCTGACACTCTTCATAAAGGAAATTGATTAAAATGGATCACTGTAACTTAACCAAACAAACATGTTATATCAGGTTGACACCATGATATCAAGCTGATTTTAGTTGTAATAATGAAAATGAAATTAACCTAGTAATAATAATGTAAAATGCCTTTTTCATCACTAGTTAGAATGTAAAATTGTCTTCCACAAACCTGACTTCTTTTTCTTCTTCTTTTTATCAACATTGATGATCATGCCCGGTATGGGCTGAATAACACCGCCATTGTTTTTCTTCTTCTGTGCCTCTGCTACTATCTCTGGTGTAAGACCAACGGGAAGACCTGTGGTCTGCCTAGCCTTGAACTGTTTCCCCTTGCTTTCATAGAGGGGCACCTCCTCCTGAGGAACATATCCATCTTTGATCCGTCTAGGTTTGCGCCAGGTACCATCCGGACGTTGAGTAGCTGGGATAAATTTGCCCCCTGAAAAATTTATGTGTAAGTATGACTATATTGTCGAAATATTTAGGGGAGGCCTTTGTCAAGCAGTGGATGTAATTAGGCTGATATGATGATGGTGACTACATAAACTTATAAGATATATAGCTGGTACTACATAAGAAATGAACATCCAATTAATTAATTAAATTTGTAAATACATTTAGGCACAAGAGTTCTTTCTATAGATTAGACAGTGTCTTAAGGCTGTCTTCAGTTAATACTTGCACACATAAATAGGTATCTTGAGGTTTTAATAACTTTAACTTGAATACCTAAACAAATGTTGACCAGATGGTACATGATCTCTAGATATCAGACTTATTACTATAAGTATAATATCAATACAAGCTAACAGGAATGTTAATTGACGCCGCGAAAACTTTACTAAATTATCACTTAGAAACTTTTTACAGCCAACTTTCACTGAGTCAGCAGCTGTAAATCAACGGCACGAAATATGGAAAGCCAATACAAATATTATCACGCACTAAAATTATGTAAAATTTCTAATTAAATAAAACTAACAATATTCCTTACGAAAAAAATATTAAACGCACTCACCATCGGCATCATGCTCATAGGCCGTTGTGGCCATTATAAATCATTAATTCGTAGAGAAGATTTTATGTAAATTATTAAACTGCACTCTTTTAGGCCTTGCGAAATTCTCGTCTTGCTATTTTCGTACCTACACAACAATTTTGACAATTAAATTGACACAAAAATGAATGAATGAACTACAATAATCCTAAATGCTTAACCTACAACAACAGAACATTGATGAGACCAAATGAATAGTCGACTAAAGTTTAAACATTTTCTAAAAACCGATAATAAACAAAAGTTTCAAAACAGCACTACATTTTTAGCGTGTGACAACATTACTGGTAAAAACATTGATCATCTACATCGGTCACATCACTGACAACACACAGTCATAAACATTCAAATAAATTCGAAATTGTTCTAAATTTATTGCTTTTGTTTTAATTAATTAAATAAAATCACTTAATCACTATGCCTAAACGACGCAGATTATACACGCCAATCAAGAACAGAGGAAAGTCGACTTACAATAGGGACAGCAGCGATGCCAAAGGTATTTTACGAAAATATTAACGCACTTTCTAATTCACCTAAATTTAACAATCTACGTAACATTATTATAATTTTATTACATTGTTTCGTAATTATGAACAAGATATAGTCCCCTACGAGTACAATATTGAGTAAATTAAAGTGGGTATGCTTCTTTAAATATATTTACGAACTACCAAGGCCTTTCTAAATTGGAAATTGTTGCCCAAAAACACGGGTTATAAAGTAGCATCAATATATTATTTATACAAAGACTTTGGAGTACAGTATCTTTAGTACTTCCTTTTAAACACCCAAGTTTATTACTTACCTATGAAAACAATAGTTTGCACTGCTGTTTACTTACTATTGTTATTTCCATAGAAGTCACAGCTGCTCGAGGTAGGCTCAAGGGAGCTTTAATGGATGTGTTGGATCCCACTGGTGAGGAATCAGACTCATCATCAGAACATGTTCCAGTGCAGAAAGGAGAAAGGTTTGTGTACAAAATATACTTACAGAAAAATTAATAATTTTGTAGTAAGTACCTTTTCTTTCTATTTCATTTTACAAAGACAATCCCTACTTAGTGCAGGTATATTTATCTGATTCCTTTTGAATATCAATTCATAGGTTCTTTCACTTGTCCTTGCCTATGTTCCATTCCAAATGTAAGTGGGGCACTTCCTAGTTTTAAACAGATGCAGCACAAAGCTAGATATTTAAGCTGGTTATTATTCTACTAAAGAGTACACATACTACACATATATTACTTCATTTGCTGATGCAATATCACACTTATTTATATAAAATTAAATGGTATTATTAGCTATGCAGTCTTTAAACTCATTAGGAACCAAGATTTTTTAGTTTTAGTTTTTGGGACAATGTCACACAGATCATCCTAGCCCAAATTAAGCAAAGCTTATACTATGAGTACCAGGCAACGATATACCTACATACTTACATGGATAGATAAAAACATAAGTATTTATCTATCCATGATAGAAAACATGGATGTTTTCTATGTATATAAATACATAGAAAACATCCATGACTCAGAAACAATTATTCGTGCTCATCACACAAATATTTGCACTTAGATTCGAAGCACTGGGAGTCGAACCCAGGACCACCAGCTTCGTAGGCAGGAGCACTACCAACTAGGTGACGTTGTTTAATCTAGTACCCATGTGGTGCCAAGAAATATCCTCACTTTAGAAAAAATTGCATAACTAAATTATATTTAAGTATGTACCTATTTACAAAAGAAAAGTAGTATATGTAATAGTTATCTGGTTTCCATAGTACAAGCTCTGCTTAGTTTGGGATCTGATGGCCTTGGATTATTAATATCCCAGGTTATTATTACCTAACTGCTAAGTAAGGTTCTGAATCATTCTAAAAAACGAATGAATATGATTCTGACCTATTAATGCCACTATCCCTACAATAAAAAAATAAATAAAAAATATTAGCAGTCTTGTTTCTACAACTAGTTTACTTACAGTGATAGTCTAACTAGGCTCTGCATGTATCAATGTGAAATGGTTACAAGATAGGACTTTGACTGCAGTTAGATATTAAATGGACACAACATTAAATTTGATGTTGTGTCCATTTAATTTAAAATGGACATAACATCAAATTTAATGTTGATAGCAACAGAATGTAAATACTTTTTCTGTAAGTTTAGCTGTATCCTCAGCTGTCTGATAGGCTCTCATAGCATTAAAGTATCCTATGTGTAAATCAAGTCATGAACTATCTGTGTGCCTAATTTCGTCCAATTCCCCTGACCTATTTCTCTGTAATCAGTAATTAACATTCACAATTATAATATTAGTAGGATTACTGAAGATTCAATGTGTAAACCAGCCATATTAACATTTCCAGTAGCCATGAGCAAGATTCGGATGAGGAAGATGACAATAGGCTGCAGCATAGACAGTCTTATGTTCTGAAGCTGTTCGACAGAAGTGTTGACCTGTCTCAGTTTAGTGAAACCTCGCCACTGTACCCTATATGCAGGGCATGGATCTACAACCAACCTAAAGCTAACTACAAAAAGTTCGGGTAAGAATATTTGTTTAAATTACTGGCAAACTGTGGAGTCTCATAGGAGTTCTAGCTAGGGATGCATGATTTTTCTCTTTGTAGTGATTTTTTTTAGATCATGTGAATGTTAATTGAATTGAACACATAAAAATCGTGTGCTCTTGATTAAAAAAAAATCGTAGCAAACAATATTTTTTACAAATAAAATACTATACTTGTTTATACTTTAATGAATTGAGGAATAAAACTAAAAATACTTCGAAATTTTGGGGTTTGAAATAGTGGCGATTTTAAACATTATAAAATTCTTAAATTATAAATACCAATCCACAAATTCTTAAAAATATAATCTGTAAAGCCTGTTCAATGTTTTTATAATTTTAATGCATTACAAATTCCTGAGATTATTTTTGCGTGAGCGTTGCATCTTTTCTACAGTCTCATAAATATTCCAGACTAATGATGTAAATATAGCAATTATGTTATAAAAATTCTAACAAAAATATTGTTGGAGATCCACTGTATTTCTTTCTTTTGGCAAATAAATTATTATTATAGTGTTGGCATTCGTTTGTAATTTATATTTCTGCATAAAAAATATCTTACTATAATCATAACAAGTTAATAAATCATCTCTGAATATGATCTAAAGGTTTCAATTCACCTTACTTGTGAATATTGTCGAATGAAGGTTGTATAGAAGTGAATTGATTATAAAATCGATATTTATAAATATCTAACAATAACGTTCTAGCAAGCCAATAGCACTGAAATATATAAATATTAACTTAATAGTCTGGCAACCCTGTCTGGCTGTCAACACGTCTGTGCGAAATCATTGTGTTTATAAATATAAATTGAACTGTTTCCTTTGTGAATGTTTGCTTAAATTGTGCAGAACTGCTTAAATTATCAGTGTTATTGTTTGTAATCACAAATACTTTAAAATCAGTGCAAAATAAGTGAAACAAAATTGTGAATTAATATTATTTTTATACCCTCCATAAAGATTTTAAAATAATTGTCAAAACTAAATATTTTATACCCTCATTCAAATTTATCATCTGTCACTGCCAACTGTCACTAGGAAAAGTGTTGCCAGTTCATCAAAAAGTTTACAATTTTCAAAAACATATTATTATTTTATGAATTAATGATTAAGTCACAGAAGAACTTGACAAAATGTCCGATCTACTAGATTGTCAGAGAACATGAGTGACCCAACAAAAAAAACTCCAATTAAAAAAAAATGTTTGACAACCCATCCTTGTCAGTACACGCCCACAACTAGAACACCTAATCAGGATAAAAAACATGGCAATACAGAAACTCCAGAAAACAAAACAACTACCATGTTCGGCCAACAAACATCACAAACACTATGTCCTCCAAACTGGCAAAGAATACCTAATTCCCAAAAGCGAAAGAAAGTGAGACAAACTCCATCACCTGATAAAACACTTACTACATCTAACCAAGAAATTAACACTACTAATAGATTTAGTGGTTTGCCAGTAGACATGGATGGAGAACCCCCATCAGTGAATCCTGTTAAATCATGGAACCCACCACCAATAATTCTGTATGGTGTGGATGATCTATCGAAATTGACGGATTTATTAAATGAGGCCATGCCCAGCGACAATTTCTCCTACAAAATTATAAACAGGGATCAGCTAAGGTTAATGACTAAGTCCTCAGAAACATACAAAAAAATGATTGAACACATTAGAAGCAAAGGTCTTATTGGTCATACTTTTACACAAAAAGAAAACAGATGTTATAGAATTGTAATCAAAAATTTACACCATACCACACCAAAAGAAGCCATAATAGAAGCCTTGGAAAAAACTGGAAATAAAGTCAGAGGGGAAATAATCTGTCCCCTGTCCAGAAAAAACAAAATGCCTTTGAACTTGTCCTTTGTTAATTTGGAACCAAGTTCAAAAAATGCAGAAGTAAAAGATATTGAATTTATCTATCATACAAGGGTTAAGATTGAGGATCCGAGAAAAACAAATGACATCCCTCAATGTGCTCGATGCCAACAATACGGACATACGAAAAATAATTGTATGCGCCCATTCAGATGTGTCAAATGTGCAAAAGGTCATAGAACCATAGACTGCCCAAAAAAAGACCGAAATACCCCAGCAACCTGTGCACTCTGCTTAGGAAATCACCCGGCCAATTATAAGGGTTGTCAAGTTTATAAGGAGATCTGGGACAGAAAAAAGGCACATACCAACAAGATACATAAAGTGTTCGAGAAAAAGGAAAACACTTTAAATCCTCCGTCCATGATGGATTTTCCACCACTGAAACCATCTAAATTTGGTAACCAACACACTGCTAATAATGAGAAGAGTAAAGATCAACAACAAACATACACAACCAACCCCACAAATACAAACAACTGGCATAAAAAAACAGAGAACCAACCATCTCAGTCAACAAATTTACTAGAAGAAATAATTTTAAAACAATCAGAGAAGATAGATATCCTCATAAATCAGATAAGCAACCTAATGGGTCTTATTGCCACTCTAATAGCCAAATGTAACAAATGAAATTCCTCCGAATCGCAACATGGAATATAAATGGCTTGTCTCCAAACAAGCATGAAGTAGAAGTGTTCATCAACCATAACAAAATAGACATTCTCTTATTATCAGAATCACACTTAACTGATGAAAGAACTATAAAAATCACGGGTTTTAATATCTACTATTGCAACCACCCAGATGGTACATCGCATGCTGGTGCAGCCATAATAATAAAGGAGAACATAAAACAACATCTTCTTCCTAGCTTCAAACACGCTTACTTACAGGCAGCCATTATATCAGTAGATGACTGGCAGGGGACACTGAACATTGCTGCCGTATATTGTCCTCCACGACATCGCATTGATGAAAAAATGTTTAGTGACTTCTTTCACATACTTGGCAACAGATATATTACTGGTGGAGACTGGAATGCCAAGAACAATTTCTGGGGGTCTAGGCTCACTACCACTAGAGGAAGAGAGTTGAAAAAATCGGTGGATATGAACTGCCTCGATGTACTGACAACAGGTGAGCCTACATACTGGCCTACAGACTCCAATAAAATTCCTGACCTCATTGACTTTTTTATTACTAAAGGCTTTTCTGGATTATATACCAAGGTAGAATCATGTCTAGATGGTTCATCTGATCACTCACCTATAATATGCACCATCAGTACTACAGTTATTTGGAAGGAACCTCGAGAGACCTTATATAACAATAAAACTGATTGGGAAACATTCAGAGAATACATAAGTGACAATGTCAATCTGCAAATACCTCTAAAAACTGAAGAAGAAGTTGAATATGCTACCTGGTACACCACCAATCTCATTCAGACTGCTGCTTGGCTGGCTACACCATATATGGAATCCTCACAATACAGCAAGGATTATACTATGGAAATAAAGCAAAATATCAATGAAAAGAGAAGACTTAGAAGACAATGGCACACAAGTAGAAACCGGCAATACAAAAGAGATCTTAATAAGGCACAAAAAGAACTTAAAGTCATGCTTGAAGAGATTGAAAACAACACAATGCATGATAGGCTCAGCACACTGTCACCATATAAAAGAGAAGACTACTCACTTTGGAAAATTACAAAAATGCTCAAAAGGCCTAAAGAACATGTGCCCCCCTTAAAGAAAAGAAACGGTAATTGGACCAGAAACTCTAGGGAAAAGGCTGAACTATTTGCACAATTTTTGCAAGAAACGTTCACACCTAACGAAGCCAATAATGCAGAGTCAGATCAAGAGATAGAGGATGCAATAAATAGTGACCAGCAAATGTCGCTTCCACTGAAACCAGTGACCACCATGGAAGTCTTCAAAGCTATAAAAATCCTAAAACTCAAAAAGGCTCCTGGCTTTGACTTAATAACTGCAGAAGTTCTTAAACAATTACCTAAGAGAGGAATAGTTCTGTTAACAATTTTATTTAATGCTGTACTACGAATACAATATTTCCCACGACTTTGGAAAGTGTCGGTGATAAATATGATAGCGAAACCAGGAAAGTCACTCACTGAGGTCTCCTCATACAGACCCATTAGTCTACTTCCAGTGATGTCAAAACTGCTGGAGAAACTGTTATTAAGACGTTTACTACCAGTACTTGAAGAACACAGAGTGATACCCGAACATCAATTTGGATTCCGAGCTCACCATGGAGCCACAGAGCAAATACACAGAGTGGCTCACAAAATCAGGCAAACAATGGAGAACAAAGAATATTGTTCAAGCGTTTTCCTTGATGTGCAACAGGCGTTTGACCGCGTATGGCACAAAGGCTTGCTTTTCAAACTTAAACACTGTCTACCAAATACCGCCTACATGCTTCTTAAATCTTACCTAGATCAGCGGATATTCCAAGTCAAAATCGATGAAACTGTGTCTTCCTTGCGACCAATTGTAGCCGGAGTTCCCCAAGGCTCTGTACTGGGCCCAGTTTTGTATACAGTGTATACAGCTGACTTACCCATCTCAGCACAAGTGATGACAGCGACTTACGCGGATGACACTGCTATCCTATCCTCAAATAAAGATCCTAGCGTAGCAACTCAGAATCTACAAGAACATCTGGACAAAATCAGTATTTGGTTCAACAAATGGAGAATTAAAGCTAGTTCTGCTAAGTCAGTTCATATAACATTCACATTGAAAAGAAAAGACTGTCCTACAGTAAAACTTAACGGCATTGAACTTCCACAACAAACCAAGGTAAAATATCTTGGAATGCACCTTGATAGGAGATTAACTTGGAGAGATCACATAAAAGCTAAAAGAGAACAGGCAAATAGAAAAGTAAAAAGCATGCACTGGTTGATTGGAAGAGAGTCTTCTCTAAGTTTAGAAAATAAACTTATTATCTACAAATCCATAATAAAACCTATTTGGACATATGGTATTGAACTCTGGGGGTCGGCATGTCACTCCAATATAGAAATATTGCAACGCTTCCAAAACAGTATCCTTAAACTAATATGCTGTGCACCTTGGTTCATAAAAAACACAGAGGTTCATGAATACCTGGAAGTTCTTACTATCAAGGAACAATTTAAAAAGTCTTGTGAGGACTACAGACATAGACTCAACCATCACAGAAATGTATTAGCCAAGGCACTCTTAAATACAAATAATTGTACATATCGATTGAAACGGCCACGGCTAGCCACAATATGATTTTAAATCATAATCTGAATAAGAGAGACCACATCACAGGATGTGCTAATCTCATAAAAGCTCTCAAAACAAACACAAGATCTGATTATAGCTGTGAGGCTGATCGCAGATAGAGAGAATGAAATGTAAAAAAAAAAAAAAAAAAAAAAAAGCTTTGATAGTCAATGAGGAAGGTACCATTTTTCCTTTGTTGCCAACTTTTTTTACTAGTAATGAAGTATATTCAGCTCTATGAAGAATATTAAACAGTATTTTAGAATAAACTGTATTGAACAGCATTTTAATTATTATGTTTTAAATACATATTTTTAGAGCTTCTCTTACAACTTACTAATTTACAATCTTTGTGGCTGCGGTGCACTGAGCAGTGAACGCCCTCTGACTAAATAAATGTAAACAGTATTTTGTGTACTTTATTGTTGTTCAACAGTAAAATGTATAATTTAGTGAAAAACAATATAACACTGTTCAAGACAGTATAGTTGGCAATTCTGGCTGTAGCCCAAATGCACACATGAAAATGTAGTCCATACATAAACTTCGACAAGAAGCTACCAATATAAAATTTACAGATATAATTCCAGCAAGAAGTACAAAGCACCGGAAACTAGCCCCGATAGTGTAGAGCTGCCACTCGCAGAGGGCGCCACTGTATCCAAAATACCTCCTCTGCTGCCTGAACAGCTGAAGGCTGACAAAAACAACATCAATTTGAACTATGTAAGTCTCTATGATATTTTATTAGTACAAAATGTAACTTAAATAGTAAATCAAACTATGAATTCAATTTTGATACAAAATATTATTATTAGCATCATCATCTTAATCATAACAGCCAAATTATGACTGCTGGACAAAACCTCCCCAAAGCATGCGGGGGATATGCCATAATCACCACGCTTGGTAGACGGGTTGGCGATCGCAGTTTGATGGCCATAGTTCACAGAATAACGCTGCTGCCCGTTTTCTGGTAGGTATTCCCTCGGACGATATCTACGTCCCCCACGGGATGAGATGGGATGATGATATTTTATGCCGTTACCACACAGCATTATTATCACTTGACATGAATTATAAAATTATCTCCTTCCCCCCTTTATATGTCATCCCAGCATGCCATACGAAGCACTTCCCTTCCTCTTTCATTATACGCACGGCTAAGCTGTGGAACACCCTCCCGAACGACTTGTTTCCAGACGTAGGTATATAAGATGGGTTTTGCTAGGCTAGAGTGAACAAGCATCATGGGGTACGCGCGGTCCATCTTTGACTACATCTTCGCTTACCATCAGGTGACATTGTGGTCACGTGCTAACCCATCTAGCATAAAGAAACGAGTGTGTTTTAGACCAAACAACCGATGTAAAACTTAGGTATACGGAACATGGTCATGAGAGAAAGAAAATGTGTGCTCACATCTCTCTTTTGTCCATTTAGTAGGTAGTATACACAACGTAATTCCCTTTCGTCTTCATTACTTATCGTGTGGGCAGTGATTACCCTAGTGTCTGAGTTGTTCAAGCCGCCCATTACGCCTCTAACATGACTTAACGACTGTTGCCTAATGGTTACAACCGGGACCGACAGCTTAATGTGCCCACCGAAGTACGGAGACGCTCAGTAATTAAACCACTTTGGCGGTCACCCATCTATAGACTGACCGCGAGCCTAGTTGCTTGATCTCACCAATCACGGACTGTTGAGAGCATATCATCTTTATTAACTTATATCTTCCGGTCAACTTACGTTCGCGTCGCCCGATCACATTTTTCGTAACGCTCTTCTCACGTATTCACGTAAAAAGAACTGAGATGTCAGGAACGCATTCTTTTAGCATCTTTTATATGTATCTGTTGTTTTGTAACGCGGGCCAGCGCGAGGCGCCGCCGCCGAGCCGCGAGGAGCTGCTGGCGGCGCACGCGGCGCGCTGGCTGGGCGTGCGGCGCGCGTGGCTGGGGCAGGCGGCGCGGGCCGAGGCGCGCTACCACCAGGCGCAGCTGCTGCTCAACACCATCAACGTCAAGTCAGTACCCACTCAGCACTGACTACTTTCTTATTTTCAGTCACATTTTAACAGACTCATATCCAGGGCCACTTGTAAAACATCAACAACCTCGCAGGACTAGATAGCTAATACTATAGGCAACAAATTTCGTTCTACAACTTTTGATAATTTGTTAAATTTTATTTTCGTACTATAATATTAATTTAATTTCCTTCCTTCGTTTGAATTTTTGTAACTGGGTACAGCGCTAACGCCTTACAAATTTACCCATTTCACTAAATGCCAGTCATGAAAGTGTTATTATTATTAAGAGCGTAAGCGCAAGCAAGCCGAGCGTCGTATGAATGAAACATAGACCTATAAATGTCTAGATAGTACAACAATATCTTTAATTTTAAAAATTTCATGCATTGTTATGTCCAAACTCGTATAACATAAATTGCGTCTTATGATGTTAGCTGTCGGGAGTGGACGTATTATGGATGTTTTGTGGAACTTCCGCTCTACGTTGTACGCGACGCGGGCCGCTCTTCCGGTTTAGGTCCGGAGAGAGCGTTTTATCGATATGAATGCAAACTAAGGGGCATGGAGGACGCAGCCAAGTCCATATTTCACCACCAATCACACAAATATTATAAAGGCTGTGAGTGGGTGAGAGGCCTGCGAGGTTTGTTTTATGTTTTTAATCAATTATTTTTAAGTAATCTTGTAAAAGGTGTAAATATGTGCAATACATACCTGTTCCTAAGGTGCAAAGTGTAAAGACCTAGATTGTACCTATGCATTCAAAACATAAACGGCCGTTTTTGTTACAAATGCACGATATAGCTAAACAGCTATATTTCAAGTGTTGACAATGTGTTATAAAATTACGTTATTGCCTTTTCTACAGTAATAATAGACCACATTTTGTATTTTTGATTCTATTTACGAGTTATGACATTTTTTCGATTGACGGCGCTATTGGACTGTAAAAGGCCCCTTAAGTGCGAGTTTATATTAAAATTTAAATAAACTTATTTATTATTATTATTTGCACTTCACCGTCACAGTTAAAGCATTGCAATCCCTTAAAAAGATAGTCATTGCAATTCTTTCAGCTCCGCGATCGCACTTTATAAATATTTCGATACCAAAATGTTTACTTTGTGAGAAAGAATGGCTTATTATTATTATTAAACTCCAATCATTCCTCTTGTTTCAGTTCCTGAAGTATGTAAGCTGGCTTACCTTGACTGCACACAGACTGCTTATCCAGAATGACACCAAGATCAAATATATATAATCAAAGAACAGTGCAAATGACATAGTTTTGGAATAACAGTATATCTTCTAGAAGTCCACTCCACTAAAGTTTTGATTATTTACAATTATTTGTATAGACTATAAATATACTTCGATTAGAATCAAATCATGCTGATTGACTATTGAAAGCACTAGTGTTTTGTAATATTTTATTGTAAATATTTTATTATAGTGATTATAATCATAACTATGCACTCTTTCGTTTCTTCTTGCTGCCCGAGTTCTGAAGTTGTGGACAGTTGCTCTGCTTGTGCCCTTTCTGGTGGCATTTAAAGCACGACTGGAACAAAAATCATATCATAAAACATAGGAAATAATTTAAATATATAAAGGGTATCTCATAAAACACCAACAACCTCACAGGAATAAATAGGTGACACCATAAGCAACAACTTTTGTTCTACAACTTTTGATAATTTGTTAGATTTTAATTTCTTAAATAAATAAGTAATAATTTATTTTCCCGTTTTGAATGTTTAGAACTCTACGCGCATCACAAAGATTACGTAAATATACCCCTGCGAGGTCGCGGGGAAGGGGTGCAGCGCTAGCTAGCCTTTGAACTTGACCCATTTCTCTAGTTACCAGACGTTCGTGTATGTCCAAACTCGTAGAACAAAAGTTGTTGCATATTGTGTTACCTTACCTTTGATTTCTAAGATCAAGGATGAATAAATAAATTATCCGGCACATATAACACAGCGCCATCTAGCTCAAACTAAACAAAAGTTGTACTATAGACAATGGAAAAAAATACGTATATTCTTTTTTTAAATATATTTATAGAATACACAGAAAACACCCAGACCAAGAGAAATAGACATGTTCATAAATACAAATCCTTGACTTATGAGAGGATCGAACCTGCAGTCCTTGGACCAGAAGGCAGGTTTACTACCAACTGAGTCATGGCAGTCGTCAAATGAATGAGTGAATCCTTCATATACAAAGAGTTACAAAATTTTTTGGCAAATGAAAATGGAGAAACAGGTTTTTAAAAATTTTAATTTCGTTTGTTTCGTTAAAATGTTACATTTATGTGGAATTGTCTATTTAATTTTTTAGCCTTGCAGTGTATAATGTTGCATCTACTGATAAACACTGTCAGAAGACTTAAGGCGAAAGTCTCCTAGTGTGTATGTTTGGTACTTCTTCACGTCTAAACGGCTGGAGGGATTTTCATAAAATTTTGTGTGATGTTAGCTGACACCCTGGATTAACACATAAGCTATAATTTATAAAGTTTAACGCGTGTAAAGCTAAGCTAGTTGATTCCATAATTATGTGCATTGTTCAAATTCAGTTTAGATAGATATATTTATAAACATCAAGATGGCGCGATCACTGCTGTTTTCAACAAATGTGATGGTAAAAACTTTAAGATATGATAAAGGTGGGGTCATGCTGTTACATAATATAATTATTATGTTCCTGCATGTTAATAAAGTTAGGTGTAACTTACCTAACTTTATTAAACTAACTAGAGTGTGATTCAGAAACTCATTTTGCACCTCCAAATCCACATCATCTTTGTTCTTTACGTCATGGAAATGCTCGAATCGCATGTCCGTCGCTTGGGGAGGCGACGGGGTATGTAGGGCTTCTCACTAAAACCACCACAGTAGCCAGCCTCACAGTGCTTGTAGCGGGGGCTCTGGGTACTCATGGACGATCACACCAGTATCCGCGCTGTACACTGTAGCCTCAGTAAGACTCACCCGGGGAGGGGAGGGGGCATGAATGCCTCCCCCCTCCCCAGTACGCACAAGCGTGTTGAGGCAACCTGAGCTACAGCAGTTTACCTCTTCCCGGGACCGCTTATACAAGACGAGTGGAGTCCCCTCCTCCAAACGCCAGCGATCCCAGTAGTCCAAAAATCATATACGTCTTAAATAGGTATATTATTAAGCATTTCCAAAATATTCTATATTTCTTTCAACTCATCATATATCAAACATCAAACCAATAAAAGTCCAATCTATACATATAATAAAATCGTAGGAAAGTTAAAACTATACATTGCAAATTTTTTAAATGGATACTTGGGTTGTAATCTACAATCGATATTGAAGCCAAAAATATCGTTTTTAGAATTTTTGTCTGTATGTATGTCCAGGCTAAACTCAAAAAGTACTGCATGGATTTATTTCCAATTGCACAAATATTACTAAGAAGTCGGGTCAACATATAGGCTACATATTATCGCGCCATCGCCTACGGGGGAGGAGCTGTGATAATTTATAAAATTTAACGCGGGTAAACTGCAGGGCACAGTTAGTAAAGTATACATAAAGTTCTCACCTGACTTTCCACCACAACTCCACAAACATGATTCTTCCTTTGACAGCAACGTTTACACTCCTTGCAATGGAAGAACGTGGGCTTCACACACCGTTTGCAAGCATCACAGTGCACATAAGTCATTCCATTCTTACTTGTGCACTCCCCACACTTATTGCAATGGTTATTCGTAGCTGCTGTATAGAACTTGCATTTGTTGCAGAGCTTGTAGTCACTGTCGTTTGACAAGTCTATAGTCTGGAGAGGCAAGTTGGTGAAGAAACGTATGGGGGATACAAATTTTTGGCCATCTTTCAACTTATTCTGGAATTTTTTGTGATTTGTGTAGTCCACCTGTAAATTTCAATTTCAATTTATTTATTGCATTCATGGGTTTACATAGGTCTTAACAATAGAGTAGGTACAGTACCAAACATGAACTGGGCTAGGGCACAGCAATATTTTTACATTGTAATTTGTCATTTTAAACATATAAGGGAGGTAGTATAGTAGGTACAGGTATAAATAATTGCCATGATGTGTGATGTCAGGTCATGATTTAATGTTATGTAAGTCACATATAATTATAAGAAAAAACGTATAATTATAAATAAAAGGGGAGGTATGATTGTGATGAAAAGATGTGGATTTTTTGAGGCTGCTAAAAGTTTAAGAACTGGATATAATAATAATGCTTACTTACTTATCGTATCGGCAGTGGTTACCCTAGCGTCAATGTTTACCGCCCATTAGGCCTCTGAAATGGCTTAACGACTGTTGCCTAACAGCTACAAACAGGACCGACAGTTTAATCCAGTGTCCTCCTAAGCACGGAGAAGCTCAGAAATTATACCACTTTGGCGGTCACCCATCCATGGATTGACCGCGGGTATAGTTTCTTAACCTCGCCAACCACTTACGGATCGGTGAGAGCATCTGGCTAGGAGCGTTTATCATAATAATTATATCCTGGGACATTATTGACACACCTGATTCCAAACTTAGCAGAGCCTAGTTCTATGGAAATCAGATATCTGATATACTACTTTTCTTTTGTCAATACATACTTATACAGATAATTAGGCCCTGACTCAGGACAAACAGAGTTGTTCATGCACACAATTGTGTCCTGGATGGGTATCAAACCCAGATACCCAACAGTTAGAATTTATTTAATGGTCTTTTATGCCATCCATGCACAATTTAAATTAAATTTAAATTCAAAGTTAATTGTGATAATAAATATGGATAAAATACTACAACAATTCACAGCAGAATAGTGGAGTATAATCCTAATAATTTAAATGAAGCTCTAAGGTATGTATCTGAAACTTCTTCATTGTTATAATCGAAATTCTAAATATACCATATTTTAAAGCATAATTGTAGAAATCAAATGTTTCCTTCATAAAATTGGAGCAACCACAACCTTGTTACTATGAGTTGCTTTTTATGTGTAAGCCAGAGAAACATTGCCCCAGCTGACACATGCCGTTGAGGCAAACCAGTGATATTAGGGTTTTAGACTGTAGTCTATTTAACTCATAAATGCAGCAATGAGAGCCACAAACAACTAACAATCACCCTCAAATATTGCTGACTACGTTTATGCTTGCGAAGTTCCAATTATGTTTTAAAATGTGGTATACTTATAATTTCGATAACTACAATGACGAAATACTACCAGTTATGTTTTCACTTTTCATAGCATTTCCAATACTAACTATGAAACTATTTGTCTGAAATAGAAATTTTAAACATGTACCTGATAATCATGCATCTTGATTTCTGGCGCCATGTTCGTGATATATGGCTCTGAGAAGTATGGGAAGGCCCACAAAACTGGCAACAGTTCATCTCGAGGACTGTCTGTTATTTTCCTGTATGTGGCTGTAAGTTCCTTCAAAGTGTGGACAAGTGGTTCCACACGACCACCAAATGGGGGGTCCATTACTATGCATATTCCACCCTCTCTGAAAGTAAATAAATATTGATAAATATAAATGGCAAAAAAAATTGTTCTTCATTCCTCAACCTAATTCAGATATAAAATTTTTAGGAGGTGAAGAGAAATGGAATATTTTTCAACAATAAACACTTTAAACAAAATTAGAAGGAAGGATTTCCTGTTGATAACAAAGAATTTTTAAAAATGGTTCCCAAATAATGTTCATGTCAAAATAATAGATTTTTGAAAAAATTATATACATACTGTGTTATATAAATAGTAGACGTAATTTAAGAAGCGCCATCTACCCAAGAAACTGAACTAAGTAAATAAAATCAGTTTGAAAATTTTGGCACCGTATCCAAGTGCACCAGCTAAGTTATTGTTGTATCGGCAGTTAATATTATTTTTGTATTATGATGATGTTCAGTTTCACAGGGAAATTAAGCTCCATAACTTATGTAAAATGTTTATTTATGTTTAAACCCTTGTATACAAGATGTAACATAATTAGTGGATGTAACATAAAGAGTGCACAAAAATGTATCAACTGATCATTATTTATATCAGACGTTAATCTTTTTTGGGTATTTTGTTGATGTGTTACACATTGTTCAATTCCATAAGCATATCAAGCTCCTTAAAAAGTGGTTGTAGGAGTTGACATGTTTATAAAAGAAACCAGTTAGTCTAAATGGATTTGATTTATCTTCCTTACTGTAAAGGTTTATTAAAAACGGTAGAGACAACAATAATCCACAATGCCTGAGGACTTACTTGGATTTCTTAAAGAACTTCTTAAGAACTTTCTCATCTTCGTTCCCATTAAACATGTAGCTGTTGAACATGTTATACCACACAAACTTGTTGGGTGGCTGGAAGAGATGGTGACGTTTGTCATAGTCTAACAGGATTGATGTGAATTCGGAACGGGACTGTGCTTCTTCATGTATTGATGGAGTGCCGATGCAGAGAAGGTTACTGGAAAACAGAAAATTTAAAATTTATTGTGATGATATTTAAATTTCAGGTATCTAACATTAGTATTTATAATGTGTTTCAAGTGCACTACAAAAAAATACTAGTATTCTGTGAAAAGCAATAATTTATAATATAAAAGCTTCCACTTGCATATATTATTTGGCACATGATTATTGACATAATAAAAATACACTTAAATTTTATTAATTTTTTTTTAAGAAGGAAATATTATTATCCTGGGATATTATTCACACACAGGCATCTGATCATCCCAAACTAATCAGAGCTCATACTGTGAAACTATTTAACTGATAACTACATATTTTACTTTTGTAAATATATACTTGTACAGGCTGACAGAGGAGTGAAGTTCAAATACAAAATTTAGATACTTTATGATAAGGAGTATCAGAATCACCCCCAGGTATGTTCTACAATTTTGCGTAGTTTTCAAGGTATAATTTTTTTAATTATTAAATCTGTATTTTATAGCATTATTCGCAATGAAAAGCTTTATCTAATTTTAAAAAAGAGACCTGATGATCAAATTTATGATTTCCCATTTTTGAGATTATTTTTTAATTATGTTTTTCGTAATTTTGACCTAACATCAGTTTTCGATTTTTTTCTCATTCTGGTGAACATTTTTGGTTCAGTTTTTTTTGTGAAAACTAATTAGCATAGTTTAACTTAACACCCTAAAAATCTATCAGGTTTATCTAATCATTGCAAAACTGACTTAGAATTTATGCTAAAGTTCAAGATTAGGGTTTGAGCTCAGGACTCGAAAGTTACACAGTATAAAAAAAAAACGCAAAATCATAAAACATACATGGGGGTGATCCGGAAACTCCTCATCATAAAGTATCTAAATTTACGATTGAACGTCAACTCCTCAGCCACCCTATAGATAATCACACCCAGACTCAGGACAACAACCTATATTTCTTTGTATAAATGGGAAATATGTAGTCAAAATTACCTGATATTGTTATTCTTGAGTATCCCAAATATTGTGCCAATAGACTTCTTAGTAAACATGTACTGAGCCTCAATAGAATCATTTTCTAACAATGGTAACCATGTGGTAGGCCGGCTGAGTTGCTCATCAGTCAACGGTGTAATGACCTTATGATCTTTGCCATGGTTCTTGCTCTGGGATACTATGTACAATTCCTCACAAGTACTACAGTATGCCCGGTCTATGTAGTGCCTGGATTTTACCTGTAAAGCAAAATAAACATTTTAATTTGTTATTATTCACAGCTTTCTGGATGTACATATAACCAGGACCTGGTGTTTTCTGGATAGCTGTTTTCTCATTGTTTAATGTGAGTTGAATTACAGCTAAAGTATTAGCCATCAATCCAATTTTATGCAAGAAAATATTTGTGTGTGATAAATAAATCAGTTTGTTTAAAATCAGATTTGGTTATTGTGGCAATATAGAGCTATAAGGGGATGAGAGGGGAAGCGAAGAAAGGGAAAACCATTCAGAAGATGGAAAGATGATGTGGTAAAACAGAAAAACATGGATTAAAAAATGTTATAGAAGGCCTTTGCCAAAGGGCACACAGAATAAAATCAACCTTTGTATAGAACAAAATCTTTACAAATGTACACTTATCTGAAAAAGGCTAATAAATAAATATATATAAAATAAAATATACACAATAGTTTGGCACAGCAGTTAGGACAGCTACATTGCCAATTTGTCTGTGATTCCCACACAACTATTTCTGTGATCCATAAGTAGTAATTCTGAGTAGTGCTTTGTCTGTTGTGTTTTTATCGTACCCAAAGACACAGGGATACATAACCCAAGTGCATGCATGGTCTTTTAAAAAGAAATATAAATTGTGTGTTCCATATGAATAACATAAATTTAGGATAAATTATGATTTAATCAATTTTTATTACATACATTTTGAATGCATTTTTACAAATAATTGTATAGCTAAACATGTGGACACTTATTCTTATAGAGCACTAGCTGTGCCCCGCGGTGTTACCCGTGTTAAATTTTATAAATTTTCTTTGCTATAAACCTCACGGAGCCCGAGACCTTTCCAATGAATGCAAAACCGTGGAAATCGGTTGGTGCGTTCTGGAGTTATAGCATCAGGAAGGAAAACCAGACTTATTTTTATATAGTAGACTATACCCAACATCTTAATACCATGTTTATTGCAAATAAAGAACTTGTCTTGTCTAGACTCATGCCTGATTCCCAAAGGCATAGCCAGAGAGATCTTTGCACACCTCTTTTGCCTCATTTACTGTCATTAGATCTTATAGAACATTTGCTGACCCAATTCGAGATGTACTCAACAAAGAACCAGTCAGAAGTACCCAAAACCAGCAACCATGTATGAAGAATATAATGATGTATTATATTAGCTATGGTCATATTGCTTGATGTTAAGTGAGATAGCTGAGCAATACTTTACTTAATTTGGCCTGCTGCCTTAATACTAATAAATAAAAAAATATCTAATGTTTTTATGCAGAGACAAGACACAGGTCAGTGCCCTGGATGTGAACATTAAGTTAATATACCCTGTAGCTAGCACTGTGACCAATGGAATAGAAGGCACAGTCTGCCCAGCGCAAAGGGATAATAAATGAACAAAAGATGCAATAAAACTAAATATGTAAATCCAGTGAATAACATTTTAAAACTGCATCAAACAAAAACTAACCTCACAAAAATTGTCCCATGCTGTAGTTTTGTCAATCTTCGGAATCAAACTATAGTATTTCTCGTTGCGTTTTCTCACATTCTCCTTCTGCCAATCTTCTTCATCTATAAGTACTGTACATTCTTTATTCCTACATGAAGCACAAGCAAAATATCGGCCCTTTTCATTAGAAAATAATAAGGTCGGTCCATGTAAGCATAACGGATGTGTAGTTACATCTTCTAAAACGACTTCTACCGGCAAAGACTTTTGAGTATTGGTTTCCCTTGTTTCTAATTTACGTTTTTTCGGCATCTTAGCGAATACAATATGATCAAAACTATAAAATCAAAGCGCAATGCGTTTAGAAAGAAACCGTATCCACGTGAAAATGACAATACATACGTCAATGACATTTTTTTATTTCTTTTTTTTATTTAATTTTACGGCCCTGTCTTCTTACGTCTTTTGAGCCATCTACAGTATATATATCTCTCCTGACCGTATTCGGCCACAGCGACTGGCTAACTATTGAGAGCTTCGTTTATGTGCTCTCAGGTGACTGACGTAACCTATCTTTGAAGCGCACGTTCGACCACATGCGCTACAAGTCAGCACCCCTCCGACATAATTATAATATATGGCCGCGGGTGGTCGGGCCTTGAGTTCGTCTCGTTTAGCATCGAGCTCTTCTTTCCGCTTCTTCTCAAACTCGAACACCTTAGTGTGTACAGTGCGCCTCCATCGTGTTCGGTCCGCCGCCATAGCCTCCCAATGTGACGGATCAATGTCACATCTTTTCATATGTCGCTTGAGCACATCTTTGTACCGCAGGAATTGGCCACCTTGTTTTCGCTTGCCATCCTGCAGTTCAGAGTAGAAGATGCACTTTGCCACTCTGTTCTCAGACATTCGGGAGACATGGCCGCACCACTGCAGCTGCCGCCTCATCAAATAAATCTCAATTCCACCAACATTTGCCCGCCGTAGTATTTCCGTGTTTCTAACATGATCCGACCAACGTATGTTCATAATGTCGCGGAGGCAATTGAGGTGGAATCTATCTAATGTGCGGATATGTTTGCGGTACAGGCACCACGTTTCAGACGCATACAGGAGGTTAGGCAGAACGATCGCCATGTACACATCTACTTTCGTAGATAGCTTTATGTCGTGTGAGCGGAAAACCCTAGAACGAAGTCTACCAAACGCTGCAGCAGCTGCTCCAATTCTCCTGTTTACTTTATTGTCAAGGAGGCACCTTGACGTTATGGTGCTACCTAGGTACCTAAATTTGTCTACCTGCTTAAGTGAAACGTTACCGAGTTTTATGTCAACTGGGACACTATTCAACGTTTGGGCCATCACTTCGGTTTTTTTTATGTTGATTTTTAGGCCAAATCTGCAACACGACTCATCTAGTCTCGACATAAGCGTTTGTAGACCCTCTGACGTTTCCGCCACAAAACATAAATCATCCGCATACATCATCTCCGTTATAGTCGCGTAAGACACCTTGGTGCGAGATTTTAGTCTCGATAGTTTGAAGACTCCACCGCCATCGGTACGGAAACGAACACGAATGCCTTCAGACAGACTTTGCAAGGCCTCCCTAACTACAACTGCAAAGTACAGAGTGAATAGAGTTGGAGCGAGCACGCAGCCTTGCTTAACGCCGCAGCTTACTGTAAAGAACTCAGAATCTTCACCTTGCACATTGACACAGCATCGCATGTCATCATGCAGGAGTCGGATCATTCTAATAAACTTGCCCGTGCACCCCAGTTTCGCTAGCACCACCCATAAGGCTTCGCGAGGCACGCTGTCGAAAGCTTTTTCAAGGTCAACAAAACATGCATACAGTGATCGACCTTGCTCTCGACTCTTCTCTTGAAGCTGTCGAATGGAGAAGATAGCCTCACACGTGCTTCGATTCGATCGGAAGCCGAATTGGGTTTCTGGCAGTATGTCTTCTGACAAGGGTAGCAGGCGGTTCAGTAATATCCGTGCAAAGACTTTCCCAGGAGAAGTCAGTAAGGAGATGCCTCTGTAGGAATTGCACTCAGATCTGTCGCCCTTATTCTTGTACAAGGAGCAAATACGCGAGACTCGAAAGTCATCAGGTACTCGCTCCTGGTCCCACATTTGAACGAATACTTTCCAGATAGTTTCATGCAGTTCTTCACCTCCATACTTGAGCAATTCTCCAGGGATATTGTCAATGCCGACCGCTTTCTCATTCTGCTGTTGTTGAATAGCAACAATGACCTCGCGCAGGGTCAGTGGCTCGTCCAGCTTGTTGTTAGTGGGGAGTGATGCCATCGAGCTAATGTGTGTGATGTCCGCAGCTCGATCAACATTGAGCAAGGTGTTGAAATGCTCTCGCCATCTATTGAGTACATCTGTCTTATTGGTATGCAATAGCGTCCCATCGTGAGATTTCAGAGGCACTCTAGTACTAATTGCAGTACCAACAAGCTTGCGGACCTCATCATAAAATGCACCCAGCTGTTGGGTATCAGCAAGCCACTGTATGCGCTCGGCTTTGTCACGCCACCACTTATCCCTTATTTCCCGTACATATTTTCGCAGTTCTGCTCCATTACGCTTGACTTCCTCCGCATAGTGGTTATCACGATGCTGTCGTAGGAGAGAACGGTGCTTTTGCATGGCCTTGGTCAAGATTTTGTCGTTGTCATCAAACCAATCTTCGCGTTTGTTGGGTTTGACACCCAGTATCTGCGATGCGGCGACGACTATGTTGGATGAAAGCGTTTGCCATTTAGCCACTGCATCACCATTCGCAACATCTATCGCCTGGAGTGCGCCACTTATTTCTCGAGCGTAGGTCTCACGAATATCAGGACTCTGTAATTTCTTAATGTCCATACGCTTAGGCTTTACCCCCTTAGATCTGCGAGGAAGGTAAAGGCGGAGGCTCAGCTTCGTGACGACAAGCCGGTGGTCCGAAGAACAGACTGCATTAGCATCCCGCATAACGCGGGTGATATGCATTTGGGAAATATCTCTTTGTCGGACAATTACATAGTCAATCAGATGCCAGTGTTTTGACCTCGGATGCATCCATGTGGTCTTATACTTCGCCGGGAGTCTGAACATGGTGCTGGCGATTGCCAGCTCGAACTGAGCGCATAAAGACAGTAGGAGTTGTCCATTGCTGTTCATATTTCCAACACCATGCCTTCCCAAGACCCGAGGCCAAGCTTCAAAGTCTCGCCCCACTCTGGCATTAAAGTCATTTATTTCATTTCATCGGTTTTCATCATTACCTCAATGACAAGTCCTTCACAGTCAAAGGTAAAACAGAAAAATACAAATTTACTAAAAATTATGAAAAATCATAACTTTTTTGACGGGCCTGTTACCGTGGTTAGAAAATGCTTGCTTTTCACGCCGGAGGTCGTGGGTTCGATTCCCACCTAGGACAGATATTTGTGTGCATGGACATGTCTGTTTATCCCAAAGATATTATAATATCTTTGGTTTATCCTGAGTCAGGATGAAATTATCTATATAAGTATGTATTTACAAAAGAAAAGTATTATAGTAGTATATCAGTTATCTGGTTTCCATAGTAGTTCTCTGCTTAGTTTGGGATCAGATGGCCGTGTGTAAATAACCGATTACACTTTTTATTTGTTTTAAAGATAAACTTATGGTTTCAGACAGCTTTACGGTTTTTGACAACATTAATTTGTTCACTCTTTTAGTTTTCTCGATATCACCAATATACTCTGTCTGTGTTACACGTAATTGTCTTTTCACCCATGGAAATTTTTCTTCTGGCAATTCAGCTGTCAGGCCGGTAGGGTGTTCTATTTTCTGTCACGCATTTTTCAAATAATTTTTGCATTATCGCGAGCTTAATATTAAAAATGAATAGCCTAGTAAAATCCGCGCATAGAGTCGTACACAACTGCGTTAAAAGTTCAAGTTTAACGGGCGCTTTAGTGTCTCGGACACAGGCTCCCGTGAAACGTGATTTCACCAGGGGTATATGGCACATGAGCTGTTCCAAGAGGTTGGATGGAGTTGCAGCGTCCTCCACACTTCTACACAATCACTCAAACACATGCAGCTGTGGGTGCGGACTGAAGTCTTTGCACACCAAAGGTATCGTAGCACAAATTTGTAAAGATAAATTTTAGGTTATGTCATTGCACCATACATCAATCATGCCGGCATCATCGTGGGGGTCTTCAAATTTGTAAATCTCAGTTTCATCTCTTCCCTTTTTATCTTTCCTCACGTTTCCCAGCCGTCTTACTTATTTTTATTTTATTGTTTAAAATAAGTTTATAAGCGATATAATGTTTTTACAATGCTGCAGACCAAGATTTCGTCGAATCAACCTCTAAAGCCAAGCCTCTTGGTGAGTCCTTCTACCCTATCCCTTTACCAAAGAAAACGTTTTAGTAGTAGCATTTAGCAGAAGAAGCAACCTTACATACAATACAGTAATTATAATTCTTGGGTAGATTAGCATAAACAGGTACTTATAGACTTTTCGTTAATTGTCAGGGTAGCTGAAGTAATATGTTGTCTTTATCATTTGAAGGTAGTTTGAACAAATTAGAAAAGCATATTTCATGATATGATTATTTAATACATACAAACAGTATTATTTTATATGTCTAATAAATACAGAGTTACCCATTCCACAATATAAAATATGATTAAGATGCCATACAATTATTATTTTTACCTTTGCATCAAGGGTGTCCATAGTATTACATACTAGCCTGCCTCACAGTTTTACCCGCACTAAACTTCATAAATTATAACCTATGTGTTACTTTGTTGTATATACAGGGTTACTGGTAACTCGACGTATTCCTTGCAGGACGTCATAGTAGGGCTAAAATGCAACAAATTAAGCCACCAAATGTTCTACCGAAATTCAGTAGTTTTTGAGTTAGTTCGATTTTTAGAGTTTTTATGAATAATCCCAGATTAAATCATTTGAAACCAATTTAAAAATTATTTACGGCGCGACAGTACAGAAATTTCAAGTTATTATCGTAGTTGATGCCGTAGCAGATCTTTGTTAATAATTAAAAGTTCAAAAATGCCTTAAACCTTGGCAAATATCACTAATCAAACATTTTTTTTTTTGTAATTTTTGTTGTTACTCCATACAAATTGTTGTCTAGTGCAAAAATAAAATACTACGCCTGATGTACAAATTACTAGGAAAATATCCTTGTCTTATCAGCTATTCAGAAAGGTATGATTGTCAATACTTTTGCATGTATGACAGGGTAGAGAAGAGTTTTATGGGGAGCAGGTAAAATTGTGAGACAATCAACATTTTGTTTGTTATTCGTAGAATTCGTAGTTTTACCTGAGCTTGAACTCCAAACACACGGTAAGCTTTGTGATTGGTTACTATTGTTCTCTCGGCATGACTCGGGGTGCGATTTTCTGGTCGTCAGCGTTAGTCAGTCTCAACTCTACGTCGCGCAAGCTCGTGTTTTGTTATCTGGCTATCCCTATCGCGTATCTTGCTCTCGTGCTGTGCTGTGCCTTCATAAGTGCTGACTATGGCTGCATATTCTAATCCTGAATACGCTGACATAATTTACTGTTACGGACTTTGTGACGGTAACGCTGCTGAAGCGCGGAGAGAATATGGACTTCGCTTTCCCAACCGCCGACTCCCACACGTTAGTGTCTTCGGATCGACTTATCGGCGAATATCTGAAACTGGCAGCGTCCAAAGAACCAGGCAAATTGACACTGGTCGTTCCCGGAGATACACGGCTGACGACGAAGAGCTGATTCTTCAACGTTTTATTGACGACTCCAACATATCGACAAACATCGTAGCGCGTGAGCTTGGTATGTCACAGTGGAAAGTCTGGTCTGTAGTTCACTTGTCAGGCCGACATCCATATCACTACCAACCAGTCCAGTCATTAGAAGAGGGAGATCCGCCGAGACGGCTTGAATTTTGTCGTTTCATGCTGAATGCCGACGCCGAAGGCGAAAACTTTTTAAAAAACATTCTGTGGACCGATGAGTCATGTTTTGACCGTGATGGTATCACAAACTACCACAACTTACATTACTGGGCACCGAAAGCAGAAGCAAACCCTAAAAAACTGAAACCAACCGCATCCCAGCGTAGGTTCTCGCTTAATGTTTGGATGGGTATTATCGACGACAAATTGATCGGCCCACATTTTTTACCCCGAACACTAAATGGGGAACTTTATGAAGATTTCCTTAGAAATCATTTAACACCACTGCTCGCGGATGTACCGGAAGAAAGAAGAGCAAACATGATTTATCAACATGACGGATGTCCAGCCCACTTCCGAATCACAATTCGACAATTGCTGGATGAAAACTATCCAAACCGATGGATAGGGCGCGGTGGGCCGATTCCGTGGCCTGCGCGAAGCCCTGATCTGACGCCCCTAGACTTTTACGTCTGGGGTCATATGAAAGACCTAGTTTATGTGACCCCAGTAAATTCAATTGAAGAACTAAGGGAGAGAATAACAGATGCGGCGGACCAGATGAGGGCAACAATCACATCAAGAATCACAAAAACTGAAATGAGGAAGCGAATAAGAACATGTATTCGAAACCGAGGGCAGCACATCGAACAAGACGTGTGAAATGTATGTCATAAAAGTTATTAAATTGAAATTTATTAAAAATAATAATAACATTCACGAAATTGTTTTATTTGATTTTCCGAATAATCACCTTTTTGTGAGACGCACGTCTTCCTGTACTAAATCAAAAACGATTTTCATAATGTAGTCCATGACTTTGTATTAACATTCATACCTTTTTGGATAGCTGATAAGATAAGGATATTTTCCTAGTAATTTGTACATCAGGCGTAGTATTTTATTTTTGCACTAGACAACAATTTGTATGGAGTAATAACAAAAATTACAAAAAAAAAAATGTTTGATTAGTGATATTTGCCAAGGTTTAAGGCATTTTTGAACTTTTAATTATTAACAAAGATCTGCTACGGCATCAACTACGATAATAACTTAAAATTTCTGTACTGTCGCGCCGTAAATAATTTTTAAATTGGTTTCAAATGATTTAATCTGGGATTATTCATAAAAACTCTAAAAATCGAACTAACTCAAAAACTACTGAATTTCGGTAGAACATTTGGTGGCTTAATTTGTTGCATTTTAACCCTACTATGACGTCCTGCAAGGAATACGTCGAGTTACCAGTAACCCTGTATAAGCTATATTACTACAAAGTTTCATCAAAATCCGTTTGGTAGTTTTTGAGTGAAGAAGTAACAAACATACTCACACACAAAATTTTACCTTTATAATATTAAGTGTGATTTCACTATGTTGCTTAATATTGGGGGTCTTATCGTCTATCATTACAGTTATACAACCAATGCAATGCCGCCATATAGTTCTATACAGTTCAACTAAAAAAAAGGGCCACCTTTCTGGTCATGAAAAGGATCAATCAAGAATCCTGCATTACATTAAATGTGCATTAGGACCCTTTCAACACCCTTTCAAAGACCCATTTTACCCCCCAAAAGGCTCAAATACATTTATTGCTTAAAACAATTTGGCAATTTATTTTATGTATAATTTTGATTTTCTTTACTATTAGGTGTATTTTTTCAATCAGTTCTTTAATGTCTGTAAAACTCACATGCTCAAATTCAAAATCATGCTTTGTTCCATCTTAACAAGAATCAATTAATTCTCATCAATGGCCAACAGAATATTCTGTTGTCCCCCATTAGAATTCTGGTAACAATTATTTATATTTTAACTAGATTACATCTCCCTACACACTTGCCACACCGTGTCCTCCATATCCTGGAGTTCTCGGTGCCAGCTGCAGGGTATAATAAATTCATGTTCACATCCAGGGATATGGACTTGTGTCTTATCTCTTCATAAAAGCATGAGACATTTGTTAATTATTTTGATAAGACTTCACTTTTAGGTAGTTTTTAGATCATTGTTTTATATTTCCTTCTATAGATACTTTCTTATCTTATTTCAACAATAAAAATTACAAAAGAACTTGTAAATTGTTCATCATAAAAATTTTATCAATGTATACATTACAATAAAGCTGATAATGTAAAATGTAAGTGTAAAATAACTAAATTGTACAGTGTCAATACCAAAATGCTGAGATGAAAAATAAAAAAAAATAAAAGATCATCAATTAAGATCAGAATTATTCTTCTTTGTAAGAAGAGTATATTAGAAATGTAGCAATAGTAATGTTTTGATTAGTCTTGATATAGTGCCTAGAAATGACTGAATTCTGCAATCTAAATAATAATAAAACATTCAATCCATTGATAATTGTTTTCTATAGATGTTTCAGAGTATTTATTTACTTAAGCTTGCTGAACCTGGTTAAGTTATTTAGCTACCAATATATGTAGTTAAATTATTGTAGTAGTCTTGTATGCACATGCTGGAATATAAAACTACAATGGCCATCAATGTAATGTGTCTGATATTTAACATAATATTTCTAGGTGAACGAGAACTAGTTGAGTTCCTGACTGAGGAGATAGTGGCGGAGCGCAAGGCACAGAAGGTGAAGGTGCTGCCCAAAGAAGTGGAAGGATTTGTGGTGGCTGGTAATGGAGCTGAAGTTGTCCTATCCAAGCAATTGAAGGATGAGCTGTAAGTTGAGTTTAATCATTTGTAGAAATATTAGTAAATTTAGTAGTTCCTTACTAAAACAGTCCAAATCCAAAGAACATTCAGAAAGATCATTATTTTACCACTAGCTGTGCCCTGCGGTTTTACCCGCATTAAATTTTATAAATTATCACAGCCATGCCCCTGCCCCGTAGGTGATAGCGTGATAATATGTAGCCTATATGCTGACCCGACCTCTTAGTAATATTCATGCAAAATTTGAAGTAAATCCATGCAGTACTTTTTGTAAGTAAGTAAGTAAGTTATAAGACTTTATAGGAATGCCAGAAAGTAATTTTTATACATTTCGTAACGATTTCGATACTTACAGCATTGTCAAACAACGTAAAAACGTTGCTTAGGTGTTTACCAGTTATATTTTTTTTATAATGCTTTTATATGAACTTCCGAAAAATACCCAAAACCGAATTGTTCCTTCTCACTAGTAGCATTAACAGTTCCATGATAGAACTACTGATTATGTTGTTTTTATCACTAGTTCCATTTTAAGAAGAATATGAGGCCGAGAGCGCGTATCATCATATTTTTGCTAAAATTTAATTATATGAAATAATTTGGGTTAAGTTAGAACTGCGACCATGCGGCCGCCGAGCGCTAGTTAAACTATTGTTGGTGAAAGGGGTGGGGATGGGACAGAGTAACCCCTCTCCCCCACTCTCTGCCCCATAAATCGAAGCACATTTAGGAAATTTCTAACCTCAAAACTTTAACCATGGATATCTCCATAACCACCCCGTTCCCCGCAGGGTGGGGTTGGTACAGGGAGGTAAAATTATTAGGACGCGTCACGTGTAGGCACATTTCGTTACACGAGAGAGAAGAAACATGTGCCAGAAAAAGAGATAACAAAAACCAGGGCCGTAATTAGAATCCAGTTATTTTACCTAATGTCCCGCAGCTGTACCATAAATAGAAAGTACTTAAAACATCGAATATACTGCACATAAATATACAATCTCAAATAAAATATTAGGACACCACACAAGTGGAGCAAAAGGGAGCAACGTATACACAACGATACAAAGCGATAAACTAAGATTGAGCATACACGCGTTGTAAATTTAGGTACGCCTCAGATGCTCCATATGAACTACTGCGGTACCACGCATTAATTATGTTATTTCGCGCATTATTTATTTAGTATTATTGGAACGTAGCAATGCTCAGTTTTGTACACTTTTTAAACTAATCTTTGGATGAACTAAGCATTGGATCCGGTGGTAGCATTAAAGCGCGACCGTCGTTATTAACACAAGGTCCGTCATAATAATAACACCTTAATATAGACAGAACCATTGACAATATGTATTAAAAATATTAGACTTAAACTAGATAATTAAACTTAAACATAATCTCTTGACAATAACTTGATAGGAGCTAGCTAAATATCATTGCTGTTATAAAATAAATTTTATAAATGTTTTAATACAATCAATACAATGTGTACCTAAATATCTATGTTACTAGAAATAATAATGTATACAACTATAATACTACAAACATGTTCTGACTATTTACAAGCGCTTTTTTAAAGTCTACGTGAATAAAAACCTTTTTTATTTTATTTTTATTTTTTTATCCCTGCACAATTGCCACACTCGATATATCTTTTCATTGATATACTCGGGTGCCAAGTGCAGGGTACAGGAATGCAGTTAAGTAGAATACCACAGTGCATGATGCCTGTGTGTATGGAACAATGCTGCTACATTTATTTTTAGTATTTGTATTGTTGACTAGCCGTGCCCCGCGGTTTTACTCCCTTTAAAATTTATAAATGATAGACTATGTGTGCGGATGAATCTATACTATACATATAATAGAATTGTAGGAAAGTCAAAACTGTACATTTAATTTTTTTTAAGGTTACCTGGGGCGTGTTCGACCATCGATACCGAAGCCAAAAATATAGTTATTAGAATTTTTGTCTGTTTATCTGTTTGTCTGTATGTATGTCCGGGCTAAACTCAAAAAGTACTGCATGGATTTACTTTGAATTTTGCATGAATATTACAAAGAGGTCGGGTCAACATATAGGATACATATTATCACGCCTCTACGGGCGAGGAGCTGTGATAATTTATAAAATTTAACGTGGGTAAAACCGCGGGGCACAGCTAGTAAGCTATATTACTACAAAGTTTCATTAAAATCTTTTGATCGTTTTTGCGTGAATGAGTGACATACATCCATCCATAGTAACAAACTTTCTAATTTATAATATTAGTAGGATTAATAGTAGCCATTTTGTTTTATTGCCGTAAGTTATTTTATATTAGGTACTATCTTCATTATGCTGAAATATACAAGGTGTTACATGAGTAGTAGAGTGTTTACCATATCAACATACAAGACTCCAAAACAATATTAACACATCATGCAAGAGTAATGATCAACAATTTGACAATATTTTTAAGAAGAGAGATTCCAAAACACGATTAATTTATAGAAAAGGTCTCACGAGTCCCTTAAAATTAACTATTCGAGATGTATGCCTGTTTAGCAGAGGGGTAGGCAGAGAAAAGATATTTCAAGATCCTCGTACACCTCGTTTTCATTTGTGTTTTGAGATATATTTTAACATAAAATGTACTATGCATAGAGCATGATAGGTCTGATTGGGGTGAAACTATACATATAATCGGCATTGTCCACCACTTAAGCCAAAATTTAATATAATATGATATTGTATATCAATTAAATCAATATCCTTGGGAGCTGGCTAACCAATGGTTCCACCCAACTAACAGTGAGGATATTGATATAAGCTTATAAGACGAAAATAGAGATAGTTACGTTGCGTATTTTAATATATATACGCCTCAGGCGCTACTCATGAGCAGATAAGTTTTTAATGCTGTTCGCCGCTGTTTTACCCGCGTTAAACTTTATAAATTATCACAGCTCCTCCCTCGTAGGTGATAGCGAGATAATATGTAGCCTATAATATGTTGACCCGACCTTTTTTTTTTTTTTTCTCCTGCTGGCAACACTATCGCTAACAGCTGATTTTGAATGTCTTCAATTTTTTATTAAAAATTATTGTATTTTCATTGTAAATAAGACCAGTTATCTGTAAATCACTGAGTATTTAGTGTATTAAAAGTGTTCCACGTATTAGTTTTGTATTTTGTATGTGAAATTCGTGTGAGTGAAGTGATTTGTGTTGTGACAGTTACCGGCACATTTATATGGACTCTAAAGGTAAAAACCACTGCATTTACGCGTAATTGCACATCGAATATCATTAACTATCATTTAATTTGGCATAGACTAAGTTATTTTATAATCAAAGTTATTACTTCTTAGTCTAGATATTAAATACGTGAACATAACCCCATTCGAGTCGACCGGTGACACGATTCTTTGTTCAATCGATCGGTAAACAATCCAGAAACTATGTCTGGTATTCTGACTCGTGGTGTCATAGCTCGCCAAGCTGAAGAAAAACTTCAAAAGGCTTTAAAAGAACTCCAAGCCTCAAAGCAGTTGTGTGATCGGTTCGACAAAGAACGGGATGAAAATGAAAGAGTACTATTAGAGTCATCAGTCCAAGTGAAACTGTTAAAAAGTCAATTGTCACAATTACATGTCCAATACACAGATGCCATTGACTCACGGGATAGACTCCAAATCATCATAGACGGCTTTGATCAATGTCGCATTGAATATGACTATGCATTGAACAAATCCCATAGCCTAGAACAACAACTTGAACAGGCTAATAATGAAATATTGTTACTGAGATCTGAACTACAATCATTAAAACATAATTTAATTGCTTCACAGAACCAAACACTATATGATGAGTTGGTAGTCAAAGATCCTTCCATGGTTCTTGTTGTTGCCAATAACCAGTCCTGTAGCACAAAACTGCCCACAAGGGATGATGATTGTATTAAAATGAATTCAATGGTTGATGGCTGTAGCAAAAATAAATTTAAAAAATACCTAAAAATAAATAAATTTATTAGAAAGTCCCAAAACTTGATAAAAAAACATAAATTCTTCTTTAAATATGATAGCCAAAATAGGGAACGATTAGAATTAATAGAAAAATTGAATATGTATACCATGAAATTAAAAAATGTTAGTTTAAAATACTCTTGTGATTTAGAAGCTCAACATAAGAAAATGGACTCCCTTAAAGATGAACTCCATACATTATCAATAAAGTATGAACTATCTGAAAAACAGACACAACATTACATTCTGGCTATGAATGAGCTGATTGACCTTGGCAATTATAATAATGAAAGATTAGAATCGCTCAGCAATAATTATTCTTGTATGTGTCAACGGTCACTTAGCCGTTCCTCACCACCAAAGGATACTTCTGCTTTATTGCAAATTAGTAATGATAAGAATAACACTAGTTTCATTAGTCAATCTCAATCTGTAATGAACAAAACATTAGCAGTTAAGTCATACACAAGGAATGAAATAAATATTTTTAAACCTGAAATAACAATATTCAGTGATGAAATAGGTAAAAACTTAGGGCGCCTACTGTCAACAGAAGGACATTCAAACATCAATTTTTGTATGCCGGGTGCCTCTTGTCACCACATTTTTAAAAAGGTCTTTAATTATAAATTTAATAATGATGAAAATCTAATTCTTTTTATGGGAAATAGGGGTAATTTAAATAAAAAAACCCTAATACAGTATATTGATTGTTTAGATCGTTTAAATATAAGTAAAATTGTTATGTTTACATTTCCTTATAGCCATAGTTTGTCACAGGAGGAAAATAGGATAAGGTATAATTTGAATTTGACATTACATACAATATCTACCTACATGAGAGAAAAACTACATGTAATTGACATTAACTCATATGTTAAGAAACCCTTTTATATGACAAAAGATAACTATTGTTATCTGCCTAGTTTTTATACCAGACAAATAGCTTTGTCGCTATGTTATTGTTTTCATATTTCAGCCAAGAACATATTTGAGCAATGTACTGATGCTATAGATAATGTCAGTACTTTTCCTACTGACAATGACATATCCAGCTTGAATGGTGACATCTGTATACAGGATAATTTAAATTAACTGATATGACAATAGAGAATCACTCTTGCGTAATAGCAAATTCAAATATTAATTGTACTGTCAAGCATGATAAGGAATGTTCAGATCTTGTAATGGAAAATAATGTGAACCCATCAAACATAAATGCCTACAATAAGAAAAACCAAAAAAATTGTATCAACCTGGTGCATCAAAATATTCAAGGTTTGATGGGGAAAGAGTTAGAATTGGAGTTGTTTTTGAATTGTAGCAATATTGATATTTTATGTTTAACTGAGCACTGGCTACAACGCCATCAATTCATTTCCAGCTTCAATAATCACCAGGTTGCAAGCTCGTTCATCAGAGAAAAGTATATTCATGGTGGCTCTCTAATATTAATAAATAATTTGTTGAAGTTTAAAGAAAGAAGTGACGTTGTGAGCCTCTCTGTTGAGCGAGTAGTAGAGATTTCATGTGTTGAGTTGGAGCGATTTATTGTTGTGAGTCTTTACAAACCTCCTTGTGCACCATTTGATACCTTTTCAGACATTATGGAGGATGCCTTAAATAAGTTAACTAATACCCATAAAACTGTTATCATTTGTGGAGATTTTAATGTAAATATTTTGGAGAAAAACTCAACAAGTTGTAATTTTTTAAATTTGTTTATGTCCTATAATTTACATCACAACTTTACAGAACCAACTAGAGTTACTGCCACAAGTGCTACATGCATTGACAATATATTTAGCTCGGCAAAACCTTTAAATAAATAAATAATGAATAAGATTCAGTCAGATCATTCTGGTCAGTTGGTCACTTTTTCAAATTCTCCAAAGGTTCAAAGTACACAAATAAGTTACATACCATATAGTGAAAGCCGTTTAGGAATATTTAAATATAATATAGCAAGAAAACTGGCACTGTTGCCCTATCATAGTGATCCGGATCACTTGTACAACTCTTTATTCAACTTGATTAATGGTGAGTTCTGCTCAATATTCACACCCAAACAGTTGTCTGTAAGTAACCGTCTGATGTTCTGTGATTGGGCAACTCCAGGAATTTATAAAAGTCGCAATCAATTATATAAATTGTATGAAGAAAGATCCTATAATCAAAATACGACTTTTCTAGAACATGTAAAACAATATGCCAAAACCTTTCGAAGAGCCTGTTCCATTGCTAAATCGATGTACTTAAAAAATATTATAAAAAATTCGACAAATATTATTAAAACCACCTGGAAAATTATTAATACTGAGACAGGTAGGAAAAAAATACGTAGTCGTGATTTTAATTTAAGAATAAATAATGTTGACATTAAAAGCGATTTAGAAGTGGCGACTGAGTTTGAAAAATATTTTTCTAATGTTCCAATCGATGTTACCAAATCTCTTGCGTCTTCTTCTGTATCTGCTGAGCTAATACTCCAGCAAAGCGTAGAGAAGTGTGACACAGATTTTGAATTCTCGGTGGTTAACCCTAAAGATATTTTGAATGCTTTCAAAAGTATTAATATGAAAACCACTAGGGATCTGTGGGGTTTATCTGTTAAGACTATTTCATCAATTATAACTATAATCGCCCCACATCTAGCTGCTGTGTTCAATTGCTGTGTCGCATCTGGCGTATTTCCTGACTTGATGAAGTATAGTAAAATTATTCCATTGTTTAAAGCTGGTGATACTTCAGATCCTTCAAATTTCCGACCTATTTCCGTATTGCCCACTCTAAGTAAAATATTTGAAAAGCTAATGCTTAGCCAGTTGCTCAGTCACTTTAATATACATAATTTACTTCATCGGAAACAGTTTGGATTCACGAAGGGTTGTTCAACTATAGATGCAGGAGTCAATCTGTTAAAAAGTATATTCGCGGCTTGGGAGGACTCGCAGGATGCATTAGGTATCTTTTGCGATTTGTCCAAAGCATTTGATTGTGTTCATCATGACACTCTTGTCAGGAAACTACACCACTACGGTATCAGGAACAAGGCTCTCGAACTTTTGACTTCTTACTTGGGCAATAGAATTCAGAAGGTCGATATAAATGGTAAAAAATCTGCGGGATCCCCAGTGGTAATGGGCGTTCCACAGGGATCGATTCTCGGCCCATTCTTATTTTTAATCTATATAAATGACTTACCCTACTATGTAAGGGATAAACATGAGATTGTTTTGTTTGCGGATGATACTTCATTGACGTTTAAAATAAATCGACAATTACGCAATTTTGACGAAGTAAATGACGCAATCTCTAAAGTTGTTCATTGGTTTAATGCTAATAATCTTTTGCTAAATGACAAGAAAACTAAAGTCATAAAATTCTCTACACCTAATGTGAAACAGGTGGCTACCAATGTACAGCTTAATGGAGCTGGATTGACCCCTGTTGAGTCAACTGTGTTTTTGGGTATCACAATTGATTCAAAACTACAATGGGGCCCACAAATAGAAAAACTATCAGGCAAATTAAGTTCTGCTGCATATGCTGTTAAAACTATAAGACGGCTTACTGATGTGGATACAGCTAGAATGGTTTATTTCAGTTATTTTCATAGTATAATGTCCTATGAAATTCTTCTCTGGGGTAGCGCTGCGGACATTAACACCATATTTGTATTGCAAAAAAGAGCTGTAAGAGCAATATAATAGGTCTTTACCTATGAAATTGCCGTTTTGTATGAAAAAATTTAAACGAATTTTTTTCATGAATTTTTTTATTTGTATTAATCGAAGTAATCACCCATGCAATCAATGCATCTTTGCCATCGCAGTGGCAGTTTATTGATGCCCTTCTTAAAGAAATCAGCTGGACGGGAGGCAACAAATTCTTCAAAGGCATTTTGTACTGCCTCTCGGGTATTGAATTTTTTTCCCGCCAAGAAGTTATCCAAATTCTGGAAAAAGTAGTAGTCTGTAGGCGCAAGGTCTGGTGAGTAGGGCGGATGACGGAGAGCTTCCAACCCCAGTTCTTGCAACTTGGAGACCGTCTGCTGTGCAGTATGAGGTCGCGCGTTGTCGTGCAGGAGCAGCGGAGACGAGCGATTGACCAATGCTGGTTGGAGATGCGCCAGCTTCTCCATCATTGTGCTCAGTTCTTCACAGTACACATCTGCAGTAATGCTCACCCCGTTTGGTAAGAAGCTGTGATGAATCACACCGGCGCTAGACCACCAAACAGTGACCATCACTTTTCTAGGGGTAAGTTTTCGTTTAGGGCATTGTTTAGGTGCTGAACCAGGATCCAACCAACTTGCTGAGCGCTTGCGGTTATCAAACAGAATCCATTTTTCATCGCAGGTAACAATGCGGTTCAAAATTCCTTCATTTGTGTGTCTGTTGAGCAGTGCAAGGCACGTCTCGACGCGTACTTCGCGCTGGCGATCATTGAGTTCGTGGGGCACCCATTTGTCAAGCTTTTTTACCTTGCCAATTTGACGCAAATGGACCAATATTGTTTTGACGCTAACGTCGAAAGCTGCTGCTAATTCAGCCGTAGATTGTGTATCATCAGCTTCCACAACCGCCTTTAATTCGTCATTGTCGACCAAAGTCTTCGGACGACCGCGAGGTTCATTTTTCAGGTCGAAATTTCCAGAACGGAAGCGAGCAAACCAATAACAGGTGGTGCGTTGGTTTGTAGTGTTAGCTCCGTAAACGTCGTTGATGTTGCGTGCCGCTTGTGCCGCGTTGCTGCCACGACGGTACTCATATTCCATAATTACTCGAATTTTTAACGTATCCATGATGACGAAAAAGATTGAAATGCGATGAAAATGTAACACTAATCAATAAAGAAATGACTACTTTTGGAAAAAAGAATCCATGTTTTTTAAATAAAATTAATTTGAAATTAGAATTCTTAGCCAAACAAAAATTATTTTGATTTGAAATGGCCAGTACTGCAGAACGGCAATTTCATAGGTAAAGACCTAATATAAACTTGGTCCGCGAGAATCTTTGAGAGAGAAGTTTAAAGAGATTAACATTCTGACTGTAGCATGTCAGTATATATATGAGAATCTAATTTATATGCATAAATATAAAGACTCCTTCTGTAAAAGGAGTGATACTCATAATATAAATACTCGATATAAGCATAACTTTGTGTTACATACCACCCGTCTCCACAAAGTAAGTAACTCTTTTATGGGGCAATGTATAAGATTCTATAACAAACTTCCCAGTGATATCCGAGAAATGTCTATGAATAAGTTTAAAAGAATTATAAAAGCCAAATTGTGTAGCAGGGCTTATTACAAAACTTCTGATTATTTAAGTGACAAAACAGCTTGGGATTGAGTCGCTCTAAATTAACACATTTAAATACAATGTAAATTTATTTAAGAAATATATATTTTTAAAAAAGGATTCCTACTGAGTTTTCTGGCAGTGTTTCTCAGTAGCTGCCACGTCATGCACTGCACGGTAGGGTAAAAAAAAATTGACGATTCCACACAAATGTAATATTTTAACGGAATAAACGACTTTTGAATTTGAATGAATTTGAAAAATTTGAACTCTTAGTAATATTCATGCAAAATTTGAAGTAAATCCATGCAGTACTTTTTGAGTTTAGCTCGGACATACATAACAGATAAACAGACAAAAATTCTATAAACTATATTTTTGGCTACGATATCGATTGAATCTCACGCCACAAGTGTCCTTTTAAAAAAATATTCGATGTACAGTTTTGACTTTCCTACAATTTAATTATATGTTTTTTATATGTATTATTTATTACTTACAGCATAAGAATCACATTCAATGTTAACCACACGGTTGACTCTGACGACGTGGAGGGGGAGGTCCAGCCGGACAAGCAGGAGTTCGCGGAGATGCGCTCGCGGCCGCAGTTCGAAGTGGACATCGTGCGCGGTGACACCACGCTCGGGTTCACCTGCTCGTTCCTGCAGGAGCCTCCGTCGGCGGCAGCTGATGAGTACAGTATGTTTCAACCATAATGTTCCAAATCCTACAGAATATATCTTACCCCACCTTGTAATTGCCTAAAAGAGAGGCTCGCTTTACACAGGTCGTCTTGGCGCTCTACTATTCACAAATGCATAAGTTGTTTCGAAGAAAAGCGCCACAAATCGTTAACTGAGAAACGCCGAGTACGCAAAGAGAAGCCTAAGTCCACCTATATGTATACATACAACATGGCATAGTTATGGCATAAGTTAATTATTCATTCTGTATTTTTTTCGTCAATATTGTGAATATACGGACCAACAAATCCGCCCTGGCTGGTTTAGTAGATACTTGCCTTTCACGCCTCAGGTCTTGGGCTCGATTTCCATTCGACAGAAATTTGTGCGCATGAAACTGTCTGTCCTAGTTGTGACCGAGTATTTAAAACTAAGTTCGGTCTAGCTAGCCATCTAAGGGCACACCAAAGAAGGTGATTTCGAAGGGTCGCCGTTATCGAAATCGATAAGGAGGACTATATATAATTGCCTAAATCTACGACATTTTTTCGTTCTAGGTTCGTCGGATCGGTTTTTATGTGTAGTTCTTAAGCCAGTTATTAGATCGTTGTTATCTAATTAGTTATCGTATGGGCAGTGGTTACCCTAGTGTCAAAAGTTGTTAAAGCTGCCCAGTAGGCCTCTGACATGGTTTAACAACTGTTGCCTAATGGCTACAACCGGGACCGTCAGCTTAACATGAGCTTAATAGAATAAAATTGTATGTAATACTAATGAGTCCTGGTATAGCATTGAAATAATGAAATTTATTCAGCAGTTGTGTATTAACATACACTTGTACTTGTCAAGTTCACAATGCAGTACATAAAAATAGTCGAATACAGTATAAAAAAAAAACTTGTGTGTACTTATGTACACGCGTTAGAAGTTATACTTCTTAATATACAACTTGAACATAGTTATCAATTTTCATACCACCTAGAACTACGTCATGCTGTTATTTTTACGATGCGCGCGCATCGTAAAAATTCACTCTCATACCACCTAGAACTATCTTCATGCTGTTAAATTTTTTGGTGTCGGTGTGCGCGCGCATCGTAAAAATTCACTCTCATCATTTTTCTCCATCGCGCCAAAAGAAGTATAACTTCAAAAATACAAAAAATTAATTAGTCCGTCCGTGCGGTCTGTTTTATCAGATATATTTTCTTAAATCCTAAAATAAATAACAAGTTACTAATACTATTAAAATTAAAGAATTGAAGGCAATGAGCATTTGGCTAGCGCAGAAGGCTCTTAACCAGTAGCTTAAATTAAACGACTAATACCTGAGGACACCCTTTTGGGGTTCGGGCCACAGCTCAGGGGGCCGCTGAAGCAAAAGGACAGAATTCTAAGAGAGGGTGTGATCAGTTGCTAGTATTTTCTTACATTGTGATGGGTGTTATGTAGGCTAATGCATGCACAGAACCGTTGTCATCTAATGAATCAAATAATTGTAAGATAATAAACAATAACATTAAATTTCACTCAAGCAATTAGAATAACCTGATATTGACTTGACATTTATGGTATTTTAAATAAATAAATAAATAAAATAATTTTCATGGTCACATTCAAATCAGCTGCTTTTTTTAAAAGTTTTAGTTATTTGGACCAATCAGCTTAAAATTTGATATCCACTTGACTCACCTGTCTAGTGCCTAGTCTACTGGTTTGTGGCCCTGACTGCTAAGCCAAAGGATGGGGGGTTCGATCACTCCCAGAACAAATCCTGGTGTGATGGTCCCGATTATTTGTTCTGTTTCTGGGTATAATTTATCTATAATATGTATGAATTTGGTAATATATAAGTATATTTATGAGTTATACAGTTAATATAATATCCTGGGACATAATTCACACACGGTCATCAGATCCCGAACTAAGCACAGCTTGTACTATGGATACCCAATAACTGATATACTACATATACTACTTTTCTTTTGTGAATACATTCTTATATAGATAATAACACCCAGATTCAGGACAATCAGACATCCTCATGCACACACATATCTATGGGTGGGAATCGAACCGACTACCTGCGGCATACAAGGCAAGCGTTTACCAACCACGCTAGTTTTCCCAAGATATTTGTATATTAATCCAAAGATTAGGGCTTGTAAATAATTATTATTTGGTTTTCCTAAAAGCCGATGCTAACGATTTGCTAGGATCAACTTCCCCGCACAATTGCCACGCTCGTCGCAGCCTCTGTGATGGTGCGATCGGGTGCCAAGTGCGGGGTACAGTGCCGCAGTCAAGTAGAATACCACAGAGCCTATATGCCTGTTTGTATGGAACAGTACTGCTACATTTATGTATGTTTAAATAATAATATGTAGGGACAATGTCACACAGATCATCCTAGCCCCAAACTAAGCAAAGCTTGTACTATGGGCACCAGGCGACGATATACATACTTATATAGATAGATAAATACTTAAATACATATAAAACATCCATGACTCAGAAACAAATATTTGTGCTCATCACACAAATTTTGCACTTACCGGGATTCGAACCCAAGACCACCAGCTTCGTAGGCAGGAGGACTACCAACTAAGCTACGCCGACCGACCGTCTTACGGTGACCGAAAATACATTTCATTTCAATTTAATACTGTCAATTACCATATATTCTTGGTAAAAATGCGTACATGCATACACTCACGGCTGTTTTCCAAATATTTAATAGTACCTATGTAAGTTATTATTATATGTTAGGATCTGTGATTGTTTAAGCTGATTGTTGTTATTTGTTCCAGATGACATCTTCGGTATTGATGAGCTGACGATCTACAAAGGTGAATGGAATGACAAGGTGTATGCCGTTGCTGGCGACGTGTTGGATGGGGTATGTTGAGTATATTATGTAGTATATAAGGGTCAGCAAACTAGCTAGACTAGAAGGTGTGCAGTCTGAAACATTTGAGATATGTAAAATATAGCTTAAACTATAAATTTCGATAATTAAACCAAAACATAGTCTCTTTGACAACATCTTAATACAAGCTAGCTAAATATCATTTCAATTCAAATAAATTTTGTAAATGTTTTAAGAATCCGTGTATCTACATTATATGTAACTAGCACCCTCTGCTAATCTGAGGTAGGTGCTCAGCGTTTAGCTACGAATGATGCACACTGCCATTTCAAATTTAAGAATGCTAACACCCTTTCAGAGGATAAAATATTAGATTTTTGCATTACCAATATGCTAGAAAAATAAAATTATATAAACCAATACTATCATAAAGTAAATTAATTATTATATATGATCGAATATAAATGACAAATTAATTTATTTTTGTACTTATAATGAAATAAATATAGTATTTGTAATACAAAAATTTATGTTCTGACTATTTACAAGGGCTTTTTAAATCTTTCTAAGAATAATTTTATTATACATATTATGTTACAAATTGTTAAAGAAATAGTTTTTATTAATTTACATGCTATCAGTTATTATTACTAACGGTAAAAATTAATAAGTCTCACAATTATACAAAATATTTAGACCATTTGACCATTTGTTTTTATTAGTGATAAAATTATATAGTCAAAGCTAAATTCACGTTACTCACTATGCGTTACCGTAGCACAATGGCTAAGGATGCCGCTTATCATTCGATGTGGTCGTGGGTTCGATTCCCGGTGAGACCGTAGCCCCATTTCTATGCCACACTTGATACTATTTGTAATATAGCTATTAGGTGCCAAAATCGGGGTATATTGTATGCGTTGAGGTGAAGTTGATCCCTTGGACTATTTCAGGGATATTCATTGACATGCTACAGACTATATTTTTATGTTTATTATTATTTGTAACATAAATACCAAATAGGTATGGTTATTTATCTTTTTGTGTATTATTTTGGAACAGGCTACATAATTAGTGTATTTAATATTGATTTATGTGTATTTTTGAAAGTTTTTTATGTTTAATATTTTTTTATTTATTTAATGGTAATTTTTTTTACCGTGAAATATGGAAGTTATGAGTACGGCTTACTTCTATCTATTCAGTTTCTTTTGAAAACGTTTTTTTACATTAGAATTAATTTATTTATTTATATTTTCAATAAGTCAGGTTTTTTTTTTGTAAGAAATGGCATCATTTGATTTTCATTTGTTTATTTCAACAGTTTTTATAGATTTTTTTCATTATTGAATTGAATTTGTTGTCTGAAGTTAAGATTTTTTTCGTAAGGAACTGCACCATTTATAAAAATTAGTTATTGATTTTATTTTAATTTGATCTATGGATGTCTTGACATTAGCTTAGTCTTAGCTATTAAGTGTCTTTAAAAAAGTATATAAGATTTTTTTACATATAAATTTAATTTATTTAATTAAGTTTATTTCTATTAGAAACTAGCTGTGCCCCGCGGTGTTACCCGCGTTAAATTTTATAAATTTTCTTTGCTATAAACCTCACGGAGCCCGAGACCTTTCCAACGAATGCAAAACCGTGGAAATCGGTTCGTGCGTTCTGGAGTTATAGCGTCAGGAAGGAAAACCCGACTTATTTTTATATAGTAGATGGCAACTTTAGGTTTTTTAATTGTTATTAACTCGCTTCTTCTTATCTTTTCAGTACCTGTACGACCTGCTAATGAACGTTCTAGAAGAGAAAGGCGTCAGCAACGACTTCGTTCAAAAGCTGTCCGACTTCAGCACTGCGTACGAGCACTCCGCCTACATCAATTTGCTCGAAACAGTCTCGCAGTTCACTATCGGAAAGAAATAGATTTTAAAACATTACAAACGGGGCCTGTCTAGCCTAACACAGGTCTTTAACTGTACCCATTCAACTGTAGTCAAAAAACAATATTATATTTCCTTCCATGTTCGAATGATATAATTATTATGTCTATAAATTCAAATTCACCATGACATGTCGTTAACAAGTTACCACTTTACTTATAAACATGAATTAGATGGAGAAATATTTTGTGTTTGGCATTTATATGTTAGTTTACATTCGCGTTAATGACATAGAAAATCGACTGTGCAGTGCCGGCCACATAGCCCATATTTATATTATGTACTAGCCGTGCCACGCGGTTTTATCCGCGTTAAACTTTATAAATTATAGCCTATGTGTTATTCGGATATATAAGCTATATTACTACAAAGTTTCATCGAAATCCGTTCGGTAGTTTTTTGCGTGAAGTAAAGAATATACACACTCACAAACTTTCGCATTTATAATATTAGTGTGATTTATTTTATTTGATACTAGCTGTGCCCGCGACTTCATCCGCGTGTTTATTAGTTTATTTAGATTTTTAGTAAAATAAAATACTTTTTCTAAAATAAAAGTAGCCTAAGTTACGCCTTATTACATCAGCTACCTGCCAATAAAAGTCCCGTCAAAATCGGTCCAGCATTTCAGAGATTAGCCGGAACAAACAGACAGACAGACAGACAAAAATTGTAAAAAATGTTATTTTGGTGTATGTACCGTATATATATTCATATTTATGTAGTAAAAACCGGCTACTTCAATATTACAAACATACACTCCAATTTTATTTATTTGTATAGATAGGCATCGCTGCTTTATAAAAGCTAAGTGTGACGAAATATTTCTCATCGTAATTCTAGTTTATAAGTAGTATTATTCTGGACACATGTTAAGATGTATAAATTATATACCCATTCTATACCTTTTTTGATGTGAAACATCTATAGCCGCACGTAAAACAGATTTCTGGCGTGGCGACGCATGCCGTGACGCATGCGCAATCGACTTTTTATTTTATCATTATGACATATTTAGTTCCTATCACAATATGTTCTTTTTTGCATATTACTTTTACAAAATAATGTCGATGTTTCACATCTGCCAGGCGTCCCGTGACGGCTCACATTTTTTTTTATTGTAAACTACCATAATTATATTGTGATTTGTGAGCTAATATTGTTAGTATGCAAATATATTTTATAGAAATTACTATGAAATGTTTTAAGACAACAGTAGAAGGCATCTTATGTTTCACCCGCAGAAATTAGTGAAAATAAATATTACAGAAAAGTGTTGTTAGTTATATACAGTCTTATTTAAAAACGCTACTTAAATTTAAGCCGGCCGCTCAACCATGGTTTATCAAATTTTTCATTTAAAAACACGATTTAACTTTGACCCGCGGTTGAGCCATGTCAAAATTTAAACCACGTCGGCCCCTGGTTTAAAGCTTGCTCAAATATGGCGGATTTTATTTACATCAGCTGACGTTTTGTTTGACGTTTGTTTGTGAATGGAGGTTTTATTGAAGTTACTAACCGTTTTAATTTTTAAATAAATACTGAATTCCAGTGGGAATCTTATCACAAACTTAAAAATCCACCGAAGAAAATCAATAGTCCTTGAAAATGCACTGTTACGATCATAAATCTATCATTCCATGTCTACCATAGAGCAAAAATCATAAAGTTATGATAAATAATCCGATTTAGTCGATTCATTTTGGTCAAGCTCTATACCAGTCTCAGAAATGTTGACAGTGTAAAATAAAATGACGTTACTTAGCTGAGAAACCTTTAAGTAGGGTTTTTAAATAAAGAAATAGTTGAGCGGGGTTTAAGTGGTTGAGCAGGGTTTAGCTGAGACATGGTTAAGCGGCGGATCAAGGAATTATTTTAAATAAGAGTGATAGTGATTACTATATAACTTATAGTAATTACTATATAACTTATAGTATATAGTAATTACTATATAACGGTCTTATGGGAGTGCATTTGAAGTAGTTTGTTCAATCAGTCACTGAAATGATATTATTATTGTGAACTCGTGTATCTTTAAAAATAGCAGAGACCTGTTGAAAGAATTAATAGGTGCCATAGGTATGGTCCGTAAGTTCTCGGTGAGGTAAAGCACCTAGGTACACGGTTAGTCTAAAGGTGGCTGACCGCCAAGTGATTTAATTTTTGAGCGCCTCTGTGCTTCGGTCAGTCCCGGTTTTTGTCGGCAGGTAAGAGTCGTTAAGCCATGTCAGAGTCCTACTGGGCGGCTTGAACAACTCTGACACCACGGTAACCACTGCCCATACGATAAAAAATACATCAAGAAAATAATATGGGTATATCATTAGCTTGCAAACCTTTTACGAGGAGACCTGTGGTGATTTGCAATGGTATATGCAGCCCTTAGTAATTAGTACTGAGTTATTCGTCTCACGACTTGCTCGAGGTCGCATTAGTGTTGAAATGGCCCTAATACAGTCTTAATATGACTACCGTATATGATCACAAATTGGAGAAAAATAGTCTATAATCGCGTCTAATTTTCTTCAGAATCACAATGTAAGTGCAGAGTGATTTTATGACTTTAATTCTACCTATTCAGACCACTTAAAAAAATGTAATGTTGTGATTCCTAGTGAAATATAATTGATTACATGTAATAAAATCGTAGGAAAGCCAAAATTGAATATTTTTTTAAAATGATACTTGCGGCGTGATATACAATCAATATCGAAGCCAAATATATCGTTTTTAGAATTTTTGTCTGTTTGTATGTATGTCTGCGCTAAATTCAAAAAGTACTCAATGGAATTACTTCAAATTTTGCATGAATATTACTTAGAACTCGGGTCAACGTATTGGCTACATATTATCACGCTATCACCTACGGGGGAGGAGCTGTTTAAGTATATTATTTATAAAATTTAACGCGGGCCAAACCGCAGAGCACAGCTAGCTTGCTATATTTGAATATACATTATTACATATTATGAAAGTGGAAAGCCGCTCCGTATCTGTTTGGCTGTAGAAGGTTTTGTACGAGTGGCGGAAAATATAAATTGTTCTTTTGAACTATATACTTTACTAGGGTTGTTTGGTTAAGTCAGTGACTGGTGCAATGTAACTGCATTTTACGCTGTAGTCAGCTTTAAGTTAGTTTAGTTCATCATGGTGATGTTTTGTTAATGTTAGTGTTATATTAGTTATCTGAAATAAATTGTTCAAATTCTGTTTGTATTTTTTATTATTTTATTCCTTCATAATTATTATCTTGGGACTGCTTCGTTGGTCTAGCGGTAGCGTGCTCAACCGCAGAAAATGAGGTCGTGGGTTCAAATCCCGGGACAAAATGTGATTTTGGGATTTTTCCTTAAAAAGAAATTTCTCAATATCAGCCCGAAGTCTGGAAGTTGGCGGTGTTACGCCCCCGTGCCTCGGGAACACGTAAAGCCGTCGGACCTGTACCTGACCTCTTTCCGGTCGTGCCGCTAATCGTCCCATCGGATCATGAGGGTCGGATAGAAAGTGCCCCTGTGTTTGCGCACACACTTGTGCACTATAATATGTCCTGCGCAATTGGCTAATCTCCATTGAGAATGGCCGCCATCATTATCTTGGGACAACTAACACAACGCCATCTGATCCCAAATTAGGTAAAGCCTGTACTGTGACAACCAGTCCACTGATAAACATACTTATCTATTTCTAAACACATACATATTATAGATAAAATACACCTAGGAGGAACGCATTCTTACTCATCATACAGATTTGTTCTGGGTGGTGATCGAACTCACGACCTCTGGTTCACCCAAAGAGCAATGGAAAGGGCTATGCTTGGAGTTTCCCTGCGAGATCGAATCAGAAATGTTTAGATCCGCAGGCGAACCAAAGTAACCGACATAGCCGTAAGAATTGCCAAGCTGAAGTGGCAGTGGGCGGGGCACATAGCTCGTAGAGTGGCGACCACGAACCGGAAGACGCAGCGTGGGCAGGCCCCCTACAAGATGGACCGATGATCTTGTGCGGGTCGCTGGAAATCGCTGGATAGCGCAAGACCGGCAATTGTGGAGATCTTTGGGGGAGGCCTTTGTCCAGCAGTGGACGTCTTTCGGCTGATATGATGATGATGACCTCTGGTTTAGGGGTCAAGGTCACTAACCACTAGATCTACAGGTCAGAATATATGCATGTGCCACATCGTAGTCGCAGCCGCGCGTAAGTATCCATCCGATCACAATCTATCAAATACTTATAAAATTTATTTATTGCGAACACAGGCAGATACTGTGTTCTCAATTAATAAAATTTTAATGATAGATTTACATTTAAGGGTAATAGTAAAATGTTTAGACCGCTATGTCCACCTGTTAGAGCATGTAACTGGTTTTTAGTTTGTTAAATTTTTTTCGTAATAATAATACAAAAGAGAAAATAAAAATAAAAATCATCTAAATCTGATTCAATTATCAAAATATATTTCGGTTAGGGACATCGGCTATTGCCGATTAAGTCTGTTTTCTGACGCTAGATTCCGCGTTCAAACCATGGACGTAATGATTAATGGTTAAATTTTATGGTCCAAATGTTGTAGTAGTTGCAGCAATCAAGTATCATTTTTGTGCCACGAGCCACGGCACATAAATAAATAAAATCTCTTAAACGTAGAAGTTCCCAAAACACTGCAAGTTGCAAAAAAAAATATTTATGTAGGTATTTTGTGGGAATATTGATCTAGGTCAGGGTTAAGTAGAAGTAAAGGCAATTTCCGTACACTAGTACAAATTCAACCGGCAGACGCAGCGTGGGCAGGCCCCCTACTAGATGGACCAATGACCTTGAGGTTCGTTGGAAACAACTGGATGGGGATAGAGTAAGACCGGCTTTTATCCAGCATTGAACTTTCGGCTGATATAACGATGGGTTCAATTTTGTATCTGACCCCTTTCAACCCCGGATTTATATTCACCCTATCACGTTTTTGTCTTTTTTATTTGGCGACAATAATAATTGAATAGTCAAGATTCAATGTACAGTGTGTGAACTGTTTCATCCCATAGGCATTTGCCGTTGTTACTGAAAGGTTTGTACAAAAACTATTATTAATATTTGTAATCTAAATCCACGTTACTATACAAGATTTTTGTAAGTCAGCTGACATTTTGTTTCTTTGCACATCTATCAGCTGTTACGTAAGAGCGAGCAAAATGTATGATTCTATCTCTTTTACCAATTGATTGTTTTGTTTCTTATCACTATGCGGGCTGCATAAGAAAAACAAGGAGAGAAACCACTAACAACTTTGCTATGAAGTATGTTAAATGATAACCAATAGCAACGATGCTTACAATTGAGCTTAAAATCAACCAATAAGAGCACGAGCACCCACGTGAAGTTCGTGCGGATCCGATCTGTCACACTGACGAGCAATTTGATGTGAGTTTTCTTTTATCTCTCCAAAATGGCTGACGCGTCTTCGCAGTCGGTGCGTGGAAAAAAAATACCCGATAATCTGTACGATGTGTGCTTGACAAATTTAGTGAACTATTTGCATAAATCAAAGTGCGATAAGAATATGCTTCGTACGCTCCCGGACTGCGTCCTCATGGATCTGTATTACAAGGTGAGTTATGCCACATTTAAGATCGTCGCTCTTATCGATAAAAAATACAGTAGGTATGACAGTGAGAATACCGTTATAGTTGGATATTGTGATATTGTTCTCATTAGTGATTAGTCCACAGTTATCAAACGAGGGAGGGATTGATATTGACGCGTAAATCGTAGCTAAAAGACTTAGTAGTTTGACGTTAGTATGACCGTGAATCGAGAATGTATCCACAGACAGTGTGTAGTATCCAGCTAGTCACTTTCACTGCGTCGAGTCAGTGCAGTCATACGATCCACTTTGTTACGAAACACGTCGAGCCGTGCATCGGCAACGTGCGTCTGTATCACTCGCACACAATGTGTTTGATACGTACCTTAAAACTCCAATTGTTGCTTTGTATTGTAATAAAATGGTTACATATGCGTGTTAAAGTAGCTACTTCCTTGCACACAAATGAAGTCGTTAGACCGTTAACAATGTTAACTAAATCCTAGACTTTATAACTGCAATAACCATACATTGTTGTAATACCACGCGCCACATGCATTTGTCTCTAATAAATGAACAATAGAATTTGGAGCGCGTCGACACTAGACTAGTCTGCCTTGACTACAATATTGATACCCAATTCCGCTATAAATAACTTTCATTAATATATTTTTATGGGCCTTAAATCCTGAAATTGCGACATTAAAAATTTAACCTTATTGTTTTAAATTTAAGGGTTATATTTGCGCGTGTTTATAAATCTATAAAGAAAGAAAATACATTTGGTCATAAACATTTGCTTATTTGTAAATCAACTTATCTTTTCAATTTGTTTTGTTCACTTTATAAAACAACTTATATAAATGTTATTGATACAGTTGCATGTATGGTTTTTAAACAGCATAATGCAAGCTATTCATTTTTGCGTAGCGGTATTGTGATTTGTGCTTGTCTTAATATATATGCATAAATATTTGTAATTTTTTGCAATGGCAACAAATATTTCTAATAAAGAATTGAACAAGTTTTTTTTTCTCTGAATGTAGTCATTTGAATGGCAAATCAATTTATTTTTTATTCCAAGCCATTATACCTACTACATCTTGGAGTATTTTGTTTATGGGAAAAAAAATTATAATGTCACATGACATTAACATAATATTCAATTACTTTTTTGTGTACTTAGACGCGATTATAGAGCTCGACATTTTTAACCCCTGACGTAAAAAGAGGGGTGTAATAATTTTCACGTGGATGTGTGTGTGTCTGTCTATGACTTCGTAGCTCTCAAAACGGATACACCGATTTTAATGCGGATTTTTTTTGTCATTTGATAGCCAGTTCCTTGCCCTTGTTCTTATAGCTATGTTTGGATATCACAACTTGAGGGTGTTGTGAAAAACACATGTTATTTAATAAATATATGTATCAAATGAAAAGGTTTGACTAGTAGAAAACTATAGTGGATGATAAATGTCGCGGTTTTTTTTATTTAAAATTTATGGTATTAGTTATTATTAGAATAGATTTGACTGGGTAGGTCTATCAATAATTATAAGGCGTCCATATTCTTCTTTGTTTAGCTTTTATGAATTAAAATCAAATATCTAATAGTAGTCCATAAGCTATTAGGAATGTTGATAAACACCATTGTTGCCTCTGCCAGCAATTATCAAATGCAATAAAGCTATGGTACCTATAAAGGTTTCTACATAATCAGTTCACTAATGAAATATCTCATTCTTTGTCTCTGACAAGCACCATACCATATATACCTACTGCTTATACATAATAAATATACTACTTATAAACTTAAGAATGTTTAGTATGTAATTACCTACTTTTATCATTTTCCTTAGACCTCCAATGAGTCTAGATTTCAATTATATTATTAAGTATGTATAAACATTTATCTTAATGTCTCAAAATGGGTTCAATTATCTCTGTTTTGTTTTGTTATTTAGAACAATTATCTTGACCATGTTATTATTTCGTATTTTTACAACAACCTTATTCACCTTGTGTTGAGGCATGTACAGACGCCAGCACATCCAGCTACCCCAATCTGTCAAATTTCTACTATAGATTTTTTACTTTATCACATATGCATAAGGTTCACTTTCAATTGGAGCAATTTGACAGATTGGGGTAGCTTGATGTGCTGGCGTCTGTCTGTACATGCTCTTTAGTAAGTAGGTACACCAAAATTATAACGCCTGCATAATATTATCATGTTGAACATGATGGTTTAAATAGCGGTCTTATCACTACGTTAGATCTCTCCAAAATAACTGAAAGTAACATAAGTATAACCACGATACACATATATAGACCACGAACCGGAAGACGCAGCGTGGGCAGGCCCCCTACAAGATGGACCGATGATCTTGTGAGGCGCTGGAAATCGCTGGATGCGTATAGCGCAAGACCGGCATTTGTGGAGATCTTTGGGGTAGGCCTTTGTCCAGCAGTGGACGTCTTTCGGCTGATATGATGATGATGAACATAAGTATAACGAAAGGAATTCACTCTTATTCCTACCAGCTCTAAAAGACAAGGTTTTCTAGGACTACGTAGCAGCCCAACATGACTGCTGGTCGCCAATCCACGATGACGAATCCAGGCCCCTTGGCCAGAAGTGCGCAATGGGGGTCATGTTCCCCCTGCCCAGTATATGGCGACGAGAGGCCCCCATCCGCCCCGAATCAAGGTGGTAGGAAACGGAGTGAGACTCCGCCACTATCGCTAGGGCAATACTAGCGGAAGCGTTAGCTAGATATTCCTAGTAAAACGAATGATTGAATCTTAAAAATTTGATTAAAATTGTGAGAGCCCTCGTCGAGAACCCGGTGTTAATGGATATACAATCAATATCCCAAATGTCCCGGTCGAAACGCAAGAAGATACTGCGCCTACCTAAAACCGTTCATTTATAACAAAGTTAATAAATCCTTGAGCTTCTGTGATGCTAGAATTGTTTTAAATATAGAACTGATTACTTGGACCTACGAAGATACCGAAGCCCTACTGAAAATAATTAATAACTTACTAAAAAACTATTATTTTCACGCCATGAAATGATCGCTCCCACCTTCAATCGGACAAGCTGACCACATCTTCGCGTGATTACTTCGAGCGTGAATTGTACAATATATCCACGTCAACAACCGCCCTGAGCCGTGGCTCAAAAACCCCAAAAGATAGATCTAGCGCGGGCTATTTAGTCTGTACCTTTATTTGCTAAAACTTTCCACTAGCCTCTATTGTCGGGCGACGCAGTGAAAACCTCCTCCTCCTCCCTGAAAAACTAACTGTAACGTCATGTTAAAAAAGATTCTTTTTCCTCAGCGCTACGACATCTCCTTCTTTAGACGTGGTTTAAAAAGAGTATTAATCTCACGGTAGGCAGCGGTTTGCTGTGCCCCCTGACATTGCAAATGCCCATGAGCAGCGGTTACCACTTACCATCAGGTGGGCCGCTAGCTCGTCTGCCTCCAAAAGCAATAAAAAAAGAATTGGCAATACAAATGATCGGGGATGACGGCAGGTCTATTCAAACTATCTCAGACACCTAGAAGTAATACCGCCAATAACACTTTGCTCAACCTGAGAGTTGAATTAAGGGTGCACTTTCATAATACTCCAAGGTCATGCCATACTTGGCATTCCTACTAGTGAAATCCCTTCTGATCCGCAATCGGACGTGCGGCCCACGTTTTCGCATAGTAACGTAGTTCGACTATTGTAACTTCTCTATAAACCGAGCCAACGAAAACTGAGTAAATAAATTTAAAAAAAATAAGAATTTACACTTAATTGGACAATGGTATAATATTTAATTTGAATTTTTAAAGCATTATTCGCAATGCAAAGCGTTAATCTAATCTCAAAAATGGGAAATCATAAATTTGATCGTCCGGCGGGTCTCGACCTGCACCATCTACCAATCCGGGGTAGGCGCTCTGCGTTAAGCTACGAACGATACACACTGGCAGATCCAATTTAGGATTCCCTTGTTAACACCCTTCCGGGGGATGTAGGTATTATCTATCGGCTTTGTTTTTCTAGAAACATGTCGAAAAAGAATTCTAGAAACAACGAGACCCGCCGGACGATCAAATTTATGATTTCCCATTTTTGAGAATGGTATAATAATTACGACCTCATTTTAAACTCTATTGTGTTGTAATAAGAGTCGAGACCAATGAGTTATAAATATACATACATAGACCCACGCCTGTTTCCCAGAGGGGGAGCCAAGACAACGGATCTCCATTTGTCACGGTCTTTGCCTGGTTTACTGTCATCATATTCTTCATATATGTTGGTCGGTTTAGGATCCTTCTGACCCGGTCTTTCTTGAAATCATCTTCGATTTGGTCAGAGAATATTCTACGAGGTGTTCCCCTTCCGGCTGTAGCATTCACACAGGGCAGGTATACTCGTTTTGACATTCTTCTTAATTTAATAACTATATTATAATGTCAGCAGACAATAAACATGTAATTTTTGGCCAAAATATATTGGACTGGCCGGATCTAAGCTAGAGGTGCGATCCCCACCCACTAGGTTAAATATTTGTGTGATGCGCACGATTTGTTGTTAATTCGTTCCGTGTCTGGGTGTAATTTATCTATAATATGTTTGTATTTGGAAATATAATAGTAATATAACAGTCTGATAATACAAGTTCTGCCTAGTTTGGGATCAGATAGCCGTTTAGTTGTCCCAAGATATTTATTATTATTATTTATTACGTAACTTTAGGTGCTTAATTTGCATATGTAACTAAACGACGTGTAACACATCAACATTCATAATACACAAATATTATTGACTTCCCGTTCACAAGAATAACTATCAGCTGATGTATTTTGAGCCTAAAACGTAGTTTCCGTATTAGATAAACTGGTTTTGTTTAGTTTCGTGGGTAGGTAGCGTTATTTGAGTTTAGTCCACTGTTTATGTTACACCCTGTAAGTATAAGAAAATGAAAAGAAATATTTTATTTTCAACTCGCATACGAAAAATGTGGTATTACAATTTTAGTAAATATTTTTATAGATTTACTAGCTGTGCTGTGTAAATTTTATAAATTTGCTTTGCTATAAACCTCACGGAGCCCGAGACCTTTCCAACGAATGCAAAACCGTGGAAATCGGTTCGTGCGTTCTGGAGTTATAGCGTCAGGAAGGAAAACCCGACTTATTTTTATATAGATTTATTATTATAAATATTATCCGTACTGGCATGAAAAATGGCCCTATCTCAGCTATTACTACATTTCTCTCGCTCCTGGCACACCTCTTGCCTCGTTTTCTAATTATATACTTCATACATGCTTGCCAGCTTAGGGTACTTATGACCTGGCCTTTCTAGAAAACATCTCCGACTTGGTCAGTGAATGTTCAACGAGATCTTCCCATTCCGATTGTACAGACGCCAGCACATCCAGCTACCCCAATCTGTCAAATTTCATTTATAGATTTTCAGCTTTCTCACATTAGCATAGGGTTCACTTTCAATTGCGGAAATTTGACAGATTGGGGTAGCTTGATGTGCTGGCGTCTGAACCAATCACAGACACAACCTACGGGTAAACTTCTTTTCTCAATCTTTCATTCATCCTTTTTAAATACCCAAAGTATCTAAACGTAAGGTTACGCTTCGAAAGAAATCGCTAAACATAAACAACATACGGTTTTTTTTATATAAATGTCCTGGGACATAATTCACACATCCATCTGATCCCATATTAAGCAGAGCTTGTACATTCAAATTGATTAAGTACTTTTTGAAGTCTTTTTAATGTGGTATTCCTCGAAGCGCTACCATTTTGAGGCGCTACTAATGAGGCGCTCCTGTTTTATTCCTCGAAGCGCTACTAATGAGGCGCTCCTGTTTTATTCCTCGGAGCGCTACTTTTAGTAGCGCTCCCGATAGCAATTAAAAATATTAACTTTTATTTCCTCGAAGCGCCACTATGATTAACTTTCGAATAGAGATAGGATACTAACTGAAACTATCGGTAAAAGTAAAACACATTATTTTATACAATTTTTAAAAACTCCTTGAATATAGATTGGTTTAAAAAAATTGAGCTTGCTTTGGCATTGCTTTCGGCACTATAATGAAATAATGACCAATGTAGCGCTTCGAGGAATACCTCTTTTTAATTTACAATTCTTATAACTTCCTCATTTCCATACAGATTTAATGTTGTTTTCATTGCTTCGCTCATTTATGGTCGGCTTTTTATGAGGCTATTAAAATTATCAGTCAGCCTATTTGATAACTAAAGTTTAATAATACGACGTTACGGTAACAGTTGAACCTTGACGATGTCTTAATACGAGAGCAGTAATGGTGTTTTTTGTATAGCTATTGTATCTACTGATGTTGGGTTGTCTCTACCTATATATAGCAGAAGCCAACAGTTTCCACTTGTATAAATAAATAAGGATTTTGAATAGGTATAATTTTAGCTTTAACTCGGATATTACGATTAACAGGATGTAACTCGCTACATAATATATAATCGTCATCGCCCATCTCATTCCGTAGGGGCGCGTTTCTTTTATATAGATTTTCAACTTTATCACGTAAGCATAAAGTTCACTTTCAATTGGCGAATTTTGATAGATTGAGGTACCTTGATGTGCTGGCGACTGTACATATAAATATAGCACCTACTTATGCGTTTAATATTTGATACATTGACATATATGCTTCAATATAATAATAATAGCCAACATGTGGATGACACCATTTTTGTTTTCTGCTGATGAATGCATACAGAAATAAAAATGCATGCAGAAAAGGTTATGTTCGTGGATACATGTGTACTACAAAAACCGCCCTTATCGCCTTCTAAATAAAAGGAGCTCTCGTGGACAAAGTGTTTCCACTGATGTCGTGTCGTCGAACGTGCCTACCGAATTGTTTCGTATGTTATGTATATTCAATGTTATTTTTTTGTTGAGCTTATTTATTACATGAAGGAAAATAGGACAAAATAGCTAGCTCATAGCTAGATGCTCTCACCGGTCCGTAGGTGATTCGCGAGGTTAAGCGACTAGGCTCGCGGTCAGTCCATAGATGGGTTTCTACCAAAGTGGTTTAATTTATGAGCGTCTCCGTGCTTCGGTGGGCACGTTAAGCTGTCTGTCCTGGTTGTAGTCGTTATACGATAGTCGTGAAGCCATGTCAGAGGCGGCTTTAACAATTCTGACACTAGGGTAACCACTGCCCATACGGTAAGTAAGTATAGGACAAAATAATGCTCCTTGTGATATTAAATGCTATGTTAATTTGCCAACGCATAGATAATGTTATGTATGTGCTTACTATTTGGCTGACTAAGCATGCTTGTCCATCAGTTTTTGACAGTTCCAGACAGTTCGCAATTAGTGAAGCCCTCACACGTAACCAATTCTTTTTGTAATAATAATCTATTTTATTAATGAACTCTCAGTCGAAATTAAAGCATCGAAATTAAAAAACCGGCGAAGCGCGAGACGGATTCGCGCACAAAGGGTTCCTATCTATAAAATCAAATATATTATCAAAAATATTATCTATATGTTGTATGGGAGCCACCTTAAATATTTATTTTATTTTTTAGTATTTGTTGTTATAGCGGCAACAGAAATACATCATCTGTGAAAATTTCAACTGTCTAACTAGAACGGTTCATGAGATACAGCCTGGCGACCGACGGACAGACAGAAAGGTATGTCTTAGAATTAGCGTCCCGTTTTACCCTTTGGGTACGGAACCCTAAAAAGGGAGCGTAAGAGTCACGCCCTTATAGACCAGGGTCGATAATTTTTAAAACCAAAGAAAATAATAGTAGGATGAAACCCATTATAAAAGGAGAATATTATAAAAATGAAAGGAAAAATAATTTACGGGTGATCTGAGGTCGGGAAGGGGATGGGGGTGAGTTTTTAAGGGTAAAAAACGGTTTTATAATAAATAAATATTTTTAATCAAATAAATTTAGGCGTATTTGGGACATAAAAAGGTAAGTTTTCACCAAATTTCGTCAAAAAAGAAAAAAAAGTAAAAGATAACAATAAAAAAATAAAAACTTGGTTTTTTGAATTATTCACATAAATTTTGACGTTATGTGAAAAAAGTGTAAATACAAAAGTGTTAGATCTTTTTATTACCTACAACTTTGCCATTTGACTTTTTTCGATAGGTCTTTTAGTTTTGCCGGAAATCGAGAAAAACCGTTGTTTACCCTTAAAAACTCACCCCCATCCCCTTCCCGACCTCAGATCGCCCGTAAATTATTTTTCCTTTAATTTTTATAATATTCCCCTCCTTTTATAATGGGTGTCATCCTACTATTATTTTATTTCACTTTTTATTATTTTTAAAGGCTTCTACCCTGGTCTATTATTGAAATCTTCAAATAAAAATCCATGTGCTGAATTTCTTCTATCTTATTTATTTACATGTTGTATATAACATTGTGTATGTCCGCAAACAAGAATAAAAGCTCCATCTTGCTATTTCGGCCTATTTGTCTTGTAAATATTAATTAATTCCATTGTAACAAGAGCTCGAGGCTAAACAGTTGTTGATTTCCTCATCATATTTGAATTATATATTTATATTTGGAACTAGCTGTGCCCCGCGGATTTACCCGCGTTAAACTTTTTAAATTATCACAGCTCCTCCCCCGTAGGTGATAGCGTGATAATATGTAGCCTCATATGTATAATATATTATACATAATGGTGACCCGACCTCTTAGTGATATTCATGCAAAATTTGAAGTAAATCCATGCAATTTTTGAGTTTCGCCGGGACATACATATTGTAGATCACGCCCCAAGTATTTTAACAAAATATTAAAATATCAAAGTCATGAGTTTGATGGTGCTTGTTTAAATAACTGCTCGCTCAACGAAAAAATGCATTTGTCGATAATCTGTTAACCAAAGGGAGATGAATGGGATTGTGATGTTTTGCTGACGACCTTGGTACATTAAATTATATTTTAATCGTGTACAGTTTTGACTTTCCTACGACTTTATTATATGTATAGACTAGTCCCTCCCTCTTACCCGCCACTGCAACTCCTGTAAGCCAGGATCAACAGTGGCACACAATGAAATTACACTGAGCGGTGAGGCTCAGGCATGTCCCGAACTGTCTTGGATCCCGCAACAAATTTAATCACAAAAAGAATCATCTTGGGAGGATATGGCATAATTGTCACGCTTGGCCGACGGGTTGGCGATTGCAGTAAGATAGTCATAGTACTCATAAGAAAGCTGTTGCCCGTCCTCTGGGGCTCTACCGGCTAAATCGCCGAACATGGTTTTCGTAAATGGCGTTCAAATAAATAAAGGTTAAAAATGACTTAATCAATCGTCAAGTTAAATCGGCTTCCACGACCACATGTGACGTCATAAATGGTCCGGAATCGATTTTCAACGTTGAAGCCGATTTAACGATTGATTAAGTCATTTTAACCTTTATTTATTTGAACGCCATTCATGAAAACGATGTTGGGCGACTTAGCCGGTAGAGCCCCTGGTCGATATTCCCTCGGGTCGAGTTCTACGCCCCCCCCCCCCACTTGTCGAATCACTGACTGTCTTGGATCCCGCAAGGAATTTAATCAGAAAGAATCAAGGAGGAGTGTGGAAATGAATAATTCCACTTCCCTAAAGAGCAAAGCGGGAGACAGAGTGAGATAACGAGACTGGAGCCAGGTAAAACGAAATAATAGCGACTAGAAAGGCCATCAGCAAAAACATGAATTTTAAGGGCCTTAATAAGTAGTATATCAGTTATCTGGTTTCCACAGGACAAGCTCTGCTTGTTTTAGGATCAGATGGCCGTGTGTGAATAATGTCCCAGGATTTTATTATTACTTTAATAAGTTACTCGTTGGCCATGATAGATGTGACATTTACCCTGTGGCATAATCGGTAAACGCTTGCTTTTCACACCGGAGGTCGTGGGTGCGATTCCCACCCAGGACAGATATTTGTGTCCATGAACATGTCTGTTTGTCCTGAGTCTGGGTGTAATCACACTAATATTATAAAGGCGAAAGTTTGTGTGTGTGAGTGAGTATTGTTGTTACTTTTTCACGTCTAAACGGCTGGAGCGATTTAAATAAAGTTTGGTATGGAGTTAGCTGACACCCTGGATTAACACAGGCTATAATGTATAAACTTTACGGGGCATAGCTAGTTATCTATATAAGTATATATTTACAAAAATAAGTACTATATAAAGTATATCAGTTATCTGGTTTCCATAATACAAGCTCTGTTTAGTTTGGGATCAGATGGCGGTGTGTGAATATTGCCCTAAGATATTATATTTCTCCGTAGTTTGGTAACTGATATAAATTTCCAAAAACTGTATGTTGTTTATGTTCGTAACAGTATTAGGTATTCGCGCAGTGAGATCTTTGAACTCCTTGAATATTATCGTGTTACAGTTGTGTTGAGACTTATTTGTTATTTGCACAGCCAACAAAACCTCTTACAGTTCAATGATACCAATACGAAATAGTGTACACAAGTTGACAGTCCATTCTGCGTATTTATTTGACAGTTAAGTATGTCAAGTGTGTCCTCTATATTTGTGGGCAAGAAATAAACTTATTGACTTGATTATATATTTTTTAGGGTCCCGTACCCAAAGGGTAAAATGGGCAAGCAGAGCATACGCCAATTCTTCATTGGGGTGTATTTGGAACCTGCCCTTTTTCGAGAACAAATCTGGCTTGTTCATAGAAAGACGCAATCTACTTCTCCAACCGTGTCATTCATCATCATAATCATATCAACCGAATGTCCGTCCACTGCTGGACAAAAAGCTCCCCTCAAGATTTCCACAATTGCTGGTCTTGCGCTATTCGCATTCAGCGGTTTCCAGTGACTCGCACAAGATCGTCCCATTCACAGTGGATTATATCTTTTCCTTGTAATCATCAAGTATGTCATTAAATTAAACTGGTATTGACATTTGTCTGTAACCCGTGTTGCTAGCAGTAATAATAATTGTTATTTAAATACTAAAGACTTAATATCGTTTCCTCTTCCATAAATCAAAGCTCTATACGGTTAATATATGCGTTTGCGCAATAATATCGATTTGGCGTTAATTAAGTAACCTAACATAATCAATAAGGTAGTTATCAATATTCCAAATCATGTGTTATTGCATATAGCGAGATCCAATTTGCTTGCTTAATAAGATGATATGCTGTCGATGTGGGTTGACCGACTGCTAGGATCTGAGTAAAGTTGAAGCAGGACCGGATAATAACAATTATAAATAACTAGCTGACCCGGAAGACTTCGTAATGCCTCACCTCACTTCGTAATGGTGACCGTAGCCTAGTTGGTAGTGCTCCTGCCTACGAAGCTGGTGGTCCTGGGTTCGAATCCCGGTAAGTGCAAATATTTGTGTGAGGAGCACGAATATTTGTTTCTGAGTCATGGATATTTTCTATGTATATAAGTATTTATCTATCTATATAAGTATGTATATCGTCGCCTGGTACCCATAGTACAAGCTTTGCTTAGTTTGGGGCTAGGATGATCTGTGTAACATTGTCCCTAGGTATTATTATTATACAATGTATCTTTTGAGTCTTTATGACTAAATTTATTCTTCTGAATACATTATCAAAGGGCATTCCTTAACTAAACGAAGTCATTCAGTCAACACATTATCATTATGTAGTAAATAATATAGTCTTAAAATTTTCGTTATCGCATTATGAAATTACGTTCCATTTTGCATTTTTATATCTTCGTCTGTTGTCCGTGATTCATACATTAAACATGTATATTAGTAAAAAACAACATTTTATGCCAGTTCTTAATATGTCAAGTGGGTTTCTAAAAACAGCGTGGTATTGATAGTATAGTGGTTTTTTAAACAATGTCAACACGTATAGTATAATAATAATAATGTCCTCCTAACCGAATTTCGGCCACGGCGGCCAGTCTCAACACAGATTAGCCATCTGCGCGCGGGACATAATAGGTCTTTACCTATGAAATTGCCGTTTTGTATGAAAAAATTTAAACGAATTTTTTTCATGAATTTTTTTATTTGTATTAATCGAAGTAATCACCCATGCAATCAATGCATCTTTGCCATCGCAGTGGCAGTTTATTGATGCCCTTCTTAAAGGAATCAGCTGGACGGGAGGCAACAAATTCTTCAAAGGCATTTTGTACTGCCTCTCGGGTATTGAATTTTTTTCCCGCCAAGAAGTTATCCAAATTCTGGAAAAAGTAGTAGTCTGTAGGCGCAAGGTCTGGTGAGTAGGGCGGATGACGGAGAGCTTCCAACCCCAGTTCTTGCAACTTGGAGACCGTCTGCTGTGCAGTATGAGGTCGCGCGTTGTCGTGCAGGAGCAGCGGAGACGAGCGATTGACCAATGCTGGTTGGAGATGCGCCAGCTTCTCCATCATTGTGCTCAGTTCTTCACAGTACACATCTGCAGTAATGCTCACCCCGTTTGGTAAGAAGCTGTGATGAATCACACCGGCGCTAGACCACCAAACAGTGACCATCACTTTTCTAGGGGTAAGTTTTCGTTTAGGGCATTGTTTAGGTGCTGAACCAGGATCCAACCAACTTGCTGAGCGCTTGCGGTTATCAAACAGAATCCATTTTTCATCGCAGGTAACAATGCGGTTCAAAATTCCTTCATTTGTGTGTCTGTTGAGCAGTGCAAGGCACGTCTCGACGCGTACTTCGCGCTGGCGATCATTGAGTTCGTGGGGCACCCATTTGTCAAGCTTTTTTACCTTGCCAATTTGACGCAAATGGACCAATATTGTTTTGACGCTAACGTCGAAAGCTGCTGCTAATTCAGCCGTAGATTGTGTATCATCAGCTTCCACAACCGCCTTTAATTCGTCATTGTCGACCAAAGTCTTCGGACGACCGCGAGGTTCATTTTTCAGGTCGAAATTTCCAGAACGGAAGCGAGCAAACCAATAACAGGTGGTGCGTTGGTTTGTAGTGTTAGCTCCGTAAACGTCGTTGATGTTGCGTGCCGCTTGTGCCGCGTTGCTGCCACGACGGTACTCATATTCCATAATTACTCGAATTTTTAACGTATCCATGATGACGAAAAAGATTGAAATGCGATGAAAATGTAACACTAATCAATAAAGAAATGACTACTTTTGGAAAAAAGAATCCATGTTTTTAAAATAAAATTAATTTGAAATTAGAATTCTTAGCCAAACAAAAATTATTTTGATTTGAAATGGCCAGTACTGCAGAACGGCAATTTCATAGGTAAAGACCTAATATTATAGTGCTCAAGTGTGTGCGCAAACATAGGAGCACTTTCTATTCCATCACTTTCATGATCCGATGGGACGCCTAGCGACACGACCGGAAAGAGGTCAGGCACAGGACCGACGGCTTTACGTGCTCTCCGAGGCACGGGGGTATAATACCGCCAACTCCCAGACTTCGGACTGATGCTGAGAAATTTTTCTTTTTACAGAAAAGTCCTAAAATCGCTTTTGGCCCGACCCGGCATTTGAACCCAGGACCTCGTTATCTGCGGGTGAACACGCTACCGCTAGACCAACGAGGCAGTCACGTGTAGTATACAAAGATATAGACTGGCCTGTTAGTCTAGTGGTTAGTGGCCCTCATTGCTAAGCCAGTGGCCGTGGGTTCCACCTTCACCCAGAACAAATCTTTGTGTAATGAGTATGATTATTTGTTCCGTGTCTGGGTGTAATTTATAAATATTTAACACGCTCAGCGCCATGTATATCGTTTGCGTTACACACTGTCTAAATACTTGTGTATCTTTTATACACAAGCACCATTCTAGTCAAGCGCCGTGTATCGCTAACGCGCACACTTCCATACATTCTGTCTAGCAAAAAAAAGGGAGGGGGAGGGATGAAAAAAATCTTTCCTCTAAGACGTCTAAACTATTTTAGAGACTAAAAACAAAGAAAAATATCAAAAACATTTGGCGGTATTGGCTTATAGGGCTTGGCGCCGAGCGTGTTAAGTATGTTTATCAGTTGTCTGGTTGCCATATTGTAATAATTAATTAATTATATATAGTTGGCTCTGCCTATTTAGGATTTGAGATCTGATAGCAGTGCGTAAGGGTCAGCGCAAACAGAGAGGAGCGTAGCGAAGAGGATTTTATTAAGGCACTTGAAAATCAGCTATAGAGCTATAGGAATAAAGTGCATATATGCTTGAACCTGACAAAATGCTCGCGCAGTCTCGCGCATTATAATGTTCAAGCATACATGCACTTTATTTAAATAATTTTAAAGTTGATTTTCTAGTGCCTTAATAAAATACCCTCCGCTGCGCTCCTCTCTGTCTACGCTGACCCTAAGTCGTCCCAAGATAATTAATTAATTATTTTTAACCCTGGCGGCGAGTCTCAATGGATACTAGCCATTTGCGCCGGACATATTGTAGTACACTAATTTCTGCGCAAAAACAGAATTTCACTTCAATCAGAGTTCACTCTGATGATCTGAGGAATCTGAGGATCTGAGGAAGCGATAAGGTACAGGACCGTGAGCTTTACGTACTCTTCAAGTCACGAGGGTGTCTCACCGACAACTTCCAGACTCTAAGTTGATACTGTAAACTTTACGTAACAGAAATCACTTTTTGAACCCAGGGCCTCTACCGGCTAATTCGTTGAACATCGATTTCTTAAATGGCGTTCAAATAAATATAGGTTCAAAATGTTAAATGACTTAATCAATCGTTACATCTGCTTCAACTTTGACAATCGATTCCGGACCATTTATGACGTCCTATGTGCTCATGGAAGCCAATTTAACGATTGATTAAGTCATTTTTAACCTTTATTTAGTAAAACGCCATTTAAAAAATCGATGTTCGGCGACTTAGCCGGTAGATGCCCAGGACTTCATAGTCAGCTGCTTAACACGCTACTGCTGGAGCTGGCTGAACGAGGCAGTCTGATTGTTATTAGTACACATGTGAAAGTAACACCGGGAAATAATAGTTCACACTAAGTACATAACTCAATAGTGAAAGTGTTTAGAAATGTGTATCCACTACTTGTATTGGGTTTAGCGTGTGAATTTATGAGGTACAGTTTGAATTTAAAATATGTGTTTAAGTAACGTGTTTATCTAGCTTACTTACAGGCAGTGGTTATCCAAGTGTCAGAGCTTTTCAACCCACCCAGTAGGCCTCTGATATGGCTAAACCGGCTAATGACTACAATTGGGACCAACAGCTTAACCGAATTTCCGAAGGACGGAGACGCTCCGAAATTAAAACTTTTTGGCGTTCACCCTTCAATAGTCAGACCGCGTGCCTAAGTTGCTTAACCTCGCCAATACCCCTCACCCTCCTCGTGCCTCGGTGAGCACGTAAAGCCGTTGGTCCTGTACCTGACCTCTTTCCGTTCGTGTCACTTCGTCCCATCGGACGAAGTGAGTGACGATGGAATAGAAAGTGCTCCTGTGTTTGCACACACACTTGAGCACTATAGTATGGCTAGCCTCCATTGAGACCGGCAGCCGTGGCCGAATTTCGGTTAGAAGGACATAATTACAAACAATTTTCGATTCAACACAGCTGAACATTTCTAAATAACATAACACAGTTCATTGACTGATTGCAAAGGCATGATGCATTTGTCCTTATTTTTAATGTTTCTATTTGATAATAAAATGTATTGCAATTTGTAATAGATAAGTTGTATAAATTCATGTCAGCTGATAACATTATTACCACGTTTACCTACTATGAATGCATCAAAAGGAAATGTTTGAAATACATTGGTGAGTAACAATCAAAACTCGAGGGTTTGGTATAAAATGACACCGCCAACGGCCAGACCTACCAGATATTTTTCGTGCCAGACAAATTTCAGTATTATTTCCTGGTCAGGGGCTCTACTGAGCTCTACAGACCGGCTAGCACACAGCACCGAAAAGGCATTACATGGTTGACCTTCGGTTCGAATTTCGGCCATGGTGGTCAGTCTCAATAATGTCACCGAACATCTATTTCTTAAATGGCGTGCAAATAAATAAAGGTTAAAAATGACTTAATCAATCGTTAAATCGGCTTCTATGAGCACATGTGACGTCATAAAAGCCGATTTAATGAAGGATTAACTCATTTTTAACCTTTATTTATTTGAACGCTATCTAAGGAGTCGGTGTTCGGCGACTTAGCCGGTAGAGCCCCTGACCTTGGATTGAAATCCTGGACATAATTATTTAAATAATATAAATAAATAAATATCTTGGGACAAATAACCCACTGCCATCTGATCCCAAACTAGGCAGAGCCTGTCCAATGGCAAGAAATTACACCAAGACACATAAATAATGGTGCTCATCACATACAGATATGCTCGGTGGGAATCGAATCCACAACCTCTATCTTAGCAGTCAGGGTCATTAACCAATAAACAGGTAGGAAAATAGAGAGGAAAGGAGAAAGATCCACCAACAAGAACATAGCTCTTAAATACGTTAGAGGTTGGTTTAGTGCCAATGCTGATTGAAATTAATATTATGATCAACTATAACTACAATTTAACTTGATATGTGCTGACCTCTTGGAACATTCTCTGACCAAATCAGAGACGTTCTCAAGAAAGGCCAGGTCAGAAATACCCTAAACCGGCGAGCATGTATGAAGAATATAATGTCAGTAAACGAGGCAAAAGAGGTGTGGAAATGGAAATCCGTTGTCTCCGTCTACCCCTCTGGGAAACAGGCATGAGTCTATGTATGTATGTGCTGACGGCAAATAATAAACCACCACATCTAGAAGTCATCCCGTAGGAATATCCTTCAGAGAACGACCAGAAGTGTATCTCTATGTACAGACGCTACACATCCAGCTACACATCCAGCTACAATTAAAAGAGAATCTTACGCTTGTGTGATAAAGTTGAAAATCTATTAAAGAAATTTGACAGATTGGGCTAGCTGGATGTGCTGGCGTCAGTACATTAACCGTCATACCGCCAATAAATTTGCGGTTGAACCCGCTATCGCTACACCAGCGGGAAAATTACCATAACAAGGTCAAATTTAAAGTGTAACACTCATCATTCTCACTGCAACAAGTAAACAGCTATCCTTCTCAAAGCCTCGTTTAATGATTGTTGCCGTAATTGTCATGCCACCATAGCCTCACAATGAAAGTGTTACCCAAACTGAATATTAAAACGTTTCCTTGGTACATGCTCCCATTTCCCTCAATAGAAAGTTGAAGGCTCACTCCGAATGATGTAACGAAGCTTCTTCACAGTCTTCGATTTTCCTGAAGCTATTTACGTCGTATATAGTACAGGTTTTGCTTAGTTTGTGATCAGACGGTAGTGTGTTAGTTATAAACCTCGTGGCTAATGCTTGGGTAATGCATCTGTCCCTTTATGTTCTCTCAGTATCAGCTCGGGGTCTGAAAGTTAGCGGCCGAACACGTAAAGCAGTCGCCTATACGTAATGACTTTTCGGTGGTATCCGCTAGCAGTTCCATGATTGAGACAATAGAATGTGCATCTACGCGGGACGTATTAAAGTGCAGATTTCTTTGACAATTACTTAATATAAGCTAGCTAAATATCATAAAGATTATAAAATATTTTTTATAAATGTTTTAACAATCCATGTATCTACATGTCTATATGTAACTAGAAATAATTATGTAGGTATAGTTTACTATATTACTACAAACATGTTCCGATTATTTACAAGGGCTTTTTTAAAGTCTACGTGAATAAAATTTATTTTATTCACGTAGACTTTAATTTATAATTTTTTTATTTTGGATGTTTTTTATGTAAATTTTTGTGCACAAGTGTACATAACAGTCACCATTGTAACTGACCACCATGGCCGAAATTAGAACAGAAGGTCAATGTCGTTTCAGTTTCTGCTAGCCGTTCCGTGAGAGTGAAGGAAAAGAAATTGGATCCGTATTTGCGCTCTCATTTATGAGCACCATGGCTGTAATTCGGCCAGGAGAACATTATTATCCTTATTATCATGTCAGCCGAATGAGGTCCAATGCTGGACAAAGGCATTCCCAAAAGACTTCCATTCTTTGGAGTGATATGCCACGCTGGGCAGACGGGTTGGCGATAGCAGTACGATGGTCATAGTACACAGAGACGCGGCTCCCCGTTCTCTGGGACTTATTCCCTCGGGACGACATTTACACCCCTCACGGGATGAGATGGGGTGGGGATATTCTTTACCGTTAGAAAAATAGCCAATCCAGTAGGACATTAAAGTAATTTATAACTATGGCGATGATAAATATGTACGAGTTCTCTGTGTAACCGATATTGGAAGACGAAAATAACCTTAAGATACGAGCTGTTGATAGCGAAAGTGTTTCTGTGGATATTAAGAGCCATTTCACAAAATGATTACGCTCGAGTTTAGGTAAAAGACTGCATCATTGTTTATGTGTGCGTGTCTACCCACTCAAACGCAACGTAAACTGTGTAATACACGTGTCAAGAAGGACGAGGCTATCTTGAGCCGTAATCGTAATGTGAATTGATAAGAGATTTATAAAAAAAAAGTTTTATTTACTCTAACAAAGATTTCTAGCTAGATTAATAAGAAAACACGAATAGGTATGTTATGTAAAATATTTAATAAAAGTTGATACAAAAACGAACATAGTATTTTTAATATGCTAAATGCATATGACGATCACCGTAGCCTAGTTGGTAGTGATCCTGCCTACGAAGCTGGTGGTCCTGGGTTCGAATCCCGGTAAGTACAAATATTTGTGTGATGAACACGAATATTTGTTTCTGAGTCATGGATGTTTTCTATGTATATAAGTATTTATCTATCTATATAAGTATGTATATCGTTGCCTGGTACCCATAGTACAAGCTTTGCTTAGTTTGGGGCTAGGATGATCTGTGTGACATTGTCCCCAGATATTATTATTATTATATTATATTTGCCGTAAAGGCATTGATCTTGACGGTCACCGCAGCCTAGTTGGTAGTGTTCCTGCCTACGAAGCTGGTGGTCCTGGGTTCGAATCCCGGTAAGTGCAAATATTTGTGTGATGAGCACGAATATTTGTTTCTGAGTCATGGATGTTTTCTATGTATTTATGTATTTATCTATCTATATAAGTATGTATATCGTCGCCTGGTACCCATATTACAAGCTTTGCTTAGTTTGGGGCTAGGATGATCTGTGTGACATTGTCCCCAGATATTATTATTATTATTATCTTGCATTTCTCGGGTCTATGATTTCCGGCAATACGGAGTCTTGATAAAACCGAACCAATTTGGGTAGCATTTGAAACAAAAACATATAATTATACTACAAAAAACTAAAATCTTACATACATACATACTTCATAATAAATAAAACCGTACCTTATAAAAAAATACAAAACTATGTGGTCGCAGTATATGAACTACTTCACTGTACGAGCGCTCGAAAGTCGGGACGCGGGAAAAATGGCACAGGTCCTACCTTGACGGGCGCTCGCGCCGTACTAATCGGCGCCCACCCGTGTATCGTAATTTATTGTAATTTAAACTGATGTTCAAATCGATATTATGACAAATTAATTGCAAATATTTAAAAAAATACTGTAGTATTCGATTCTCCAAAGAACATAGTTTATTTTGGTATAATTTTATTTTAGTAATTACGCTTTATTTAAACCAAAAATCACTATGAATTTCAAAAAAAAAACTTAAAATTGGTGTAAGTATTTATTTTTTTTACTAATTAATGGTAACAAAATTCAAGAATCTGTTACATTAAACGACGAATAAAATATATGTCTCATGCAGAATTTATTTTTTTAGCTTAGTTTATTTAAGTATAATTGCTAGATACAGGACTTTGAAATTGACTCTGCGGCGATTTTTCATTAAAATGGTTGTGGGAGATGAGTCACTACAGAACAAGCAAATTTTTTTTGGTAAATGTGATACATTAAACGTAAAAATAAACGATTTTTCCATATTTAACATGTATTCAATAATTTCTGGGTATTACTTAAGATGGTAATATAGGAGCCCGAAATCTTAGAAATTCGCGCGAAAACGTGAAATGGCTCTTAACACCACTTGATTGATTAAAGTTATTTTATTTGAACACATTTTTTATACAGAAATGTGGTTTTACTAAGATGAGTGCGAAAGTTTTGTTACTCAATCAATCACAGTAATAGCGTAAATTGCTGAACAGGTTTCGATGAAAGTTTGAATTGAATGAAAGATTAGCTAAATTATCATCATCGTTATGCCAGCTGAATGAGTTCCAGTGTTCAGTTCAAGAGAGAAGACTCCCCCAAAAGATTTCCACAATGGAATGGTGTCCACCGTTTGGAAGGATATGCCATAAACGTTGGTTGGCGGTATGATGTTTATCGTGCATAGAGAGACGCTGCTGGTCGTTCTCTGGAGGATATTCCCTCGGGATGACTTCAACGCCTGCCAGCGGATGACGTGGGGTGGCGATATTCTTTGCTGTCAGCACACATCACATAACTAATTCAGCCAGCAAGGGCACTAAACCAACCTCATACGTATATATTTAAGAGCTATGCTCTTGTTGGTGGATTCTTCTCCTTTCCTCTCTGTCTTCGTTATGTGCATTGACTTCTTGATAAGACCCTAATTCCACTTCCTCTTTGATCTGATCCATGCAAGTTATCCTTGGGTCAAGCCACACTTCTTCTTTCCCGTCCTTGAAGTTTCTTAAACGATGACATGGATATCTTTTAAGAAACTTCAAGGATTTCAAGGAGCTTTCAGAATAATTGATTAAATTGGTGCCGTTTTTTAAGGTCTTGACTACTATTTTCTATATCATCAATGTTTGTATCTGTCTGCCGATTACCCATTCTTCACGCATATTAACGAACGGTAAAGGTAAACGTTTTACAAATAAACAAAGCAACTGTAGAGGTTTCTGAATGGGGAAATTTACATCCATGACGTTGTCAAGCAGCCATATTTCAATGACCCTCAATATTCGGTCGTGTTTTTTCCTGATTATTCCCACATGCACATCAGGTTTTTTGACGAAAACGGTTGTTAAAGAAGGAAACTTCATCGGATACGATAAACTTTCCTTCTTTATTAACCGTTTTCGTCATTCCAAGATCTAAGATATCTTTTCAGGTGTTTTCGTATAAATGGACCTTAATTTATATCATATTCTAATCAATTATCATCATCAATCAGCATTATCATTATCAGCATGTCAAAGAAAATAACATCTCAGAAATTAGACGTAAGTTTACGGTGTTGTAAGAAAATGGCTATTTAATTAAACCCTTACTTCTGTCTAGTTGACTGGCCTGTTAGTCTTGTGTGTGACCCTGACTGCAAAGCCTGAGGTCGTGGGTTCGATACACATCAATGACAAATCTGAGTACGATTACTTGTTCTGTGTCTGGGTGTAATTGGAACGAAGTTCCTTATCGCGCGTTGTGAACGGGGGCTAGACGGAAAAAAATCTTACGAAAAGTGGTCACGACACTCTTTGCAGCAGCTGTGCGGCGTGCGCATGTTTCTCTGTCTGTCTCTCTCTCTCTCTCCCTCCCTCTCTTATAGAAAGCAAGCCAGATATTTTAATTTCTATTTCGCATTGAACAGTGTGGTGTCGCGTCGATTATTTTTGTTGAGTGTATACAGGTTTTTTGTACATAACAGATAATAAGAAATAACTTCGTTCCATCCGGGTGTCCCTTGACACCTCTCAAGTTTTTTATCTATAATATTTATGTATTTAGATATATATAAGTACAGTTTCAAACATCTTTAAAATTACACTAATATTATAAAGGCGAAAGTTTGTGAGTGTGTATGTTTGTTACTTCTCCACGGCTAAACCGCTGGAGCGATTTTAATAAAATTTGGTATGGAGTTCGCTGACACCCTGGTTTAACACATAGGCTATAATTTATAAAGTTTAATGCAGGTAAAACCGCGGGGCTAGTAAAATATCTATAAATTTAAGTGCGGGTGGATATCAAACTCACAAACCACGTGGTATCCGGCCCCATGTGCGTTAACTGCTCCGCCACCGCACGGTGCTTCTCAGACTCGAATTTATACCACCCATTCGATATTTCGGTCGAAGACGGTCACCGTAGCCTAGTTGGTAGTGCTCCTGCCTACGATGCTGGTGGTCCTGGGTTCGAATCCCGGTAAGTGCAAATATTTGTGTGATGAGCACGAATATTTGTTTCTGAGTCATGGATGTTTTCTATGTCTATAAGTATTTATCTATCTATATAAGTATGTATATCGTCGCCTGGTACCCATAGTACAAGCTTGGCTTAGTTTGGGGCTAGGATGATCTGTGTGACATTGTCCCTAAAAAAAAAAAAAAATTCTTAACGCAATTACGAACGCTTTTAACGCCATCTTAAGTACGTTTATCAGTTGTCTGGTTGCTATAGTATAGGCTCTACCTAGTTTGAGATGAGATGGCTATTTGAGGCGCTCATAGCTAGATGCTACGGCCGTAAGCGATCGGCGAGGTTAAGCAACTAGGCTGGCGGTCAGTCCATAGATGGGTGACCGCTAAAGTGGTTTAATTTCAGAGCGTCTCCATGCTCCGGAGGGCACGTTAAGCTGCTGGTCCCGGTTGTAGTTATTAGACAACAGTCGTTAGGCCATGTCAGAGGCCTACTGGGCGGCTTGAGCAACTCTGACACTTACCACTACCCATACGATAAGCAGCAAGATGGCTATTTATTTTATAATATCTACTATACTATAAAAATAATTCGGGTTTTCCTTCCTGACGCTATAACTCCAGAACGCACGAACCGATTTCCACGGTTTTGCATTCGTTGGAAAGGTCTCGGGCTCCGTGAGGTTTATAGCAAAGAAAATTTATAAAATTTAACGCGGGTAACACCGCGGGGCACAGCTAGTTATTTATGGGTAAAACATTAAGATTATATTGTAATAGTTATACTTATCAAGTTATTTTCTAATGTGAAAGTCCACATTGACTAATCGATATTTTTATAACCGAAGCATTTCGATATAGGCCCATCACGTTTTGCCGTTCTGTAATTAAGTTAATATGTTGTTGTGTAAAATGCAAACGCGTTTTAGCCTAACTAAATCGTGATATCCTCTAATTAGCGTGTCCTTGCGAATAAATTAATGTCAATATTCTCTATGATTTATTTGCTTTGCCACTAGCCGTGTGAGACATTTTTTGCTAATATCTATTTTGGATTAGTTGTCGCTCGTCCTTAAGTATTATGACCGGGTTAATTCGAGCTGATGATGTCCTAAATCTATGAGCCTATTGGCGTGGTTGGTAGCCTTTCACGCCGCAGGTCGTGGGTACGATTCCCACCCAGGACAGATATTTGTGTGCATGAACATGTCTGTTTGTCCTGAGTCTGGTTGTAATCGCACTAATATTATAAAGGAAAAAATAAAAAAAAAAATAAAGAAAAGTTGTACCCATGTGCAATTACTCACATACCTCTCACACACGCACGCTTAATCACATACACATAGGTACTCACACACACTCACACACACACACACACACCCACACACACACACACACACACACACACAAACAGGTTGGATGTTAGTTTAACTTAACTTAAATTCAATAATAATGAATAACTGTATAAAATGATGTATGTTGGTGCGGTACATTCCATACCTCAAGCACAACCGTGGCACGTTTTTACGACTGAACACTGTCTCCCAAAATACAGGCTTTAGCCTAGTTTGGAAAACAGTGTCAGTACCTTTTGTAATTAATCATGACAAAAATCTGTAAACACATGTGAATGTATTTTTGTTTTATCTGAGTCCAATAAAAAATTATTATAAAGGCGAAAGTTTGTGAGTGTGTATGTTTGTTACTCTTTCACGCCAAAACTACCGGACGGATTTTGATGAAATTTTGTAGTAATATGGCTTATATTTCCGAATAACACATAGGCTAAAATTTATAAAGTTTAACGCGGGTAAAACCGCGGGGCACAGCTAGTTATCTATATAAGTTTGTATTTACAAAAGAAAAGTAGTATATGTAGTATATCAGTTATCAAGTTTCCATAGCACGAGCTCTGCTTAGTTTGGGATCAGACGGCCGTGTGTGAATAATGTTCCACGATATTATATTTTATTTTCCTATTATATGTATAATTAAAAAAAAATCATAATTTGCAAGCCTGACTTAGTAGATTGTATCCTTAATAATAAATTTGTAAGGATCTTAGGAATTAAATAAATCAATCCTTCATTCATTCAAAAGTGAAGTAATAAAATGGGTAAGCATTCCAATTCGCCGTCTCATTCTCGCACATTGTCCTAATGGCATCTTCTTACTGTTCATAATATTATTGTTATTTTGTCTCGTTCTGTTTTGTAACGTGACTTGTTCATTAAATATCTTATTGTCTTCTTTGTGAATCCAAATTTGTCTCATATTCATTATACGTCCATTTGGCATTCAGGAATCAATATTCTGTTACGGCATATTCATAATATGGACTTATTATACAAATGGTTGTCTTGAATGCGCCTTATTTGGTCCGTTTAAATTATATAGTAGGTACACACGGCATATCAAGCTATACATTTCCAATATAAGTTGACCTCTCATCTATGGAAATCCTATACAACGCGAGATCAGCTGAAACTGGAAATGTGTAGCTTGCTATGCCGTGTGTACATAACATGTTTTGACGCATTAAAAACCTGATTAAAATATTGAAGATATAAAAAGTAACAATCATCGCGGATCAGGTTGATGCCTCATGTCTGATTGTCTCGTAGGTCTTGCGGGAGCGTGTTCAAACGTAGATAATGAGTTCCTGGGCTCATTTTTGACGGTCCCCGCAGCCTAGTTGGTATTGCTCCTGCCTACGAAGCTGGTGGTCCTGGGTTCGAATCCCGGTAAATGCAAATATTTGTGTGATGAGCACGAATATTTGTTTCTGAGTCATGGATGTTTTCTATGTATTTATCTATCTATATAAGTATGTATATCGTCGCCTGGTACCCATAGTACAAGCTTTGCTTAGTTTGGGGCTAGGATGAACTGTGTGACATTGTCCCCAGATATTATTATTATTATTAATTCCTGGGTCGGGCCAAAAAGTGATTTTGAGATCTGTGAAGAAAATTTCTCAGTATCAGCCCGAATACTTACAGTTGGCTGTATTATATCTCCGTGCTACAGAGAGCACGTAAAGCCGTCGTTTATGTAACGTCTTTCCTGTCGTGACGCTAGTTGTTCCATCGGATCATGAGAGTTATCGGCGGGCCTGTTGGCGAGGTTGGCAAATGCTTGCTTTTCACACCGGAGGTCGTGGGTTCGATTCCCAACCGGGACTGATATTTGTGTGCATGAACATGTCAGTTTGTCCTGAGTCTAGGTGTAATTATCTATATAAGTATGTACCTATTTATAAAAGATATGTAGTAAGTATATCAGTTATCTGGTTTGCTCTGCTTAGTTGGGGATCAGATGGCCGTGTATAAATAATGTCCCAGGATATTATTATTATTATTAGTGATGGAATAAAAAGTGCCCCTATGTTTTCGCACTCACTTGTGCACTATAACTGTCCCGTGCAGATGTCTATTCTCTGGTGAGACTGGCCGCCCGCCACGGCCAAAATTCGACGACGAGCACATTAAACATCGTCTATATTTAATCATTTTCGTTGGCATGTTTTACTGATGGTATTTCAAAATATTTTCATTGTAAAACTCATAATTGTAACAGACTGGTTTGTTTACATTCTGCTTTTTTCCAATCCCAAATATTTGTTTGGCGGAGTTATGCGCATATTTTCTAACGACATTATACGTATACGTTTGACTATTTGACAACATTTTTAGGATTCCGCACCCAAAGGGTAAAACGGGACCCTATCTAAGGCTGAGATCTATAGAGCGTACTTAGACTTTGCTCAGGCTTTACTTAGACAGAAGTTAATGCATGTAACGAAATTACAATTGGTGTTTTGACTTTGTCTGTCTTAGCTTATGCTAAGCATAATCTTAACTCCAAAAAGTCTATAAATACCAAATCAAAGTATAAGCTTAGCATACATAGCAAAGTTTTACGTAAGTAAAGTTTGAGCAAAGTCTAAGTACGCTCTATAGATCTCAGCATGAGACTCCGCTGCCGGTCTGTCCGTCTGTCACCAGCCTGTATTTCATGAACCGTGATAGTTACTTGGAATTTTCACAGATGATGTATTTCTGTTACCGCTATAACTAAAATACTTTAAAATAGATTGAAATCAATATTTAATAGTGCCCCCATACTACAAACGTGTGTTTTTTGGCTCATTATTGATAACTGTAAAATGTAGACGCTTGAATTACTCACAAAATATTTGGTTATATATTCAGTTTATGGTGGATCTCCATCCATAAAACGTGAATTTTGCTATTTTCTTAGATAATGCCGATAGATATTAGATAATGCATTTTCTTAGATAAGATAGCACTTGGCCGTTTTTATTTATACAAGTGAAGTGAAGATTTCCCTTAAGTACATTTACATTTATTAACAAGATAGACCGATAATCTTGTCTGGAGAATCAAAATCAGAATATTGTTTATTTCACTAGTTTTTATGTTACATGTCACTTAAAAATCTCATTTTACAATGGCGTGTTTCATTTTTTCCTTAGAGTAGGAGCTTTTGAAACCTATCCTAGTCGTTTCCTTTATTGCTAGTGATTATATAATTAAAGTAAGGAAAACGATAAAGCAGTGGGGATTAGCCCCAGCGGCAATCCACTTATTACTTTACTGCGTGACTCTAAAGTCAGAGCCTACGCTGTTGGAAGGGGGCCAGTCGTTTAAAAAGCGGCTTGTCCCTATCTTTTTTATTGATGTACTGAATTTCACCTACTCTAGTTGCGAAAAGGAAGGGGTTATGTTGTCCATACCGCGTGTACGCCGGCCCTTGTTCTTGTAACCCCTCAATCGACAGAGATTTGAGACGTTCTATCAATCGTTCTATCTGTCTGGAGACACGTTGTCGCAAGACCGGTAATTGTGCATATTTTTGTCGGAGGCTTTTGTCCAGTAGTGGATGATGAATAATTAATATAATCCACTAATATGGCGTGGTTGGTAAATGCTTGTCTTTCACATCGCAGGTCGTGGGCATGATTCCCACCCAGGATAAATATTTGTGTGCATGAACATGTCTCTTTGTCCTAAGTCTGGGTGTAATTATCTATATAAATACATAAATATTTACAAAAGAAAAGTAGTAGGTATGTGTAATGTATTAGTTATCTGGTTTCCAAGCGTTGTGTTGTACAAGCTCTGCGTTAGGGACCAGTGGCAGTGTGTGAATAATGTCACAGGATATAATTATTATTGTCTAGTTGCCATAATTACAGGCTCTGTCTAGTTTGGGATCAGATGGCGGTAGGTTACTTAGTTGTCCCAAGGTATTTTACCCGCACTAGGGAATTTAATCCCTGTGTCGCGGGGTAAAAGAAAGAAAGAAAGAAAGAAAAATATTTATTCAGGAAACATTGCACAGACAACAAAAATATAAAATAAAAATCAAAACCAAAGATAAAAAAGAAAGTAAAACAAAGGCACTTGTTGTCCGTGCAAGTCTGAAATGGCACCACCTCAGCATTTGCTAGAACATTTTATTGCTCTAGCGCTGGTAATTCTGATGGTGCCGAGTGACTTTCACGGAACATTAACATAAGTAAACAAATACAACCAATAATAATAATAAGAAATACAAGTAAATCACGGACAAATGAATGATAAAATAAAAATAAAATAAATCAAACACAAATTATTATCATTAAAGCTAAACTACATATTTTCTACTTCCTAAACAAATAAATCGAGTATCAATGTCGTAGTACACATCTTATATAATCTTTGAAACAAAGTTATTAAAATTATGTTACTTGCTCTGTGGCAAACGACAACAAGATTGAACAAGATTCGTTAGAAATGTTTTGTTTACATTATGAAACTATGACAGGGACATTACAAATAAGTATATAATAGACGTACACAAATTACATCCAGACTCAGAACAACTGTTTCTTTGCCGCATTGGCTATTCTCGGAATTAAAATAGTCGCGATATTTAGCCAGTTTTAGACTTAATTGACTGTAATGCATCATGTAGATTTATTTCATTGTTCAATAAATTAATTACAATTATTTTTATTTCCATGACTCGTCATGGAGTTGGTTAATGCGAAGTCATGTCTGGTGTGTTTCATAAACAAAAGCCTGTCTTAAATACCTGTTTGAGAATGCGGAAACTACTTGCATACAGATAGGACGAGCTGAAGAAAGGCTTATCCTGACATTGAACCGCGTTCAAACTGACAACGTTTTAATGACCTACGATTTGTGTGTTGTTTTTAAACGTCTTCGAATAATACATGAATTTTGTATTGAAAACAGAACAATTCGCTAGAGATTGGCTAATCGATCTACACATATTATCAACCAGCTTTTGCCCGGGACTTCGTCCGCGTGGTATTACTTAATGAAATATACGTTGCTCTAGTTCAGTCAGTATTATTATACTGTATCCCAGTCTGGGGTGGGGCTGCAAAAACCAAATTCATCAATGTGGAACGAGCGCAAAGAGCCTTAATAAAAGTAATGTACTATAAGAACAAACGATTCCCAACTGAAAGGTTGTATGAAATTAGTGGCTTACTTTCGGTTAGAAAATTGTACATAACCCAAACTACGCTCAAACAATATAAAAACCTACCCTACAACAAAACGATACTATGCAAAAGGAGAAAGGATATCGTTGCGCAAGTTCCACGAACTAAAACCTCATTTGCTAGCAGGCAGCTTAATAAACGCTCGGCTCAGCTGTATAACAAAATTAATAAAGAAATATATATATTTGATAAAAATTACTACGAGTGCAAAAAAAGCCTAACAAGTTGGTTAAAATTACTTACCTACGAGGACACAGAGGCACTACTAGAAAATAGCGAGTGAACAAAAATCACATCAATACGAACACAACACACCACATACACCACACACCACACACACACACACACACACACACACACACACACACACACACACACACACACACACACACACACACGAGCAATCCTTTATTTTAACTTTATTCTATTTATTGTTAACAAATATATATATTGTAAATTGTAAGCACGCAAACATAAAATTGATATGGAAGAGCGGGGTCTCGTAATACAGGCATTGTCTGCCTAAAATGAGACCCCATACAAATTCATTTATTTATGTAATTCGTTGTTTGTGATAATAAACTATTAAACTATTCGAAATCAGAGATTAAAATGAACCTATTATGTGTTACCTATGGTTTAACACTACCCCTTTTTGTCCGAAACAAAAAACACGTCGTATATTTTTTTACATTTGACCAAGTTTCTTATAAACTTTCAATCCATACTTTAACCCATAACAGGTTAAATTTTAGTATTCAAACATGTCATATGAATATAAATTTTAAGTTGATCAGACCAAGAAAACATGTTGTTCCATACAAGCTTTGCAACCCCTTTTCACCCCTTAGGGATCCAATTTTCTTACTAAATACTTTCTTAGCGCACACCTACGTTACTTAAAGAATATTTGTGCGAAGTTTCATGGTTCAAGGCCTAGCGTTGTGAGCTGATCGATTAGTCAGTCGGTTACTGCTTTAATGTATACTAGCCTTGCCCCCCGGTTTCCCCCGCGTTAATCTTTATAAATTATAACCTGTGTGATAGTCAGATATATGTATAAAATATATTACTGCAAAGTTTCGTCAAAATCCGTTCAGTAGTTTTTGCGTGAGAGTGTAACCAACATCCATGCCATCTGTACTCACAAACTTTTATATGGGCAGTGGTTACCCTAGAGTTATCAGAGAGTCAGAGTTGTTCAAGCCGCCGTTCATTAGGCATCTGACATGGCTTAACGACTGTTGCCTAATAGCTAAAATCGGGACCGACAGCGTAACGTGCCCTCCGAAGCACGGAGATGCTCAGAAATTAAATCGATTTGGCTGTCACCCGTTTATTGACTGACCACGCACGGGCCTAGTTTCTTAATATGGCCAATCGCTTACGGACCAGTGAGGGCATCTAGATAACTACGAGCGCTTGTATTGTAAAAAGTTTTGGTATGAACCCAGGACCTCATGAACTGCGGTCAAGCACGCTACTGCTAGACCAAAGAGGCAGTGTTATACATACATATTACCAGTATGAAAAATACGTAAACCATCTCCTATCTGTTTACTTATTCGTTCAAAGCCAGATATCTGTACTTATCTTATCAGCTATCTTTTGAGTGGAGATGTGATTGTATTATTATCACTAGTTTCCTGTTTATCAGCATTGGCATGATGACTTGACGAAGGGAATTTTTCAAATTCGTTTGAAAATTCGTCCCTGGTAGATAGGTAAGATTAAGTAAATATATTATATTTTAGAAATATGGGTACAGTAGCCTTGTGGTTTCCGACCTAGATATGTGGTTTCTGCCCTAGAAATAATAACGGGGCACCCCATACCATCCCATAGATGTCCTAAAAGGCGACTAAGGGATATACCAGGTAGTCAAACAGCAGCAGCACCTGTGTACTAGCTGTGCCTCTAGCACGAGTTCCCGCAGTTTACTTACTCGATTACACGTACAGTTTCGTCCCATACATTGAGCACCAGCGCCTCTCGCGGAAACTATTAAGAACTAAAACTCTGGTGCTGGAACTCGTGCTAGAGGCACTGCAGTCGTGAACTCGCATGCCAAGAGCGGTGACTAAGGCAATCCCCTATAAATGGTAACATTACACAAACCTTCGGAGGAGGCCTATGTCCAGCGGTGGACGATATCAGGATGATGATACATGATGATGAATCAGGCAAACGCAATAAGATGGTAGTTAGTCCACAGAAGGAGCTGCGGCCTGACTACCTGGTGTATCCCTTAGTCGCCTTTTATGATTCCCACGTGACGGTATAGGGTGGCTCTGCCACCTAGCCCCAAACTAAGCAAAGCTTGTACTATGGGTACCAGGCGACTATATACATACTTATATAGATAGATAAATACTTATATACATAGAAAACATCCATGATTCGGAAACAAATATTCGTGCTCATCACACAAATATTTGCACTTACCGGGATTCGAACCCAGGACCACCAGCTTCGTAGGCAGGAGCACTACCAACTTGGCTACGGTGACCGTAGCCAAGTTGTAGTAGATTTCAGCTATGTAGCAGTTGGCATGAAAGAATACAATATAATAATTTAAAATAGTTTCTGTTTGTCAGTTGTCTAGTTGCCATAGTACTGCATACTGCCTAGTTTGGGATCAGATGGCAGTGTGTTAGTTGTCCCAAGATATATTAAAGAACTTTTTCTAATTATAATATTAATGATGTTGTTTTAAATCAATATGAATAGAAATGAATAACCGAAATGTTTGTGGGCTCATAACTTGCAAACGACTGCACCAAATTGGATAAATCTTTCTTTTATCTGTTTGTAATTGTCAGGAGGTTTGTATAAAAGAAATAAATAATAGGAAATATTTATTAATATATAATGCGGGCGGCACCTGACTGGTCATTGTGCAAGTCCTTGGGGGAGGCCTTTGTCTTTCGGCTGATATGATGATGATTTATAAATATCAGAAAAGTGAGTGTGCAAATGAGGTAGAATACTGTGAAACGTTGTATTTATTTATACTTTTCTCCAGAAAGTAAAACATAAAATGATGTAGAGACGCCTGCACATCAAGCTACCCCAATATGTCAAATTTCCCCAATTGAAAATGTACCTTATGCTTTTGGGATAAAGTTAAAAATCTATAAAATAAATTTGACAGATTGGGATAGCTGGATGTGCTGGCGTCTGTACATTACAATGCATTAAAATAATTATTAAAATATTTGAATTTAGACAGTATTGACGGGGAAAAACTGGCGGTACGAAATTCGCCTGGACAGGTTGTTTAATAAAAAATCCAGATAATATCAGTATTATTAAGTGTTTTGGATCTTTATTGCGGTGTTACAGTTTTGGGTGAAACTGTCGGTGAAATGAGGAAAAAGCTGAAATTAATTGTGCATCGTTCCTCGCTCGCTTGTTTTTGATCAAGTCAATTGTTATAAATGATATCTACTAATATTAACTCAATCGGATTATGGTGGCGGACTTTCATGATACTATTATTGCAATAAGATTGAAATTTATTTGAATTTTTATTTTATTTATTTAATTTGAATTTGAAATAGATAGTGAGAAGTATCTATATAACTAGCTATCCCGGCAAATGTACTGCCTTAAAATAGAAAAAAAAAACACGGAATCACATTGCAGCAGACCGATTGTAAATCTAAATCATCGATCGACCCAAATAAATGCACAATTAAATTTCATAACAAACATCAGCACAAAAAATCGCCATTAAAATATATATTTATATAGTTAGTAGAAGGATGAGAATTTAGGGTTATTTGTATTTTTGAATGTCAAATCAAAATAAAAATAAAATGGGGGCGGGATTCCCATATAACTTAGGGGTTTAAAAAATTGTTTAAAACCAATTCGCAGACCTACCAAATGTGTACAAAATTTGCAAAAGAATCTGTAAAGCCATTTCGGAGGAGTAAGAGCAGATAAACACGTTGTATTGTGACACGTGAATTTTATATATTAGATAAAAATACTATTATCCTACCTGCAATCGTATTACCATAATTGTAAAAACGGTAATCTACTAAATTTAAAATAAAACACTAATTTTAAATGCTAATTTATCTTCATCTATCCGTGCGAAGACGCGCGTGGCTTGTCAATGATATATCAAGTAATTTCCATTTGTTTTTTTTTTATTATCATCTTGGGACTACTAACACACTGCCATCTGATCCCAAACAAAGCAGTCTGTTGTACGACAACGAGACAAGTACCTAATAAACATATTAAATATTTTTAATATACATCTATATTTGTTTTTTTTTTATTATCATCTTGGGACTACTAACACACTGCCATCTGATCCCAAACAAAGCAGTCTGTTGTACGACAACGAGACAAGTACCTAATAAACATATTAAATATTTTTAATATACATCTATATTTTATAGATAAATTACACCCATACCACAGAACAAATGATTAGATTATACATATGAATGAATGTGGTATTATTCTATAGATGCTGTATATATATATATATATTTATATATTTTGTTTTATTCAATTACTTTATAATAATTAATAACTTATGTCATATAAATTTGCATGCCGTCAAATCGGCGTAACATGCTGAACCTGTACGATTCTATATAACACCTTGTAACCATGTTTCTGGCGAATAAATAAATAAATAAAAATAAATATTTCATTTCAAAATAATCTTGCTCATCCTATAAAGATTTGATCTAGCTGTGGATCGAATCCAGGACCTCTAGTTTAGCAGTCAGGGTCACAAATAGCCGAGTTTACTATGAACCACTAGACAGTCATTGCAGACGGGCGTGCCCAAACAAGCCGGTCGCTAGAGATATTATGTACAAGCAATCCTTAACCGTTAGCTGATACCAGTCGCGGTTACCGCTACGATTAGCATTTTAGGTGAAGGTAAACCGGATGGTGAACTGACGAACACCAAAACAAAGGAAATTGCACTTTATATCGATGTTATGAAAGTTCAAATTCTTTTGACATGTGTTCTGTTGAAAGAAAGTCGATTATTAGAAAGATTTTTGTTTTGTATCGATGAAGATATACAATGACTAGTCATTGGTAGACGATGGTTATAAAAGATTATGTGAATTGGTTTATGGTAGTGATTTATGTATGAATCATATGATGTTAAATTGGTTTTAATATTGATTTCGTTTTCAACATAATGTGTGTTGAAATTGAAAACTATAGAAACTCTATAACAACATAATATTTAATAATTTAATTTTTATATTATTTTTTTTTCTATAAAGGCTGCGCTCGCTCTACGGAATATAATGCTTGTGTCGCGGTAAAATAAAATAAAATAAAATAAAAAAGGTTTTTATTCACGTAGACTTTAAAAAAGCGCTTGTAAATAGTCAGAACATGTTTGTAGTAATATAGTTGTATACATTAGATATTATTTCTAGTAACATAGATATTTAGGTACAACTTGTATGAAAACATTTATAAAATTTATTTTATTACAGAAATGATATTTAGCTAGCTCGTATCAAGTTATTGTCAAACATATAATAGACGGACACAAATTACATCCAGACTCAGAACAGCTATTTATGGGTAACAAAATAATTTTCCGGCGCGGGAATCGAATCCGGGACACGAAGCGGTGATGCGACTGTCTTAACCGCTGCGCCACACGTGCAGTAAAATTTAAGGGGGTGTCAAGTTGAAAGTTTTGGACCAGTGTATGCTGTCAGTGATGACTTACGGAACAGAGACGTGGTCACTTACTATGGGTTTTATTAGATGGCTCAGGGTCGCCCAAATATTAGGCTACGTACCCGTTGGACCTAAAAGTTTAGACCCTCTATCGCAAAAGTACCCGTTCGACCTCATTTTAAGTCCCTTTGGACCTTCTTTAAAATATAATAATCAATGTGCCCATTAGACCTCTTTTTAAGTACCCTTTGGACCTTCAAGATTAAAACTACTAAAGATGAACCTGTTGGACCTCTATTCTAGTACCTTTTGGACCTTAATAAAATATGTTTTTATTTAGTATTGGCCCGGCGTTATTTTAGTAAAAAAAGGTACAGTTGTGATGAAAATGTTTAACCAGAATTCTAATAATTAGGCGAAATAGCATAAGCGAATACAGGCACAGTGTAGGTCATTGCTTAGAAAAGTTACTTACATATGTGTTTTTTTATTTGACATAACTTAATGTTTTTCCACTAATTTATTTAAAGAATTTGACTAAACTTGTCTAAACTTGACCTGATATTTGTGATCTATTATGTATTAGATAGGGTACAGTTTTCTTAGATTAAAGTAACAATTTTTTTTTGGAAAATTGTAGGATAATGCTGTGATTATAATGATTGATCTGTGATTTATAGCTAATAACATAATTGTTTTTGTTTTTGAAAAGCTTATCTTAATGTTAGGCAATACGGCACTTTATTATAATTATCTGCGAGATTTATGATAGAAAACTATGTATGTATTATGATATTTTTATTAAGTGTACTTAGTTTACATAGGTAAAAATAAGACTGATTTTAACATTTGATCTGTGATTTATATACTTTATTTTACTTTTATACATTATTTTAAATTTACAACAAATCTACGAGAATAAGACTGTGATTACTTGAAAAGTTATTTACAAATATGTAAAATACAAAGATATCTTATATTTACAAATTTAATTAAGTTGCTGCCTGTAAAACCAATCTTCACAAATTCAGTTGCTACGGCATACAATTTAGATTTAGATTTACTTACATTATTATATCAGTGTTTCTTTCTTTTAAAATGTGATATAAACATTGAAAATTAATATATAGTATGCATTTTTATGTATACCTACGGTCTTGAAGATTTGTCAAATTAGAAAAATGTAACTGGAATATGTGTTTTTATTTGTTACATAACGTTGTGATCTTTTATATTTTTGATTAATAACATTGATTTATATTGTAGTGTTTTATTTTTATTAAGGTGTGTCACTTTTGTGCACGAGTGTATTTTAACTTTTTACACGAAGACATGTGAATGAGGTCCAACAGAACTCGTTACTTAATAGAGGGTCTAACGGGTAATCAAGTGTAGACAACATCCAAGTTTGAAGGTCCAAACGGTACAAAGGGGTCCAAAGGGTCATCTTTTTAGACGAGGTCCAAACTAGGAGGTCCTACAGGTACGTAGCCAAATATTAATAGAAAGAGCTATGCTCGGAGTTTCCCCGTGAGAACGAATTAAATAATTCTTGTATTAATTTTCTTTGTGTATTTAGCATGTTGAAGTGCTACACTTTGTTCAGTTTCATAGGCAAATTAACATCCTTAATATTCTTACACTATGTATGTGTATACCTTGTATATAAATGTGTGATGGTAACAAGTAAACATGTTCTGAGTATTTAGAAGAGCTTTTTAAATATTCATATTATAACATAGACCGTATATTTTTCATTGTTTTTATTTTATGCAAATAATTAATCATAGGTATACAAACCCCCTGACATTGCTTAATGTCTTACCATTGACCAACCCAAACCTTAAACCGTTAGTACCCAGAAGTGTACAAAGAAGAATAATGTGTTAACGGGCCTCCACCATGGTATACTTAAGGAAGTATGCCTCAATGTTATGGTTATTGTCCGAAACCATGATACGAACACAGCTGAACTACATATAGCTGTTAAATCATGTGCGCCAAACGTAGATACGTTAATTGAAGCTGTAACGAGAAGTATTGCGTTTTCCGCTTTGTAGATTATCCAACCTCAAACATATAAACATAATTTAAGAAGGAAATTGTCTATTTCCGCCCTTCGTAATGTTTTTTGGGATGGTGTAAGGAGTGTCAGGCTTTTTTTGCACCAGCAAGTCACTTTCCGATGCCTCTGCTAGCAAGCATAGCCATACGTTCCTATACCTAATCTCATTCCGTACGCGTCGGCTAGCGTTCTATCGGATCATGAGAGTGAGGGTATAGAAAGTGTACCTGCAGTATGAAGTGTGCAGATGACTAATTTCCATTATGAGTGGCCATGCAGCCAGTTATGTTGCACTCTTCACGTCACATATCGTTAATTCTCTTCTGCAAATACTTAGTCACGTCATGCGTCGGTAGGTTCCGCGCTCAGTCTTATGATTACCTACTATTCGTGTCTGTATACTATGATTCGGCTATTAAGGCATCATCTATTTAGTTTGCAGACTTGCTTATCCCCTTGCGATTATTTATTTTGAAAGAGTTCAATGCTCCATATGATCAGTGAGTCACGGAGTCATTCCGGTGTATCGTTCAGCCTGTATTAGCGCAACGGTACCTTGCTAAGCGCTAAATGTATGACCCACTCACCATTATATTGTGAAAGTTTAATGTCCTGTTATTTTCAGTATTTTGCAACTGCAACTATAAATACATTAGAACAATAGAATTATGTATTCTTATTGTATTTACAAATGTGTACAACAGAGGCGAGTTTGACTCATTGATGAGTTTTCTTCAAGCAAGGCACTGACCTGTACCTGACCTTTAGTATTTCGGTAGCTAATCGACCCATCAGATGATGAGAGTGATCGAAAAGAAAGTGCCCCTGTATTAGCACATACACTTATGTACTATAATTTGCTTGTCTCTAGTGAGACTGGCCGCCAGAGCCGAAATTCGACAGGGAGGACTTTTTTGGTTTGATTACGATAAAATACTTTTAATTGAACAACGTAAGAATATATACCATGATATATTATAACGAAAAAAGTTGTACGGTGGCCGGTCTTATCGCATAAAGCGATCTCTTCCAGACAACCTTAGGATGGATAGGCAGCTCCTATCCATCCTAAGGTTTAGGTAAGTAATAGCAGTAAATGTGCAACAAGAGATATACTAAAGTAAGTTTATCCATAAAAAAAATGTTAAACAGAACAAAAAATACCTCGAACTAACAATACATATGATTGACCTATTGATCAAATGGTTAGTGAGCCTAACTGCTAAGCCAGAGGTCGTGGGTTCGTTTTGGACCAGACAAATCTTTGTGTGATGAGCAAGATGATTTTTCCGTGTCGGGATGTAATTTATCTATAATAAACTTATTAGAAATATATATATATATATTTATCAATGCTACCTATACTACTTTTTCTTCAGTAAATACTTACTTATATAGATAATTACACAAATATATTTCAGGGTAGGACTCAAACCCAATAATAACTGTGGCGTGAAAGGCAAGCAATTACCAACATTTTAAAGTTTAACTTTATGAGGACGAGATGTAAAGAACTTTAGCCGTTTACGTTTCTAAATAACAAACATTCCAGAACACGGAGTCCTTAATTTTAAGCATTGGCAGATTACAATATTACAATGTTGCTCAAAATAGCGTGATCTTTGTCCTAAGTTGACCCCGATAATGTGGGGTATTGATAAACTAGGACCTACAGTACACCTTTAACCTTTGTTAAAACGGAGACAGATTTCTGGACCTCTCACTTTAGGCATGTGTTTATTTTTAACGTTTTGATTGGAAGATATTGCTCTTATTGGTAAGGATTAAGGTTTTTTTTGTCGGGGCTACTCCCTCTCTCTTACCCACCACTGCAACTCCTGTAAGCCAGGATCAACAGTGGCTCACAATGAAATGACACTGAGCGGTGAGGCTCAGGCATGTCCCTAGGAATCGCTTTAACTGTATTGGATCCCGCAATGAATTTAATCAGAAAGAAACAAGGAGGAGTTATTTTTTATTTTGTTTTATTTTCATTTTTTGGGATACTTACAGCTAGCAGGTACCTCAAACATAACTTATAGAAATCTGAAAGCCATTTACAAGTTTCCACTGATAGAAGTTAGAAGATGAATGTAAGGATTAAGGTTGTCACTTGCAAAATATTTCTCTATATCATTTATCGAAAAGGTTGCCAGTTGCATAATATTTTCCTATATCTTTTAGTGATCAGGTTGCCAATTGCATAATATTTCTCTAAGTACATCTATCTTTTAGCGATAAGGTTGTTACATGCATGACATTTCTCTACACCTTTGAGCGATAAGGTTGCCAGTTGCATAATATTTTTCTATATCTTTTAGTGATAAGGGTGCCAGTTGCATCATATTTCAATATGTCCATAGTACAGTCGCCAGCACATCAAGCTACCCTCTGTCTAATTACCCCAATTGAAAGTGAACCTTATCCTTTTGTGATAAAGTTGAAAATCTATAAAAGAAATTTGACAGATTGAGGTAGCTAGATGTGCTGGCGTCTGTACCTACTGTTTATATTTATCACACTAATATTATAAAGGCGAAAGTTTGTGAGTGTGTATGTTTGTTACTTTTTCACGCAAAAACTACCAAACGGATTTTGATGAAACTTTGTAGTTTCATCAAAATCCATTCGGTAGCTTATATATCCGAATAACAAATAGGCTGTAATTTTTAAGGTTTAATGCGGGTAAAACCGCGAGGCACAGCTGGTATGTAATAAAGTTTACTTCTTTCTTTTTAATCGTGTTCAAAACCTGATTTCTCCTTTGTATTTCAACCGATTTGAGGACTCTTTAGGTAGTACCTATTTAAAAAGCATTTAATTTAAAAAGGACGCTGTTTAGATTTAGTTTATTTTATATCTATGTAGGTTTAATGTAGTTTTTAATTTTTACTTATATAGTAATAGCTGATATACCTTTACTAAATTAGTTTCGCGTGTGTAATTAATGGCGCGTGTTAGGAGAGGCTTATGTCCAGCTGTGGACTGCGACAGGCTGATTGATTGAAATTAGTTTCTTGGAATAAAATTTAAAAAGTTTTCGCAGAATCCTCGCTTTAGGCATTAGTAATTGTTGTGATTATTTTTATTAGTATTTATCTGATTATAAATAATATATGTATATACTAGTCCTTCTAATATTATTAACGCGAAAGTTTGTAAGTATGTATGGATAGATGGATGTTTGACTCTTTCACGTAAAAACACTATTTATAATATTATTTGCATTTCGAAATATAAAGTATGTTTATCAATTGTATTGTTGATGCACACTGTACTTATAATAATTCAGGCTCTGCCTAGTTCAGCATCTGATGGCAGTGTGTTAATTGTCCCAAAATATTTATTAAGCAACCATGTTTTCTCTATGTCGTCCCAAGGTTGCCTGGTAGAGAATGCCTTGGGCATAAAGTTCATCCCTGTAAATTGTTCAGCATAAAGATTAAATAAATAATTCGTTTCTTAAAATCCGGCAACGCACTTGCACAGAGGTACGACTCCATATAGTTTACTTACTCAATGAAACGTATCGTTCAGTATAGACATTTTAAGTTCATAGAAATTCCCGCTAGGGGCGGTGCTAGTTAATGTACCTATTGGAAGAAACTGAAAGTACCATCGAGGAAGTAAACTACATGAACTCGTGGTAGCTATGCTGGTGTTGAGTGTACATGGGCGGCTGTATACACATCAGGTGACCCACTTACTCGTCAGCCATGCTATCATATAAATAAAAATATCATTGGTATAATGTTTTTTATTATAGTAATGAAAGGATGAATGAAAGAAGATTGACAAGAGAAGTATATCTGGCCTGTGTGAATGGTACAACCGGAAGTAGCATACCTCGTAGAACATTCTCTGACCAAATCGGAGACGTTCTCAAGAAAGGCCAGGTCAGAAGTACCCTAAACCGGCGAGCATGTATGAAGAATATAATACCAGTAAACGAGGCAAATGTAAATCCGTTGTCTCTGCCTACCCCTCTGGGAAACAGGCGTGAGTCTATGTATGTATTATAATAGGAATTTAGATGTCGGTATAATAATGTGGCCTGTATTGTAACTTCAAAGCAATGATTCACGTTTACTTGACATCATTTGTATGCATTTGATTTTAGTTTTGTGATAAGAGTGTTCTAAATGCAAGTATTTCGATAGCATATTGTTGCTTAGGCGTGGTTTTCAAGTATGTCCTACTCATTACTCATTAACGACAAACATTGCCGATTCAAGTACTATTTATTCAATTTGGTTGATTATATTCGAAGAAGATTTTATGAGATTAGATTTATATTAACAAATTGGCAGATTCGGTCCTTAAGTGATTGTGCGCCAAAGTGGTTTGATTTCCGAGCGTCTCCGTGCTTTGAAGCGCACGTTAAGCTGTCAGTCCCGGTTGCAGCCATTAGGCAACAGTCGTTAAGCCATGTCAGAGGCCTCATGGGCGGCTTGAACAACTCTGACACTAGGGTAACCACTACCCATACGATAAGTACCTAAGTAAGGCAGAAAGTGCGCAATCACACTTGAGCACATTGGGCTCTGCCTATTGAACACGACAACAAGCGACACGAGTGGAAAGAAGTCAGGTACAGGACCGACTACTTTTCGTGCTCTTCTAGGCACAGGAGTGTAAATACAGCCTGCTCCCAGACTCCGCTCTTTTGCTCGTCCCAGGACGTAAGCTACACCAACAACGCAGACACAAAACGCCTCATAAATACTTTTTGACATAAATGTAATTACTAAAATACTATTGAACAGCTAGTACCGTAGCCTAGTTGGTAGTGCTCCTGCCTACGAAGCTGATGGTCCTGGGTTCGAATCCCGGTAAGTGCAAATATTTGTGTGAGGAGCACGAATATTTGTTTCTGAGTCATGGATATTTTCTATGTATATAAGTATTTATCTATCTATATAAGTATGTATATCGTCGCCTGGTACCCATAGTACAAGCTTTGCTTAGTTTGGGGCTAGGATGATCTGTGTGACATTGTCCCTAGATATTATTATTATTATGGTGCGTACCGCATCATAGATTCAAGACCCCTTTCTAGTTTTGTATAGAACTGGTTGTTTGGTTATCACGCCTCTGCACGCCGTGATGTGACCACCTTTCGCTTTTCAAGGTGAATTTCTCTAGCACAACCGGTTAAGGCGATGTTCTATAGATTTGTCTTACATTGTTTGTTATCATAGGTAAAGTCAGATACCATAGTTATTCGAGCGATGTATCTGTTCGAATTAATACGACTGAACACCAGAAATCAAGCAATGACTTAGTTCGCACATCGTACCGCGACCTCAGTGCATCGTCGGACAGCGAATCGAAAGCATTCTTTCATAATCATTCCATTATTTAGAGTTAACCAATCATAACAATTGCTGTTTGGTGACTGCATAGAATGTCATTCCTTCTCATCCCGTGCGGGGCGTAGAAATCGTCCGAGGGAATACCTACCAGAGAACGGGCAGCAGCGTTTTTCTGTGTACTATGACCATCAAATTGCAATCGCCACTCCGTCTGCCAAGCGTGGTGATTATGACATATACCTACCCCTATTCTTTCGGAAGGCTTTTGTCCAGCAGTGGACGTATTTTGGCTGCCATGATGATGCTGAATCATAACAATAAAACAATAGTACTCCAAATGTCAGTCTTTCTAATACACTAAGGTCACGTCCCCCTCAGTATCTAAGTTAACTAGGCCTAATCGTTTATGGGAAACATGTGATTCTAACCTTAAGAGCATTCAGTGTCAAAGTTCAAAATTAATAAATAGAAGCACATAACTAGGTGCCTTTATCGGTCCTAAAGCGATCAGAGAAGTTAAGCATCTAGATACAGTCAGTCTGTGGATGGAGTACTATCTAAGTGGCTTAAATTTGAGCGACTCCGGAGGGCGCATTTAACTGTCTTTCCCAGTTGAAGTCATTAGTCAACAGTAATTAGCGGGTCACTGAGCGGCTTGAACAAGTCTGGCACACTTTTATTACAAATTGCATGTTTAATATTAATTTTCTAAACACTTATCACCAAAAATAAAATACTGAGTCATAGGAAAACTTTCGGCGTCTCGTCAGAGTATACACTTTACTGCGACAATAGCCCTTATCGCCCACGAAATAAAGACGCGATCAAGGTATCCGCTGTCGTATGTCACGTCGTCAGTGGAATTGCCCTAACACCGAATGAAGCAATTAGATCCGCCAGATAATCACAGGCTATTTTCGCTCAAGTCTCACTCAAGACAGTCTATTGAAGCCAAGGGCAAAGACCCCTTTCTGCGCAGTAAATCTACCAGCTAATCGACTATTTCTACCAGCAATAGCTTAAAGGTTAATGCGTTTTGAAAATTGGGTGTTTATACCTACTTTGAGCTTGTTATCTTTCGTCAAAATAAGCTTATTTGCTCTTGATTCTATTTCCACTTAATAGTTAGACTGAGAGAAAAAACAAAATTACAAAGAGCAATTTTACTGACGCCAGCACATCAAGCAAACCCCAATCTGACAAATTTGCCCAATTAAATCTGAACCTTATGCTTTTGTAATAAAGTTGAAAATCTATAAAATAAATTTGACAGATTGGGGTCTGTTTAACTACTTACAGTCTGTTTGGAACATAACTGCTAAACCGTTAAATTTTGAGTAATGAACTCTCTGTCCATCTAATGTAAGAACTATACTCTTGTCGGTGGATCTTTTTTCATTCCTTTATTCTTAATACAACCCTAATTTCACTTTCTCATTTATGCTGTTTTTTTATGAAAGAGTAATTTCATATCGTAGTGTGATTACAAAGTGGCTCAGGTAAAAAAAAAACGACTCCAAAAATTACTCGAATCACATGCACCATTAAAAAGTTATAATTTTGATATGAACAACAAATGGACCAATTTGAAAGTAAGCTCTTTCAAATGCCAAAAGCTTTTTCAAATCAGTTTATAAATGACGGAGTTAGGAATTAATAAACTTAAACAAAATACAGCCTAATTGAGAAACGTCCTTTTATTTAGAGTCGGTTAAAAACAATAACGTCATTTATGTAAATGGAAACCTACAAATTTTATTACATTATCTGTATTTTTGTATTCTTCGTCAAACAGTAAACATAAAATTATTTATCTAGAACAGAGGTTTACTCACAGACATTATATTTTTATCGTTTGGTAATAAAGTTTTTACAACTTAATTATTTTAACAACATTATGTACAGACGCCAGCACATCAAGCTACCCCAATCGGTCAAATTTCCCCAATTGAAAGTGAACCTTATGCTTTTGTGATAAAGTTGAGAATCTATAAAATAAATTCCAGCTAGGATGTGCTGGAGTCTGTACCTTATCAATTGTTTTGTAAATTATATTGTTCTAGAGGATGGAGTTAAATACAAAGTCAGTAGAAATTCCAAGCGCTATCAAATAAGAAAACTTCACTGAAAAACCTAATTTTAGGCCTTCTTAATACTCTTTACCAAGAAATAGAAACATGTGCGGACCTTGTGGTGGTTTTTGCAGTCCCTGCGGTGGTGGCTGCGGTGGGTGCTGCTTACCCTGCATAACAATTTACACGTGCGATTTCCTAGTGAGGATGTGGTGCACGACCCACAGAAAAGCCATGGTGTCTGCGTTGGTTAAGTGCGTCGGATTTGACGTTTGTCTTGAAGAGTTTAAACTCCGTGCTGTTTCGTTGAAATAATAAAATCGGGAATTTGGGATAAAAAGTAATCATCATCATCCTATAGCCGAAAGACATCCACTGCTCGACAAAGACCTCCCCCAAAGATCTCCACAGTTGCCGGTCTATCATTTGGGGGAATATGCCATAATCTCCAAGCTTGCCAGACGGGTCGGTCGGTCACAGTACTCAGAGAAACGCTGCTGCCCGTTCTCTGTATATATTTCCTCGGACGAGTTTAACGCCCCCCACGGGATGAGATGGGGTGCTGATATTCTTTGTGTGGTTGACACACAGCAAAAATAATATCGCTATAAGTAATCGCTAGACGATAATGTGTGATGGTATGAAAGTAAATAATGTGGTGATAGACGACGTCGCCTTAACACGTGCGCCGGCGCAGCTCTGCGAAATTTCACTTTCGCTTGCTTACATAAAACTCGCGACCTTTTATCGTCAACATGCTATTTGCAATAAGTACTACTTTTTAAATGAAAATCATTACAGATAAAGTTGACCGTTTTGGTGTACTTTATGTGGAAGTAAAATTTTTGTGTGTCGAATACATATTTTGTTTATTATTAGAAGATATGAATCTGAACTTTAACTTAACCACTTCGCCACTGGTGCAGTGATTAAGTTTAAAGTTTCTCCTCGCTAGTACCTCAGGATCCTCGTGTTTCGGTTACGAACCCCCCACCGGATAACTATTAGTGTGACTCACTCATAGTTGTTCTGAGGCTAGGCGTGCGATGAGTCCATGAATTACATCTTCGTTAAATCCCCGCCATTTAAGGATATATCTTTTAAAAACAATCGCATTAGTTGCAATTATGACCCCAAGATATTCCTTGCAGCATGCAAATTGACATTATTATTCATGTTGGATGGTTACCTTAATATTAATGTATTTTCGTAAATTTCTTAATTTGTTCTGTATTATCTGTTTGCTGATAATCAGTAAAGAATTTAAAAATAGAACATTATGTGTATTGCCTATTCGAATAACACATGGTTTACATAATCGAAAGCTTCGTTGAAATCACCATGCCCATAAATAAATGGCACATTAGAGAGCGTTGCAAAAACTAATATAACAATAATTATGATTTTCTAAAAGAAAAGTGAATTAATAATACAAATGATGATTGTAGTGTGCTATATTAATCGGATGATTCAACGGCAAATCAACTCATTCGTTGATATAACGTTAATTGATCCATTAACATTATATTTTTATTAGTTGTCTGGTTGCCATAGTACACGGTCTGCCTAGTTTGCGATCAGATGGCGGTGTGTTAGTTGTGTGACAATGCCAAACAAAAAATGTGTTAAATGAAGAACCGCTTGACCGATTTTGTGCAAACTTCACATAAACCATCTACTAAATAGTCTGAACAAAGTCTAAACATTTGGTTTGGATAGGTGAGCCCGTTTTTCAGTTATAAAATTAAAAAGTGGCATTGATTTTTAAATACATAGAAGAGAAGAGATATTCACTGTTTCAATTTAAAATGTCCTTGTTTGTGTACAATAAAGTGTATTTAATTTAATTTATTTATTTACGTACCTATTGTTTTGTAACACGCTAAGTATATGATAATGAAATTTAATTATTCGACTTTATGGACATCGGTAGTTGTTCCGGTTATCGTAATCACAATAGATTATTTTGTTATTTAAATCTACTTAATTATAATGTGTGTCACCGGTGTTTCTTTTATTTATTTAATTATTACTATGCTTTGATTCAGTAGGTTCATAATAACAGCTGTAAAAAGTCCACTGCTTGACAAAAGCCTCCCGAAGAATCATCTTGAGGGATATGCCATAATCGCCACGGTTGGCAGACGGGTTGGCGATCGCAGTATGCTGGTCATAGTACACAGAGAGGCGCTGCTGCCCGTCCTCTGGTAGATATTCCCTCGGGGTCGACTTCTACGCTCCCCACGAGTTGAGATGGGCTGATGATATTCACCGACGTCACCACACGACATGGAAGACATGTTCATGAACACAAATATTTGAGTCGTGCGAGGATCGAACCCGCTACCTCTGGATCAAAAGGCAGGTTCACTACCATCTGAGTCACGGCAGTCGTCAAAGCCTTCACGTGATGACCGGAATACCCTCGTAGTAGGTATATAGCGTGTTGGCTGTAAAACAACTGAAGTTATTTAAGCGTTAAGTCCACTAAATAATAATAATAATATCCTGGACATTCACATACGGCCGTCTGATCACAAAGTAAGCAGAACTTGTACTCGATATATATATTACATATACTACTTTTCTTTTTCCATTACATACTTATTTAGATCATGTTTATGCACACAAATATCTGTCCTGGGTGGGATGGATCCCACGAACTGCGGCGTGAAATCAATATACAGTCGGTACAAATTGTACAAAACATTTTACTGGGTTTTGAACTCCTGATTCATACGTTGTTAATTTATTTCTTAGAACCCGTAACGAGAATATGAACTTTACAAGTGAGTCAGCCTTAGTTTTTGAGCGATCGATATCCCTAACATTATACAAGCTGTACCATAATTAGTCAACGTAACTTAGGGAGCATTATCCCTATCTATACATATAATAAAATCGTTGGAAAGTCAAAACTGTAAGCCAAAAATATAGTTTTTAGAATTTTTGTCTGTTTGTCTGGACTAAGCTCAAAGAGTACTGCATGGATTTACTTCAAATTTTGCAGGAATATTATTAATAGGTTGGGTCAACATATAGGCTACATATTATCACGCTATCACCTACGAAGGAGGAGCTGTGATAATTTATTAAATTTAACGCGGGTAAAACCGCGGGGCACAGCTAGTATACTATAAAACTGAACTAAAGCAAAACCAGTTTGTGAAATAATAAGAGTATATAATTATATTGGCCCATTCAAATGCGTTTGCTGATCGTTACTCTTGCATTGGGAGTTCATACTTCTTTTCTCACCTCGCTGGCCAATAAAGTGATATGGGTTCGTCGATATAACTTGTAGGTTATTATATCAGCCGAAAGACATCCACTGCTGGACAAAGATCAAAGATCTCCACAATTGCCTGTCTTGCGCCATCTTGCGCATCCAGCGGTTTCCACCGACATTCACAGGGGCTCTACCGGCTAAGTCGCCGAACATCGATTTCTTAAATGGCGTTCAAATAAATAAAGGTTAAAACTTACTTAATCAATCGTTAAATCGGCTTCCATGACCACATGTGACGTCATTAATGATCCGGAATTGATTGCCAACGTTGAAGCCGATTTAACTATTGATTAAGTAATTTTTAACCTTTATTTATTTGAACGCCATTTAAGAAATCGATGTTCGGCGACTTAGGCCGGTAGAGGCCCAGGATCATCGGTCAATTTGGTAGTGGGGGTAGGGTTGCCAACTTTTTTTAATTAGAAATTAAGTATATTCAGGTCTATGATCAATATTAAACAGTATTTTAGAAAAATGAACAGTATTCTATGTATTTACTGTTTTAAATATATATTTTTTGAGCTCTCACAACTGACAATTTACAATATTTGTGGCTGCGCTACACTGAGCAGTGAACGCCCTCTGACTAAATAAATGTAAACAGTATTTTGTATACTTTTATTCAACGATAAAAAGTATAATTTAGTGAAAAACAGTATAATACTGTTCAAAACAGTATAGTTAGCAACCCCAAGTGGGGGCCTGCCCACACTGCATCTTGTGGCTTGTGGTCGTAACTTGAGAACCTTTATGCCCCAGAGGACGTCACTTCTACGGTCTATCCACCCTGCCCACTGCCACTTCAGCTTGAGATTTCTTCGGGCTATGTTAGCTACTTTGGTTCATCGGCAGATTTTAAAATTCCTGTAGGTAGGTTGTAGGTATTCAATACGCGGGCAGCGTTTTCCTGTTAATTACTTAGTGGCGAGGTTTTTATACGATTTGAAGGACGGAGCTATGATGTGTTTGTGAATGAGTATTTTGATACTCTTCTTGACGTCAAAGTGACGTCAATTATACTGGTAATAATGTTGCAATAATTGTTATAATACATATGATGTGGTTGTACTAATAAATAAATAAATAAATAAATAAATAAGTGTTAACAATATTCCGTGTGCATAATACTAATGTATTTGTTTCTTTGCAGGTAATGCCGGCGAATATAGAAAGATGGAGTTTTATGGTATGATGATTTATTAAATGCGCTGGTCATCACCGTATTCAGAATTGTTATGGAAATCTAAATTTAAACTGATTAATAGGTTAATGGTAATAAAATAACAGATCCTGAAGCTCACTCCATGCTTCTCGCAAGTATGCCTTGATCATTCTGCAAATCCGCGAAGGACATTCATCTTTTATTGTAATTCACCTACCCCTAATTGACTCATTTGTCTTCAAAAGGAAGATCACAAAAATCAGAGAAGAAACCGAGATTTATTGGTGATTCGGCTTCTTATTTCCATTTCTAATGTTTCTCACGTGATTGTCGTAACTCGAACATATGCGGGTAACGCAAGATATTCAAGCAATTTATGAATTAATTTATCTAATCTTGCCCAAATCTTGCACAGTTTGATAATCACAACAAATAGCATACCTTTGAAGTCTACCTGGTGTCGATGTGTCGCTTACTTATATCGTTAAATGTAGAGCTATCGAAGTCATCACATAAACATATGATTTTCTGGTGCGATGTATTCATAAACATTAATTCTTCATATGCCACAAAATGGCAGATTAAATTTAGGATTCCCTTGAATTGGATTTTCGAGATTAGATTTACGCTTTGCATTGCGAATAATTTTACTAATCTTCAACAAATACCGATACCTTCTATTGTACTAAATACTTAACGTTATCATATCCAATACTGCCTTAGTTTTTTTGTGAAAAGAAACCTCGTATGAGTCAGCGGTGAGTCAACAGTAGGCATGTATCAATATCAAGCGTGTTTACGCCTAACTAACCGTTACGCGTTGCGTAAATGTCTATATTGGCACTATCATCGGTAGCTACCACCTTGTTAGCTATTTAATTACGCGTGCAAATCGATAAGCATCTGTTGCGGTCTCTTACGATTTCTTCGGCTTAGATACTTGTGAATGAAAACATCGGTGGTTTTGAGGCTGGTTTAGCGAGTTAAATTCGTTTTTATGGTAAGTTTATAGCTATTTTTATGCTACAAGATATGTATAATAAACTAATCCAGATACGGATTGTAAGCTATTTAAATAATATCACGCTCCTTATGCCAGAGATCACATTCCCAAAGCATGTGTTGGGCGGTTTGTTCATATTCGCAATAGGAAGTTAAGCAAAGACTGATTGTTGAATGTAGGTACTGTCTGATAAAAGCAATACCGTTTGTAAATTGTGTAAATTGTTTTACTAATGGCACCAGTTTGCCATTAATAAAACATATTTTATGAATTTAGCAAAACTGTATCGCTTGTAAAACCTGAGCTATACAGGGTGTCCGAGGTTATGATGAGGAGTATCCGAATCATAAACCATAATCTCCCCATTATAATTGATTTTTGATACTTTGAAAATTTATGAGTTCTGAGCTCAAACCCTAATTTTGAACTTTAGAATAAATTCTAAGTCAGATCTGCAACGATTAGATAAACCATATGTTTTAGGGTTTTAGGCTAAACTATGCTAATTAGTTATCACAAAAACTGAACGAGAAATGTTCAACAGAACGAGAAAAAAAAACAAATATGATGTTAGGTGAAACTTGAGAAAAAAAATCTACCTCGAAAACTACACAAAATCGTAGAACATACATGGGAGTGATTCGGATACTCCTCATCATAAAGTTTCAAAATTTTGCTTTTGAACGTCAACTCCTCGGCCATCCTATATAACAATGAAGAATTGTCAATCTTGACATCAGAAATTATATACAAAAAGTATTCATTATCAAACTATACCAGGTGCTAGGCCCGCGCACAGTAATATGAAACAAAACAATTTACTTTTAAAATTTTAGTATGACAGATGTATCTGAACATCATACTTAACCGCTTGACTGCTCTGTAGACGCCACGGTGACCGTGTGCATGATTTATCATTTGCCCCACGTTGACTCCGCGGCTCCGCTATCTTAACCAAATTTTACCTTACTATTTCATATACTTATGATTGTAGTTTGCTCTCATACCAACGTCATATGCGTTATCTTCTATAGATCTAGTTACTACACGTGGGGCGCACACTTTGACTACACGTGTAGCCCAGCTGATAAGACCGTCACCTCCCCATTTCGTGTCCCGGGTTCGATTTCCGCGCAGGACAACTATATGACGATCATAAAGAATTGATCTGTATCTCGATGTACTTTGTGTCCATAAATTATAAATGAAGTACCTACCCCGGGACACTGGGATTCATTTACGTACAGACGCCAGCACATCAAGCTTCCCCAATCTGTCAAATTTCCCCAATTGAAATTGAACCTTATGCTTATGTGATAAAGTTGGAAATCTATAAAAGAAATTTGACAGATTGGGGTAGCTGGATGTGTTGGCGTCTGTACTACGGGTGTGGTCTTGATAAAAAAAAAAATAGATCGATATTCGTAATAATAAAATGCTCTCCTTTCTTGATGGTTACACAAAACTAAGACTCCAAGGCTAACCTTAACGTCATGCATGTTAAAAAAAACCTATGTATGTATATTTATATTTTGACGTCATATCCTCTTTTTCAGCCATCTTATTCTAACCACGTATCTCGTCATACAAAATTATTCTTCATTCTTGCTGCATCCTTTTTTTGCGAGTACCATCGTAACGGCAGTAGCTTTTGTCCACTGCTGAACGAAAGCCTCCGCCCAGACTCATCTTGGGAGGATATGCCATAATCGCCACGCTTGGCAGACGGATTGGCGATCGCACTAAGATGTTCATAGTACTTAGAAGGAAACTGCTGCCCGTCCTCTGGTAAATATTCTCTCGGCTATACTTCTACGCCCCCCGCGGGATGAAATAGGGTGATACTTACTTACTTATCGTATGGGCGGTGGTAACCCTGGTGTCAGACTTGTTCAAGCCGCCCAGCAGTCCTCTGACATGGCGTAACGACTGTTTCCTAATGGCTACAAACGGGACCGACAGCTTAACGTGCCCTCCGAAGCACGGAGACGCTCAGAAATTAAGCCACTTTGGCGGTCACCCATCTATGGACTGACCGTGAGCCGAGTTGCTTAACCTCGCCAATCACTTACGGACCAGTAAGATCATATAGCTATGAGCGCCTCAAAGGGTGATGATATTCTGATATTCGCTGATGTCACCACACAGCGAAGTATTACAGTTATTGATGAGTATGTTTATAGCAAATTATTTCGATTCACGTGTTCCATATCACTTCTGCATAGGCTATAAATATCAAAAATTTCGGGTCATATGTCAAAGTCATATCGAGTTAGCGCTTATCGAGCGCGTTGTCGATATGCAGTAAAATGGGTTATTGCTCCGATTGCGCTCGTTTCCTATTCCATTGCGTTTTGATTGTGCAATTGTATGGAAGTTGATAGGCCACGTTATAGTTAAATAGGTTAAAAACAACTTAAATATGCGCCATTGTTTTTATGTAAACAGTTAGACGTTTCGACATTTTTGATGTACAGTCGATGCCGCATCAGTGAATACTCTTGAATTACAAAAACTAACCTTAGTGCCTACGTAAAGACACTGTCAAGGCGTGTCAAAGTAATTGAATGTTTTAATGTGGTTGGGTTTTGCAATTACAATTACCAGTTTACAGCACAGTTGAGTATTTAGGACATACAAGCATGAACACCAACTGAGGAAAACAACCACATGTTTTCCTCAGTTGGAGTCGTTACGAGACACGTAACAATATCCAGTAATAATTCATATGTATTATATATGAATGAAAATATTATATTCATACATATCCAGTCCAGAAATAATTTTGCTAATCATAGCATAATTATTTCTAAGGCAAATCTATGTATGTAATAACTGAGAAAAACTGCCTGCTGAATAATTTCAACGTTCTAATGTGTCTTTTTAATGCCCTAAAAATTATATTAACTAAAACAGAGGCAGAGTTTAACTCTATATAATTTTTCTTCCAACAAATCTTCAACTGAGTGAGACTTTTGTGAAAGATTATGGTATTATATATAGTGCACAATAAATAATTCGTAAATTACATTTGAATACATGCATATAATAATAAAGTATTTTTTATTTCCCTAAAATACATAATATATCTAATATATAAACATTTAAACAAATAACATTTTACCTGATGTGCAATCGGGATTTAGAAAGGGACGCAGTACAGCGACTGCTCTACTCGATGTATCAGACAATATACTTTGCTCCCAAGATAAAGGCATGTGCACGATACTAGTGTTGTTAGACTTTTCTAGGGCTTTTGATTCGTTAAATATTAATCTACTTATGTCTAAATTAAGTTATTATGGTTTTTTTTTTTAATAATAATGTATTTATTTATCTCTTTCACAAAGGTTTGGTATACATGCGAGTATTATGTAAAGAAATACAGTGAACAAAATACCTATCATACCTTTGTGAGAGACTGGCGTCTATAGTAGGTAAGACCTGTGTTACAGATCACCAGGCTCCCACCTCTGGGATAATCTTGGTGATAATTACAAATTATTGAAAATACTATGCACTTAATCTAAATATACTATATATAAAAATGAAACTTACTAGTTACAATGTTTGTGTAGTGTGAGTGTGTGTGTGTGTGTGTTTGTGAGTGTGTGCAAGTGAGAATTTGTAAGTGAGTGTTTGTTTGTCTATTTAGCTTACTTATGATGTACTATATTTAATTAGATCGACATAGTTATCAGGTTTTCAGTATCATTGTATGATAAATTCTGCAACCACGTTGTTAACTTTACTTTTAATTTGAATTTATTCAAGAAGTAAATGGAAAGAATAGAGTTAATTTTGTTGTATAGATATGGGCCCAAATAGCAATAGAATCCGTGTGAAAGAGTCGTTCTGTATATTGTATCAGCCTGGCAAATTATGTGCTTGCGGCGTTTTGTTGCGTTCATTAGCGGATCGTAATAAGTTTCAGAGTGACATTTGAGAACCATACCAGAAATAAAAAGCTGTCGTACCGTTAGGACATTGAACTTCTGGTATAGTTCAGCCGTGGGGTGTAGAATAGGCAAGAACATTGCCACTTTTAGAACTGCTCTTTGAGCTCGTTCTAACGTTATCAGGGTTGATTTAGCAGTACCGCCCCACGATGTAATACAATACGTCAAAATAGCTTGGCATAATGCAAGGTAGGTTACTTTTAGGATTTGAGTATCCGCGACGTGACGTAGGTTCTTAAAAATGTATATCAATTTTCTAGTTCTGGCTGCTAATAAAGTTACGTGAGCTTTAAAATTTAAGTTTTTGTCAATTATAACACCCAGATATTTAACAGTGTCTACTGATTGCAGTTCCTTACAGGTGCAACTATTGGTTGTATTTTGGTGATTCAAACAGAAATGTGCAAATATAGGTATATGTGCATTAGGATTACTGTTATTCTTTAACGTGAATGCTATGTACTTGGACTTGTCAACATTCAAAGTAAGAAGATTGTCGTTAAGCCAGCCAGTAACGCGATTCATACCATTCTGTGCACATCTATATGTGTCAGCCCAGGATTCACCTCTAAAAACTAGGACAGTGTCATCTGCAAATGTGATAACTTTCCCATTAGGCAACTGAGATTGGCAAAGATCGTTGATAAAAATTAAAAATAGTGTTGGCCCAATAATGCTACCTTGTGGTACTCCTACGTCAATAGAAAGCTCATCACTATGCGCGCCACCTAACTGAACACACTGTGAGCGGTCACGTGTTTTGATCACGATGCTTTACAATGGTTTAACAGTTACCTTAGTGATCGTTACCAGTATGTCCAATTAAGCCGTAACGATGGTTCATTGATGATGTCAGACAAAGTGGCTGTTAATAGGGGAATACCACAGGGGTCTATCTTGGGACCAGTTCTCTTTATTTTGTACTCGGCAGATATAAAAACTTGTATAAGGAATTGCAGATTTCATATATATGCGGACGATATACAAGTTTATATTTCATGCAAGCCAACCGAAATAGATAGCGCAATAGTTAAACTTAATGAAGATCTCTCAAGGATAGCTACATGGTCTGTAAACAATTGCTTACTGCTGAATCCCAACAAGACAAAATACTTAATCTTTGGCACTAAACAACAACTAGGGACTTTAAGTCCCTCGGTGTGTATCATGCTTAAAGATGAACCTATTGAACGTGTTTATGAAGCGCGCAATCTAGGTTTGCTTATGGACTGTGAGCTAAGATTTGAAAAGCACGTTGCAAGTTTAGTTAAGAATTGTTTTTACAGATTAAAAGTTTTGTACAAAATGAAAACGTATTTAAAGGAAAGTTTGCGTGTTCAGCTGGTGGAGTCCATTATTCTATCTAAATTGAATTATATGGATGTAGTTTTCGGCCCACGTCTGCTAGCAAGAACACAAAAACTTTTACAACGTGTTCAAAATGCCTGTGCCCGTTTCTGCTTCGATATTCCGTTAAGAGATCATGTAACACCTTACCTAAATAATAATGGTATCCTTAAAATGACCCATCGTCGTAAACTCCACCTAGCATGCCTTCTTTTCGGCGTTTTAAAACATAAAGCGCCTTCTTATCTTCTTGATAAGCTAACATGGGTGAAAAGTCAGAGGTCCCATGAATCTCGACAGTGCGCATTGCAGCTTTCTGTGCAACGACATGCTTCGGCCGCTTTTAGAGGTAGTTTCCGTTACGCAGCAACTAAATGTTGGAATAATATTCCACCGCCAATACGGAACCTGTCATGTGTTAATGTTTTTAGAACCAAATTGAAAAATTTTCTTTGTGTACACCAAAAAAGTCAGGAAACTCTAAGTCATGACACAAGTGCGATATAATGATAAATGTGTATAATAGCTGGATTAATTTATAGTTTTTGTTTAGTACTTAATGGAAATTTGTTCGTGGACTTGTTTATTTAAGTGATAGAATTTCAACTCGAAATAGTTATGTGCGAGTTGTTGTTTATAAGTTTATTTTTTTTATTTTTATGTTGTTTGTAATCTGTGACGTCAATTCACCAAACCGGTCCCAACGGAAGATCAGCGTTGGTCGTAGGACCAGCATTAATGCTGAGTTGGAGCCGATTTGTAACATTGGCATTTAAGTTTTATCCCACTCATTCTGTTACTTTGTTGTTTAAATGTTAGTGTTACGAATAAATTTATTTTCTTTCTTTCTTTCTTTCTAAACTTAGTTAATATAACTTATAGTTAATGCCCCTGGAAGGTATAGGCCTCCTCCATAAGATTCAGTTTGTCCTTGACTTCGCTTTCTTTTTCCGGTCTTCTCCAGCAACTTTTTTAATTTCATCGACCCAAAGAACTACACATACTACATGCATATATGTCCCTACTTAATAATATTACTTATGGTTTAAGACATTTATTTCTCATAAAGAATACATTCATTTATCTGAGAAATACAGGATACTTAATTTAAGCTTATTACTATACTAACAAGAATTCACAAAGCCGTATTGAGTGTATTAACAAAGAAAAGTGATTTTATACATTCGATAAAAAATAAAGACAATGTAGGTATTCCGAGAACAAAATATTAGCAATGCCACAACCTAACACTATTGACGCAGCCCTCTATTATGTGTCATAACATAATTTCTACGGCATAGCAATTTCGAATAGCAACTATAGGTTATAAGAGATAAAATGAAAGTTATATTTTTAAGATTAAATATTTATATGTGTAACGTTACTTTTAATAAGAAAAGGAATGTTTATTGTGTATTTATGTTATATATTTGTATATTTATATGTATGGATTGTTCTTATTACTATTTTTATAGACACACACATATATATGCATATACCAGTAACAGTTAAGAGTACATTATATTTATTTAGAATAATAATTATTAGTTAGGTAGATAGTATATATATATATACACACATGCGCTACTTACACTCTATAAATAAAAATACATACATATCTATACTAATATTATAAAGTAACGTTTGTGAGTTTGAGAGTTGGTGACGTTGTAAGGGGTAATCCCTGGATCTACTCAAACGATTTTCAAAATTATTTCACCAATAGAAAGCTACGTTGTTGTGGAGTGTCATAGGCTATGAAAAATTCCAAAATGTATCCCGAACTTTTAACTTTTTACGCGGGACTAACGGGCAGGGACAAAAAATATTTATTACGCGGAACGAAGTCCGCGGGCACTGCTAGTATAATTCTATAATAATAAATGCTTCTTTTAAACTGTTTGGATTGTTAGGACCTAGAATATTAGCACTGTATATAAAGTATAAAAAGTAGTCTAGAAAATATAAGTGGGGAATTGTGTACCAATAAATAAGGAGTCTATATTACGAGAAATTAACTGGTGTTTGAATTTGAATTCCAAGTTATCCCGGTTCGACTGTACCTATACATCTTGTAATACATCAAGTACCAAAGGCAGGTGTGCAAATCGGCCTCCAAACAAAAAACATAGAGGTGTTTTCTACTCTATAAGGGCTAACAACGATTACAAGTTAACAACCTGATAAGTATGGACTCGTTTAATACTTTGTAACTTCTGTATACTGATTAAGAGAGAGATATTGTAAATTGTTGCTAGGTGCTTATTTAGAAGAACGTTGCGGTTGCTATGTTGCTTTCAGTCCTAAAATTTCTTGAGTCGTTAGATTTATTCTAAGTCATTTCGTTTTTTTTCAGTCCTTTTAAATCATTGGTTCATGAAAAATAATATATGTAGTATATCAGTTATCTGGTTTCCATAGTACAAGCTCTGTTTAGTTTGGAATCAGATGGCCGTGTGTAAATAATGTCCCTGGATATTATTATATTAATTATTTCTTTAAGCGTTTGAAATAACCCTTAAGTGTTTGAAAACTTATGTGTTTGAACCCATGGATTCTATATGGATTCAAACACAATGCTAATTGTTAATGAATAAATAAATAAAAGCTCTCAAGTCTTAGGAGTCGTGAATTATACAGCAGGACTGCAGTCCAATCAAAAAGACTTGTGTCATAAAGCCTTTGAGTTCTTTGAGTCGTGAACTATAAAGTAGAGGACTGCAGCCCAATCAAAAAGACTCGCATATTCTGCTCGTATTGTCAGGTCACCATACTCCGACTAGTTCCGTAGTGGTCGGTATGTCAGTGACCATTGCATCGATGTATGCAAGTCATTGGCATTATAAAATTTGCATGCTTCACTATAAAGCATTAATCTTATACGGAGGTCGCAGTTTCGAGTAGGTACTTGAGGTACTCTTATGTCGGAATTATTTTGTCCTTAATTTATAACCCTGCTTCTTAAGACTTCCTGGTACGTAAACATAATAAAAGTTTGTTTCGCCAATAATAATATCCTGGGAAATTATTCACACACAACTTTTCTTTTGTAAATAAATATTTACATAAATAATAATAATAATATCTAGGGACAATGTCACACAGATCAACCTAGCCCCAAACTAAGCAAAGCTTGTACTATGGGTACCAGGCGACGATATACATACTTATATAGATAGATAAATACTTAAATACATAGAAAACATCCATGACTCAGAAACCAATATTCGTGCTCATTACACAAATATTTGCACTTACCGGGATTCGAACCCAGGACCACCAGCTTCGTAGGCAGGAGCACTACCAACTAGGCTACGGTGACCGTCGTAATATTTACAACTATAAATATTCACAACAACGATATTAATAAAAGTCGGTTTCACCAATACATTGATAACATTCTGACTATATCGAAGATTTTTGGACTTATTGTTTGTCTAACAATAGGTACGCTTTGTAATTTTATTCTACTAAAATTCACTTTATATTATTGAGCATCACAGACTACTTAAGTGGCCCAACAGGAGTTAGACCAATGAAATTACGATAGCAATGAGCTCAAACCACATGTTAACTCATTCTTAGAGAACTCTATAAAACACTAGGACCCATTTTACAATGCTAAAGGGACGCTATTAAAATCATCATCTTGAAATTGCAAATAACCAATAAAAAGACTAATTAAATGACATCTTTCTCAGACGCGAGTTTTGTCTTCATTGGTGTTGTTGTTTTATTTATTTATTTATTCGGGAAAACAAACAGATATACATTGAGCATTAGGTACTTAATTCTAAACATATAAATTTATGAACTGTATGGCCAACCACATTTTCGACACATTTTTGTTCCAAATTTAAGTAAAAAATATGTTTATAGCAATGTGGACTATACTGATGGATTCTTTCGATCCTATAATCAAATCATCTAGTGTCCAGAAATCGGGGCAAAGAGGGTGTGTTAGTACATATGTATAGCCGCCTGTGACTGGGTCACTGGCTGGCCTGGTCTGGCCACAAAGTCATTGTACTCCCTCGCCTTGTTCATGCAAATTAAAATGCAATGGCCAACTTTGTATGTAACCAGTTCAGTTCTGTCGAGTTCATAAATGACACATCTTCGGACATTACGTTAAATGACACATGGCGACAAGTTTTACAATGCGCTAAGTGACGCTGTACACAACTGGACACAACAGAAATGTTATCTTTGATTTTTCTATAATTCGCCGCTATTCTGAACCCGATTCCTCAATGTGGAAAAAGGGGGACTAAGTGGGAAATTAATATGACGACATTTGCTTTCAGTTAGAACAGCCGATGCCTTAACCGACTTGAACAACTCTTCTGACGGATGACTGATACATTTAACTTTTTGGCAGCCCTATAAGCGTGTCTCATTATTCACCTGGTAGTCATGTGCTGGACATGCCAGCGGGTCTTTGATAGCTACGTATAGACACGACTCAAGAGGCGGGTTGTGGGCACGCGAACGAAATATCGCGCAACCCGCTAGTCGAGTGCTGGATACCGATAGTGTTGATTATCCTACTATGGGAACATATAATTAACTGCTCACTGGCAGTTCATACATTGTAAGCGACTGGTTTGTGACCCGCCTGTCCAGCCGCAATCGTCCTTTTATAGCCTATCTATTAAGTCGTACAAACTCTTACGCGACGTCCTGCGTGAGCGATCTAGACGCGAACGCGAAGCGGCGCGGCGCGAAAACAACAGACAATCGAAACCTATTGAAGTGTCCTACGTGACCAAACGCGCGTGCGGTGCGGTGCGGAGCGGATATGCAGCGAACGCGATCAGTTGGCTTGATATTTTCGCGCGAACTGGATGCGGTGCCGTCGTGTTTTTGCGGCGTAGGTGGCGGCTTCGCGAGATGATTCGCGTGCACGTAGGACATAGCCACCGCGTGGCACTGCATCGCATTGAATTCGCGGGTCATCGCTTCGTAATAGCGTTCGCTTTGAACCGCCTACGTAGGACGTATCGTTATACCGTTTTACAAATAACCGATTACTCATAAGTTAGTCTCACCGCACCGATCCGAATACGATCGAAGAGGTTAAGCAACTAGGTATGCAGTTGGTCTATAGATAGGTTAGATTGTTCAGCGTCTCCGTGCTTCGGAAGGCCGTCACGCCGTGTGTCCCAGTTGCAGACTCTAATCAACAATCAATAAACCATGTCAAAGGTCTACTGGGCACTCTGCCTATACGAATAAAGTCACGCCTATTCTCCAGAGGGGTACGCAGAGACAACGGATTTCCATTTGTCACGAACTTCGTATAGCTCTTTCGCCTCGTTTACTGTCATTATATTCTTCATACATGCTCGCCGGTTTAGGGTACTTCTGACCTAGCCTTTATAGAAAACGTCTTCGATCTTCTTAGCGTGACGATGGCAAACTAGTTAAATTTTTGTGGCCCAGAACGTGGCCACACTGATTGCCCTGCTTGTGACATTCCTAAGACCCTGCACTGAAGAAGTGGATTGGACCGATGCTCCAAAACTACAGTCCATTTTGGGGTTGCTCGGCCCCCACCTGGACATATTTTCTTTGCCTCGGCCAAGTCTGGAGTCTATTAAGGGACTTCCAGTCTCCCATTTGGACAGAGAACGAGGTCTTCCCCTTCCTGTTGAAACATTCACACAGGCCAGGTATAATTCTTTTGGCAATCGTCTTTCATTCTTTATACAGCACATATTATCCCCTAAATACCTCTAAAACGTTGCTAGAAAACCGTAACATTGAACAAAATGGTATCTTATCTATTGGTTATCGCAAACGCTTTAGTGAACCGGCAGGCAACAAAGGTCGATGAGCGTAAATGTAAACATAACATATGCACATTTACATATTAACAAATGTTATGTACATAATTGGTATTAAAAAGAATAGTAGGTCTCAATTAGTTAGAAACAATTGTGGCAAATATCACACAGGATATAACATATAGATGGTAATTAATATCAGCAAGAATGAACACATTTTTACTTTATCGTATAACTTAATTCTTAGTTTTATTTTTATAATTCATATTGAAAAAGAGTTCACATTTACTTGTACACATTTTTGTATAGCAGTTTTTCAGCAACAATAGATCTTTTACCTTTGTGTAACTGAACAGACATTCGGAAACAGTCCAGTTAAACTTGATGTCAGATGAAAGAAACCGCGTTAAAATCGATGTATCCGATTTGAAGGTACGATGTCACAAGTAGCCTTCACACTTAGTATCGGTGACTAAAAACGTTGCCCAACTGATAAAAGTGGAATGTAACTGTTTAAGCAAGGGTTAGCTGTTGATCATGTCTAGCCCAGATGGCCTAAAATGAAGGCCTTTTAAGGTCTTTGAGGACCTTGTGTGTAGAGTGACAGTCGCACTTTAATGCTACACTGGATCCAATGCATCCCAACTAAGAAGAACCAGCGAAACAATCTCAGTCGGGTTCATCTACTACCGGTGTGAAACATATCAAGTGGCCATATACACGGTATTTGGTAAAGAAATAATTTAGTAGGCCAACATTATCAGCTGGATAGGTTGTCTGAATGTGTATAATATTAGATTTAAAATATTTAGGAAGAGAATATAAAGGAAGGCAAAAGAGGTGTGCCAAGATCGTGACAAATGGAAATCCGTTGTCTCTGCCTACCCCTCTGGGAAAACACGCGTGAGTCTATGTAATTACTTCTCGTTTTTCTGGTTGTAAGATCCCTTGGTTATAACAGGCTGTTCCGGTAATCTAGAAAAACAAAATTGATATTCGTATACCGAGATTTCCTCGGTATACGAATATCAATTTTGTTTTTCTAGAATTTTTTGAAAATAGGTTTAAAAAATAGGTTTGAAGTACAAAATCTGTTTTGCTTCTTTGCTATCGTTCATTTTAGACCTACATAGACCCAGCAAAGTAGGTGGGTAATAAAAAAGATTATTTATGTAGTTGAGATTACAGACTGCAAATGGGACGCATTTGACTGCTAATGTCGTTTTAATATCCTCTTATAGGCAATGGCAGTTTAAATTGTGTGATAAAAGTTTAATTGCTACGGTAAAATGAGCTGTATAGAGTTTAACTGAGACGAGAATTGTAGACGAAATGACTTGTTGCCGTTGTTAAACGAGTCCACACTGTTTTTTGAGGTGAGTCATCCTGAACGGCGCGATGTCTAGTTCTTGTTAAATTATTAATGTGTAATTGTATGTAAAATAAGTTTAACATAACGGCCTTGGTTCAGTTGGTAGTGAACCTGCCTAATATATGTAAATCCAACTAATATTATAAACGCGAAAGTTTGTAAGTATGGATGGATGGATGGATGCATGGATGGATGTTTGTTACTCTTTCGCGTAAAAACTACTGAATGGATTTTAATGAAACTTTACAATAATATAGATTATACATCAGAACAACACATAGGCTACAATTTATAAAGATATTGTGTGAATTGTCCAAAATATGACGATAAGTGTCAAGTAAGTAGGAAAAAATCTAACATCTGCGAGCTATTCCGGCGTGCACTGCCAAAACCGCTGGAGGTACACATCTCACTTATATTATAAATGCGAAAGTTTGTGAGTATAGATATACGGATGTATGTTTGTTACTCTTTTACTCCAAAACTACTTTAACGCGGATGAAACCGCGAGGCACAGCTAGTAAATAATAAATAAGGATGCCGAGGTACTAGCGAGGAGACGAACTTATTAAATACTGCGCCACTGGTGCAGTAGAAAAGAACTAAGTGTAGGTAAATCTTAGGAACTATTCATTTTCTAACTCCACCGTGTTTCTTCCCGATTAAATTCGTTGCGGGATCACCTGCCCATGGACACTCGCATCACCAGAAAGGCCGCAAGTGCGTTGCCGGCCTTTGAGACAGGTATAGGCTCGCTTCTAGAAGGTTGTCATTGCCTTCATATAGACATAGGATTTCCAACCGTCAGGGTTTCCCCGGCTTCTGGGCTCCGAAATTCGGGGTTTTCACGCAGTGTCTGTTTACCAAATTTTAGAGATGAAATCCCTATGTAGACAGCATGTTTTTTTTTTATTTCTGTCAAGTTTGCCATCAGCCATACCGCCCAATTTATGGCAGGCAGCCTCCGCAGCCTGTGAGCGTACAAGATCAAATTATTATGATTAATAATTATTATATACAATTGAGATGTAATGTCTTGCGGTCAAAAAAAAATTTTTTTTGATTACTCTGTCTTTGGGGTTTTTTCATACTTACAACGAGGTCCGGAAAAGCTAGAGACAGAAACGAGTAGAAACAGCTGGAAGGCCTACCTATGTGTCACTAGTGACTGGACACGCTGGTCACTAAACCGGAAAGCACCATGTTAGGTTTAAGATTTTTAATGTTATTCTATTACCCCTTAATCGAGCATAGCGTATAAACATACGCTATGCTCGATTACCTACGCAATGCATTATAAACATAATGCATTGCTTTTAGCTCTTAATACAATATAACAGAGTTGAAAATTAGGTTTTTTTTATGCTGGATGGGTTTCCGTTTGGGACCACGATCTCACCTGATGGTAAGTGAAGATGTGGTCGAAGGTCGACCGCGCGTACCTACTCATAAGATGCCTGTTCACTCTAGCCTTGAATTAACCCATGTTGTATGAGTCTGGAAACACGTCGTTCGGGAGGGTGTTCCACTGCTTAGCAATGAAGGTTAGTTCTTCAGCAATGAAGGCATAATAATAATACTTAGGTACAACAAACGTATAATATAGAGGATGCATTGCAGCAGGTCGTACGTGCGGTGGAGGCATTCTACAATTTCCTAGTGACACCTTTCATATTATGCTCACATGTACAATCGTCTTAGTATTTATTGCACAAAGGCCCCCATAAACGGTACACTTACGCAGTTATTAACTCGAGTTAATGTATGTCATGCGTTTCACACAAGTCTAGACTGGGTACTGGGTATCTAGGCAATACGCTAGACATTCTAGGCCCTAGGTAACCCGGTGGCCCGCTTGCACACTTCGGCCGCTTTTTGTCGTGCGTTTAAGCGTCAGGTCGTGCGTATAATTACGCATCTTAATTATTGAAGTCCGGTTGAGATGGGTGGTATGTGGATTTGTTGGACGGTGGTCTTTAAGTGGACTGGGTGTTAACGCGGATCTTGTGTGGTTTAATGGTCTTGTTGATGAGCGGCGGCGGTACGGTGGGTAATAATATAGACAAGTAGACATGTACTCTTAGTTCTATGTCATTGTCAAAGCCTATTTTTGCATGGAGATATTTTAAGCTAGTATGAAAAGAACAAGGAACATTAAAACTTTACATTTAGTCGCACTGGCCACATAATTATTAATTATTTTAAACTATCTGTGCGGTTTTACGGACTTAAACTGTATAAATGATAACCTATGTGTAAATGGGATATTTATAAGTTACTACAAAGTTTCATCAAAATCTGTTCGGTAGAAAGAGTAACAAACTTCCATACATCTATACTCACAAACTTAAGCATTTTTAATATTAGCCCGATAGTACGATAATAATATCCTTAGGATCAGATGGCCGTGTGTGAATGATACACGGCCATCTGATCCGAAACTAAGCAGAGCTTGTACTTTGGAAACTAGATAACTGATATACTGCATAAACTTCTTTTGTTTTGTAAATACATACTTTTTACTAACACTAGTTTATAAGAAAATTGTTACTGACTTATTGGACACTAATTTGGTCTGAAAATAAAGTCTTATATATATTATTATTATAAAGATAATCACGGTCTGCGGCGTAAAAGGCAAGATGTACGCAAGCTAATCCTCGACAAGTCCTATCCTAACGTGTCACTTATTGTTACTTAGTATTTTGCACTTTAACTAAAATGACACCACTAGAGATGCGATATCCCTTTCATAAGCACTATGTCAGAAAGAAATGCAATGATATTGGAAGTTAATTGAGTTGTTATTTGCATGCTCTATCTGCTGTGTATGTGTTTAGCATTTTAACGTTGTATTAGGTTCCTTACATTGTGTAACATTTTCTTTATTTTGCGTTATGTGTCAATCAACACGACTAATTACTTATTTATTCAATACTAGCTGTGCCCGCGACTTCGTTCGCGTGGATGTCGGAACTTAACAATGTATTTTTTAGTGTAAAGCGCGGTGGGAGGATACCGAAAACATTTTTTTATTTAATTTAGTGTTTCTTTATTTTACGTGTGGAACCATCTGGAGCGTACACAAAAACGTTATTGGGGTTGTTTACGCGTGAAAGAGCTACGTATAGTTGACCATGGGAAAAGCATCCAATACTTAGGTCCACCCCCGCAACGGATAATGTCTGGACCTGAGCTTTACTAATCGTCATGGCATAACAGAGACTGACTGGGAATTGCACTCGTTTGAAAGAGAAAGGAAAGTTTTTAGGAATTATAGGTATCCTTGGAATAAAAACAATATCACCGGCGCCGCAACCTGTTAATATTTCAGCTTCGATAATGTTGCAGATTTGTGACTTTGAGCCGAGTGCCGTTACAAAGTTTGGGAGGACATTAATTTCTGAGGAGAATGATTGGTACACCAATTTTTTAAACTATTTTGTGGGCTGAAAGTCCGGGCGTGCTGAGGGAATCCAAAAATTCTAGCGGGTAGTGCGTGGCGTTATCTTCTTCCATAAATGTATTTATTGAGTTATATTCTCTACTATTACCGGACGCATGACTCAATATTTTGAAATTAATTGCCGCAGCTTGGTCATTGTGGGGAGTCAAAATAGCTCGCTGACATAGCCAAGAACCGGCTTGATTTCCCATGTTTGTGGTATCTCCGTACACAGAAGAAATTAGCTCTTGCTGTGGTGTAACCTAAGAACAGAGATTACCAATCAAAATAACTTTTCCATCTTCTTGTACGGGGTATGTGCCATCGCCTATTTTTAACAATAAAAAACTCCTGTGCCTTTTCGCAGCCTCTGACTGATCGGGTTCCCTCCTATACTTATAACTATCATTTGAATAGCCAATAAGGAACTGTTGTGACAATTTTCACGTATCCTGTCAGTAATTTGTCCATCAGTATTTAGTTGTACATGTCTCATAAAATCTTCAGCAAACTTGTCATGGTACTTTTGCCATAACTGTTTAGCGTCCGATAACGCACAAAAGGTCAGTAAGATGGCAAACAAATGTCGCAAGCGATGTGGACTAACGCTCTAGCGGAAGCATTCCGCTAGAGCGTCATCCCAATGCTTACCTCCAACTAATAAATGGCGTGCTCTGCAAGCGGCCTGGTATGTGGGATGTTCAATATCATCCACTTTACGGCGCTCAGCAAAAGACGTAGGTCCTCGCTCTACATGGATCAGACTGTGGGATGAACTTACACGTGAGCACGCCACGTGAACCTGCCCGCCTTCCTCAAGTCAATTCCAGCTAACTTGAGGGTTTGCCTTTGCAATTTGTTGATGGTTATCGCGACACACACTTTTATAGGGAATTACAGTATTTTAAACTGAAAAGGGAGATCATTTGGCACTAACGGAATACGTGACACGAACACTGCTTCTCCCTGGGCGGATCCAGGCATAATAGTCGACTCTATAACACGATGCAAAGTTTTGACTTGAAGTCTCACAACCATTATAGGTATACCCACACGCAACATACATCCCCTATTATGCGCCCTTAGGAGTGGAAATTCCTAAAATCCTGAAATACATATTTTTTATTTTTAACGGAAAGGCCAAATACCAATTTTCATGCTTTTCACATAAAAAATTATACACTTTTCATACAAACTTACATCCCCTATTTTACGCCCTTGGGGTGGAATTTCCAAAAATTCTAAAATATTTATTTTTATTTTTGGCTGAACTACTAAATATCAGTTTCAATGCCTTTGACTTCAAAATCTTTCATTATCTTTCATTCTCTGTTTTACCCCTTTAGGGTTAGTATTTCCAAAAACCCCTTCCTTAGTGAATGCATACGTCATAAAAAGTACCTACCGGCAAAATTTCAAGTCTCTAACCCCAGCCGTTCAGGCTGTGCGTTGATATGTCAGTCAGTCAGTTTCCTCTTTTACATAGGTAGGTATATAGATTTGTACTGAGAAAATTATGAGAGACCGGGTTAATTTACTACATTCAAATACATTCAATCGGACAGGCTCAATAAAATTCGAATCGTCTGTACATTCGCGTTACAAACGAATCGACAGCACAAACTTTCGATCGATTGACATTATAATTTAAAATTAAATTAAATTATAACAAATCCAACCATGTACATAATTCAATTTGCCCAAAGAATACAGAATATTTTAATAACCAATTTTGGACAACGACATACTTCTAGCCAACCAAGACCTTATTTGGAAACAATTCGGAACATTCTAAGCCCTACGTAACTCATGCAATTAGCAAACACGGGCAAATCTTAACACCGCGGGTCAAAAGCAATGCACAACGACATCTATCGAAATAAATATCAACTATCAAGCACAACGACATGTATCGAAATAAAAATCAACTATCAATAATTTAAAATGAAATTATAACAAATCCAACCTTCTACATAATTCAATTTGCCCAAAGAAAACAGATTTTTTTAATAACCAATTTTGGACAACGACATACTTCTAGGCAGCCAAGACCTTATTTCGAAACAATTCAGAACATTCAAAACCCTACGTAACTCATGCAATCAGCAAACACGGCAAAATTAACACCGCGAGTCAAAAGAAATACACAACGACATCTATCGAAACAAAAATCAACTATCAACCTAGTTCATTCAGAAAAAAGATGTCATAATATGCACAAAGACATCTATCGGACAGTTTAGTTCAACTATAAACATTAGTTCATCTTGAAGTACCGAAATGTGTGTTATTTTTCTCCATGATTACTTTAAAATCTAATATCTTTTGATAGACTGAACCGATTGCAATAAAACAAAAACTAAATGTTACCTCAAGTTACGCTCAATCGTTGTGTGTAAAAGTTATCTACATTGCTTTCGTATATTTTACGTGATACCCGAACATATAAACAGACAAACAGACAAAAATTCTAAAAATGCTGGAAATGGGTTCTATTGGTTGTCCTTTAATACCCTGGCTATTTTTTTTGGATTTTCTTTTCATGTACAAAAATGATTTTTCTACAGATTTATTATATGTATAGATTTGCGAGCAACATGGTTTGAAAGGATGTAACATGCTTTTGTAGTTGTATAACGTGTGTCGCCGATATATCATTATAATATCAGCGACTGCCTCGTTGGTCTAGCGGTAGCGTGTTCACCCGCAGAGAACGAGGTCCTAGGTTCAAATCCCGGATCGGGCCAAAAAGTGATTTTGGAACTTTTCTGTAAAAAGAAAAATTTCTCAGCATCAGCCCGAAGTCTGGGAGTTGGTGGTATTATACCCCCGTGCCTCGGAGGGCACGTAAAGCCGTCGGTCCTGTACCTGACCTCTTTCCGGTCGTGTCGCTAGGCGTCCCATCGGATCATGAGAGTGATGGTATAGAAAGTGCTCCTATGTTTGCGCACACACTTGTGCACTATAATATGTCCCGCGCAGATGGCTAATCTCTATTGAGACTGGCCGCCGTGGCCGGATTGTGGCTAGGAGGACATTATTTATTTATAACTAGCTGTGCCCGCGACTTCGTTCGCGTGTTAATTAGTTTATTTTGTTATTTTTTGATTTATATAAAATTTTTTTTTTTTCTAAAATGAAATTAGCCTAAGTTACTCCTTATTACATCAGCTACCTGCCAATAAAAGTCCCGTCAAAATCGGTCCAGCCATTTCAGAGATTAGCCGGAACAAACAGACAGACAAAAATTGTAAAAAAAAATTTTTTGGTGTAGGTACCGTATATATATTCATATTTATGTAGAAAAAAACGGTTATTTCAATATTACAAACAGACACTCCAATTTTATTTATTTGTATAGATATCAGTTGAAAGATGTCCACTGCTGGATAAAGGCCTCCCCCAAAGATCTCCATAATTGCCGGCCTCACAAGATCATCGACCCATCTTGTAGAGGGCCTGCTCACGCTGCGTCCTCCGGTTTACGGTTGCCACTCGAGAACCCTTCTGCACCAGCGGCGGCCGTGACGGTTTTAGACGCTATTTGCCCCGCTAACTGCCACTTCAGTTTGGCTATTCTTCAATATATAAGCATGAAATTTTATCTTAACCGATTGAATGCGGATGGCGCCAGAGAGGCGCCATGGATTTTTTTTACGGGTGGCGTATGGTTTTCGTTCAATATAGAGCCGCATCTGAATTAAAAAACGCAGCCAGTTACAATTCATGGTGAATGGCGCCTTAGGGGCGCCATCACATTCCCTGACGCTTGGCTCCTCAAGGGCTCCACGAAATATTTGGTAGCCTGCCGCACTGAACCGGTTAAAGTACAGACGCCAGCACTTCAAGCTACCCCAATCTGACAAATTTCTTTTATAGATTTTTAACTTTATCACATAAGCATAAGGTTCACTTTCAATTGGGGACATTTTTAGATTGGGGTAGCTGGATGTGCTGGCATCTGTACAACATTATTTTATTTATTTAGTCTGGTTGCTACAGAACAGGCTCCTAGTTTCGTATCAGTTGGCAGTGTGTATTTATATTTATATTTACACTGAATATAAAAGTAAAGTAAAAAGTCACTCTTGTAAAATCCCAAGTAACCTATTCTTTATTTACCCATTTGTTGAAAATCGTTTGCGAACAATTACGTTAAAACTTTATTGAGTTGAGACGACTTAATTAACACGATGTCGTTAAGTTTTTATTCTTGATCGAATTGGTCGTATGATTGAAAGCGTGACAGCTCTCGGCTCTAGAAAATATATATTTCTTTGGATTTTAACAGGTTTATTTGTACATTGTGTAACATTAATTGTTAAGGAACTTAAAGAACACTATCGTCTGCACAAATGAAAGGCGATCAATTTTAAATTACTAAATTTATGTTTTAGCTCCTCGTACAAACTAGAGACGATAATTATTTTGTGCATGTGGCACGCTGATGTACAGACGCCAGCACATCCAGCTACGCCAATCTGTCAAATTTATTTTATAGATTTTCAACTTTATGACAAAAGCATAAGTACTTTCAATTGGGTAAATTTGACAGATTGAGGTAGTTTGATATGCCGGCGTCTGTACAACACGGTGTTCGTTTCATAGGCAAGTTAAACTCCTTAAGTTCTAACAATAATATCCTAAGACATTATTCGCGGCCATCTGATTTCAAACTAAGCAGAGTTTGTACTACGGAAACTAGATAACTGATAATAAAAATTCAAAGTCGAGTGTAGACTGTCCAATTGTCACATAATTTATAATTGTCATAATTAAAAAGTTATAAGTAAAACTTTAGACATGAAATTTACTTGAATATATTTTCTTTTTATGCTGGATGGGTTTTCTTGACCACGATCTCACCTAATGGTAAGTGAAGATGTGGTCGAAGGTGGACCGCGCGTACCCATAAGATGCCTGTTCACTCTAGCCTTGAATAAACCCATGTTATGAGTCTGTAAACACGTCGTTCGTCGGTTCATTTAAATAACTAATAACCTTACAGAAGAACATTTTTGAATACACACACGAATCACTCAATAATCGGAAGAAGGAAGCTTAGCCGATATCGATAGCAATCGGCATGGATCCAGTAGTTAATAAAACATTTGGCGTCCTGCTTCTTGAATTATAAGCAGCCAAATTGATCCATGAGGAAATCAATCACTACACGGATAAAGGAGCCGATTGATTTAGTACATCTGCGTTGATTGATATTCAGAAGATCAACAGGTAAATGACAAGAAAGGTCTCGCAATTTTCCCGATGCTTGGTAGTGGGGATAAAGATTTGTGTCTCCCTATTGAGTTCGATTAATCAACTGACGCAATCATTGCATACTGAAATCTATAGTACAAGCTTTGCTTAGTTTTGGCAGTGTGATATGTCCCGAATATTAACTTTTTGAAGTAATACTCCTTTAGGCACGCTTGGCTTGGGGCTGTTGAATTCGTGACGAGAGTGTTACGAAAAGTGTGATCAGGCGATATGAAAGTGAGTTGGGAGAAAGATATTTAAGTTTGGGAAGATAGAATGAGAGAGTGAGTTTGGGTTGATATGTGGTTATAGGCACGCTTTGCAGCCGGGTTGGTGATCGCAATGTGATGGTCACTCGGAGAGAGACACTGCTGGGCCATCTCTGGTACATATTCCCCCGGGATTAGGGTTACCATATGACATTTTAAGGTTTAGACAGGCGTGCGGCCGGCATTGGTCTGAAACAGGCATTTTCGCAGGCTCTCGTCAACGTCCAGAGGAGTAGAGACAGAAATCGGTTGACAATTGAATCAGTAAAAGCAATATTGATTACACAAGAAAACTACAAAACTGTATCTTGTCAAGAAAGACAGAACTATTAAAAAAATAATGTCCTCTGAGAAATATCAGTAATAATAATATCCTTCTTCATTATTATCTGTTGGCTTGAACTTATTACCTACAGAGTTTTGCTTCAGACAGGCATTTTTCTGAAATTTCAGGCATTTTAGGTACCATAGACAGGCATCCCTCTATTTATATATGTAACCCTACCCGGGATGACTTCTACACTCCCCACAGGGGGTGATTTTAGTCCCTGCCAATCAAATAGCAATAAAAAACACCATACATTACGTGATAGCTGTTGCGCTTATTCGATAATACAATTTTCATTTGTCTTCCGCATCGTATCTCTGCCAATTATTTTCAGCTAATTACACCATTTGGATGAAATGGATTTTCCATTCATTCGTTTGCTGGCACTTCGCCATGGAATGGTTGAAGTTGGAAAATAACCCGTTTATATTCCTTTTCCCTACATTTGAAGAGTATCTAAATTATGTATATTTTACTTGAGTTCTAAGACAACGTAAATTGTATATTGTCCTCCGAATTTCGGTGACGGCATAGAATATCATCACCCAATCTCATCCCGTGGGGGCGTAAAATTCGTCCGAGGGAATACCTACCAGAGAACGGGCAGCAACGTCTTTCTGTAAACTGCGATCGCCAATCCGTCTCCCAAGCATGGCGGTTATGGCATATTCCCCCCATTGTTTGGGGAGGCTTATGTCCAGTAGTGGGCGTACTTTGACTGACATGATGATTATTATACAAATAGCATTCTTTTTGTTTAACTCATAGTTTATGCACAGGTAAGCTACCATGACTGAGAGCCCAGGCTCCCTGAACTACGCCAGTTATTAGTATACATTACTAGCGGCCCGGTACGTGCTTCGCTGCGCTTTTAAGTATTAGTACAAATTGTTTGTATATGGGAGTATAGAAAGATGTTGATTTTACACTTTTTCAAGACTTTTTTAATATTTTCTCTACGTACAAACCTTGACTTCCAAGAATAATTCAAGACCAAAATTAGCCAAATCGTTAAAAGGCGTCGTTGAGTTACATTACAACGCAAAGTGGCATTGATTTTTATATATATATAGATATATACTTAAAGAGTCTATCTCAATGTGAAGTGTCACCTATTGTATTGTAGACTAGCTGTGCCCGGTGGTTTTGGTTTTACCCGCGTCAAACATTATAAATTCATACGTGTTATTCGGATATATAAGCTATATTACTACAAAGTTTCATCAAAATCCGTTCGGTAGTTTTAGCGTGAAAGAGTAAGAAACATCCATATTCACAAACTTTCGCATTTATAATATAAGTAGGATTATTTAGATTACAAGTGCTAAAATAGTTTTCACTTCTATCGGCAGTGACCAAATACTGTTTTTTTATGTTTAGATTCAAGCCCAAAAGTCATCGTGGTTGATGTCCTCTTTGCGGCAACACTGTTTGCCAGTAATCTTTGACATCACACTGACTCACCCAGCGACGACACGACGTGTTGAATGACAAACAGCTGACGATTGTTTTCTTATTATTGCAAGAGTACAGGAAACATTTTGTAGTCAGTCAGTAAATATTTTTGTGTTAGCAACTGATTGATGGTTTTTAACACGGCTGACCTTGAGTTTAGATGAACTTGTAGTATGTCAATTTTGAAGTGGGGTCGTGTATTTTTTATTACTTTACGAACTTCAAAAAGAAGGTATTGTGTGTTTTTTTGTATGGAACTAGATTTTTTAAATTGGTTGATATTAATTTTGTTTAGACCGGGTTTTTTTTATCGTTCGCCATCCAGACTCAGATCAACTACTTATGGATCACAGAAATAGGTGTCCTGTACGGGAATCGAACCCGGGGTATGAAGTGGCGAGGCGACAGCTGTAATCGCTGTGACGGTAGTCATAGAAAAAGTTAAGTCGGTTCTTAAAAATGCATACTATATAATATATGTATATCGGTCCTTCCTATCCCTTAGGATTTCGAACCTCGGCTTGAGATGTAAATTATAGAGGTTTGAGTAGAGTTTCAGATTCAAGGATATAAATATGGGAAGTTAATTCCATTGATATCTAATAAAACGGTGGAATGTTACGATTTTGTTTTGTTGTTTCATGCTGCTCTTGCTCGGGATACAACCTAACGTATGCTGTTCAAAATAGAGTTCAAAGTTGTAAAACCATTTCTTGTCTAAACAATTTGTAATTTGGGTGGAATCGTCAATATGTTACCAATTTACTTTTGCTTGTACGAAAATTAGCAGCGTTAATGGATACTTTAAAAAATAAAACTTGCAGGTAATTTTAATTCTGTTTATTTTGGGATGGAATGATTAAAGAACTGACTCTACCTAAGATGAAATTGAAAATACAGATTACGCAGTCTGTGTGAAGAATATATTCTGTATATTTTGAACTTATACAAGGTACAAATAAACAGTTGACGAAACTTAAAAAGAGCTTAAATTGTCTATGGAACTGAACAATATGTAGAAAATAAACTGGCAAAATACACAAAACTATATCTTCCAATACATTCACTTCTATTGATTGTCTTTGAGGACTGCCGATAGAAGGGTAAACTATTTATTACGCTTCTATGCTAAATAATTTACAATATAATAGTTATATGTAGTCAACTAAAATAATTATGATTTTCAACTTTATCACAAAAGCATAAGGTTCACTTTCAATTGTGGAAATTTGTCAGATTGGAGTAGCTTGATGTGCTGGCGTCTGTACATATAGCTCATGGGAAGCGTGACGTGACGATGACGCGGTTCCATGATTTTTGTTCAATCAAAATGTGCAAAGCGCGCCTAAAGAAGGTTTTACTTCAATTAATGTTTATTTGTAGGAAGTATAGAAACAGGAAATAGATCTATGTCCAGAAGAGGAATTATGTCTGTCGTTTATGAGCAAGCCTAGAAAGCCAGTGATATGGCCTAAAGATTAAATAGAGCAATATTTTAACGTGCGCTTCTAAGCACGGAGATTATCAGTAATATAACTACGGTGGTGATCCATCTATTAACTGACCGGATGCTTACGTGCTTAATTTCACCGATCGGTAACAGTCTGGTGAGAGCAAGATTTATACTCCTATTTATAACATCCGTTTATTTTGATTAATACTCCCAAATATATTCGATATACGTATAATATTCCAGAGAGGTAATGAATTGACGTAATGCGCGGGCGCAGAAGTAGCTCTGCGATCACCATCCATCTTCCTTGTTTGCCGTACATCAATAAGTTGTTTATTGCGATAAATTTTATCTGTGCTACTGGAAATTTACATGGAAGCGTGCGGCGGTTAGAACATAGTCACATTATTATGCTTGTAGCCGATTGTTTTTTATTGGCTCACAAAAAACTGACCATGACTAACTGACTATAGTCCACTAATGAAAATCAGTTGGCCCAGATATCCCGTTGTCCTCATCCATATAAAAACGACGACTTTAAGCATATTGGTGCGCACTAGATGGATGATTTGATGGATAAATGAGTGTCAGAGCAGGTCTAGGGCAGCTCCGGGATTCAGCTATATAGTCACTGTATTTTTAATCCTGCCCTGCTACACGTTCATGGCAGGATCTTAAGAATGCTACAAGCAGGGCAATCAGTGTGGCCACGGGGACATTAACTAGTTTGCCATCGACACGCTAAGAAGAATGTAATTTTTTCCTAACCCGGGGGCTACTCCGTATTCGTCGGTCAACGTGATAGTGATCGGCGTTGAATTAGATGAAGCTTAAAATTACTAAATTATTCGTTGTTTCCTTGTAAGTTCCTTGAGCCGTCGTAAATGGTCCGGAATCGATTTTTAACGTTGAAGCCGATTGAACGAATTATTAAGAATTTTTAACGACGATCACGATCACGATGACCAGCGAATTAGTCGGTAGGGGCCTGGAACCACTTAAGAGTTTTTTCTCCAGTTTTGCTCTGGGGAGGGAAGTGGAACTACTGCTTTCGGACACCACCTTGTTTCTTTCTGATTAAAGCAAGCAAGGCAGGCAGTTAACGCGATTTGTCGGGATATGTCTGAGCCTCACCGTCTGTCATTTGGTCTCATTGTTGATCCTGGCTACTGTAAGCCAGGATCAACAAGTTGCCGTGGTGGTTGCCTTTATCGGAAGACCAGCGCTGCCGTAATACATGCGTTGCCATAGCTAATGCTGAGATAGGGGCTATTATCGACTCTTAACAAAAATTTTGTTTTATTTTTGTGTGGTACGATTTCATTTGTCAAAAATAAACATTTTTCATTCAATTTGGTGGGTCAGTTCAACAATTTAGCGTGTTGTTGAATCCGGTAGCCAATCGACTTCCTGGATTTATTTATTATATTTACTACACGCTAATTGACAGGTCTCTTATAAGTGCAGATAAGGCATTTGGATATTCAATCCTGTCTGCAACAACTGCAATTGATCACGCTGCCGATAGTCGTTTTAATACTTTGGACGGGCCTGTTGGCGTGGTTGGTAGATACGCTGCCTTTCACGCCGGAGGTCCTGGGTTCGATTCCCACCCGGGACAAATATTTGTGTGCATGAACATGTCTGATTGTCCTGAGTCTGGGTGTAAATTATCTATATAAGTATGTATTTACAAAAGAAAAATAGTATATGTAGTATATCAGTTATCTGGTTTCCATAGTACAAGCTCTGCTTAGTTTGGTATCAAATAGCTGTGTCTGAATAATGTCCCACCCAGGATATTATTATTATTTCATCGTTTGCCATTGTTAATCTTGGCTAGTCGATTAACCACAAAATACAGATTTTTAAAAACAGTTTCACGCTACCGTGGACTTTTAAATGCTTCTCTTTACCTCCATGATTTTCAAGCTCAGCATCTTAGTACAGGACGTTTAAAATCGTCACAATTTAAAAATAATAATTATTTATTTATTTAAAGTAACATGACTCACATTTTTTAGTAACAATAATTCTTACACCTATATTAGTATTCCTATAACACTCACACACACGATCACTGCCACTCTTTTAACACTGAAGTGGACAGCTTGGAGCAGCGACTCGCATACAGACAATCGAGTCTGTTGGCCACACAGCTCATGATAATGTTGGGGCTGACCCGTACGCGGCGCACCAGGGAAGCGCATAGTTTTCTCATATTTGTATAAAAACAATCGACTCGAGCTTCCGCAATCATTCCACCAATTATTACGGCAAATCATTTACAGTGCAGGCTGTGCGCCTGTGGAACGCACTGCCCTTAACAATAAGACAAGCGCAATAATTAAATATTTTTGAAAATAATGTTAAATAAAAACTATTTATCTGCCTAGATTACTAAGCATATTTATTTACCGCTGTCGCCTTTGGTTTTTTTCGCGCATTCCTGCTTTATTAGACTTTTTAAAATGATTCTATGAATTTCTTTTCTTTTTACTTTTATTATTATTTTGTATTAGTTTAAGTTTACATTAAGTTGACCTATTGTTACACCTACCTACCCTGTTTTCCCTTTCCTTAGTCTATCCACTCCATAATTGGTTGTCTGGAAGAAATCGCAGTAGCGATAAGACCGTCCTTTGTACTTACTTTATGTATGCTCATTTTAATTTTAAGTGATGGTGTACAATAAAGAGTATTTTACTTTACTTACTTTTCTTATATTGTATGCTAAGGACGCTGTACATAATCGGCCCGCAGACTGCACGTGTAAAACGTAGTTCAGTATGCAAGAAACAGGGTTCTTATTCTTTATCGCACACAAAATTAAATTTTACAATAAAAAGTCATGTACATAGGCGAGTTTAATTCATTAATGAATTTTCCTCCAGCAAACCATTAGGAGAGTGAAATTATTATATAGTGTACAACAAAATATAAAAAATACTGATAAAATACTCACACATACGATCCCTAATAATATATAAGAATAAACTACAGTATTAAGGGTTAAGTGGCTTATCAGCACAAGATTCCTTCTCAGTGTCGGATGGTAGTAAATTTATCCATAATAATAATAATATCCCGGGACTTTGTACTATGGAAACCAGATAACTGATATCACATCAATAAAGGCGAAAGTTTGTGAGTGTGTATGTTTGTTACTTCTTCACGTCTAAACGACTCAAGCGATTTTAATTAAATTTAGTATGGAGTTAGCTGGCACCCTGGATTAACACATAGGCTATAATGTATAAAGTTCAACGCGGGTAAAACCGCGTGGCACTGCTTTTACTATATATACTACTTTTCGCTTTTTGTTTTTTAAATACATACTTATATAGATAATCCATCGTTCTACACAATATTTTTATTACTCAATCAACGCTAATTGATTGCAAGAAATCATTGTATGTTTTGTCATTAACGTTTATTTTCTATTGCAAAGAGTTGAGGTGCATTGACAGACTGTTAAGCAATCTAGAGGGGGAAAGTTGTAAGGTCGCGGCTGTAAAGTCTGTGCCTTGAATACTGTTCATAATTATTGCTATTATGTCACAAATTATTTCCGGATCTGGAACTTAAGGCACTGGAATAAACATCATCAAAATAGCGAAAGTATTATTGTACAATGATATGAATGATACATATGATATGAATCTCATATCACCTCTCTGCTTACTTATCGTATGGGCAGTGGTTACCCTAGTGTCAGAGTTGTTCAAGCCGCCCATTACGCCTCTGACATGGCTTAACGACTGTTGCCTAATGGCTACAACCGAGACCAACAGCTTAATGTGCCCGCCGAGGCACGGAGACGCTCAAAAATTAATCCATCTATGGACTGACCGCGAGCAGCAAGGGTGAGAGAATCAGGCTACGCGATTATTACCTTGTAGGTAGTTAGTAAGACTCATTACTGTATGGTGGAAGGCCCATGACAGATGAGCATCAACCTATTATCATCAGCGATTATGCCCGCGTATTCAGTGGGTAGACATGTTGTCATTTATTTATTTTAATCTATCAACTACGTTTTACCGGCACCACCATTTCTTGGGACTTTATTCACACACGGCTCCCTGATCTACTATGGAAATAAGATAGGTGATATAATATTTATACTACTTTTATAATTATATTATGTGTCCTGGGTGGGAATCGAACCCACGACGTGCGGCAAGAAAGGCAAGTATCTACCATCCACGCCAACTAGCATGCTGATAGACGACGTTTTTCTTTTAAATTATATAGTAGTATTAATAATAGTAGTTTAGTAGGTATACGAAATATCCCAAAATTAAACTTGTTGTGTTGTTTCGTCTATTGTACCTAAACTAGACAGTGATCAAAGCAAACCATAACTCACTCACATACAACGTCACCTCACCCACTCATTATCCACTTAGTCGAAGTTGAAACACTGGCAGACGCACCGGACGTGGCTCTTGGCGCTGTGAGACGTGGCTCGACCTTGACCCGCCTGCACTACGTGACTCGGTCAACGGACCGCTAGCGGTATTATGTGAGCGAATCAGCTCATACGTTATCTACTAGATAGGGACCACCTGGCATTAGCGACACGTTCACAAACAAAATTAAATCGGACCGAAGGGCAGTAAAAGGGCAAAAAAGCTGCAAAACTTGGATCATCGGCGTCAGGTTGCAAGCATATCGGTTTTCTACAGGCTGTTTCATTGAAAATCAGCTCAAGATCTCCATGAACTTATCCCTCCTTACACCTTTTTTCATCGGACTACAAGGCGTTGGGAGGCTCTCCACCGCTTTTAGCAAGATATTTATAAAATACTAGCTGAAGGCGTTGGGAGGCTCTCCACCGCTTTTAGCAAGATATTTATTTATAAGATACTAGCTGTTCTGACGAAGTTCGTACCGCCATATTTCTCCCGTCAAAAAAGTCTGAATTTAACATTTTTTTAATGCATTATAATGCACAACATTCTTCTTTTTCGAAGTGTTCTTCCGAAGAGAAACCAAATACTGTTGAAGTAACAACGACCACAAAAGAAAGCAATGTCTCACAGTGTTCTGTCTCATTTGCACTTTTCTCACGTCTCCCAGTCTTCAGTCACTTTTCAGACATTTTTATTTCACTCATACCTCCTGACAAAAACGAACACATGAAAGAAAGGTTTATCCAATTTGGTGCATTTCAGTTATGAACGTACCAACATTTCGGTGATTAATTTTTATTTATATAGATTTATAATACGGTTCTTTCGACCAGGAATCCGCTTAGGAAGCTAAACGTTGCAGCTCTTTTTCTGGTGATGGGGTTTGTAACGGTCACGCCTGCCGTACTACATTGTGATTTACCCAGTACTCACTAGGTACCCATAGTTATCTTTTATTATGAGCAATCCTTACCGCGTAAGTGATTTGTCCTTGACGCGTTACATTCTGGTTACATTATTGGCATCTAACAGAATTTACATACATATTTTTATATACTTACGCCTGTTACTCAGAGGGATAGGCACAGAACGGATTTCCATTGGTCACGATCTTTGCACACCTCTTTAACTCTTATTATGCCTGTTTAGGGTACTTATCTTCCGTAAGAACATTTATGTGGTCCGTAAGAGATTGGCGAGGTTAAGCAAATAGGCTCGCGGTCAGTCCATAGACCGACCGACCGACTGGGGAAGTACCACCTTACAGAAGATATTCCTTAATAATAACATGCAAATGCAACATTTTAACAAGTACACCCTTATTTAAAAACGAATTCTACAGTTAAACTGCAGTTGATCCTCGATTTAGTCGAAAACCACCCAATGAGATCGCTCGATCCATAGTTCAACTGCAGTTTAACTTTAGACTTCGTTTTTAAATAAGGGTGTTAATGTTGTGTTTCTGAGTTTGAGTAGGGTCGCCAGATATCACCGGGGTGAGGGGGAGGATATGGCAACACTTGTTTGCTGACTCTTCTAAAGGCCGGCAACGCACCCGCGCCTCCTCTGGTGTTGCGAGTGTTCATGGGCGGCGGTGATTGCTTACCATCAGGCTATCCGCTTGCTCATTTGGCACCCTATGGCATAACAAAAAAATAATACTATAAGTAAGTAATTGCTGTCTTGTTTAGTTGTACTGACTTTATTTGATTAGCGATCTGACATTGCTTTTCCTGATTGGAATTGAAAGTTGTGCAAGTGCTTCTGAGCCGTACTACTGCCACGTACTTCCGTCATTGTATTTACCCTTTTTAGTTCATCAAGGTCACAATATGCACCGACTTTGCAGTCAAATATGCAACGTATCATAACGTGAATAAGGTTGGATTTAACACAGTTTTATTGATTGATAAGATTAATGGCGACTCTCGAAGAAAAGTCTGTCTCAACATTTAGTCAAAGGTATGTATGGGTACATATATATAAGTAAAGGATTTATCACCCAACACCCAATAACAGCCCTGAGTTTTGAAGTTGACGATATTAGACGATGCTGTGTGATGACGGCGGCGAATATCAGTCGATCATCGCTCCATATCATCCCGTGAGGAGCGTAGAAATTGACCCGAGGGAATATCTACAAGAGGACGGACAGCAGCGTCCCTCTGCGTATATTATGACCATCATCTGCGATCCCCAATCCGTCTGCCAAGCGTGGCGATTTTGGCGTTTCCCCCCGAGATCATTTTTTGGGGAGGCTTTTGTCCAGCAGTGGACTGTTTACAGCTTTTTATGGTGGTAAGACGCCCTTGTTACTGATAACATGTGAAGTAGAGGGTGTCAATCTTGTACTCGATAGTGTTGGATAGCGGTTCTATCGGATTATAAATCTGATTAAGAATGCTGCGTCTTATTAAGAATGCCCCTGAATTCTTGCACACACACGTGTACTATAATGTGTCATATTTGGCTAGTCTAGTAATATATTTGCGTTTAGTACACCTTCTACTACGTTCATCTGATTTTTTTCAATTCTGGTCCATACAACGCAAAACGGTTGCCTGGTATTATAGGCCGTTTTAGAGATAAGGCCGCCAATTGTATTATAATAATTTGCTGTTTGATGACTGCAACGAATATCAGAATATCATCACCCCATCTCATCCCATGGGAGGCGTAGATGTAGACCCGAGGGGATAACTACCAGAGGACTAGCAGCAGCGTCCCTCTGTGTAATATGACCATCATAGTACGATCACCTATCCGTCTGCCAAGCGTGGCGATTATGCCGTATCCCTCCAAGATCATTCTTGGGGGGACTTTTATTGAGCAGTGGACTTTTTTATGGTGATTAGACGCCCGTGTTGCTGAGAACACGTGAAGTGGTGGGTGTCAGTCTTGTACTCGATCGTGGCGAATAATGGTCCTATCGGGTTATAAATCTATTCGTTCAGATTGTGCATGCTCCTGTATTTTCACACGTGCACTATAATATGTCATATTTGGCTAGTATCCGTTGAGATTGGCCGATGCAATTGAAATTTCTTTGCACTTAGTACACCCTCTGCTATTTTCGTTTGTTTTTTTTTTTCAATTCTTGTCCGTCCAACGCAAAACGTTTGCCTGAAAAGCAACTGCCTTTTTAACGATTTGGCCGCCAATTTCATTATAATAAGTTTATATCCTTGTTTGTACCCATTGTGCTATGCTTCTTCTTCTTAGGCCTAGAGCTCTATTAATGCGTCTGTGAGTTTGTTTTGAACTCATAGCGAATTGATATGTTTATCTTACCACTATTGACACCAATAAGCTGTTACCATTCTAAGCTTAGTATTGTAACACATAACCGGATACTTGAATAGAGCTACAATGTTGATCAGACAAAGGCGTTAGTCAGCCGCCGCCGAACCAATAACCGTTCTGTCTGCTGTTGAACTCTACAAGGTTACACCTGTGTTGCTAGGTTACGCTGCTCTGTGAACCAGAGCACTTTTATCTAATAGCTATAAAGCTGTTTCATATTAACTCACTATAGTAGGATCAATTTAATAGATCACATTTGACATCTGTCAGTTACGTGTTAAGTGAATTGTAAAATGACCTTATTTGGTAATCTATACATATAATAAAATCGTAGGAAAGTCAAAACTGTACATTGAATATTTTTTTAAAAGGATACTTGGGGCGTGTTCTGCAATTGATAACGAAGCCAGAAATATATAGTTTTTAGAATTTATGTCTGTTTGTCTGTATGTATGTCCGGGTTAAACTCAAAAAGCACTGCATGGATTTACTTCAAATTTTGCATGAATATAATTGTGAGGTCGGGTCAACATATAGGCTACATATTATCACGCTATCTCCTACGGGCTAGGAGCTGTGTTAATTTATAAAGTTTAACGCGGGTAAAACCGCGGGGCGCAGCTAGTTTAATAATATAATCATAACATTTGACATCTGTCAGTTACTAGTAAAGTGGATTGTAGACTGACCTTATTTGGTAATCTATACATATAATAAAATCGAAGGAAAGTCAAAATTGTACATTGAATATTTTTTTATAAGGATACTTGGGCCGTGCTCTGCAATTGATTTCGAAGCCAGAAATATAGTTTTTAGAATTTTTGTCTGTGTGTCTGTTTGTCTGTATGTATGTCCGGGTTAAACTCAAAAAGTAATGCATGGATTTACTTCAAATTTTGCATGAATATTACTAAGAGATCGGGTCAACATATAGGCTACATATTATCACGCTATCACTTACGGGAGACGAGCTATGATATTTTATAAAATTTAACGCGGGTAAAACCGCGGGGCACAGCTATATTACAATAAAGATAAATCGTAATTGAAAAAAAAATAAGCATATGTACAGTTCTAACTACGAATAAATAAATAATATTCTATGCCCGCCGGTTAAGGTTGTTGAATTTTGATGAAGTGTCAAATGTGATCTATTAAATTGGCCCTACTTTAGCTGTTAATTTATAGTACACCATTAGATGATGATGTATAGATGTGGATTATTGGTGGCCTGCTGGTTTAGTGATTAGTGACTGCTAAGCCAGAGGTTCTGGGTTCGTTCCCAACCCAGGGGAAATCTTTGTGTGATGAGTACGATTAGTTGTTCTGTGTTTGGGTGTAATTTATCTATAATAACTGCGTTTATCAGTGTGTTGGGATACATGGACAATGTGTTAGTTGTCTTGAGGTATTTATTTATTATAAATAAGTCAGCGACATAGCCCGAAGAATTTTTAAGCTGAAGTGGCAGTGGGCGGGGTAATGGTAGAACCGACAGCCGTTGCAGCAGGAAGGTTCGAGTGGCGATCACGAACCAGCGTGGACAGGCCCCCTACAAGACGGACCGATGATCTTGTGTGGGTCGCTGGTAACTGCTGGATGCGGGCAGCTGAAGAATAATGATATAGATAATTACACCCAAATTCCGGACAAACAGACATGTTAATGCACACAAATATCTATCCTGGTAGGTATCGAACCCACGACAAATATCGAGCGAATCTCGTGTTAAATGTTTACATCTGCATCGTTTAAAGCGTCAGCCATAAATTGAAGAGGAAGGAAGTCAAACCTCTGATGAAGTTTTTATCGAACGGTCGACAAGTGATCTACGATACCAATTATTGTTTTCCATCTGCCAGCTGTGATTGAACTTTACAAGGACAGTCTGGCAATATGATTGTTATTGGAAAGCGCTGGTGGGGCTTAGTGGGACATTAAATGCTGTTATGGTGTTGACACCATTTAGTGTACCTGGTGAAGTCATTCTCATAAAATACTAGCTGTGCCCCGCGGTGTTACCCGCGTTAAATTTTATAATTTTCTTTGCTATAAACCTCACGGAGCCCGAGACCTTTCCAACGAATGCAAAACCGTGGAAATCGGTTCGTGAGTTCTGGAGTTATAGCGTCAGGAAGGAAAACCTGACTTATTTTTATATAGTAGATAGTGGTTTTAGGGACTTTATGCCTACAACCACTAAATAATATGTAGAGTGAACGTTTAACGACGCTAAATAAGTTACAATTATTTGACAATTTTGTATGATGGAAAATCTTATGATTCTACTAACGTTATATATGCGAAAGTGCGTGTAAGTTTGGATGTATGGATGTGTGTTACTCTTGGACGCAAAAATATCGAATGGGGTTTGATGAAACTTTGTAGTAATATACCTTATATATCCGAATAACACATTGGGTATCATTTATAAAGTTTAACGCGGATAGTATAATTATAAATGTTTTGACATTATTCGAATTTATGAATTAGATTTGATTATAGTTTAGTATGTAAACATCTCACTGTAATTGTAACTTTGACATTATGATAATCTATATGCTTCAATGTCATTAATTTTATTTTATTTACGTAAAATCTACGTTAAAATTAAAATACGTGTCATGAATACTACAATTCTCGCAAGGTAAATAAAAAAAATTCAATAATTTAAATTTAAGAACAAACATTAAAAATTAAGAACGTGTTTATTCACATGGACTTTAGGGTTTAGATAGATTTAAATGAACAACTAAGTTGAACAGTGGATCTTTTGTAAAATTAATAAACACGCTATTTATTTACAGCAATATAGAAGTCTGTAACGCACAAACAAATTTTCCTCAATATATTTATAGAATGTCTATTGTCGATAGGCCGTCATATAGATTTATTAAAAAAATATAAGTTTCATATTGTTTACTATGGGACTATTCTAAATTGAGTATGATATTTTGCAGTTAATTCGATATTTAGTCATTGTAAATTCGCTTCTGATTGTTTGACATTGTTCAACTGACAGTGTTTGCGAAAAAATTCCAAACGCCTTTGTTTAGATACAATAATGTGTGTAAAGCTTAGCGTATTACGAGATCCATTATATTGCTTTGCTCGCAATTTACATAATATATTTTAAAAGTTTTACCCGTTTCGGAATCATTAACTCAAAAGAAGAAAATAAACCTGTACAGGATCTCTTAGATGTCTTTGTCAAGACTCTACTATTCAGGAAAGTATGGAGATGTCAAGTTAAAATTAATATCACTTACTCAGGTCGGCGGCTGAGAATAAATTACATTTCTAAGTCACCTTAATCAAAAGATGCAACCGTATATGCCGCGTATTGTAACACTATTGAAAAAAGGAAGACAAGAGAAACTTTTGGGTATGTCCGTACCCTATAGGTTTTAACTCATACATATTTCAAGGTTAAGATAACGTTCCCGTGGTCTTAGAATCATTAACTAATTTTAATATTAAGCTATGTCCGATAGCAGAAGTAAAGGGAAAATTATGAAAACCGTACGCGGTCTTAACTGGGAGTAACGTATTTTCATACGTTTTGGCGGACATTAGACATAAGAAAGATTTTCTTAAAATGTTGGTCCCGTCTAACCAATTTTTCCCCTGGGTCATACCCAATACCATACCAAAACTAAGCAAAGCTTTATCTGTGGAGACAACAGTTAAAAATAATTAGGTATATACTTTTTTTGTAAATATATACCTACATACAATACACCGAAAACATCCAGACCAAATGAACACAAATATTTGTCGTGTGCGAGGATCCTACTCGCAGCCTTTGGATCAGAAGGCAGCCTCACTACCATTTTGAGTCAAGTTGGTCATCAAGGCAGTGAACGCAAATAAACATGGAAGCATTCCTAGCTCGCGAAAATGACCCAACGCAGATTGTGCCGCGGTAGGCGGGGCTTAAAAATTGTGCCGCGGACCGAGCGGGACCGAGTTTGCGCACTACAGGCATCAATGGCGGTCGTCTGTCAGTTATTAGTTTCAGCGTGTTTAATTTCCAAAAATGCCTTCCTGTGCAGTGAAGTGGTGTATTAATAAATCTCATTTGCATAACAAGAGTGTTGGAATTAGTTATACGAGTAAGTACATGGCTATATATTTTAATTTTATTAAATATGAAGTCAATCAAATTGACACAAAATATATGGTGATGTTGTTATGCAAACGAATCAATTTATTTATCTACACAAAAATTATGACGAATTCTTTTTATTTATTACAATTATTTTAATCTTAGATAAAATACTCAGCATATTTAGGGTACGCACAAAGAATGGTAATGGTGGTATTAAAACAGCTGGGTTTCTTCAAATTTCCACTCGATCTAAAGCGAAGAGAACTATGGACGAAAACGGTTCGTTTGGAAATGAATTCAATTCAATTTTATTTATATATTTACAGGGTAACTTGTAAAGCACCAATTACCTCACAGGACTAGATAGCTAAAACAATAAGCAACAACATTTATTTACAACTTTTGATAATTTGTATTTTTTTTTGTAAAAAGTCTATATTAATTAATTTACCACTTGAATGTTTATAACTCTACGTGCATCGTAAATAATATGTAACCAGGGGGCTTGCGTAATCTTTGCGATGCCCGTAGAGTAACTTGTTGCTTATGGTGTCAGCTTCCTATTCCTGCGAGGTTGTTGGTATTTTACAAGTAACCCTGCATATCTAGATCACCTATAATTTCAAGTCGATTCGTCCACGCGTTTTCAAGATAAAGGGTATTGACAGACAGACGGACGGATGGATAAAGAAGTGAAGGGGGCCCTAAAAAGTAGTACTTAAGTGTTATGTATACCTACGGAAATTGTAAATAATAATTAGTGAATAATTGGTCACAAATTTGTTTTATTTACCTGTTATCATAGCCAATAAACCCATTACTCGCCAAATGCTGCTCTATTTAAAACCTTAGAAAAACTCTTGCCGTAAAGTTCAAGATACTGTATATTTTATCATAATTCTTTATTATTTTAATAATATCAATGTCACGGTGAATTATTTTCGTTGCACTTTATAACATAAAACATCCCTCGGCGAATGTCATGAACATGGTAATTTAGACCCGAACATGACGTCATAAAGTCTACTTTTAAAAAGTGTACCTGAGCGGTAATATTTTGGCCAATCAGAGACGGTATTCCGTTGTGTCAGTTTGATTGGGATATTGGGTCAAAATTTGCGCTTAGTTTCTTTGAAGTAATGCTTCCATGTTTATTTGCGTTCACTGCATCAAGGTCGTCCTATCAATGTCTGCATCGAATATGCTTTAAAGGCATTGGGACGTCAACAAAACACTCAACTGACAACGAAGATAAGATACAATGATATCCATACCAAGAGTATTGGTTTATATAATAATAATATCTAGGGACATTATTCACACACGGCCGTCTGATCCCAATCTAAGCAGAGCTGTATTATCGAAACCATATGTTACATACTAGCTGTGCCCCGCGGTTTTACCCGCGTTACACTTTATAAATCATAGCCTATGTGTTATTCGGATATATATTATAAGCTATATTACTACAAAGTTTCATTAGTATCCGTCCGGTAGTTTTAGCGTGAAAGAGTTACAAACATACATACACACTCACAAACTTTCGCCTTGATAATATTAGTGCGATTACACCCAGACTCCAGGACAAACAGACATGTTTACCACACAAACATCTGTCCTGGGTAGGAAACACATACACAACGTATCTATAGAAATAAATAAAATTGAAGTGTCAGTTTGTAATATTGAAATAACCGTTTTGTACTACATACACCAAAATCACATTTTTTACAATTTTTGTCTGTCTGTTTGTTCCGGCTAATTTTGACGGGGCTTTTATTGGCAAGTAGCTGATGTAATAAGGAGTAACTTAGGCTACTTTTATTTTAGAAAAATCATTTTATTTTTGAAAAAATAATAAAACAAATTAAACTAATTAAGGGGCCTTTTACAGTCCACTAGCGCCGCCAATCGAAAAAATGTCATAACTCGTAAACAGAATCAAAAATACATGGCCGTTTATGTTTTGAATGCACGATTTAGCTAAACAGCTATATTTCAAGTGTTGATAAGGTGTTATACAATTACGTTATTGCCTTTTCCACAGTAATAATAAAACATATTTTGTATTTTTGATTCTATTTACGAGTTATGACATTTTTTCGATTGGCGGCGCTAGTGGACTGTAATAGGCCTCTTAACACGTGGACGAAGTCGCGGGCACAGCTAGTCTTATATAAAAATCATCACCCCAATGAGAACAATTTCTAATCTCTGGCATGTTGTGCAATGCGTGTTGCAACCGTTGCGTCGTGAGGCCGACAGAGCGGCGCCCCATCGCCTTGTTATTGAGTTTGTATTAGTTGCATGCTGCACTATTATATGAACATGACTACTACATTGTAATCAGAGTTATCCAGTTACAGAGTTACCTAATGATCAGTTTAATAAAGCCCTCCTGATCGAATTTGCGCCATGGCGGCTATTGGTGATAGATGGGTGACCGTTAGTATAGTTTTGGAGGGTTTAAGAGAGGCAAGGTACAGCATTCACACCTTACAGAAGATATTCCTTAATAATAACGTTAATAATGTGATGTTGTGTTTCAGCGTGTAAGGTTGCCAGATCTCATCGGGGTGCGATCAGGCAATCAAAAAAAATGATTAAATCCTAGCCATCTGCGCGGGATATATTATAGTGCACTTGTGTATCAAGTTCCGACTGGAAAGAGACTTTATGTACCTTCCGAGGTATGGGACAACTTCCAGAATCCGGGCTGATGCTGTGAATTTTTCTTAACAGTAAAATCCCATTATCAGTTAAGTATCAGGTAATACTTTGCGGAAATCCATACATATACATAGACTCACGCCTGTTTCCCGGACGACTCTCGTACGGACGTAGAGGTGGATCTGGCGACCTTACCTACATATAGAAACACAACATTAAGTAATAAATGTTATTAGTAAGAAATGTCTTCTGTAAGGCGAAGGCTGCCCTTTGAGAGAATGAATGAAGGCTGTGCACTAACGTGCACAGCCTTCATTCTCTCGGATGGTTTAAGAGAGTTATCTCTTAAACCATCTCTTGGATGGTTTAAGAGAGTTATCTCTTAAACCATCCAAAACTATTTTGCCGGTCACCCATCTATAGACTGACCGCAATGTATCTTTGATTATAATATAAGAGGATATACAATATCTTAGTTGCCATTTCTATGCAATTTGCAAAGCTAACTAGATTATTTATATTATAATGAAGCCATTATCATCATCACAATTTACAGCAATTGTATTAACACAATAATCTATTAAACATGAGACATGCTTTAGAACTCCAAACACTCGGAACAATGACAATTCCGAACACGAGTCAACATGCTTTGAACAATAGCGTTCCGTTAAACACAAGTCGTGAGTTCAGATGCTTCTCCACCAGAAACGTGCTATGCCACGTTGCTAATGTAATGAATATGATTAGTAAATAACGCGTTCAGGATGCAGGTGGGGCTTCGCCGCTTTTGCAGTGCGTCGGCGATGTTCGCGGAGGCTCGCGTAGATTTCTTCTTTACATACAACCATGCGCAAGCGAGGCACTTAGTAAAACATGTGCGAGGGAGCCCCACCAGCATGCTGGCCGCGCTGGCTGATAGGCTCGACTGCCTCTATATAAACCACTGCTGCAAGCTCCACATTGTGCACGGGGGATAAGTTGGCTAATGATGATTTATTATGATTGATTTTTTTTAAAAATATATTTCTGATTTTTGCTCTTTTTTATTTAATTTTTTGTATGTAATTCAATCTGTGATCTTATTATGTAATTTATTGAATTGTAATGAGTCGTAGTTGCTCTAGAATAAATTATTTATTCTTAAACCTGGACGCGTTAAATATCCATCTAACACTTCCAGCTTTAGATATCCACCAATCTAGTACAGTGTTTCGGTCCATAACAGTTTCGGCCCATGACCTTTTCGGCCCATGACTGTTTCGGCCTATGGGCAGTAATGGGCACAGAATTCAAATGATATAATTTTTTCATTCACTGTTTTGTTCCATTGGTTTTATTTTAACGAATTCTACGTTTTTAATACGGTCAGCAGCGCAAGCTTAAGTGGTTCAATGAAACAAAATATAATTTATTATTTTATATTTATATACCTACCTAGTTAATTTTGTTTAATTGAACCACTTAGTAAGCGTAGAAAAAAAATTCGGCCCATGGACCGAATCACCCATGGGCTGAACGAGTCCGTTAAGAAGAGTTTTTCTGTTGATTTTATCAAAGGCGGTAGTGGTAGTGGCAGCATCAGCCGTTATATGATCCATATCCACATATGCTATGCCATATATTTCCATCATCATGAAAAGAAGCACACATCATTACCAAAAAAAACCTAACCCTTAATTCTTTTCAGAATTTCGAACTATATCCATTCTTCCCTTCCTTTCATTGGAGGAAACGTGTTTAAATAAGCTATGCTTTTATATGGATGTGCTATAAGTTATTTAGTCTGCTGAACAGTTACACATATTTCTTAGCTGCTACCTGAGTGCCAAAGACCATATCCTTGTCTTTTATTTATAATTATGTCAAGGTTCAAACGTAACCTATCTGTCGCTTCGACTTGCATATTTTGCTGTGACACGAATATTTGAAAGGATTTCATACGGTTATATGTATTTCGAACCGGAAGACGCAGCGTGGGCAGGCTCCCTACAAGATGGATCTTGTGCGGGTCGCTGGAAACTGCTGGATGCGAATAGCGCAAGACCGGCAATTGTGGAGATCTTTGGGGGAGGCCTTTGTCCAGCAGTGGACGTCTTTCGGCTGATATGATGATCATGATATGCATTTAGTCAACGCTAGTAGATTTGTAAGATCACAATAGAATATATGAAATGTGTGTTCTCGTATCGAAACTTGGCGGACAATTGCTCGGAATGGCCTTGAGTCGCTTTATTTAGTAAAACTATAAATAACCTATCTTTACAAAACAAATAATTGTGTTTCGGAAGTGTGTATTCTGGTGCTATGTCGGTGTGATTTACAGTAATTTTTGAGTGTCATTACCATTGCCATTAGATATACCATACTTGGGATGCAACACAGCGCCAAATAATACAAACTAATCAGAACCTGTACTTTGGCAACCAGGTGAGTGTGACATACTTATATATTGAAAAATAAATACATACTATAGATAAGGACATTCAGACTAATCTAATATCTAGCTCTCAACTATCGTTCGTCTTGCCCGATCAGTATTTCCGTAACGCTCTCGTCACTTACTCCCCAAGTCAAGCGTCCGTAAAGAAGATTTACTACAAAAGGAATTTTTAAATAATATAGTAATATCCTATACTGAACATCAAAATAAATGTGGTTAAAATCACTAAATAATTCGTTCACCAGGCTTCCATGAGCTCATGTGACGTCATAAATGGTCCGGAATCGATTTTCAACGTTGAAGCCGTTTGGAGGAATGATTTAGTAATTTTTAACTTTCATCTATTTGAACGCCGATCACGATTACCGGCTACTTAGGCGGTAACCCCCCAAGTCATAAGTACCCTAAACCGGCGAGCATGTATGAAGAATATAATGACAGTAAACGAGACAAAAGAGGTGTGCAAAGATCGTGACAAATGATATATAATCCGTTGTCTCTGACTACCCCTTTGAGAAACAGGCGTGAGTCTATGTATGAAAAGAAAGATGGGCGTCTTGATGAGCATTTCTATTCTAAACAGAAAACCAGGCATCTATTCATTCGTTAGGGCAGAGTGCCCAGTAGAGAGAGTAGTGGTTTACCGATTGCTGCCTAGAGATCGCAGCTGGGACAGACGGCGTAACGGGTCCTCAGAAGCACGGTGACGTTCAAAGATGTAACACCTATCTATAGACACCTTGATTTGGCTATATTTTCAAGAAACTCCTTGCCGGTTAAATTACTTTTCCTTTATCGAAAAATCGCAATCACCACGAACAAGTCCCTAACAAAACAAGCACGGAAATTAATTACTCAATTTAAATTGTTATTTTATATGTAATTTATTTTATGATTACGAAATGCTGTGTTTAATATGCCACCCGTAATTAACGATTCGATTTCACTCTGTTCTTGACAGTTTTCTGTTCACCCTATTTTGTTGAATAAGCGTGCAGCATAATTGGTGTTGCTAGGTGCCACGTGACTCGTGGAACTTTTTCTGTTACGGCATGGTTTGTTATGAAAACGTGCACTAAGTAACCACATTTTAAGCGGCTAGGTTATTATAAATTTCATGCCGCGTTTTGCTATGGAGGGAAGTGGGACTACTTTTTAGGAATCCGTACCCAAAGGGTAATCGGGACCCTATTACTAAGACTCCGCTGCCTATCGGTCCGTCACTCACCAGGTTTTATCTCATGAAATACTCACAGATGATGTTTGTTTTTTTAATAATAATAATGTCTGGGGACAATGTCACACAGATCATCCTAGCCCCAAACTTAGCATAGCTTGTACTACGGGTACCAGGCGACGTTATACATACTTATATAGATACATAAATACTTATATACATAGAAATCATCCATGACTCAGAAACAAATATTCGTGCTAATCACACACATTTGCACTTACCGGGATTCGAACCCAGGACCACCAGCTTTGTAGGCAGGAGCACTTCCAACTAGGCTACGGTGATGTATTTCTATAATATCCTGGGACATTATTTACACACGGCCACCTGATCCCAAACTAAGCAGAGCTTGTACTATGGAAACCAGATAACTGATATACTATTTTCTTTTGTAAATACATACTTTTATAGATAATTACATCCAGACTCAGGACAAACAAACATGATCATGCACATAAATATGTGTCCTGGGTGGGAATCGAACCCACGACCTCCGGCGTGAAAAGCAAGCATTTGCCAACCACGCCAACAGGCCCGTCAACTTCTGTTGCCGCTATAACAACAACTACTAAAACAAAAATTAAATGGAGCCGGCTCCTAACGATAGGCTGTTCTATTTTGCCTCTTGTCTCGGCGAGCACGTTGAAAGTCATCGATCCTGTATCTGACCTTTTTCCGGTTGTGTCGCTAGTCGTACCATCGGATAATGAGAGTGTTGATCGAGGATAGATTGATAAATCTAAGATCGGCACGGTTAGGCACATAGGTACGCGGTCAGGCTACCGTTTTTTTTAATTTGCCTCTCGTCTATTTGCTGATTCGGGCAACAAAAAAATAAAAGATTACGTACTGAATATATTAGATTACTTAATTAGGTTTAGATTAGATTATTTAATTAACAGACCATAATTTATGAGGCTTCTTATAAGTAAGTCCTGGTATATTTTTCACACAGGGCCAACTGTTCCGAAACTGAGCAGTGCTACTATGGAAAGCAGATTACTGATATACCTATTATACTAACTTAATACAAGCTAGCTAAATGTTACTACCATTATAAAATAAATTGTATAAATGTTTTAACATTCCGTGTACCTAAATATCTGTAATAAGTAACTAGAAATAATAACTGTAGGTATTAGTACAAACATGTTCTGACTATTTACAGGCGCTTTTTTAAAGTCTACGTGAATAAAAACCTTTTTTATTTTATGTTATACGACATGTAACGTAATTAACGCACTTCCTGAAAATTGTTTGCTCAGAATCATTTAATGAATTGATTTATATCATTTTTAAAATAGGTAATTAAAATAATTCAAACTACGGAAATTATTGTCATATCAACCCTGTAGAGTCAAAACCAATTGAAATGGTCCGTAAGTCAAAGTAATAAGACTTATAAATCGCAGTTTTATTTGTATTTATACAAAATCCATCATTCAAGACAAAATAAAGAAAAATAAACTTTATTCCTACATGTTCATGCAGACAAATATCTGTCCTGGTAATCGAAGCCACGATCTGCGGCGTGAAAGGCAAGAATTTACCAACCACGTCAACCAACCCGTCATAAATTCTGGTCTTCATTGATTTACATAACATATTACAGTAGTCCTGCTGTGTGGCTACGGCCTGTGGCTGCCTGTGGTTGAATACCAGAATATCATCACCCCATCTCATCCCATTACGGCTATGCTTGGAGTTTCCCTGCGAGATCGAATTAGAAATGTTGAGATCCGCAGGCGGACCAAAGTAACCGACATAGCCGTAAGAATTGCCAAACTGAAGTGGCAGTGGGCAGGGCACATAGCTCGTAGAACCGACGGACGCTCGGGCAGAAAGGTTCTCGAGTGGCGACCACGAACCGGAAGACGCAGCGTGGGCAGGTCCCCTACAAGGTGGACTGGTGATCTTGAGCGGGTAGCTGGAAATCGCTGGATGCGGATAGCGCAAGACCGGCAATTTTGAAGATCTTTGGGGGAGGCCTTTGTCCAGCAGTGGACGTCTTTCGGCTGATATGATGATGATGATCTCATCCCGTGGGGGGCGTAGAAGTCGACACGAGGGCAAATCTACCAGAGGACGGGCAACAGCTTCTTTACTATGGCCACCATACTGCGATCGCCAACCAGTCTGCCAATATCCCCTCAAGATTATTCTTGCGGGAGGCTTTTATCCAGCTTTTTTTAACCAGTTATGATGATGATTACAGTAGTCCGTGCAGCCTACTATCTCAGCATAAGCAATAATATTGACAGTGCTGATATTCTGATAACTCTGATTTTCCATAATAAATAAATGTTGATTATACATTGCAATTCTATTGATATTGTTTACAAGTAACATTAAGCCTGTAGATACATTATCATAAATTACATCAATTATACACAAGAATATATATGGAATACATACACCGATAAGTTGTTGAGTTATGGCTGGGGGCTGGTCCTTTGTGCTCTGATGTCTCTGACGTCACTGCCACACAACAAACTAAAGTAAATTACAGCATAAGTTACTGCCTGCGGAGATAAACGGTCACCGTAGCCTAGTTGGCAGTGCTTCTGCCTACGAAGCTGGTGATCCTGGGTTCGAATCCCGGTAAGTGCAGATATTTGTGTTATGAGCACGAATATTTGTTTCTGAGTCATGGATGTTTTCTATGTATATAATATTAGGATTAGGTCTTTGAAATAAACAGCCGTCACTTCAATAATCACTCTTTTATTTATTTTCACTGTACACGTGTTAACCACTTAAAAACTACCACTCGACTGCCTGCCCCACTCAAACGCGTCACCGATCACACCTCCCCTCTACGGTAAAAGTGACGTGTCCGGCCAATGCGTCCGATTGGGCGAAGTCTCTGATTGGCCTCCGCAAACAGAATCAAATTAGAATTTAATAATTTGTAAACATTAATTAATTAGTGAAAAAATATAAATAAATTGATATACAATATTTGTATTATAATAGTTGGTAAATAATGTAGATAATTCATTTACATGTTACTTTCATAAACTATATACTTATTTTATTATAAATAAACCTAACAGCTCGGCCATCCTACTTTAAGCGAGTCCCCTCGCTTTAAATTTAATTATAGCACTCTTAATTCAGAACAACTTTGCTTACTTCTATAAAACTATTTTTATCTCAATAAATATCACATAAAAGATTATGAACTAAAAGATGAGAAAAAAAATAGACTTATGAACTAATCCAAATAAATACACATTAATTAATTCTGAAAAATCCACAATAGGTAAATGTTTGTTTAATATAAATTAAAATAAACTCATTGAATACTAATAATCAGACATTGCATCTTATTGTAATTTTACTAACTTAACTAGCATGAATGATTTATACCAGAGAATGGCTTTATATATTATTTTACCTTTAAATTTAAATGAAGACACAACTAGGTAATTATGTTATTTATTCCTTTTCTGTATCGTTTTCGGAAAATTCGAATTCATAATTTCTAGTATAATTAATCCATGGCTTGATTTTATCTATGGCGACAATGGTTTCGTATTTTCTACTATGTTTCCGAGTTAAGGGTGTCTTCATTCAAAAATCTGTCGTTATCGAGCATTTTTACTATGCGGTAGGGACCCTGATACTTTATAACCAGTTTTGTGATTTGCCATCGTGAGGTACTTGCCTTTCTACTCGTACTAGATCTCCTTCCTTGTACTGAGTAGCCGCTTTTCTATGTCTATTGTAATTAGCGGCATCCTTTACTTGTTGCTGTTTTATTTTCTCCCCAGTCCCCTGCCTCAGACTGTGTAAATCATTGGCCGGAACTCTATTAAGTGTATTATTTATAACTTCACTCAACTTACCTTCTGTCCTACTGATAACATAAGAACCGAACACCAATTCTGAAGGACTCTTCTGTGTAGTTTTATGTTTTGCAGTATTGATACCGACCTGTATGTCTGTGATGTGCTCATCCCAGGACTTTTCGTCTCCACCATGATTGGGACTGCGTTAATACTCACATATTTGGTAAAACCATCCACAATGACTAATAAGTAGCAGTTCCCTTCTTACTTCTGATGAATGATTCTAAGTGATCAGCATGTACTGTATGAAAAGGGTGCTTACCTTTTATATGGGAAGTAACTCACCTTCGCGTTTTCCACCGGGAGCTTTATGATGCGCACACTCTAGGCACGAGGTAACATATTTTTTAACAAACCTGCGCATTTTCGGGGACCAATAATGCTTCCTTATGCGTTGTAGGGTTTTTTTCAAAACCTCAATGTCCGAGGTCATCGTGATTCATCTTCAAAATTTGCCATCTCACACCTCGAGGTACAAGCCATTTAATTTCTTCCCCTACGATACGATAAACCATATCGTTTTTGACCTTATAGTTATTACGTATCTCAACTGCTTTTTCAACGAATAGATCTGAAAGAATCTGTTTAATTTTCTTTCCTCTTCGTCAGCCGATTGCACCGTCGCTATTCAGTCTTCGCTGAATTTTTGTATAGATAATACATCTAAAACATGATATTCACCTTTGTTTTTATTTATTTATTGTAAGTATAAAAACATATAAAACAATACAATAGTAGACCAAAAACCACTAAGGTTTGTCCGGAATACTACACTTAATACTACTCTACTTACGTTGCTCTGTAGTAGTATACCAGCCAAACCTTCAAATGAAATTAAATAATGAAATTTATTCAGCACTTGGGTATTTACATACACTTGTACTTGTCAAGCTCACAATGTATTGCATAAACACAGTTTAAAAACAGTAATTAAAGTAACAAAATATTTTAAATTAGTCCGTCCGTGCGGTCTGTTTCGTCACATGTATTTTTAATATTCTTAAATAAATAATAAATAGCAAGTTACTAAGCTATTATTGTTACATTTAGCAATAGTATATCAAATTAAAGAATTGAAAACAACGAGCAGTTGGCTAGCGCAAAAGGCTCTCAACCAGTAGCTTAATTTAAACGACTAATACCTGAGGGCACCCTTATGGGCCACATCTCAGGCGGCCGCTGAAGTAAAAAGATGGAATTCGAAATGGGGGTCAGATCACTTGCACGGTATTACCGATCACGTGTTAAGGGGTTAACGCGATCCTCGCCGCTGAGGATCCTACCCTAGCTAGCCTGCGGCTTTCTCTAGCTACCTAGGTGGACCTACCTTCTTTAGAAGCATCCGTATGCAGTTCTAGTTCCACTTTAGGATTATATAATGCTAATATGGGTCGACTTGTAAGCATCACCTTTACCTTCGAAAATGCCTGTTCTTGTTCCCTGCGCCAGGATTACATTGTATTTTTCCTCAATAAGTCGGTTAGTGGAGCAGTAATCGTTGCATATCCTTTGATAAAACGTCTGAAGAAGCCAGATAAACCAAGAAAATGACGTACCTTATGTTGATAAGTAGGACACGGGAACTTGGAGACGGTTTCACATTTTCTACTTCCCGGTCTAATACCATCAGCGCTAACGTCAGACCCTAAGAAATCGACAGAGTCGAGAAAGAAATGGCACTTACTCAACTTTCGTCTTTTGGAACACAAGGCATGCAGTTAAATTAAAACTGCCCATCGGGTGACACAAATGCGGTTTTAGGGCGAGATTCGCCCGACATAGGAATCTGATAGTAGCCTGAGGCCAGGTCTAAAGCCATGTCCATAGCATACTTGTTTATTCCAGTGTCTTCAGTCTTTACTTCAGATGCCTGCTTTTGTTTTGGATCATTACCTGATGCTGAGCTTCTTCCGGTCACGGTTGCAGATCTTCCCATATCATTATAACTATTGGAAGTGAGATGACCAAACCTGTCTCACGTAGTACACTTGGAAGCGGGTATTTCACATCTCGAGCTACGGTGACCTACTTCATTGCAGTTATGGCATTTCACCAAAGACATAGACTTTTGATTCTTAAAACTTGGGTGACCAGTTTCGTGGCGGTTGTAGCATCTAATTGAAGGATTGACTATGTTACCTGATTTAGACGAATCCGTTCGACCTGCATTAGCTCCGAACCATCCTCTTCGCATTGTGTCCTGGTTATCCCTGCTTTGCCCTATTAGAATAGTCTTGAAATATTTAAGTACCTGTTCCGGCTGGACTTGTGTTGCTTGGGCACCAACTTTTACCGCTCGGTCCTCTATGCCATAAAGAAGACAATCTACTACCTGTATGCCGGATATTTTAAATCTGTTAAGTAAATTAGTTTTTTGCATAATAATAATGTTCCAACGACTCACCATATCTCGCCTTTATTGCTAACGTTCCAGTTAAGAGTTCAGCATAATCCTATCTACACGGAAAAGATTCAATTAGTTTATTTTTCCATTCAGACCACGTATGCAATACCGAAGTCAGACACTGATACCACGTTTTAGCAACACCACTTAATTTTGGTAAAGAATAATGGATTTCTTCTCTTTCCTCCCAGCCGTAGATCTCGGCACACTCTTCCACTTTAGTGACCCAAGTTAAAACTGTTTGATCTTTTGATAAAGGATGGAACTCCGGTATTACATTCGCATTAAAAGATATTTTAAGCTTAACAGAACCCCTAAACCTATCTAAAATAGTTAAAAATATATCCATTAACTCAACATCACGTTCAGTGTCCTTACCTTTAGACGATCTTAATCTTTTCGGAGAAAGGGACCTACTTCTTGACCCCGATGATGTATAGATCCTTTTCCTTGTGCCACAAGATCCTTGTCTCCTTTGTGAATTTTACCTTCGGGTCGTGGGGAATACGACCCTCCTTCAGAACTGGACGTTGAAGAACATTGGTGTCTCCGTACATTCGATCGCGATGTCAGTTTACCTTTACTTAAACGTTTTTTTTTTGTACTTACCGACTTCTGCAAACTTTTGCCTTACATGTCGTACACTTCCATCCTCTCCAGATGTATCTCCTCCTTCGTTGATTCCTTCAGATTCTCTCTCAAACCTTAACCTCAACTTCCAATTTGGGTTTCACCTTAGACCCTCCACCTAGGGTTCTCATCCTTAGCCTTGACCCTCCACCTAGGGTCGTTTTCCTTTCAGACCCTCCACCTAGGGCATATTCCTTTTCAGTCCCTCTACCTAGGGTATTTATCCTTTTAGACCCTCCACCTAGGGCATTTATCCTTTCACACCCTCCACCTAGGGCATTAATCCTTTTATACCCTCCACCTAGGGCATTAATCCTTTTATACCCTCCACCTAGGGCATTTATCCTTTTAGACCCTCCACCTAGGGCATTTATCCTTTTAGACCCTCCACCTAGGGCATTAATCCTTTTAGACCCTCCACCTAGGGCATTAATCCTTTTAGACCCTCCACCTAGGGCATTAATCCTTTTAGACCCTCCACCTAGGGTACAATGTCCATTACCTTCCATATCTGAAACTACCAGATTACAGCTTAGTATTGTAATAACTTATACATCATTTACACACTGCCATCTGATCCCAAACCAAGCAAAGCCCGTACTATGGAAACCAGACAACTAATAAACTACACACACCACTTTTCTTTTGTAAATACACCTATATAGAAAATTACAGACTCAGCACAAACAGATAATATGAAAAATATGACAGAATCAGCCCAACAGCTCTTTTCTAGCATTAATTTTTCTCCAGGTATATATTTATGTATATTTAGTTTCATCATCATCATCATATCAGCCGAAAGACGTCCACTGCTGGACAAAGGCCTCTCCCAAAGTTAGTTTATTTTTTTATAAGTATATATTATTCTATTCTAGTTTTATTTATGTAGTTTATGTAAGTACTTTTATTGTATTTTAAAATATAAGATTCATCACCTCCACACACGACGTGTTAAGTGCACCTACCTTATTTTTCTCTGCATCACCCTAAGGTAGACTGGTAGAGAATGCCTCCGGCATTAAGTCCGCCTCAGTACAAACATGTGCAAAAGTAAATAAACAGACATGTCCATGTACACAAATATCTGTCCTGGGTGGGAATCGAACCCACGCCCTCCGGCGTGAAAAGCAAGCATTTGCCAACCACGCCGTATTTATTCTGAAACTACAACTAGTATACTGTAATTTAATCATAATGGAAGTAAGTTACTACAACTTTTATTCGCGTAGACTTTAAAAAGAACCGCTTGTAAATAGTTAGAACATGTTTGTAGTAATATACACACACCGGCACAATTAGGGGAACACAAAAAAAAGGTATTATTTTTTTGCAACTAGTGGGTAATTCGTCAAGTGGTTAAATTTTTTAAGGTATTACCCTCGTATAACATAACATTTTGAGACATTTTGACATTTATCAATAATTTAACAGAAATTATACCCTCTTTAAGTGTTTGTTGACAGTCAGCGCTTTTAAGTGTTTTTGATAAGGATTTTGTTTGTGCACTCAATAGTGGCTCTAGCTTATTTTGTGTTTGTTGTTTGAAGAGTTAACATTGTATTGCATACAAAATGAGTGATTTGCCGGCAACTGAAGTCGCCAGAGCTGTGACAATGATCGAGGAGGGTCACACATACCGTTCAGTGAGTCGAACGTTGGGTGTGTCAGTATCTGTGATCCACCGTAATGTGAAACGGTTCAGACAGACAGGATCTTACGTGCGGAGGCGGGGACAAGGCAGAAAACGTGCAACCAGTGCCGTAGACGAACGTTTTATAAGGGTGCAAACGTTGAGAAACCGTCGTCAAACAGCTGTCCAGACCCGAAATCTTTTGGAAGAAGTCCGTAACGTGCGTGTAAGTGAACGAACAGTAAGAAGAAGGTTAAACGAAGTTGGTTTAAAGTCATATGTACCGGCTAAAGCGCCTAAACTTGAGGTAAGTCATCGAGTTGCAAGATTAGCGTTCGCTCGTCAGCACCAAGATTGGTCCGATGAATGGGGTCGTGTTTTATTCTCTGACGAAAGCCGATTCTGTGTAAATTTCATCGACGGGAGAGAAAGGATGTGGAGGTATCGAGGAGAACGGTACCATCAAGCCAATTTTACCGAAACGGTTTCATATGGTGGAGGGTCCGTTATGGTGTGGGGTGGCATAACTTTAACAGCACGCACCGCTTTGGTCATCATTGATGGCGGTTCTCTGACTGCACACAGATACATCACCGAGATCTTGGAACCCCATGTAATGCCTTTTGCCCCATTTATAGGCCCAGATTTTGTGTTTATGCACGATAACGCACGGCCCCACACTGCTCGCGTGGTTCGCGATTACCTAAATGAAATCGGAATTACTCAAATGGATTGGCCAGCACGATCCCCTGACATGAATCCGATAGAGCATGTCTGGGACATGATTGGACGGAAAGTGAGGGACAGGATTCCACCTCCTAGGAATGTTGAGGAGTTAAAATTGGCGCTAATTGAAGAGTGGGCCAATTTGCCTCAGGAAATGATTGAAAGTGTCATTAGAAGCATGGGCAGACGTATTCAAGCCCTAATTAGAGCTCGCGGAGGCAATACAAGATATTGATTATGTCTTTTCAAAGATAATTAATTTTAAAAAATTGTTCTATAAATTCAAAATGTCTCAAATTTCTTATTTTTTTTATAATTATCTATAAATAAATATTGTTTAACCCTAGTTTCTGTTGTGACTTATTTATATTGAATAAACAAACCCAAATGAAGCGAAAAAAATGCATAAAAAGCTAATAAATTTAAAAAAAACTGTCTTTTTTTTGTGTTCCTCTAATTTTGCCGGTGTGTGTAGTTTAGTATACATTTTTTTTCTAGTTGCATATAGATATTTAGGTACACTGAATGTTAAACCATTTATAAAATTGATTTTAAAATAGTAATAATATTTAGCTAGCTTGTATTATGTTATTGTCAATTGTTACACAATAGCCCAGTTCTCCAGTTAGCAAATTCGTTATCAACTATTTCAAACATGTTCCATATAAAATGAGAAGTTTTGTTGTTTGCCACAAGGTATAGTTATTATAAAATAAACTAGAACAGTTATTCTCCTCATAAATCAATACATATATACATAAAATAATCAAACGTTACTAGTAATAGCCTCATAAATATTGCCCTATCCATTGCGAAAATTAAGTAAATATTAGAATATAAATATTAACATTATAGTTGGATTCATCGAGTGTTTGTTTTATTTTTCAAGGTTCTTTATTTTCATTAATTACAAAATTCAACAACATAAATAATAATAATCATCGATTAAAACCAAACTAGATTAAAATTTGATAGATTACTTTATGCTTTGTGCATTAGTATTAAATAAAAAAAACAAAAAGAAATCGTCATTGATCTGATTCAGTAAAATTCACAGATCGAGTTAAAATCACCGTTCATTTTGTTCGTTAATTTTATCCGCTAAACACATTTCGTATACCATATGTATTTTAATTCCATACCTATATTTATTTTCCAACTAAAAACCAAAGTCAATTAAAAAAACAAATATTTTAATATTGTACTCTTACAGTTTATAGAGAAATAACAAAACCAACACAAAATAACCCTTTGGAAAGCTAATGGTCATGAAAACTACTTTTGAGGTTTGTACAAAACAATTATCAAAATCGTGAATATCAAAGTTATAAAATCGTTACTTACGTTTTTCCGAGTAGTGGACGTGACAAGAAAATGTGAGATTTTCTTGATGATACCACTTCTGACCTATTAGGATTAGGTCTTTGAAATAAACAGCCGTCACTTCAATAATCACTCTTTTATTTATTTTCACTGTACACGTGTTAACCACTTAAAAACTACCACTCGACTGCCTGCCCCACTCAAACGCGTCACCGATCACACCTCCCCTCTACGGTAAAAGTGACGTGTCCGGCCAATGCATCCGATTGGGCGAAGTCTCTGATTGGCCTCCGCAAACAGAATCAAATTAGAATTTAATAATTTGTAAACATTAATTAATTAGTGAAAAAATATAAATAAATTGATATACAATATTTGTATTATAATAGTTGGTAAATAATGTAGATAATTCATTTACATGTTACTTTCATAAACTATATACTTATTTTATTATAAATAAACCTAACAATAAGTATTTATCTATCTATATAAGTATGTATATCGTCGCCTGGTACCCATAGTACAAGCTTTGCTTAGTTTGGGGCTAGGATGATCTGTGTTACATTGTCCCTAGATATTATTATTATTATAAAGAAAAGTTATTTAATGCGATAATAAATTATTACTTACTAAATTAAAAAAAAATATGCTGTGTGGTGACAGCGCTAAATATATAACAATAATAATATCTAGGGACAAGAGGAGTTAGAAAATGAAAAGTTCCACTTCCCTCCAGAGCACTACGGGACTCTGGAGGGAAGTGGAACTTTTCATTTTCTAACTCCTCCTTCTTTCTGATTTAATTCGTTGCGGGATCCAAGACAGTTAAAGCTATTCCCCGGGACATGCCTGAGCCTCACCGCTGTGTTCATTGTGTGGCTTACAGGAGTTGCAGTGGTGGGTAAGAGGGAGGGACTAGTCCCGAATACAAGTGTGTCGTCTGACATTGTGTCGATTGTACAAATAGGTTCTGCAAATTGATAGCATCATAACTCATAAGGTACTTGGGGTAAACCCCGTGGTAGACCAATATTTGATCTTCCGACATGCGATATATCCTTGTCCTCGTGCTTAAATAAACACTTGGATTGGAAATTGGCTTTAGCACGCGATATCGAGTCTCGTGTTCCCTGTGTAAGTATATTGATACAAATAATATGCTGTGTGTAAATGGCTCGAAGTCCACTGTCCGAAAATCTATCAGAGAACGGTCAGCAGCGTTTCTCTATAAAAAACAAAACAAAGTGGGCGTAATTTTAGGAATAATATGATTAAGTATTTATTTCTCTTAAAAACGTGGTGCATACAGGATGGATGCATAAGGTTTAAGTTCACACATTTTGTCTACAGAGACATGTGATTTTTTTACATGTACACTTAATAACTATATCTATAGGTATATATAAAAATCAATGCCACTTTTAGTTGTAATGTTATAACTCAACAACACCTTTACCGATTTGGCTGATTTTGCTCTTGAATTATTCGTGGAAGTCCAGGGAAGGTTTGAACGTAGAGAAAATTTTAAAAAAGTCTTGAAAAAGTGTAAAATCAACATCTTTCTATACTCCCATATACAAACAATTCGTACTTATACTTAAAAGCGTAGCAAAGCACGTACCGGGCAGCTGGTAATTATATAAAATGATAGAGATAATTATGTAACTGGACAACGCGTAACACATCCACGTGCAAAGGACACAAATAAAAATACTATCGGGGAGCGTAGAATTCGTTCCGAAGGAATGAGAGAGGGAATATGAATGTCCCAGAGAACGGGCAGTAGCGTCTCTACGTACCATGACTATCAAACTGCGATCGCCAACCCGTCTGCCAAGCGCGGCGTTTATGGCATATCCCTCCAAATAATGGACACAACTCTATTGTGGAAATCTCTTGGGAACTCCATTGTTACTGGACAACGTAGACGTCAATAACATAACATGATGATGATGATTATACGAATATAATGATCAGCTGATGCATTTTGTATGGGAACAATAAAAATATATTTTGTTTTGCGCAAACTTGTTTTGTTTCATAAAGTTACCTTAAACCTTTATGTTTACACCTTGTATTTAGTGAACACCGTATTGCGTGTAAATGAGTCTGACTTCTAAGCTAGAGACATTGAGTTCGATCTCCACCCACCAGGACAAATCTTTCCGCGATGAGCACGATTATTTCTTCTATGTCTGGGTTAAATTTATCTATAATATGTATGTATTTACAAAAAAATTTCAAATATATAAGTATGTGTAGCAGTTGTCTGGTTGCCATAGTACGGGCTCTGTCTAGTTTGATATCGGATGACAGCGTGTTACTTGGCCCAAGATATTTAAGATATTATATATAATCATCGTAATTGTAGTAAACTATCATGAGACAGAGACTATATTTTCTCCTCGGACAATAAGCTAAACATCATATGCATAATAGGTAAGTCCCTGAAACTTGGGTAGTTGAGCAGTGACCTTTTGCTTCGCAAACCACATGGTTTATATAAAATAGCACGAGAAGCACGCTACTCGCGAAATACTTACCTTATATTATCAGCTCGAAGGTTGACTTTTGGTTGTTTTGAAAGTTAAAGAGAGCTTAAAAGATACTAGAAGATGGATCCAGGAGTTGCAGGTGAATAAGAGAGTGTGACTAGACCCATAAACAAATATACATTAACATACATACATAACAATATTTTAAGAGAGGTAGGGCATAGCGTTCATTCGCTCAAAGAGCAGCCCGACTGGGGAAGTACCTCCACCTTACAGAAGACATTCCTTAATAATAACATTAATAATTTTAATGTTGTGTTTCCGAGTATGAGTAAGGTCGCCAGAGCTCATTGGGGTGGGGGGAAGGGTCAGCAACACTTGTTTGCTGACTCTAAAAGGCCGGCAACGCACTCGCGACTCCACTGGTGTCGCGAGTGTCCATGGGCGGCGGTGATCACTTACCATCAGGTGACCCACTTGCTCGTTTGTCGCCCTGTGATATATAAAAAAAACAAATATACAGCATTTATACAGCTGAGTGTACAAAAGATCTTTTTTACGACTATATTAAAGTTACTTTTTGATATCGTGACTGAGCAGTTATATTTCATGGAGTTTTTACGCGCTGCTTTACGAGTTCGCCTGTATAATTAAGTTGTAAATTATGCGTGAATACTGTAGCTGCACTTCGTAAAGAATGTTATAATCGCTATACAGTACACCGTGTAATATTTAAGTGGGATTTTAATATTGCTGGTTTGTTTACAATGTCAGTAAATGAGTTTTTCTTTGTCTAGTGTTATGATTATTGTGTAAATTGGTTTGAAGTTCGGAAAAAGATCCTTAGAATGTAACCCAGAAGAAAATCGAAAGAAATCGGAGCCGGCTCCTAACGATAGGCTGTTCTATTTTGCGATACGCGAAATACGTAATGAGCATTATTTGCTTATGACTATCTTGCTGGTCCAGCGGTAGAGTGTTCCACCACAGACAATGAGCCCTGGGTTCTAATCTCGATTCTCAGTATCAACTCGTCTGATAGTTGGCGGTATTATTTGACGGTCACCGTAGCCTAGTTGGTAGTGCTCCTGCCTACGAAGCTGGTGGTCCTGGGTTCGAATCCCGGTAAGTGCAAATATTTGTGTGATGAGCACGAATATTTGTTTCTGAGTCATGGATGTTTTCTATGTATTTAAGTAGATATTTATCTATCTATATAAGTATGTATATCATCGCCTGGTACCCATAGTACAAGCTTTGCTTAGTTTGGGGCTAGGATGATCTGTGTGACATTGTCCCTAGATATTATTATTATTACACCCCCATGTGTCGGCGAGCACGTCGTGAGCCGTCGGTCCCGTATCTGACCTCTTTTCGGTTGTGTCGCTTGTCGTACCATCGGGTAATGAGAGTGATGATATCGAAACTAAACCCGTGGTTGCGCACACACATGTGTGGAGATGGAGGATGCAGTCTCCATTGAAACGGGCTGCCGTAGCCAAAATTCGACAAGGCGGACGTTATTATTATAATTTACTTAAATTATTAAAAACTTAAAAATAAAACGAAAATATAGATACTTCTGTCTTTTAAGTTATTCAAAATTTTTGTTAGACTCTGTTGTACATACATGGACTCCGCCTGTTTCCCAGAGGGGTAGGCAGAGACGACGGATTTCCATTTGTCACGATTTTTGCACACCTCTTTTGCCTCCCTCAATGTCATTATATCCTATATACATGCTCGCCGGTTTAGGGTACTTCTGATCTGGCCTTTCATGAGAACGACTTCGACGATTTGGTCAGAGAATATTCTACGAGGTCTTCTTTCGAGATTCTGTTGTATTACGAAATAAATGAATTCATAGAAAATGCTTTCGAAAGAATCCTATATCCTTTTGTTCTAATCGGCTTACAAACGGTTGTATGTGTTTGGAACTTAATAATGTAAGTGCCAAATTCATTGAATTGCTATAAAATAAATAAAATAAAATAAAAAAGGTTTTTATTCACGTAGACTTTAAAAAAGCGCTTGTAAATAGTCAGAACATGTTTGTAGTAATATAGTTGTATACATTAGATATTATTTCTAGTAACATAGATATTTAGGTACATATTATATGAAAACATTTATAAAATTTATTTTATTACAACAATGATATTTAGCTAGCTCGTATCAAATTATTGTCAAGAGATTATGTTTAATTATCTAGTTTAAGTCTAATATTTTTATTTTACAGGTAATGATTGTATAAACACATAACATTCATTCGTCTATCGTCGGTCCCTCCTACCCTGCCCTATTGCCTAGAACAGAGTGGCATGATACATTGTTCATTTTGTTAGACTACGCCGAACTTGTAACAACAATATACCCAATTTCTGGAAATCGTACTGAAGCCGTCTAAATGGTCTCGTGTAAACAAATAACTAGGGTTTGAATGTATCACCCTCCTTAATGTACATAGGTACATAAGGTACACATAGAACGTTATACAATAGGTTTCCGAAGCTGACGTGTTCATATGCGGTACTAACGTTTGCGTATATTGGGCTCTGCTGGACAAAAGCCTCCCCACAACGGCCGGTCTGCTCCCCGCATCCAGTGGCTTCCCACAACTTTACGGCACTAGTTTATCACGTTATCAAATTGTCAATTTGCTGCGATTTGATTTGGTCGAAACGCTGCCGCGCTGTAGAGACTTGTGCCAACATTGCTTTTCCTATATGCAATTCACGTCTTAGATCTGTGACCTTTGTTTTTCTTTATTGAAAGCTCTCACGGTAAAGCCTTTGTGTTGTACCGCCTAATTTTTTTCGCCGTGTTCATGAAAAAAGAACACGTGAGAATTAGGTTAGCTTTCTCCCCGATTTACTTGTAAATAATAAGATTATCAAAGTTTTTATTAGAATACACCTCTTCTACAGAATATAGGTATAGATTAAATCATAAATTAAACGCGTACATTTACATGTATGCTGAGATGGTTTGGTCATTTAGAAAGGATGAATGAAAGAAGACTGACAAAAGAAGTATACCTGGCCTGTGTGAATGGTACAACCGGAAGGGGAAGACCTCGTAGAACATTCTCTGATCAAATTGGAGACGTACTTAGGAAAGGTCAGGTCTCTTTTCGTTGGAATGTTATAACTCAACAACGCCTTTACCGATTTGGCTAATTTTGGTCTTGAATTATTCGTGGAAGTCCAGGGAAGGTTTGTACGTAAAGGAAATTAAAAAAAAGTTTTGAAAAAGTGTAAAATCAACATCTTTTAGCAATTAAATTTTTTTTTGTTTTAATAAATGCGAAGCACGTACCGGGCCGCTAGTTTATCTATATAAGTAATTAAGTATATATTTACAAAAGAAAATTAGTATATGTAGTATATTTTTTAGTTAGTTTAGTTACCTGGTTTCCGTAGTTCAATCTCTGCTTAGTTTGCGATCGGATGGCCGCGTGTAAATAATGTCCCAGGATATTATATTATTATTTAAACGTTACGTTTCTATTAAACATATTATCTTTGATGCAATTAACGTATGATGAACACAAATATACAGCAATTGGTTGCAACAATGTGTTATAATAACAGTACATAAGCTATTTAGTATTTGCCGCGTAAACCCCAACTGATTGTTATCTTAATTGTCGAGCAAATAGTTTTGTTGAAAAGGGGTAACTATACATTATAGTTAGTTTTACTAAAGAAGTGCGCGGATTAGTGTTGAAAATGACTAAAGTGACTGAATTAGACTGACTGTCATTTACGATCAAATTGGTCCAAAATGCTCATTAACTGTCAAAAATGGTCATTTTCAGTCAATTTGATTTCAGTAATATATTAGTAGCTTTTAAGTTTTTGTCGTTGATAAAAGTCTACAACTTCTAAATTGAAACATAAAAGATGACTTATATTATTGTTATACATATAGTGTTAATCATTTTACATTTCTAATCATGCGTGCATTTAAGACAAAATGGCAACGTCGCATCACCTCGCGCATCTACTTTGATGTCTTCTTATCCTCTCATGATATAATACCAAATAAAACAGTGCTTCATTTAAACTTGCATATAAATTGGGTACCTAAATAAATAATTGGGTGGTAGTCGAGAATAGACAGTAATATTTTAGTGAAATTGACAGAATTTGACAGTAAATGACCGGTCATTTAAGGTTTATGAGAATTGTGACTATTCATATTCAGTCATTTTACATCTCTAAAGCGGATAACTGATATACTACATACATATGTATACTACTTTTCTTTTGTATATACATACTTATATAGATAAATTACACCCAGACTCAGGACAAACAGACATGTTCATGCACACAAATATTTGCCCTGGGTGGGAATCGAACCCACGACCTGCGGCGTGAAAAGCAAGCATTTGCCAACCACGCCAACTGGCCCGGATTGTTTGATTCTTGGACGATGCTCGCTCATAATAATATGTTATCAAATGTATAATTGCCAGGGGGACGGTAATGCTATGCTGTTTCATTGTTTATATAACATACTGACTGGTGACGATGACACTATACAAGGTGTAACTTAAATAGTAGACGTGTATTAAGTAACGCTATTTACCCATGAAACTGAACTAATTAAACTAAACCACTATGTGAAATACGAATATTTCTTTTTGTCTACGGAGATAATAATAGTAATAATATCCTGGGATATTATCCAAATTAAGCAGAGCTTATACCTACTATGGAAACTAGATAACTGATATATTACTTTTCTTTTGTAAATACATACATAATTAAATTTTATAAATTATCACAGCAACCCCGCAGGTGATAATATATAGCCTATATGTTGACCCGACTTCTTAGTAATATTCATGCAAAATTTGAAGTAAATCCATGCAGTACTTTCTGAGTTTAGCCCGGACATACATGCGGACAAAAATTCTAAAAACGATATTTTTGGCTTCGATTGTAGATCACGCCCCAGGTATCTATCCTTTTTTAAAAATATTCAATGTACAGTTTTGACTTTCCTACGATTTTATTATATGTATAGATTACACCCAGACTCAGGATAAAAAGAGATGTTCATGCACAAATATATATCCTGGGTGGGAATCGAGCCCCCGACCTGACCTGGCCGATACCGAAATTTTTCTTAACAGAAAAATCCCTTTTGGCCTGATTCGGGATTTGAACCCAGGAACGAATTAATTATCTGCGGTTGAACTCGCTACCGCTAGACCTATGAGACCGCACCGTGTAATTAAATAATGCAATTTATTAAGCACTTGGGTACATAAACACTTGACAAGCTCATTAAGCAGTAAAGTCTAATACAATATTAAGCTATTGTTACATTATATGTAAGTAGATTTAACTGGATGGCCTTGCCCGTCCGTGCGGTCAGTCTTATCACATAAATGTTGGGAAATCCTTAAATAAATAACTTGGTATTTGGACAATAGGTTCATATTTTTAATGTCGTCATCATCATAATAGTCGTATCAGCCGAAAGATGTCTACTACTGGTCAAAGGCCTACCCCAAAGATCTTACCAATTGCAGATCTTGCGCTAGCCGCATTAAGCGGCCTCCGGCGACCCTCACAAGATCATCAGTCCATCTTGTAGGGGACCATGCTTTGTGCCATTTGCAAATTCCCGCAAGATGCAGAGAACCATTTCACTAGTGAGTGAGGTAGTTGTCTTAAAAAGTAAAACAATATTATATTGTAAATGTAGCTACCACAATTAAACTCATCCAGGACAAACGTCAAGTCGAAAATTCTTATGCAACGCAGACACCACCGCTCTGTGTATTTATGGCATACTAGCTGTGCCCCGCGGTTTTACCCGCGTTAAACTTCATAAATTATCACAGCTCCTTCCCCGTAGGTGATAACGTGATAATATGTTGACCCGACCTCTTACTAATATTCATGCAAAATTTGCAGTAAATCCATGCAGTACTTTTGAGTTTAGCCCGGACATACATACAGACAAACAGATAAACAGACAAAAATTCTATTAACTATATTTTTGGCTTCGATATCGATTGTAGATCACGCCCCAGGTATCCTTTTAAACAAATATTCAATGTACAGTTTTCAATTTCCTACGATTTTATTATATGTATAGATTATGGCCCTTCAAATTATGGTTACAACTCGCATGGTGGAATTTTTTGGGGAGGCCTTTGTCAAGCCGAGGAAATCATTTTGCTGACGAAAATTAAGTTAAGGTTTCCAAAAGTACGTGGAAATTTGAAGTGATTTGATGGTACCTAGTAGTACTACATAATGTACAAGACGCGTACCTACGGGTCGTACTAATAAAATGTCTCGAATCACTTAATTTCAATGCGGCCACATGATTTGTTATACAATTACGATACTGTCTGATCGCCAATAGAATGATATTAATGGATCGGTCAATGGGAAGGTCTTCTGTTTCATATTTATTGATTTCTAAGGTTCCCTACGTAAAGAAGGATAAATTGAACGGTCAAAAGCCCCCGAAACCAACTGCAAAGGAGACGGGCGAATGTTCATACAAAGTTGGGCTTCACCGTACAGCAACGATTATTACATTATATCATTTCAATATTATTACTATTTAAAATAAAAAAATATTTATAGAATTGCAATATGGGAGAAAAAAAATATAGGGTATTATTAGTTTACACAAAACTAACCTTTTTTGCTTCTTTATAAGTTATTCTTCCAAGCTGTCAGTGCTCTTATGGTCTATTTAGATTATTATTTAGACTTTATTGTAGACTAGATTTTATCAGAATGTATTTTAGAGCATGAACACATTGTGTGTGGTTTTCAAAGCGCCGGCGTCGCCTAACTGGATTGTAAATGTTAAATATTTGCAATCTTATTATAAAAAAGGGTAAGCAGGAATAAAAATCACATTTCTCTTTTATTTATTTATTAATCCACTTCATCATATACAATTAAAATATCGTCTAAAAACTGTGCAGGTGGTGTTACATCCTGTTGATGCCTTGCCCAGCCTAGGTACCATATTATGGACATTATGTGACAACAGCAACCTACAGTCCGTTTTCCTACCAAGCAATTACAATAATATTGTTTTATGGCCTCTCTTCCATTAAGAGAACTGTCAACTAAAATGTAGGTAAAATATGTTTTTGAACTTATATGTCTTGATTTTATTCGACCTCTCAATAGCCAGCAAGAATGAGTGGCAATCGACAGTTCTCTTAGTAGGTTGCTGTCCGTATCTCGACACACTTCTATTTCATATCTACCATCTTGTCGTATGTGTTCTCCATAATATGACCTAGTCTGTTTAATTTGATAAATACCTAAAGATACTTTTATTAAATCACTATGTGTGAGCTGGGGAAAATCATTTAAATTATCATTTTGCACATGAATTCTTGTAAAATCAGCCCTACGTCGGTTTATATTATTTTGAATGACATAATAGCCTAAATCATTTTCTCTGTTCATATTCTCATTGATTATTTGTAAAATATCCCCAGCATCAACACGATTTGTAATGGGAGGGTGAAAAGCATTTAATAGTGAGGCAGCCACCTCAAAATCAGTCATTAAATGTTTTGAAGCAGTATTAAAATATTCTTGTCTAAATAATTTAAAATCCCTTTTAAACCTTCCGTTCACAACTTCAACAACCCATCTGCATATGGTGACTGCCCTCGATTTATTAGCTTCTAATGTGGAATGCTGCCATTCACCCTGCGGCAATGTTGGTGGTACGTAAGTTCTATAACCACATTCATTTAATAAAGGCAAGGCATCTCTGAAGCCCCTATCCAAAATGAATGCATCACCAGCTTGAAAATACTGTCGTAACATCGAATTAGCATCACGAAACTCATTATTAATGATTTCTGCATCCGACGTGGTAGCAGGATAGGGGCCCATTACATCAACAATATGACCATCTGTACATACAAGTATAAATGGTTTTACTAAGTTATTATACTTGTGTAAACTGTAAGTTCTTTTTTGGTACAAATAATTTGAACTTTTATCAATATAGCAATATGTACCATCGATTATTATTACAGGTTTATTTTCCCCGTTATGGCTTCCAAATAAACCTTGAGGTATTAACAAGGTTCTGTCAACATTTTCCTGGCGATTTATATGGTTAAGCCCTAAATGCCTAGGTACAAAATAATCATACATCAAGTGTCGAGCTTCAGAAACATAACCATCAAGTGTTCTTTTTGGAATGTTAAATAGCGCAGATATTCTTTCATTGGAATCACCGGTTCTCAACTTTATCAAGTATGCTGTCAACCCAATGGGGCCTGATGACTTTAACAGTAATTGTGGCACTTCATTTAAAATCCTTTGATACTGTTCTTTAGTAAAGCCTAACCAATGGTGAACCAAACGATCTTCCATATTTTGGATATTAATAAAATCAAGACCAGTATTTGAGTGACTCTTTAATTCTAGCATGTCTTGAATGTGCAATGCTGTAAACACATTAACATAGTTTTCTAAAACCCCAGTGAGAAAATCCCAAGACTGAATATTAATATGATGATTGCATAATCTATTGTTTTTTGGGATGTAGAATTTATAAAGATCTAACAACATTTTCCTGGTTGTGACAGGAACTCTATTCCTCTCTTGCCTTCGGCAACCTTCAATAAAACAATGTGATTCAGTTTCTACTGCTCTTACATAATCAGGTAATATTATAGTTGTACTTGACCTGGGGGTAAACTGTGGAGTACCCTGTGACGTACCTTGTGATGTATTTTGAGGAGTAGTCTGTGATATATCTTGTGCAGTGGCTTGTGACACAGCTACGTCAGTAGTAAACAGTGAAGTAGAGTGCAAAGTAGTCTGTGAACTAGACTGCGAAGTTGATTCATCATGTTCACTTGTTACATCTACTGATGCTGAAGATCCAGATGGCCCAGCCAAAAAATGATGGGCATTTCTATCAGCTCTCACCCAGCAACTATGACATATGAGAGCTCGAGCTCTTGAAATCTGGAAAAAATATTTTATAATAAGCCTTTTTTTAAAAAAAGGTAATACCTGACCATAAAAACAGCACTGTAAAACGTGTATCTCTTCTAATCTACACCTTCGTGAAATACAGGCTGCAATGTGATTTGTGTTTTTATATGTTGCCTAATTATATTACACTAGCTTTTGCCCGTACCTTTGTAAGCGCATATCCCATTTGTTCCCTCTCCGTATAATCTTCCTTATGAATGTGACAATAATATACAAAAATGATTCTCAAATCTGACAGGTATTTCAGAAATTAGTGTGAAAAATAAACAGACATAGTAGTATACATAGATTACCCTGTAGTAGTATAAAATACAAAAAAACTAAACCTAATAAAAACTTACAGTCCGAGGCAATATCCATTCAGAAATGACTGTATAAATCCTTCTTTCTCGTTCAGTGTCAGTGCGCAATAAATGAGATCTTGCCCGCAACACTGAACGTCTACAGTTCACACACACTTGGCGATGTCCAGACATTGGCGATGAAAGTTGCTCCTCTGTGCTCAAGGTATTCACGACTAAATCCCTGCATCCTTGACAAATGTGATGAGATCTGTTGACCTACAACAATGTTAGTTAGTTATTTACAGTTTCCACAAATAATAATTACAGAATTATGACTCAGAACATTGTACATATTTGTTGCACAAAATAAAAACAGTGAGAAAACTGTATCATTCAGAATTGCATATTACTTCTTACTGACGTCATGGTGACGCTGAGGTTATATATTAATACTTTCATACCAGGTCACTCAATAGTACTATTTTTTCATTAAATTGCTTAATTATTTAAGTTAGTTATATAAAAAGAACTATCTTCAGTACTTATTTTCTTCTAAATAAATGCCTTTAATAGTGATAATCGAACCGTAAATCTTACTTGGAATTTAAATAAATCAAAGGCATTATAGTGATATTATGTAGGAATATTATCTAATTGGCATATTATTGAACCTTACTTCAATAATATGCCAATTAGATATTATTTTAAAGGTATCTTTGCTGGACTGTACTTAAAATATCGATCATATTATATTAAGATATAATTAAATAAACTACTTACCACTTGAGGTGCAACCCATTGCTGTATAACTGAAATAATGTTTTCCTCTTCTATTGGTCGTAACCCTATGGAAGGATTACCCTGCCAGATGCCGCAGTTGATACAATGAAGACGTTGATCACTCATTGTATGTTGCTTCCAAATCCGGTAAGCGGTCTGAGGTAAGTCGAGTAGGCAAGATAACAAAGTCCGTTGTAAGAAATGCGTGGGTCGTCCGTCAAAGTAATAACCGTCAGAATCCTATATACGTAGCCAAAGTCGCAAAATAATATAAACACGAAAACAACAAAATACAGTATCCACTATCGCAAGTTCAAAGCGAAAGCGAACGGTTTTTGTTTGTTTGGCGTTCGATGTCATATTGACACGAGTTTTACTTTGTTGCCTGTATAATAAAAAAGTATATTAATCGATTGTCAAATCGAACCGTTAATCAAATCTTTTTAAGATGTTCTTAGAGATGATTTTAGATAATATAATTAAGTTCTTATTTTTAAAGTTTTTTAAACCTAATATAAAGAAGTAATACTGTTACTTTTTTATTATCTTGTTTTTCTATTTTTATAATAATACAATTTATCGATTAAAATCGATTATTAAATAAATCCTTATTTCATTTGGCAACATTGTTAAAAAGTGAAAGTAAAGAAAGTCAGTATTATTTTAATTAAATATTATTTTTTTTATCCCATATTAAAATGCCTTGGTAATAAATGAATGAAAATAAAAAAAATAAATAAAAATTATTAATAAATAATTCATTTGTGTACGTTCAAGCCCAGTTTCGCCCGTTTCCTTTTGAACGGCTAAAGGAATAATGTTAACTAACATTCAGATTCAGCTGATACATAAACTGTTTTAAGAAACTTTCTAAGAATAAGGATAAGCTGAAGCGTTAAGTGTGGGGTCGCAAAAAAATATTTTTCCGTATTGACAAACAGTATTTGTTTAACTGATTAAGTTACATGCTCCTCAAGTTACGTTCACTATTTATTTTACAGTGATATTAATTTAATTACTAGCCGTGTTCCGCAGTTTTACCCGCGTTTAAATTTATAAATTATAGCCTATGTGTTATTCAGATAAATGAGCTATACTACTATATTACTATCTACAAAGTTTCTTCAAATTCCGTTCGGTATTTTTGCGTGAAAGAGTAACAAACATCCATAGATCCATGATCACAAACCTTCGCATTTATAATATTAGTAGAATTGTGATTGTCAAAGCAGTTGTGCCAATGCCGTTTTCATTAAAATAAAGTTATGACGCGTTAGACATCCTACAAATTCTTTATGCGATCTACTCGGGAGAATTAAATTCCTCCTCACATCGCTGTCCCAGTATCAACGTCCAAAGTACTTTGTTATCTAATAGTCAATAATAGTTTTAATATTGACCCAATAGTCTAGTATCGAGATATTGCGTTAGCAACGTGCCTAGTGGTACTCAGAACTAGAGTCATTGTATCATATGACTTTCATTATCGGGACAGTCGTGATATTATTTACCTAATCATTAGAACGACAGTCCCCCGTGTGAGGACGGAATACACTCACCGGCACGGAAACTTGGCCACCAATAACTTGCCGATAATTTCTATTTAAATATTTAATTTTCACTATATTATGGGTTTATGCACTAAATTAGGGTTTTTTTATGGTTTTGTAACTCAGTTATTGAAAAAATGATGCACCAGCAGTAATCTTTAAAAAAATAAGCAGTTTCACAAAAATATTGGTTTTAACACTGTCAATTTAAAAAGAACACAAGATGAAAAATAACCAAAAAGTCTTCGTTGTGTTTGCATTTTAATATCGGGTGTTTCCTCCCCTAGCCCCGATAACAGCTTGCATTCGTTCTGGCATACTTTGGATGATGTTTCTGATCTCAACTTGTGGTATGCTTTCCCAAGCGGTCAGTGCTGCATTTTGAAGCTGATTCAGAGTTTCAGGCGGGTTGGAGGAGGACTTTATTTTTCTTTTAAGCTTGTCCCAGATATGCTCTATTGGATTTAAGTCTGGACTACGAGCTGGCCACTGCAATTTTTGAATACCAACCTCTGTAAGGTATTCCTCCACGCAATGTGCAACGTGTGGGCGCGCGTTATCGTGCATTAGGAGGAATTCGTCAAATCCAATAAACCCTGAATATGGTAACACGTGTTCCTGAAGAATCTCCTCGATGTATCGTGTTGCCGTTAATCGGTTATCGACGATAACTAACTCCGTACGTGCATCGGAACTTATTCCTCCCCAAACCATTATAGAGCCTCCATGAAAACTAACAGTTTGTGTGGTGGTAATGGGTAAAAACCGCTCTCCTCTTCTTCTCCACACTCGCTCCCGACCATCTGGAGCTCGTAAAGCGATTCGACACTCATCTGTGAACAGTACTCGAGCCCACTGCTCATGGGTCCAGTTGGCGTGTTCTCGTGCGAATCGAAGTCGAGCTACTCGGTGACTTCTGAGAAGTTCTGGGCCGCGTGCTGGTCTACGAGCTTGTAAATTCACTTCCTCCATTCGTCTTCTCACTGTACGTTCACTAACATTGACACCTCTTGTGAACTGGAGTCGCTGGCGTATCTCAACAGCGGTGAGGTAGCGGTTTCTCAAAATTTCCAGGACAATAAAGCTGTCACCCCGGGCTGATGTGCATCTGACGCCTCCGCTGCCTGGTCTGCGGGAGTAGCGGCCTGTCTCCTGGTATCGTTTCAGCGCATACTGCATCGATGAACGTGGTACATTCAGTATAACAGCAACTTCTCGCTGTGTCAGCCCTTGTTCGATCAATGCTACAGCTTGTGCAACCTGTGATGGTGTTAATGGCATTTTTATTGGAATTAAATCACCTTTAGTTATTGAAGTAACAGTACGATATCACAATAATTGAACAACCTAACAATAAACTTTCACAAAACACAAATTTAAAACAGCAACTTAGTCGCTCAGATGTCCGGGTTCAACTAAAACTTAAAAATAACGTCATATTGCACTCAAACATGATAAATTACCCTCTTGAACTAAAGGTAAACATTTTTTAGACCAACCTTCATAATAAATACTCATAGGAAACACTTAAAGCTCTTGTTATCGCGAAATACGTGCTTGGCCAAGATTCCGTGCCGGTGAGTGTATATTATTATTATTCCACATTATTTATTTCGCCTCTTATTTTTTATATTTATATAGTGAACTGTGAAACTTGTTCAATAACACTTCACCACAGGGAAAGACTAGCAAAATGCCAACGTGCTAGCATGCTAGGGTTAAAAATTAACCCTAGAGTCGGGAATGTAGACATAAAAACAAGAACAAAACACACAGACATTCTTACCCGAATAGACGCCCAAAAATGGAGGTGGACTGTACATATGCTACGCCACCCCATAAACAAATGGAGCAAGCAAGTCACCCTCTGGCAACCAAGAGTCTGCTAAGGAAGTAGGAGTCCGGAGATGAGAAGATGACTTGAAACAGACAGCGGGCCCATTCTGGATGAGGATTGGAAGGAGTTGGAGGAGGCCAATGCCAAAAGGCACACCGAACTTAGAGACTTCTTGTAACCCTATGTTTAGGAATAAAAGGCTATTATTATTATTTATATAGAAGACTTAATTCTTAGCAGTCCATGCATGCACTGTGGTAACCGGGTCCAACTATAATATATCTATAGAAATACGTATATTATAGAGATCCTCCTGTGGCGGGACTATGCGCTCTAGGACACCACGCCGGTGGACAGGGCGACAGAGTGAAGTTGAGTGAACCTCCTCACGATGCGTGTCGTTCGCGTATTTGCCTCCTAGTGTATCCGGTCCTTGGCCTGTGATAAGGCCGTTTACCATATTTTAATATTGTTATTTATTAAGTATAAATAGAAATCGGCGTAATAAGGCGGCAATTATAGGAACGCGTCGAACGGCACGCTTAGTGCGACCTAGGGCATCAAACCCCGCCACTGGAGGAACTTTATTTTTGATATTTATACACATATTATTGTTTTCTTTTTGTTATTACATCTTAAATTGTTTTAGATATTTAAAAATAAGAATTGAAATTAATTATATGAAATATATAAAATCTTGAGAGGTGTCAAGGGACACCCGGATGGAACGAAGTTATTTCTTATTATTTATTATGTACAAAAAACCTGTATACACTCAACAAAAATAATCGTCGCGACACCAAACTGTTCAATGCGAAATAGAAATGAAAATATCTGGCTTGCTTTCTATAAGAGAGAGAGAGAGAGACAGACAGAGAAACGTGCGCACGCCGCGCAGCTGCAAAAAGTGTCGTGACAACTTTTCGTAAGATTTTTTTCCGTCTAGCCCCCTTTCACAACGCGCGATAAGGAACTTCGTTCCAATAATAATAAATATCTTGGGACATCTAACACACAGCCGTCTGTTCCCAAACTAGGCAGAGCCTGTACTATGGCAACCAGACTGATAAACGTACTTATATATTTGTAAATACATGTTATAGATATGTTTAACCTAGACATATAACAAATAATCGTGATCTGCCTTGCGTGGGGATCGAAAATATACAGGCTAGACTAAATCATTATTTAAATTAAGTAAGTTATTTAAATTATTTTAAATTACTTGTCTATAATCTAGAGACATTTATTCAATAAACAGTATCCTGTTACTATTTTCGAGTCAAAGTTCACTATTTGCATAGTGGTTGGGAACGCCTCATCATTTTAGCGGCTCACTTAAATTGTAATTTTAATTTTGTTATTGACAGGGAAGAACAGTTACTTATCCTGAAATAGCGATAAACCTTGACTAATTAGAGTGGGGAGTTATAGAAATCGTTACATATTCATTTGGTGCCATAGAAAAAATGCTCTCTCTCATAAGGTCCGTTATTTTAGGGAAATATTTTATTTTTTATTTGTATTATGTGTGAATTATAACATAAAATATATATATATATATATATATATATTTAATAATTATTGTACACACAAAAAATAATACAGAAAAGAAATTGTTTTTATTATTATTAAATAAAAAGAAAATATTATTAAATTTCTTCCAGCAGACCCGCGAGAGGAGAAATTAATAAGAAATTGAACATAGTGTGTGTAGTTTCTAGTATTACATATATACCTAATCTGTTGCACATGCATGTCAGATCGACGCCTATAACGGATAACTTTACCTTGTATTTGACTTCAGGAAATCGGGGCAAAGCTTTACCAAGAAAACTTTTAGTGTAGCCACAATGTTGTTGATGTGAAATCTCATAAATTCACTTACAAACCTTAAACTGATATTACTCTGTTGCATGTGAGTCTACATTGTTTCATATGTCCGCGACTATCCTATGTGCCTTACCTCTGATTTGTATATAACTGCAGCACACAGAGACGTGTTGTATAGGTTAAGAAGTAGCCTTTGATTTGAAATTGAGTAGAGGCGCAGATAACCAGATTTATTTATTTAGAAAACCAATATCAACAAATACAAAATAAATAGATATTATAAGCAACACATAGCCAATTACAGGTATTCACTTTTAGACATCTAGTTAAAGAATATGGACAAGATTTTTTTTACCAGATCGTACATAAATAGACTTTACCAAAAAAAGTAAAAAATAATTTACTTATAAAATCAACAAAAAAGTAATTATTGATAAACTCAGCGCTCAAATCCTAGTCTGATATTTAATTTTAAACCTATCCGTTTTCCTACCTTTTCAAAGTTGTAACCGTCGCTAAATAATGAATATTACAACATAAACCTAAAAGCTACCAGAAAGTTTGAGAATCTCAATACTCGAAACTGGCACTGAACGTGCGAGCCAATGCTCCATAATAGGAGTAAAAAAAATAAATAATTGAGAGGTGTCAAGGGACACCCGGATGGAACGAAGTTATTTCTTATTATTTATTATGTACAAAAACCTGTATACACTCACCAAAAATAATCGTCGCGACACCACACTGTTCAATGCGAAATAGAAATGAAAATATCTGGCTTGCTTTCTATAAGAGAGATAGAGAGAGAGACAGACAGAGAAACATGCGCACGCCGCACAGCTGCAAAAAGTGTCGTGACAACTTTTCGTAAGAATTTTTTCCGTCTAGCCCCTTTTCACAACGAGCGATAAGGAACTTCGTTCCAAAAAAAAAACTCAGCGCTCATCAGCCTTCTTACTGACGCTATACTCCCATTAAATATATCTACATCATATTGTTTGAAAACATTATCTACTGTCTTGCTTACTCGCCACAGAAAGGTACATGCTCTAGTTGATTGGCGAGGTTAAGCAACTAGGCTCGCGGTCATTCCTTTTATATGAGGCGCACGCGCAGGGGCGCGGGGCCGTTTTCGTACCTCACTACATAATATTATTCATAGGTGTGATCGGTTAATTCTAAGATATAATAATAATAATAAAATATATCCTGGGACATTATTTACAAACGGCCATCTGATCCCAAATAAAGCAGAGCTGTACTTGTGTGTGTCTGTGCTATGAAAATCTAACAACTGATATAGTTGAAGTTGGCGACCGCAGTTAGACAGTAAACAAGTGAAACTGCTGCCCGACTGCCTGGTCTATCCCCTAGTCGCCTTTTACGACACCCATGGGATGTAATGGGGTAGCCCTGTTATTCAATCTAGGCCGTGGACTTTGAGTTATCTCCACTATTTACGCTACACCCTGTACAAACCTTAGACCACGTGTCCGTACAATGTATATGTATATAATGCACATAGTAGTCCTGTTATTTTCACGTACGATTTGTTTATCCTCCGGATTCAACAGTGTTGTAACATACAAAGTGTTTCAACGTTCTGGATGGTGAAATACTTTGTATGTATTCAACACTGTTGAATAATAATTATGGAAATAAACTAATGGAACGGTCTTTACCCACGGAACTGTACATATAATACATTGTTAGCGTAAAAAAATGACGATTCCACATTAATGTAATTTTTTTACGGAATAAATGAATTTTGATTTGATTTAATTAAAGATAAGATAAAGAGAGATACATTTAATTACGCAATTTGCCAGAATTTTTGCGTTTCTATGAGAATGATGTATGTTGATTGTGTTTTAAAATCAATATTTATGTTTACTTTTTATATTTTTAAAATAAATAGTGTAATAATTATCTTCATTTAATGTAATTGGTATTCTACCATTTATAGAAAAGTCAAAAAGGAAATAAAATAAACATAATAAGAAAATCAGTTTTTAAATTATAAAACATAATTTCTATCAATTAGCTGGTACTACTAATGTACTGTATTAATTGAATTCTAAGTACAAATTGATTATTAGTACTGTAGCTTATATTTCGTCATATAATCTTATAGAATTGTCACTAAAATTAAGTGTAACTTACTAAATACATATACAAATAATAATATTAATACGTGAACCAAAAACTTTTGTACCCATTTTTACGATTATTTCGCGGACGGAGGAGTATGAAATTTTGAACAATTAAAGCTTAAATATTATTATATATTAGGTATTAAGAGTATTTTTTTAATAAAAATGTCTTTTGCTACACTGACAAACTAAGAAGAAATGACAAACTAAGTGTCAAAACTTACTACAGATTAACATTATTTGTCTTTGTTTTTGACATTAGAATTTTAATGGCCGAATTTCGTACAAGTGCGATCTCTAGTATATATTGAATACACACTTAAGCTTTCCACACAATAAATATAAACAAAATCCGTTCACCTGTCCTTACATGATTAAGTAACAATAATCCAAAGTACTACAAATGTGAAGGTATGTAACCTTCATGTTTACAATATTCGTAGCATTTATGAGGTTTCGGGGACCAAACAGATCCATTATGGAACAACCAAGTATGAACCCCGCCTTATCGACGTACAGTCGTGATCAAATGGTTTAACCATTTAATTACGAGCACTACTATACGTGTGGTCCGGTGTGGTTGGCACCATGAACTTAAAATGGATATCAAGTGATTCCGATATTATGACTTTCAACTGATCTTTAAAATTTATTAAAGTAGGGCCAACTAACGCCCGAAATTAATAAACGATCCGCAATCTGTCAGTCAGTCCTATCTCTAGATTAGCTCTATCGCTATCTTGATCTTTACCTGCGTGCCAATAACAAAACATATCAATCCATCAATTTTTTGCCCAGAGATCGGGGTGCGATCCTTTCCCTCTGCAGCGTTCCGTTTTATGCAGAACTCGGTAACTCAGGACACAATTATACCATTTAATTTAAGATGAAAATTCATTTTTAAATATATTAAAGATAAGTCATCAATACTGACTTATTTATAGCTAGGTTAAAATGTTTTACTAGACGACTAGGGTATATAATAATAAAATGAAACTTAATTGGTCAAACATTATGTTTTGGTGGAACGGAACGTATCAAAATTTGACAAGCAAAACGCACGCCGGCGCGGCGCCGTAGTCGCCGATCGGATCAAGAACAAAAAAGGAGTAAGTTGGTTGTTTGTTTTTGTTGCAAAGCATATATAACTAATATATAAATAATTACTTATTAATAAATACAATACCTATAATGGATTCTGATATGATAAGCAATAATTTTATTATTGATTTCTGTGTTTGTTTTACAAATAATTTAAACAATGACGTGAAGTTGTTCCCGCCTATTTTGTAAACTAAAAAAATATTCGTATTATTTATTATTTATATGCAAAGCTACTTTGGAATATAATGAACTATTTCACCAATTTTATCTTTAGAACTAATTGTCAATCCACCGAATTTCTAGGATTGCAACTTTAGATTGTTTTGGCTATCTAAGCTTATGTCAAAATTAATGGATTGGTTATTGGCACGTGCAACCTGTCGTTTTAGTACAGAGGCCTATCTTTTTCTATGATCCGTCCTCCCAAAGATGGCTCGATCGGAAAGATTGCTTTTTCAATCGATGGATGCTTTATTGGCACGGTTTAATAGACAAATAGATCGAAATTGCTATCGTAGATAGCATAAAATGGATTAGGATCGTTTATTAATTTCGGGCGTTAATAGATCACATTTGACAGTTCATCAAAATTCAACAACGTAACCTTATCCTTATCCGGCGGGCATAGAATATTATTTATTTTTTCGTAGTCAAAACTGCACATTTCCTTAGTCGTTTCTTTTTCAATCAAGATTTACCTTTATTGTAATAATTACCAAATAATGTCATTTTCCGGTACATTCGTAGTAACTGACAGATGTCAAATGTGATATTTTAAATTGGCTCTACTATAAATAGAGGTGTTACAAAGTTAATCAAAAGTAGGTGAAGGAAAATTATAATTGAAACACTTACCTACCCACGCACGTGGAACAATGTCCATATTGAAAGTAAATACGCACAAAGTGGCTAATATACACAATGTAGTATTTATTGAGTTCGCTAGATGTTGATGCCCAACACTTAAGACAATGTCCTTACAGAGCGGTGCAAGTTACAAGAAGAGAGCGGTTGGTTTTATTTTTCATCGAATTTAACTTTAAACTAGTACTAGCCATGGCCAATAGACTGGGCCTACCTTCCATCTTACCCATCAATCCAACCAAACCGAAACCAGTTCCGTAGAGATTGATCGTCGTTGTCGAAATTGACCCAGGAGCTAATATTATTTTTGGTCCAAATTATTCGCAATGCATATTAATTTATATTTTTTTTTTGGAGCTGTACGCTTAATATTCGCTCGATATACTCGAAATGGCATGTGGTTTCCAGCCTAAAGAGAATACCATCCCGTGGTGTCGTAAAAGGCGACTAAGGGATACACCAGGTAGTCGGGCAGCAGCGCCTCCTGTGTACTAGCTACCACCTAACTGCGGTCGCCAACTCGCATGCCAAGCGCGGTGACTACGGCAAACCGCTCCAAATGGTAACATTATAGAAACCATTGGTGGAAGCCTACGGCCTGTGGACGATATCAGGCTGATGATGTATACGCGAAATGAACTCTTAAAGGGACGTATAAATAATTTACATTACGTTTCAAACCTACTTTCAATCAATATTAAATGTACAATATCTTTCAAAATGAACACCAAGAGCCTCGTAGTTTAAATTATCTCAAACGATTAATAAACGTTGTTGACTGATAACAATGGAACTAAGGCAGTACATGTTTATTATATTACACAACAATAACACAGTATTTTTCCTCATATATATTTTTATAAACTATCAGATCAGCTGGTGCTGTCGTTGTATAAACATTACTTCATTTATATAACGTAATAATATTTGATATGTACTACGTAAAACATTAATTAGTATGTTTTACGTATTTCAATTTATTTAAATAGTTTTTTCGTTAGGGTTTAACTAAAAAAAATACAGATTAAAAGTCATAATATTATTAATATAAATATATATATAAATATATAAATCGATGTTTCTATGTACATTTCACCTGGACTCCAAAACGGATGGAGCAATTTTGATTTAATTTTCAGAATGTTTTTTATCTGCCCAAAGAGTACCTGCAAAGTTTTGTAGCAAATGGACCAACAGAGTTTTTTTTTGGATCATTCTTTATCTAGCCTGTACTTTATTGCAACGTATGGCAGGTATAGATAGTATTATTTATTTACTAGCTTATCTGTAATAATTCTAATATTCTTGCGGTATATAATTCTGAAGTCGACGTAACGATGATCACATTCGTCCCCAGAAACTTCCAGAAATTTGCATTTATATAAACCATTACTACCATAAATTAAATTATAATTCTATATGATCAAATATAAGTCACGATCTAATAATCTATTTGTACCTAGAATTATATAAATGTAATGATAGCTGTTAAGGAGAGAAATAAATAAATAAATATTTATGTTTAATTTGTAATATTACTATGTTCCGACTATTTAAGCGGTTTTTTTAATAAGACCCGTTTTTATTTTATTTATTGACTAAAAAACAAAAATTCACTAATAGTTTTAGAATACCAATAAAAAAAGAAATAGAAAAGAAAATTAACTCGCCCGCTCCCTCGTATGACTTGCGACAAATCGCGAACAAAATATAACTTTTTACAATGTTTCTTTAATGGCGGTTCGTTGACAGCGATGCCTTTATTGCGTGCCGCATATTTTGTACAACTTGCCAACGGGATCCGCTTCGCTACTTTATAGTTGAGTGTCACCGCGTTACTATGTTGACCACTCTATAAAGTTGCAATGATTTATAAGTCACTTACTGTTTAAGATAATGGTAGATTGCAAGTTAGTAGTGAGGTTTTTATTTTTAACGTATTAATCCAGACATTATGGACAATGCGGTCTCCGTTTTAGCTAGTCAGATACTGGCAGACTGCAGTTTGGCGGAACAGATAACAAGACAACTATTTGTATGATCCATAGGGTTGTTCCCTGGTACGGGAGCTGTCATTAAAAGTGCTCTATTTATTTATTTATTTTTGTATTCTATGTAGAGTTACCAGCACATCCAGCTACACCAATCTGTCAAATTTCTTTTATAGATTTTCAACTTTATCACATAAGCATAAAGTTCACTTTCAATTGAGGAAATTTGACAGATTGGGGTAGCTTGATGTGCTGGCGTCTGTACACGCTGAATAATTTCAAGTAAGATAGTAATACGAAATTAAAGAGTAGTACAAAGACACTGCTTATTTCTTATGAAATGTCTTCGATCATGCACCCGAGAGGGGAAATGTATGAAAGAGAAATTGAGTGTAGATTATTTTAAAGTAAATATATAAACTGAGTAGTCAGAAGAATATTAATAAACTTACATACTATAAAAATACATAAATCTCAGTTGGGGCGCATTGTATCCGGTGGTAGCATTAAAGCGCGACCATCGCTATACACACAAGGTCCGTCATAATAATAATATTCAACTCTGTTCTAAATATAAGATATATGTATTGATAATTCAAAAACATTAAATAAACAATTTGACATTAACTTCAAGAAATACCTAATTATCTTAAATTAAATTACATATTTCTACTTTATTAAATATAAGTCACGATCGAATAATCTACTTGTACCTAGAATTAAATATCTATAGTTAAATTACAACTATTCATGTTCCGACCATTTTTTTTGCGGTTTTTGAAGTCTATATGAATTAAAACCGTTTTTAATTTTATTTTAATCTGTATATACTGTGTGGTGACGGCATAGAATATCATCACCCCATCTCATCCCGAGTGGCGCGTAGAAATAGTCCGAGAGAATACCTACCAGAGAACAGGCAGTAGCGTTTTTCTGTGAACTATGACCATTAAATTTCGATCGCCAACCCGTCTGCCAATCGTGGCGATTATGGCATATCCCCCCCCCCCCATTCTCACATTGAAATCGCTTTTTTTACATAACTTAAGAGATTTCGGGCATCACGAGCTCCGCTTTAGCTGGTTTGCGGTCTCTTATAAAGTGCTCTAGTAAGAAAGGACTTAATGTTAAAATAGGAAATTAACTATTAAGGTGAAACATCTATTAATATTTGTTATTGTTTTATTGTTACAGATGTTACAAGAAAAGCGCTTGTGCATCCTGGACACACAGCTCTCCCAGCTGGACACGTTCGAGCGAATGATGCGATTCGCGGGCGCACAGCTGCGGCTCCTACAGTGCTTCCAGGTTAGTTGTTATTTCATTATGCTACCCTTATACCGGATGCCACACCTCCTGCGCATCCTGGAAGTGCAGTCCTCAAGAGTACACTTTGGTGACACTGACGCAGCTGCGGGCTGTAACGAGAATACTGAGAACGCTATGCTTGTGTACTGAGGTGTTGCTCTATCAAGGAACCCTAACACATGGGAAATATGATATTAATAATACAATAATAATATCTGAGGACAATGTCACACAGATAATCCTTGCCCCAAACTAAGCAAAGCTGGTACTATGGGTACCAGGCGACGATATACATACTTACGTAGATAGATAAATACTTATATACATAGAAAACATCCATGTCTCAGAAACAAATATTCGTGCTCATCACACAAATATTTGCACTTACCGGGATTCGAACCCAGGACCACCAGCTTCGTAGGCAGGAGCACTACCAACTTGGCTACGGTGACCGCTTATGTACCGCGGGAGCAGTTCTTGTAAGTCATGCCCGGGTCTAACAACACATTGTTGTTAGACCCGGTCATGGTATAGCTCTAAGCTCTTCAAATCCTACATTAAAAAACAAAATACCGGTGAACTTGAGAACCTCCTCCTTTTGAAGTCGGTTAAAAATGAAGGAGAATACTTAGTTAATATGTCGATACAGGTGTATCACACTAATATTATAAAGGCGAAAGTTTGTGAGCGTGTACGTTTGTTACTTCTTCACGTCTAAACGGCTGGAGCGATTTCAATAAAATTTGGTATGGAGTTAGCTGACACCCTGTATTAACACATAGGATATAATTTATAAATTTTAACGCGGGTAAAACCGCAGGGCACCGCTAGTTATTAATAATGTAATACTGGCCGTACCATGGCCGCCAGTATTAATGGGGACAAGCCAACTGTGCGGGACATATTATAGTGCACAAGTGTGTGCGCAAACACAGGGGACTTTCTATTCAGTCACTCATAATCCTATGGGATGACTAGCGACACGATCGGAAAAAGGTCAAATACAGAGTCGACGGCTTTATGCGCTCTCTGAGACTTCAAGCTGATACTGACAAAATTTCTTAACATAAAATTCCCAAAATCACTTATATGCCGAATCAGGATTTGAACCCTGAACCTCATTATCTGCGGTTGAATACGCTACCGCTGGACCATTGAGGCAGTGTATTATTGTTTATGTCTTCTTATAACAAACTGTGTATGGCACGAGTAACATCAATCTATACTAACAATTATGGAAATGTCACATAAAAACTGTATCTTTTTATTGTATTTACCATGTACATAGTAACTTCCAATTAGTATATATATATCATCTTTTATTAACGGGTTACTTATTAATAAAAATAATAACTGTTGTTCTTTTAAATATTCTACCTAACTTATCGTATAGGCAGAGGTTACCCTTTTTTTTTGCCGGGGTGGATAATCCTGCATGGATGTCCTGCATGGGGTCTGTCAGACTCCTACTGACTAAAAACCACCCCGGTGTTCCATCTCACACCTGCGCCGGGGGTCGCGGGAACGTACGATACTTCCGCAACCCCCGGCTGAAAGGCAGAGGTTACCCTAGGGTAACCTACGCCCGGACTAATGGGCGGCTTGAACAACTTTGGCACTAGTGTCAAAGTCGTTCAAGCCGCCCATTAGTCCTCTGGCGTAGCGTAACGACTGTTGCCTATAATAACTGTAAAAGTAGGCTGAATTAACTACTTTCTTTCCTTGTCGCCACAATATTGTTACAAATTAGTTGATAGTACAACAGCCGGCGTGCCTCAGGGTGGCGTGCTTTCTCCGTTACTCTTCGCAATTTTTATTAACACGATCTCCCGACACCTAACTTCATCCTACCATCTTTATGCTGATGATCTTCAAATTTATACTCATACTCCACTAGCTACACTTACGGAAACTATTAACTCAGTCAACAATGATCTCGCTAAGATATGTAAATGGAGTCAAGAGTATGGTCTCCGAGTTAATCCATTGAAAACCCAGGCCATTGTCGTGGGCAGCTCTCGAATGGTTTCCAGGGTAGATTGGTCCAGCTTCCCCCAAATTAATTTTGATGGTGTTCTGATCCCATTTAGCAATCAAGTAAAGAACTTGGGGATAATAATAGACAACACTCTATCTTGGGGTCCACAATTAAAGACAGTGAGTCGAAAACTTTTTGCATCCGCTGGTTCCCTAAGACGTCTTCGAAACTTTCTACCCATTACCACTAAAACTGCCCTTGCACAATCACTTCTCTTACCAATTCTCGACTATGCCGACGCCAGCTATCTTGATCTCACACAAGAACAACTTGATAAACTTGAGCGACTCCAAAATTTTTGTATCAGATTCATATTTGGCTTACGCAAATATGATCATGTTTCCGAGTTTCGTGCCAAGCTCAAGTGGTTGCCAATTCGCTTTCGTCGGAATGCCCATATTCTCGCTTTATTATTCAATATACTTTTCAACCCCACTACTCCTTCATATCTTAAAGAACGTTTTGAATTCCTTTGTGACACACATTCGAGGCTTTTAAGATCATCAGAAAACCTTAAATTGCACATTCCAGCGCACTCTTCCATCTTTATGGACAAATCATTTGCTGTCCAAGCAGCTCGTTTGTGGAATGAGTTACCTTTTACTATTAAATGCTCTCAGAATATAGTAAGCTTCAAAAAACTTTTGAAAGACCACTATCTGTCTCTATTATAATAATTATTAATTTATTTTATGTGAATATAGTATTTTAATATAGTATTATTTTTATAGTATAGTATAATATAGTATTTTATTTACGTATATGTATGTGTAATAATAATATGATCATTAACATATTTTTAGTTTTTAGTATACCTTTTTAATTATCTCTTTTGTTCTTTCTTACCTATGTACCACACTTTGTTGCACCATCCCCGGCATTTTTACACATTTAAATCCTATCCATCCAAAGGTTGTCTGGAAGAAATCGCTTTATGCGATAAGACCGCCCATTGTACATTATAATTAATGTTTCATTGTTAAATGTTCTTTTATTTTTTTGTGTACAATAAAGGGTATTTTATTATTGATAGATACCAACTCTTCATTTCAAAACATTTACGATATCTGTTAAATTAAGTTAAAAATTTTGTCGAAATTAATAAACATTATAAAGTAAACCTAGCTATTATAAAACACTAATTCAATAGGTTTAAGAATAATTTAATATTTTGAAGTTAAAGTTGATTTATTCTGTAACTTTTACTTGTTTAATAACAATGTAAGGACCTACACTCGCGTTTTATTAATAGAAAAATGTAAAAAACAATACGTACGAATCTCTGGTATACTTAGTTACATTGTAAACAATGTAGTAAGTAGGTATGCAAACTAATAATCCGTTTTGGCGTGCCGCGTTGACATTGAACCGCTCGATGTAAACACAACATCATATACTACTACTGCGTTGCGCCTGCGCAATGTAGCGGTATTATTATTATTTTTATACGTGCGTTTCAATGAAGATTTATTACTACAAGTTCATTTGTTCATCACCTACAGGTAGGGGATACATAGCAGTTTTAGACATCAAAGAACGTTATTAATTCGACCGTTATATTTTTTGTATGTATATACATATATGTAAGGCGATTCCTCCGTTATTTGAGAACTGATTCTTATTGTATTGGAAATGTGTCTCTTATTTTTTTTTTCAAATCAGTTGTTAGAAAGGACCGCATATTCTTTTTGTAAGTATGTAAGGAGACATGCTGTGTGGTTAACGGTACAGAATATCACCATCCCATTTCATCCCGTGGGGGGCGTAAAAGTCGTAAAGAAAACGGGCAGCAGTGTCTCTGTATTCTTTATCGGCAATACTAAAGTATATAATCAATATGCTGGCAAATGTAAGTTTACTAATGCTTGAACAAGGAACTAAGGCTTGGACAACTCTAACACTAGGTAACTACTGCCCATACGATAAGTATGTATGGTAGTGTGTGTAATATAGTTTTTAATTACAATAATTTGTTTCTAATGGCTTTCACAAAAAAATATTTGCTTCACTCCTTCTCCATATGAACTTTAACTGTTCCAAATTTCATACTCCTGCGTAATTACGTAAAAAATGGGAACAAAGTTTTTGCTTCATTTATGCTTTTATATGTATCCCCTTAACGCGTTTAGTATTAGAGTGAGCTATATTTAATTTTATTGAGCGCTTTCTGATACGATCGGGAAATGATTAGCTGCAAGACCAACAAAATACTCTTTGATGTACGGGATTCTAACAGGACCTTCTTTCAGACCCAGGATTTAAACCCACAACCTGCGGATAATTAAGCTACCGCTTAGCCAATGGGTTAGTCACGTAAACGTACTCCGAGCGCAAAGGCATGCTAGCGTGTGTGAATGACGCAATAGATACCTACCTCCCGTCATATATGCTTCGCGGCCACACGATTGACCTGTACCTATGGCACACTGAGATTAATATCTATGTATAATTTACCTTATATGTTTTGTAATGAGAATAACACTTTCGGTGCTCATTCATTACCCTACTAGTGAGTTGAAGACACGTTGGCATGAACGGCTGCCTTAGATCCTCAGCTTGATCTCTTTCCAGTCTTGTCAGTATAACAAAGAAGTAGTTGAGTGTGGTTTAAGTGGTCGAGCGGAGTTTACCTGAGCCAGGGTTAAGCGGCGGATCACGGCATTATTTTAAACTAGGTGTACCCCTCGGTTTTACCCTCGTTAAACTGTGTTATTCGGATATATAAACTATATTACTACAGTGTTTCATCAAAATCCGTCCGGTAGTTTTTGCGTGAAAGAGTAACAAACATACACACTCACAAACTTTCGCCTTCATAGTATTAGTGTAGAGGAATATATTTTTAACTAGCTGTGCCCGTGACTTCGTCCGCGTGTTAATTAGTTTATTTCGTTGTTAGTAAAATAAAAGACTTTGTCTAAAATAAAAGTAGCCTAAGTTACTCCTTATTACATCAGCTACCTGCCAATAAAAGTCCCGTCAAAATCGGTCCAGCCATTTCAGAGATTAGCCGGAACAAACAGATAGACAGACAGACAAAAATTGTAAAAAATGTTATTTTGGTGTATATAGCGTATATATATATATATAGATACATATTTATGTAGTAAAAACCGGCTATTTCGATATTACAAACAGACACTCCAATTTTATTTATTTGTATAAATTTGAACCATATATTATTAGGTAATTATAGTTGAATTCGATTCTATGTTATTTTAAATATTTATAACTTGAAATATAGGGTAATAACATGCAGTATAACATATACTATCGACAGAAGGTAATTTGCTCTATAAATAAAACTGAAAGGAACAACAATTAACATGTAATTTTCTAAATGATGTAAATTACTGTTGTGCGTCATAGCTGTCGAATTAAGGTGTCATATTCATTAATTTTATGTCGCTACTAAGGTCAAAGTATTGTCGTCGATTAGTTTTTGAACCGTGGTAGAAAAGTAGGGGTGTTATGGTTCTGAAGTCCGTGAGAGATGTTCACGTAAAAACCGACCTGACGGTTACCGCGCAAAAAAAATACTGCGACTAGACCACACGACTGAAGTAAACATAAAATATAAAAAATCTATACATATAATAAAATCGTAGGAAAGTCAAAATTGTACATTGAATATTTTTTTTAAAGGATACTTGGGCCGTGATCTACAATGGATATCGAAGCCAAAAATATAGTTTTTGGAAATTTTGTCTGTTTGTTTGTATGTATGTCCGGGCTAAACTCAAAAAGTATTGCATGTATTTATTTGAAATTTTGCATGAATATTACTAAGAGATCGGGTCAACATATAGGCTACATATTATTACGCTATCACCTTCGGGGGGGAGCTGTGATAATTTATAAAGTTTAACGCGGGTAAAACCGCAGGGCACAGCTAGTGTAACATAAAATAAATAAAAAAATATATAAGAAAAACATAAAATATACGAAACCTAAAGCATACTAGATGGATAGCAACCACCAGGGTGACCATCTAGACTGCAGTTGTGCAGTCTAGATAGAGGGCAATTCAACTTTATCACATAAGCATAAGGTTCACTTTCAATTGGGGAAATTTGACAGATTGGGGTAGCTGGCGTCTGTACTACAAGATTTCATTTTAAACCATGTTACAAATGTTTTAAGACGATAATAGTATGGCAATTTTATGGTGATCAAAAAAATATGTTTATAATCTTCCTTGTCCTTTATAAAAATATATATTTATTATTATAAGACTGGAGCTGCCAGTTCTGTCATCGGTCTGTCGGCACACGGTCCGCGAGGTTAAAGCTTGTGCAGTCAAGCTGTGGAGGTTATTTACATGCGGGCGTACGTGCGTATGCTAACCATAGACGAAAACATATAGAAAGTATGATCTAACTTCAAACTGATATTTTCAAAGACAGCGCCTGCTTCAGGGAAATTTCTGGGTCGCGGGGTAAAAGTTAAAGTTCTCAGTTGGGGCGCATTGGATCCGGTGGTAGCATTAAAGCTCGACCGTCGTTATTGACACAAGGTACGTCATAATCCTTAATATAGACAGAACCATTGAGAATATGTAGTAAAAATATTAGACTTAAACTAGATAATTAAACATAATCTCTTGACAATAACTTGAAACGAGCTAGCTAAATATCATTGCTATAATAAAATAAATTTATAAATGTTTTCATACAATGTGTACCTAAATATCTATGTTACTAGAAATAATAATGTATACAACTATATTACTACAAACATGTTCTGACTATTTACAAGCGCTTTTTTAAAGACTACGTCAATAAAAACCTTTTTTATTTATTTAAAGTTAACTGAAGTGAGTGGCATGGGTGACTGCAACCCATGTTTATCTTAGGAGCGTCACCGTGCTTTGGAGGGCATTTTATGTCGATGTCGGTCTCGCCTGTAGGCTTTATCGTATGAGCATGGGCATTGGTTACCCTAGTGTCAGAGTTGTTCAAGCCTTCTGACATGGCTTAACAACAGGTAATGTTTTTAAACTTTCGCGATTTGTACACTTTTTTATATGTGGATACGGGTCTCAATCGCGATAATGCCTTAAGGCAAATCATTACCTTTAGGTTCTCCGACATTTCGGCATGGATTGCACCAGCCGTGGTCACGGGTCGACTCAACGACTGTTGCCTAATGGCTACAACCGGGACCGACAGCTTAACGTGCCCTCGGAAGCACGGAGACGCTCAGAAATTATATCACTTTGACGGTCCCCATCTATGGATGGACTGGCCACGAGCCTGGTTGTTTAACCACTTACAGACCGGTGAGAGCATTTGGCGGATAGTTGTTTAACTGCTGGATTGAACAAATTTCACACGAAGGTAGCAATTGCTCATACGCATAATTTAAAAGTCTGACTATGCTTTGCGTCCGTGAATTATCTGTCCGGACCAGGAATAACGGTCGCAGGGGTAGAATTAAAATTTATTAAATATCAATACAATGTTTTATTATTACACCGATAAGATTAAAAATCAATACGCACAGATATAGATGTATTGCTTGTGGAAGAAGGATTTAAATGACAGAAAATAGTCATTTTCTGTCATTTAAATCCTTCTTCCACAAGCAATACATCTATATCTGTGCAGTTATTTTTAATTGCTAGATGTTATGTATGTAGTCTACCTTACAATCTAATCTTTATATTTAGGTATATAAATATGTTTTAAACGTTAATAATTATTCGCTTTCCATTCCAGGCAGTGATAGAACACGGCTCGAAGCTGTCTTCGGAGCTGGCTACCAGCTACCTATCCAAATGCGACGCCGGCCACCGCTCGGACAACTCACTCATACACCTAGGACTTAGGCTAGGTGAGTGTACCTACAGTAATTATATTCTTCTACGCTTGATTGGAGAAGTACCTTGCGTAATGCGTTATATATTATTGATAGTTATAAATAAATATATAATAATAATTACTAAAGTCAAATATAAAGTCCCCGTGACGAGAAGTTTACATTATATTAACAAATATTCAGGTAATTATAACATTTGAGTACAGTAATACCCCGGACTTACGCGATAGGTGGGGCCAAGCAATAACCTTGTAAATCGGTCACCGTAGCCTAGTTGGTAGTGCGCCTGCCTACGAAGCTGGTGGTCCTTGGTTCGAATCCCGGTAAGTGCAAATAGTTGTGTGATGAGCACGAATATTTATTTCCGAGTCATGGATGTTTTCTATGTATATAAGTATTTATCTATCTATATAAGTATGTATATCGTCGCCTGGTACCCATAGTACAAGCTTTGCTTAGTTTGGGGCTAGGATGATCTGTGTGACATTGTCCCTAGATATCTATTATTATTATAAATCGAATTCGTAGAAGTCGGGGTTCAAGTTTGCGTATAAATATATATAAAGTATTTTTAATCGGGAATAAGGTCAAAAGAAAGCCATAATTTATGCATGCAGCATGTCAGTAACTTTTTAAATCCCCCGTTTGTGAAAAAATGCGCTCGTCATTGAAGTCTGATATAATAAGAGGGGGATATGCCATAATCGCCACGCTTGGCAGACTAGTTGGCGATCGCAGTTTGATGGTCATAGTTCACAGAAAAACGCTGCTGCCCATTCTCTGGTAGGTATTACCTCGCCCCCCACGGGATGAGATGGGGTGATGATATTCTATGCCGTCACCACACAGCTATTATAATATTAGTGTGAATTAGTCTCGGCAGATTAAAATAAGTATTTTTATTGTTTGAAGTGACTCTTTAACTTTTTTGAATGTAGATTTACGCTCACTCTAGCATATACGCAGGTATCTGTACGACGTAAAATATAAATTGGCTTCGTAATTAAATCCAAGGAGGAGAATGAAGGACAGGAGGAGTGGGGGAGTAATGGCAAAAGTGTTCCACATCCAGGGGCTCTACCGGTTAAGTCGACGAACATCGATTTCTTAAATGGCGTTCAAATAAATAAAGGTTAAATATGCCAGGTGGCATGGTGCCAGGGGGCACAGCAAACCGCTGCCTACCGTGATATTAGTACTCTTTTTAAACCTCGTTTGAAGAAGGACATGTCGTAGCGCTGGGGAAACACTGCAGCAGGTAATTCATTCCAGAGCCGGCACGTACGTGGGATGTATGAACGCTGAAAGCGAACCGTGCTTGACGAGATCGCTTCCAGGTGATACGGATGAACCTTACTGCGAGTGCGCGTGGTCCGATGATAAAAAGGGGACGGTGGCACCAGCTCAAACAGTTCCTCAGAGCATTCCCCGTGAAAGAGACGGTAGAACACGCAGAGAGATCCGAAGTCTCTCCGCTGCTCTAGCGACTCCAATCTGTCCGTAAGATTGGAATCCCCAACGATTCTAATAGCACGCCTTTGGAGGGAGTCAAGTGGGTCGAGCTGGTATTTAGGGGCTCCTGCCCAGATATGTGAGCAATACTCCATGTGCGGGCGGACTTGTGCTTTATATAGCGCAAGCCGCTGTCTTGGATTGAAGTACCGTCTAGCTCTATTCAGGACGCCCAACTTCTTACTTGCCAGTTTGGCTTTGTCCTCCAAATGACCCCTAAATTGGCAGGTGCTCGAAATTTCGATTCCGAGGATCCCAATACTCTCGGATACACGGAGATCAACCCCTTGGAATCGGGGCGCTACGACAAATGGGTTCTTCTTAGCAGTGAACGCGCACACTTGTGTCTTATTGGGGTTAAACTGGACTAGGTTCTCTACACCCCATTCATAGGCCCGCCCGAGAGAACCCTCGACTTCAGACACAAGTTGCAACCGTTTCTCTTGTACCGAGCTGCGAGAGACATTCTGGTGGCCGCTATACTGCGCATCACCCGTGCTGTCATCCGCATAGCAATGCATGTTTTCTATAGAGAACATGTCATTGATATGCAGAATGAATAGCGTAGGGGCGAGCACCGAGCCTTGTGGTACGCCAGCGTTAATGGTTTTGGTGTCGGAGCAAGAACCGTCTGCTACGACTTTAATGCTCCGACCGTCCAAAAAGCTGGTGATCCAACTGCAGAGTCCCTCGGGGATTCCATATGATGGTAGCTTCGATAGAAGAGCCTTATGCCAGACCCTATCGAATGCCTTGGCGATGTCAAGACTGCAGGCTAGAGCCTCACCCTTGCTTTCCAAGGTTTGTGCCCAACGATGTGTAAAATACACTAGAAGATCACCAGCTGAACGACCGTGACGGAAGCCATACTGACGATCGCTTATCAGCTGGTGTTTCTCTAGGTATTGTAGGAGCTTAGAGTTGATGACTCTCTCCATGACCTTGGATAGCAAGGATGTTACCGCTATAGGCCTGTAGTTCGTAGGGTCCGACCGGTCACCCTTTTTGGAAATAGGGTTAACGTTGGCTACCTTCGCGATTTGAACGCCATTTAAGAAATCGATGTTCGGCGACTTAGCCGGTAGAGCCCCTGGACCATTTATGACGTCACAAGTGCTCATGGAAGCATTTAACGATTGATTAAGTCATTTTTAATCTTTATTTATTTGAACACCATTTAAGAAATCGAAGTTCAGCGACTTAGCCGGTAGAGCATCAGGAAACTTCTAAATATCCCACCGCAGGCTAGATTGATAAGTGGGAACATTAAAAATTGCGCAATCGTCCACTAGTTACATCACTGCTATTAAGATGAGTCTCTTCAAATTATATATATACGCTATGGACTGCCGACAATAGGGAACACTTTATAAGGCCACTTAAATGATCTATACATATGTATATATCGTATTGGATGCTGTGTGGTGATCACTAGGCCATTACATCCAGTGTGTGACGCAGAAGTCGTCTCGATGGAATGTTTTCTTGAATATGTAGAAAAATATATCTAAAACTATAAATTTCGATTATTAAACTTAAACATATTCTCTTTGACAATAACTTAATACAAGCTGGCTAAATATCATTACTATTTTAAATAATTTTTATAAATGTTTTCATACAATCCGTGTACATAAATAGATATGCAACTAGAAATAATTGTGTATATTTAATTATATTACTATAAACATCTTCTGACTATTTACAAGCGCTTTTTTGAAGTCTACGTGAATAAAAACCTTTTTTATTTTATTTTTTATTTAAAATAATATAACAACGGTTTTTATTCACTTATACTTTAAAAGGCACTTGTAAATAGCTAGAACATTAATAATAATTGTAGTATTACAAATTAAATACCTATATATAAATTCGCTGTACAGATACATTAATAGACCGTGGCCTATATTTGATCATACGGAATTATAATTAAATTTTTGATATTGATGGTTTTCTTAAATGTGTTAGACATTTCATAAGCGTGTATTAATTAAATAATGAAATATCGCCCCTGTTCTTGGGGGGGGCTTTACTGCACTGGCACGATTCTGCTGACATGATGATGATGAGTTTAGTAAAACGCGAAGCTGTGGGCTCAGTCGGTATACAATGAAGTAATAAATAATTATATTGTTTTATATAAGGACAGGCATGTTATACGCATTGGGAAAACCCTGGTAAAAGCCAAGCGTGACATCATCACCACGTTAAACCTCGGCGTTGTATTGAGTGTTCACCGCCCCCCTCCTAAGAGACACGGGCCCGCTACCGATATACGAACAAAAAATAATTAGGGATCTCAAACTAAGCAGAGCTTGTACTATGGAAACCAGATAACTGATATATTACTTATACTACTCTTCGTTTCTAAAGACATACTTATACAACATGTAACGTAATTAACGCGCACCCTCAAACACCCCAATTAGAATATTATGTTGTAATCATCATACATACACTAAATTTTTAATTTAACATATGTATGCATTATTATTTACTATATTAGTTTCTTGGAATCAAGTTTATTTTTCTTTATTTTGTATTGAATGATGGAATTTGTATGAATACAAATAAAACTGCGATTTATAACTCTTATTACTTTGACTTACGGTCCATTTCAATTGGTTTTGACTATACAGGGTTGATATGACTATAATTTCCGTAGATTTTATTATTTTGGAATTATAAATTACCTATATTAAAAATGATATAAATCGATTCAGTAAAGTATTCTGAACAAAGTATTTTCAGGAAGTACGTTAATTACGTTACATGTTGTATAGATAATTACAAACAGAAATATTCATGCGCATAAATATCTGCCCTGGGTGGGTATCGTACCTACGACCTGCGGCGTTTAAGGCAAGCATTTGCCACCAATCAGCCTGTCAATAATTTTCATGTTTATTGTTATTTCCAGGTGGGTTCCTGAACGAAGCAGGCTGGTATGCGGACGCGCAGTTGGTGTTACTCCGATGCCGAGACCTGTGTCAGAGGCAGCCACAGACCACGTATTATAAGAGGCTCACACTTGAATGCTGTCATAGGTAACATACAAAAATTAACACAACTGGATAAACGATACAAAACCATACTCTTTAATGTACAGACGCCAGCACATCCAGCTACACCAATCTGTTAAATTTCTTTTATACATTTTCAACTTTATCACAAAAGTATAAGGTTCAGTTTCAATTGGAGAAATTTGACAGATTGGGAGAGCTTGATGTGCTGGCGTCTGTACATCAAATAAATATCTTGAGACAACTAATACATTGTCATCTAATTCCAAACTAGACAGAGCTTCTACAATGGCAACTAGACAACTGATAAATGTTCTTATGTATTTATAGTATATATGTATATATATATATATACACTATAAATAAATGATAAAATAATAATCGTGCTCGTCGCACAAAGATTGTCCAGAGGAAGTTGAACCCACGACCTCTGGCATAGAACAGAAAAGAAAAAAATATTAATTTCCAACAAGCACAGATAATCCTTAACTTATATCAAAGACAATAGCAGTAAGGGTGACTAACAACCACGCACTCTACCGATAGAGCAGTCAATTTACAAATGACGGACGGACGGACGGGCCTGTTGGCGTGGTTGGCAAATGCTTGCTTTTCACGCCGCAGGTCGTGGGTTCGATTCCCACCCAGGACAGATATTTCTTTGCATGAACATGTCTGTTTGTCCTGAGTCTGGGTGTAATTATCTATATAAGTATGTATTTATAGAATAAAAGTAGTATTTGTAGTATATCAGTTATCTGGTTTCCATAGTACAAGCTCTGCTTAGTTTGGGATCAGATGGCCGTGAGTAAATGTCTCAGGATATTATTATAAAAAAAAACATAAGCTTTTTAACTTAGGAATCGATACGAAGATTACCAGTAATTTTAAATAGTAGTCTTCTAATATTTCTTACATAGTTACAACTAGAAGTGAATCTATTAACTGCGTATTAAAAACAACAATCAATTGTGGTAGGTCAGGTCTGTTAGCGACAATGTTCTAAACAAACCTGTTCCTTATAATGGTCTACATACATATAGGTATAATTATGTTGTTATCGGATATAGTATCCACCACTAATATCATTTGTTATTAACTTGACGTCGAGAGGATTACACAAAACTAGATTACACCCGCGGTTTCATTGGCGTAAATAAGTTAATTACCATAACATAAAATCTACTATATAAAAATAAGTCGGGTTTTCCTTCCTGACTCTATAACTCCAGAATGCACGAGCCGATTTCCACGGTTTTGCATTCGTTGGAAAGGTCTCGGGCTCCGTGAGGTTTATAGCAAAGAAAATTTATAAAATTTAACGCGGGTAACACCGCGGGGCACAGCTAGTATAAATATAATATATTATTAACCGATCGCTACCAAACTTCACAGGATCATCCTCTGGACTTATGTAAGGTCATGTATAAAGTATGTCTGAAAACTTAAACTAATTAGTTTCCGCTGTTTTGGAGCTTACAGGATACAAATGTTAATTTATAAAATCAACGATTTCGTTAATCTCAAGTATATTTTATTTTAAAAAAGGAGTGGTGTTTCTCAGTAGCTGCCACGTTATGCACTGTACGGTAGGATGCAAATAAAAATGACAATTCCACATGAATGTAATTTTTTTTACGGAGTAAATGATTTTTGACTTTGACTTTGAAAAGGTGTAACAAAAATAGTGGGTGCAAGATGATGTTCTAAACTTTTTATTGTTTCTTAGGCAAATTAAGCTCTTTAAGTTACGTCCAATATTACACCTTATATGTACATGTAAATGAGAAACAAAAAAATTAAGTAATTTCGAAATATGCTTAAAAAGAAACGTGTGTACTTTAAACCACACACACGAAAACTTAGCTATACGAAACGTAACTGGCTATGAGAGAAAGAGAGAAAAAAACTTGTGTTCGCACCTCTCTCTCTGGCCCTACAATAATATACGAAACGTTACTCTCTCTTTCTATCTTCACTAACTTATATATCCCTCTCAACAGTCTCAACTTCCGTTCGTCTCGCCCGATCACACTTTTCGTAACGCATTTACCAGCTACCAGTAGTTTGCGCACTCACTTGTGCCCTTATAATATGTAGTATGTACCGCGTGAATAGCACGAACTGGCACTAAGCTATTAAAGTAATCTGCTGATCCCAAGAATACTAGAAGGGTTGATTATGTAATAAAACCACATCCAATATTTGTATTGTTTGTTCTCTGATAATTCTCACTTGGCAACAAAATTGTAATGACCTAGGTGTGCGGTGTGAACGAAACCATACCGCCATCTATTTCAGCACTAATGCCACCTAGTGATACGGAGTGTGAAACTTATATAAATATTTTTGTATCAATGCCAGTATTGGTCGTAAACACCACGCAGATGGCTAGTCTCCATTGAGATTGGCCGCCGTGGGCGAAATTCGGCTAGGAGGACATTAATATTTATTTAATTAGAGTGAGAGAGAGATGTAATCACTTTTAAATTAGTGGTAAAAGACAGAATCGCCAGGAATGTCGAAATACCTGGGTAGCACAAACGACTTATCTTATGTTCGAATAGGCCTATGTCAATGTTATGGCAGTGGTTATACCCTAGTGTGAGAGATGTTCAAGCCGCCCAGGAGGACTCGGACATGGCTTAACGACTATTGCCTGCCGACAAAATTACTAGGACAGACGGACCGTGCTTACCGAAGCACGGAGCCGCTCCGAAGTTAAACCTTTAGTGGTCACCCATGGACTGACCGCGAGCCTAGTTGCTTAACCTTGCGCATCAGTTACGGACCGAGAGAGCATCTAGCTATGAGCGCCTCATTTTTATGTCCGAATGGTCCTATGTCAATGCTATATGTACTTGAATATTGTACCTTATTTCCAGGTTATTAAACACACAATCGGCTTACTGCTGCTTCCCCGCCGCGGCCGAGACATATTCCCTGGCTGTGAAACTACTCGGTATATCGGACGACGTCAACGCAGACTTGCCTGACGGACCCTTCGCCGTGGCGGAGACGTGCGACATAGCTACACAGACTGACGAAGTAGATGACGACAGGTATGTGAAAACACGTTATAATAATAAAGCCTCTTTATTCCATAACTCATTAAAATTTTACATTTCAATGATTTTAGTAATGTTACTTGTTTGTATTTCTGTGGTTATGGATCTCGTTAAGAGTAAAGGCCTCCTCCAGTTTCTTCCATAGCTTTCTGTCTTTACTTCTGTACATCCAGTCTTTTCCTGCGATCTCTATCATCAGTCCACCGTTTGCTTGGTCTTCCCACACTCCTTTTGCCTAGTATTGGTACTTTCCATTTTGTGGTTAATAATGTCCATCTGTTGTCTGTGCATCTTGAAATGTGCCCTGCCCATTGCCACTTGAATTTCAAGGCTCGTGTGAGTGCATCTAATATTTTCGTTTGAAAACACGTATAGTGTATAAATTATTTCTTTCTTTATTAAGAAAGAAATAAATATGATTAAGGCCTTCTACGCACTATGCGGTTAGACGGAATGCGGCCAGCCGACAGCAATCAATATTGCTGGCCGGCTGCCGCATCACAGTGCGAATAAAAACTACATTCTCGTACAAATATCTGAGTACGGTCAGCCGCACGGCTAGCCGCATAGTGCGTAGGAGGCCTTACTCATGTGCCCCGCGGTTTGACCCACGTTTAACTGTATAAATTATATCCTATGAGTTAATCCAGGGTGTCAAAAAACTCATACCAAATTTTATTAAAATCGCTACTGCCGTTTAGAGCTGAACAAGTATCAAACATACACATTCACAAACTTTCGCCTTTAAAATATTAGTGTGATTTGACGCAAACTGGAACAAAGAATGTACACTATGGTTAGAGTTTACTTGAAAGTTCTTACCTCTATTATAGTATTAACGTAGAGATTTCTTCTAATATAATATAAATTAATTCAAATCAATCATCACTTAAGTTAATTCAAATCAATACCTTACGTTAATTTATAGTGTTACTAGCCTACATTTATTGACATTAATCAATTTATAATAGACACTGCCTCCGATTCTGAGCAAATGCTAATTAAACTAATTTTAATACCATTGCAATTCTTTCTAACCATTGTAGTATGCCAAATCGAATATCAATTCATCAGCCACTATAAACCCAATTTATAATTGCCCGAACGATCCTAATATCGGATGGTTAATAAATCTAATAACCGCTACCAGAAAAGAAGGTTAGGTTAGTTTAGAACTGCGGGTATACAAAGCCGAGCGAGCGAAGTGTCCGTGCCGTGGCAGCGGCCGCCGAGTGGCACAAGCCATTCAAATGTGTTCATATCATTCGGGATGTGTTAGAGAGATGTAATGCTATTTAAGTTAGATTAGTTTCCTACAATACACGAAATTTGCGCTTCTTCTTCTTAGCGTTTCGATGGCAAACTCGTCAAATTTTTGTGGCCCAGAACGTGGCCACACTGATTGCCCTGCTTGTGGCATTTTTAAGATCGTGCCATGAACATGTGGCAGGGCAGGCTGGGCAAGCTGTTAGATGGGCCATGGATTGGACCGATGCTCCGCAAATACAGTCCATTTTGGGGTTGCTCGACAGTCCCCACCTAGACATGTTTTTTTTGCTTCGGCCCACCTGAGTCCGGAGTCTGTTTAGGGACTTCCAGATCGGCCACGGTAATTGATGTCCAGGTGGGAGGCTTTCGGAAAGCGTGACAAACTGATCCATGAACCCTTTTTGTGCACGCCAGATGCTGCATCTCGCTGTTGAGGGATCGGTCGTTAGTGGCGTGGTGCATTTGGCAAAGCTATTTCGGCTTTTAAGCCTTTGCGGCGGTAGCCTATGCCCATAGAGGGGGTGCCGGGGATCACCATCCATTTTGGCCCTTTCTAGGGAGCTTGCTACAGTCCTGCGAACGTCTGGTGGCGCTATGCCAGCCAGTGGATAGAGCAAATTTACCGGGGTTGGCTTCAAACACCCAGTGATTATCTGGCACGATTCGTTTAAGGCTGTATCCACTAGCATTGCGTGCGTGGAGCGGGCCCAAACTGAGCAAGCGTATTCGCCGGCAGAAAATGCTAGCGCCAGTCCTGACGTCCGCAGCTTTTGCGGCGTTACTCCCCATTTGGTTGTGACTAGGCGGTGCAACATGTTATTGCGGGCGTGCACCTTCCGCTTTAGTTCCTCACAGTTCCTTTTATTAACATTTGCTATAGACGGAAAAGTAGGAAATTTGGAAAAGTTCCTATGGAGAAGGAGTGTATTAGTTGAAGATAATTTTAATAAAAAGTCATGACACACAGAGTAGATTAATATTATTTGTCATTCATGTCTATAGTGTATGACAATAGAAAGTTAGTAGATAAGTGCTCCGTATCAATACAGATTACTTTGGTCGTTTAGTGGCGCGCTGTCGTGCACGTCGTGCGGCGGGGGCGTGGGCGCGGCGGGCGCGTGGGGCGCGGGCTGCGTGGCGGCGCGCGTGTGCAAGGAGTTCAGCGCGCTGTTCTTCGTGCGCTGCGACTACTCCGCCGCCTACGCCTGGAGCATGCGCGCGCTCAAGCTGCTCACGCCGCACACTCCGCCCAAGTAAGTGCTGCCGAGCGAGGCTGACGGCAAGTGTTCAGCGCGCTGTTCTTCGAGCGCTGCGACTACTGCGCCGCATACGCCTGGAGCATGCGCTTACGCTACTATGCTACTTGTCTAGTGCGGGCGTTCCCTTAAACAGTCTGCTAACGATGGAACTGGTTGCAGGATAACAATCGAGGTGCTCCGCGCGTGCGGCAAGGCGTGCGTGGTGAAGCGGCGCTTCGGCTCGGCCGGCGTGCTGGTGCGCCAGGCCGTGGCACTGGCGCGCGCCGCCTTCGGCCCTCAGCACCCGCGCTACGCCGCTGCGCTGCTTGACCTCGGCTTCTACCTGCTCAACATCGACTCCATCACGCACAGCGTGCAGGTCTACGAGGTACGTAGCCTGCCAAACACCTCGGTTGTATTAAGTTTAAAATTATACTACCACAGACAAACAGATAGTTAGATGTGCCTTCGTCCGCTAATGATTATTGTCAGATGGACTTCCATATATTTTATACAATTATGTTTGAAAGAAAATTTAGATTTTCGGAGTTATTTCTGGCGATTCTGTCTTTTACACCAATAAATTGATTTTAATGTCATTACATCTTTCTCTCTCTCTCTCTCTCTCTCTCATATATACTTCGTATGAAAAGTACAAGACATACATAGAATAGCCAAAAAACTAAGGCCTCCTACGCACTATGCTAGCCGCAATGCGGCCAGCCGTGCGGCTGACCGTACTCAGATATTTGTGCGAGAAAAAAGTAATTTATTATTTGCACTGTGATGCGGCAGCCGGTTAACCGCTCCGGTCGTTCTGAGCGCTTGACTGATGGCCAGACGGACTAGGTTGCGCGGATAGTGCTAGTTTGCGGTAGCCCGCCATTAACGGTGAATGTGTTTATCGACGCTAGTGCATTAACTATAATAATGAATAATAATAAAATAGTTCATTTCTCTCTTCAAAGTTTATACAATGTATTTCTAGTTAGGAACACTTACAAACTATGGATTTCGATACGAATTTTTTTTTTATTAAATATAATAAATAGCTGCTACTTCTTCGACCTCCATCTTGGAAATGAATCGACCCAACCGCAATCCATGACTGTTTCTAACCACACATTCCGGTTAGGATTGCGGCTATCCCCAGCCGGCTAACCGCAAGCTCAACCGCGTCCTGCGGTTAGCCGCACGGCTGGCCGCATTGCGGCTAGCCGCATAGATCGTAGGAGGCCTTAAAACTGTGCACCGGGCTTATAATTAGTTGACAGTTCCTAACGTATTGCTTATTGTCACTTAGTATTTCGCGCCAAAATTTAAATGTAACAATTAAAGATACTCTGTCCTTTTCATAAGAACTATTTTAGAAAGTAATGCATTTTAAAATTATGGTGTATGATTAGGGTCCCGTATTGTTACTTGTCCCGTTGTTTCAATATTTCAATACCGAAGGAGTAGGTGACGTACCTACTTTACTTGACTTAATGACGACAACCAAATTAAAAGAAAATATACCTCTACACCACTGAAGATGGCCCATAATGCCGAAGAAACCAGAGAGTAAAATTGAAATTAAAAAGAAATGTGTGTTTAGGAGGCGCTGGGCACGCTGCGCGGCGTGTTCGGGCGCAGCAGCCTGCACGTGGCCACGGCGCAGGAGGACCTGGCCTACGCGCTGTACGTGCTGGAGTACAGCTCGGGCCGCTTCTACAAGGCGCGCGAGCACGCCGAGAAGGCCATTCGGATTATAGAGGTGAGTTACCAGTCAAGGCAGATACCAGTCAGTTAGGAGGCGCTGGGCACGCTGCGCGGCGTGTTCGGGCGCAGCAGCCTGCACGTGGCCACGGCGCAGGAGGACCTGGCCTACGCGCTGTACGTGCTGGAGTACAGCTCGGGCCGCTTCTACAAGGCGCGCGAGCACGCCGAGAAGGCCATTCGGATTATAGAGGTGAGTTACCAGTCAAGGCAGATACCAGTCAGTTAGGAGGCGCTGGGCACGCTGCGCGGCGTGTTCGGGCGCAGCAGCCTGCACGTGGCCACGGCGCAGGAGGACCTGGCCTACGCGCTGTACGTGCTGGAGTACAGCTCGGGCCGCTTCTACAAGGCGCGCGAGCACGCCGAGAAGGCCATTCGGATTATAGAGGTGAGTTACCAGTCAAGGCAGATACCAGTCAGTTAGGAGGCGCTGGGCACGCTGCGCGGCGTGTTCGGGCGCAGCAGCCTGCACGTGGCCACGGCGCAGGAGGACCTGGCCTACGCGCTGTACGTGCTGGAGTACAGCTCGGGCCGCTTCTACAAGGCGCGCGAGCACGCCGAGAAGGCCATTCGGATTATAGAGGTGAGTTACCAGTCAAGGCAGATACCAGTCAGTTAGGAGGCGCTGGGCACGCTGCGCGGCGTGTTCGGGCGCAGCAGCCTGCACGTGGCCACGGCGCAGGAGGACCTGGCCTACGCGCTGTACGTGCTGGAGTACAGCTCGGGCCGCTTCTACAAGGCGCGCGAGCACGCCGAGAAGGCCATTCGGATTATAGAGGTGAGTTACCAGTCAAGGCAGATACCAGTCAGTTAGGAGGCGCTGGGCACGCTGCGCGGCGTGTTCGGGCGCAGCAGCCTGCACGTGGCCACGGCGCAGGAGGACCTGGCCTACGCGCTGTACGTGCTGGAGTACAGCTCGGGCCGCTTCTACAAGGCGCGCGAGCACGCCGAGAAGGCCATTCGGATTATAGAGGTGAGTTACCAGTCAAGGCAGATACCAGTCAGTTAGGAGGCGCTGGGCACGCTGCGCGGCGTGTTCGGGCGCAGCAGCCTGCACGTGGCCACGGCGCAGGAGGACCTGGCCTACGCGCTGTACGTGCTGGAGTACAGCTCGGGCCGCTTCTACAAGGCGCGCGAGCACGCCGAGAAGGCCATTCGGATTATAGAGGTGAGTTACCAGTCAAGGCAGATACCAGTCAGTTAGGAGGCGCTGGGCACGCTGCGCGGCGTGTTCGGGCGCAGCAGCCTGCACGTGGCCACGGCGCAGGAGGACCTGGCCTACGCGCTGTACGTGCTGGAGTACAGCTCGGGCCGCTTCTACAAGGCGCGCGAGCACGCCGAGAAGGCCATTCGGATTATAGAGGTGAGTTACCAGTCAAGGCAGATACCAGTCAGTTAGGAGGCGCTGGGCACGCTGCGCGGCGTGTTCGGGCGCAGCAGCCTGCACGTGGCCACGGCGCAGGAGGACCTGGCCTACGCGCTGTACGTGCTGGAGTACAGCTCGGGCCGCTTCTACAAGGCGCGCGAGCACGCCGAGAAGGCCATTCGGATTATAGAGGTGAGTTACCAGTCAAGGCAGATACCAGTCACTTATCAATAATTCACCATTTTGAGGTGAAACACCTATAGCCGCACGTAAAACAGATTTCTGGCGTGGCGACGCATGCCGTGGCGACGCGTCGCCACGCTATACGATAGTAGTGTGTACGGTGTGGCGACGCGTCGCCATGCGCAATCGACTTTTTATTTTATCATTATGACATATTTAGTTCCTATCACAATATGTTCTTTTCTGCATATTACTTTTACAAAATAATGTCGATGTTTCACATCTGCCAGGCGTCCCGTGACGGCTCACTTTTTTTTTATTGTATACTAGCGTTCAATAATATACTATACTTTACTTGCCTTTTTGATTATTTTTACATACATACATAGACTCACGCCTGTTTCCCAGAGGGGTACGCAGAGACAACGGATTATTATTATTATTAATAATAATATACGAATGACTTACAGCGCAAAGAAATCCATATAGAATTTTACAATGCAAGGTCTATCATAAATAGTGGACGAAATTTAAGGTTCCACGTACTTGGGTACTTGGGTACAGGATCTCAGTTTTCGCTTATCTATCGCTAAAGAGTTGTGATGTGTGGTTGACAGAACCTGGTTCCTCCGGATCACTTGTTGCTGGCGTCGGCCAAGCGGGTAAAGGCACTCATACTGGAGGAGATCGCGCTGGACACGCCTGCGGGACAGGATATGAGCGGTAAGCAACAAATACTCTACTGTACTTTAACTGCTAATAGACCCCCTTGCTTGCTTATCGTATGGGTAGTGGTAAACCTAGTGTCAGAGTTGCTCAAGCCGCCCAGGGGCTCTACCGGCTAAGTCGCCTAACATCATTTTCGTGAATGGCGTTCAAATAAATAAAGGTTAAAAATGACTTAATCAATCGTTAAATCGGCTTCCATGACCACATGTGACGTCATAAATAAATGGTCCGGAATCGATTGTCAACGTTGAAGCCGATTTAACGATTGATTAATTGCGAAGCATGGAGACGCTCAGATATTAAACCACTTTGGCGGTCACCCATCTATGGACTTAACGCGAGCGTAGTTGCTTGACCTCACCGGTCGCTTATGGACTGGTGAGAGCATCTAGCTATGAACGCTATGCTAGCTATTGACCCTTTGTTAGAAATTCTTTGCATGCTAGAAAGTACTACTTATGTTAGTTAGTTCAAAAAAAAGATTAATACAACTTTGGTTTAGTGTATAAAGACAAATGATTTTTTTTATTAAACCTATTTAAGAGTTTTATAGTGAATTTCGCTTGTAAGTTTATGTAAAAAGAGTCTGCTAGACTAATCTGCTTCCACAATTTAACCACTTGGTCGATTTAAAAACTATTTATATATTTTTAGAAAGATTTTACAATTTGTATATTCTTCGTAGTCCATCAACCGATTTCGATTCATTTATTTTATACAACCTGTAACAGAATAAACGCAAGACCTGAAAGTAGTTTGCTCAGAATCGGCTTCTGAATCGATTCCCATCATTATTTATATGTGTTAATTTTCTCCAGAAATATCCTTCATTTAATCTAAATTAGGACCACTGCATAAAACCAACGTAATCAAATATTTTATTTAGGGAATTATAAGCCTTAGCTCAAAGTAATAAAAGCCCATAAAAATGCACGGCTGAATTTGTAGATCGCTTAATATCCATCCATACACACACGTAAAAAAATCAATACATTTTAGAATAAAGTATGATAGTGTGCGAAAGGTAAAATATTTAATTTAAGAAAGATTAGTCTTTATTTCCAAGCAATACGTCTTACTTAACTGCACAACCGAATTTGTAAAAATAAAAATATCATTTCTATCCTTACCTACACACACACGTAGGTTTTTACATTTAAGCTAGTTAAATAAAAACATCATTTTAGGAAATTTCAAACTTATCTCAAAGCAATAAAGCTTTTTTAAATGCATTACTGAATTTGTAATTCCGCATTCACAATATTTTGTTGAGAAATGACAAAATATTAGAAAATCAAAGGTACGTTTTTTGCAAACGCTAAATCAATATGAAAGAGCGAGATGCAATAATTTACTGACTTAGCCCTTTGAGTTGCCGCATTTGTTTGATATGCCGCCGGCGCACGTGCCGCCAAATTAGTCATTCGCCGGCAACCGACAAGTGAATTACGCAATTTTGTTGTTGTTGTTTACGCGCGCGATGGCTTTCCGGTACAGTAATATCCAGTGCACTGAGATGGTGAGGACACTGGCTCGTTGCGACGATAATGTGGAGTTAGCGTGTCGAGTCTTCAATGAACGACATGGTACCAGAGTGAGCGCCAGGACAATGCTAGGTGCAACTCAGCGCCTGAGGGACTTCGGTACGTTTCGTCCTAACACGGCCTTGGATAGAGGGACGAATGTGCGCTCTACTCGTTTGCAGGAAAACATTCTCGATTATTTCGATGAACATCCAGAGAGCAGCACGAGGGAAGCAGCGCCGTTGTTTGACTGCAGCCACATGTACGTGTGGAGAACGTTACGTGCTGATGGCGAACACCCCTTCCATCTACGACGTTGTCAGGAGCTAATGCCGACTGACTACTTGCCACGACTCCAATTTTGTAGATGGTTGTTGGAAAACTGGCAACGAAACATCATCTGGACGGACGAGAGCACCTTCACACGAGTTGGTATTTACAACCAACATAACATGCATTTGTGGAGGCACGAAAATCCACATGCATGTCGTGTAGACTCATTTCAGCACAGGTTCTCCGTGAACGTGTGGGCGGGAGTTGTAGGTACACACATACTCGGCCCTGTGTTTTTACCGAGGTTGACTGGAGATACCTACCTACACTTCTTGCAAGAGATATTGCCTCAGTTATTGGAGGAGGTCCCTCTCTCGTTGTTACGACGACCCGTGTTTTACCAACATGATGGAGCTCCCGCGCATTTCACGTGGAACGTTCGACGGCATCTTGATGCGGAGTATGGCTCTCATTGGATTGGACGTGGAGGACCTATACCGTGGCCTCCCAGATCTGCCGATCTAACACCGTTGGACTTTTTTTTGTGGGGTCGAATAAAATCGCTAGTGTATGTAAACGAAGCAACCAGTATAAATGACCTCAAACATAAAATTGAACTCGCGTTTGTTAAAGTGAAAAGTGAAACTGAAGTGCTTAACAAAATAAAAATTAACTTAAGAAAACGTGCAATAATGTGTATCGAGCAAGGTGGTGGACATTTTGAAAATCTTTTAAAAAGAGGACGAAGAAGAAGTGTTTAGTGTAAATAGCTCAGGTATGTACCTTCGTAATACGATTTTACTACTGTAAATACATAAATGATTGAAGTCTTTTAAACACTGAATACGTTTTATACCTACGTAATAATAAAACCGGCCAAGTGCGAGTTGGACTCGCGCACGAAGGATTCCGTACCATTATCGACAAAAAACCGCCAAAAATTCACGTTTGTTGTATGAATAACCCATTTAAATATTAATTTTATTCCGTTTTTAGTATTTCTTTTTATAGCGGCAACAGCGAAGTCTTAACAACAGGGACAATTTTATCCTCCTGGTACGGAACTCTAAAAATGTAAACACACTGACGAGTAGGTGATAATATCGCGAAATCGGTTAAAAGACGCGTGACATGTCTGACTTTAGGTATTGCCGAACTGATAAATCGCAGTGGGATGAAAGGTTGCTCAATTTAAAAATACTTTCTTAGCTATCCGTAGTTGAACTGCATTATTCGAAGTTCAAAGCCTGTAGTAGTAAGTGAGCGGACGGCGAGCAATGGGTAGTTCGCCGTTCAGTCGTCTGGTATGATTCCGGACCAAGCCCAGTCGTCGACGGCACGCACTGTTCCCGCACGCCTCAAGGAGTTGTCCGAAAAACGTAGGGACCCTGTAATAGGGTCGAAGCCAGCTGGGGCCCGGGTTCTTTTTCTGAAAAGAAGGCCTGGACCCAGTGCGAAAGGCAACGTTGGAACGGGGTGGGTCGTTTAGTCAGTAAGAGTCTGACACTGTCTCTCGCTCCGCCCAAGAGCGGGATTCGTCATTAGATGATTTTTCCCACCATAAAAAAAGCCTGTAAGTGTGATGGAAAGATGAAATCATTATTTTACTAGTTAGGCAACTAACAATATTTTTTTATTTTTTTTATTTAGCGTATACTGTCCCACAGCTGGGCAAAGGCTGGCAACAATAATTAATAGGGTAATATCACAACTTACTAATATCAGCTAGGTACGTAATATTCGGCCATTAAACGTAAAGATACATACCTAAGCTTACATGCATTGCTTTCTATTCCTACCTACATGTTACGTAGGCACGCGACCTACATATTGTTACGTAGGCACGCGCACGAGTGTGCGCTATGAGTGTGTGCGTAGGAATACAGTAGTATGCTCAAACATTATGCGTCCAGCTAGGACAACTATTTTATAAAAAAAACATAGCGTTCTTTAGGTAAATCGAATTACAGATGTTTCTTTAGTTCTATAATTTAATTTTCTAATTGGGGTGTCTGAGGTCTTGCGTTTATTCCGTTACACGTTGTATAAGAAAAGAAATGAACCAAAATGGATCCTTGTGGTACCCCTATAGTGACTATTGACTCTAATTTTTTAATTAACATCGTTCATCTGAGTTGTATAGTCAAAAAAGTTAGAGTCAAATATAGTGATAGAAATAATGTTATAATTATTATTTAATAAACACAATACCGCTTTCTTTCGCTTCATTTCTTTAAGATAACAGAATGGAACAAATTTATAGGGGACATTCCGAAAGCATAGAGCTTTCGACAAAGAACGTAAAATGGGTTCAAAAATTGCAGGGAAATCACGTTACATACGTACAAAAAGACATGCCCTGACTATCATTGTCTAAAGAACATTAATGGATTATCATTTAGATATTATTACATTCACTTAGAAGCATAAGTTAGAATAAAATTAATTATAAATATTTAGGTGTAGTGTAGTGTTTAATATCTCAGAATAATATAAAAATATAAACAAAAATAGTTTCTTTTTCGAGTAATATAGTCTACACAATCAAAGCCCTTAGACAATTCAAAATTATTAAACATTGAATCCATAGATGATTAAAGTGTTTAAGATGGCGTTAAAACGTTTTTGTTCCGTAAGCTATAGAGAATCGAATGGATGGTAAAATTCGAATTAGTCGTAAAATAGCTGAACCCTTATCGGGCCAGATAACCCGTGGTTTCTGGGTATGATATATTATAAGACTATTAATATTTTTAATTTGAGCATGTAATGATTCAATTAGGCAATGATATTTGTAGATTTATTATTTTTGTTTTTTATTGTGTGCATGCTACATGATGTAGATTAATATTAGGATTTTTTTGTGTCCATTTAATTAAATATTCTTAATTCGCTGTGTGGCGATGGCGTAGAATATCATCATCCCATCTCTTCCCGTGGGGGGCGTAGAAATCGACCCGAGGGAATACCTACCGGAGAACGAGAAGCAGCGTTTTTACCTACCGGAGAACGAGAAGCAGCGTTTTTCTGTGAAGTATGACCATAAAACTGCAATCACCAACCTGTCTTCCAAGTGTGGAGATTATGACATATCCTTCTATTCTTTGGGGAAGCTTTTGTCCAGCAGTTGACGTAATTTGGCTGACATGATGCTGGTGGAGAACTTTATTCATTTCATTCTATAAATTTATTTTACATCTCTTATATTATGTCTGTTCATAAAAATTTACATACTGTGATCTCCAATGATAAAAGATGCATAGGAAGTACCTATAGGTAGTTATAATTAAGCTAAGCCTTGTGTTATCTTTGTTGGTTGATCCTAATAAATGATTAAATAATGTTCCAGCGCCAAGTCTACTAGCAGAGTCGGAGGAGTTGCACAAGGCGGCGCTGCAGCTGTCCATGATGGCGTTCGGCGAGAAGAACGTGCAGACCGCCAAGCACTACGGCAACCTGGGCCGCCTGTACCAGAGCATGCAGAAGTTCCAGGTTAGTAAATATCTAAATTGTACTTACATGTGTGGCAGCTCATACTTACGTACAGGCATGCGTATCGGAGGAGTGCCTCAGCCGGCCGCCAGCGCACCCGCATACTAACCTAACCAAAGTGTGAAAGCCGACCGTATCATCACGTTCGCACTATGTAGGGAGTACGACACCCCTACCGACTAATCGTGTGTAATGTCAAATCGTATTATATAGTCTTTTCGCCATAAGATGAAATTCCTGACAGTTATTTTTTTCCGTGGCACGCATACTACTTTAGACGAAAAAAAATAACTGGCAAAAAAATTAAAAAAGAAATGATAAAAAACATATGGCCTTTCGTAAATTACTAAGAAAATTATTGTAGTTATAATTAACTGTTAATAAATTAAGTAAATGAAATAAAAGAGTATAAATCTTTAAAATGTCTAATGCGTTGAACGGAACTTTGGCCAATAGAGATTGACACTAATCCGATTCCATTTTCTTTGCCAACTGAATCAATACTATAAAAAGTCGATTATATTTCGTTAGGTCACGTCACTACAATTGTCAGACAAGAACTGTCAGGGAACTGATCTTATGGCGAATAGACTATAGTCTGTACCTTATTTATTTTGATTATTTTGAACCGATACTGTATATATAAGCATCGCTTATTAATAAAGGACACAGATCGTTATACGCCGTCTTATTTAAAACATGCTTAAGACAGTGCTTGAATATTGACACAGTTTAATATAAATTTATTTTTGCACTGCTGAAGTTTAAGCTTATTTTATCGCTCAATATGAGTAAACTAAACGTAATTAGTTATATTGACTTTGATGTTTAGTAACTAAGGATTATCTGTGTTCATTGGGAATAAACCTTTTTGCTGATGCCGACACCTTCGTTTTGCAATTTGTTTTGTTTACTTTCATAATTTATTGGGTTGATCAATAAAAGCGATCAAGACCAAGTCATATTAAAATGAAAATAATTAAAGTGGTCATAGTCAAAATTTACCACAGTTTAATATACGAACATGCTTATTTCATCCCTGAATACGAGTAAACTAAACGTGATTAGTTATATTGTCTTTGATGTAAATTAAGATAAGGATTATCTGTACCAAATATACATAAAAAAAGTTCTTAAGTTTCGGTTAAGCAATTTTGGAGGTGTTTGCAGACATACACAGTAGAATTTTATATATTAGATAATTATTGATAATCAGAATAAATAATAAGTAAAAATACGAGCTACTTACTTTACTTACTGTTAAGTAATGTTAATGTATCATTTGTAATTTGTAGGATGCGGAAACGATGCACCTAAAAGCGATCTCGATCAAAGAGGAGCTCCTGGGCCCCGAGGACTACGAGGTGGGGCTGAGCGTGGGCCACCTGGCCTCGCTCTACAACTACCACATGAACATGCACGTCGCGGCCGAGAAGCTCTACCTAAGATCCATTTCCATTAGTGAGTACTGCTCATTTGGGTTTAAGTAATTTATTTTCTGAAAAGAAACAATTTCACTTACATGAGAAACAGGTATTAAAATAAAGTAGATTCTTAAGTTCTAAATCGGACGGTTGCTAATACTAATTTCTTTATCTAAGTAATCTATTATATAACTAATGCTAATGTAACTTATACAAAACAGTATGTTTATCTAGATCTATTTCAAATTTTACAAAACATTTAGTTATTACAAATAATGGGGGTATCCTATAAACAATAACTGGTGTATGGCTCGTTGGTTACACGTTGATTGCTGCATACCATGTATTTACGGACTAAATAAAACTAGATGTGGCATGGGCGTACCACGCTCAGCGCTCGGCTATGCTAATGTATGAGCTACGTAACTTACATTATATTGTAACAGTGCTTAGAAATAGTGTTTGAAATTAATCTATACATATATATATATATATATATATATATATGCGGTGTGATACATTTAAACAAAATCAAAACGAGTGTGCTTTCGACCACACGACTGAATTTAAACTTATATACGAAAATGAGAGAAAAAAAAGTATTTTCGCACCTCTCTCTCTCTTGCCCCTACAGTAATATACGAAACTAAATCCCCTCTTTCTCTATCTTCAGTAACTTATATATCCATCTCAACTTCCGTTTGCTTCGTCCGATCACAATTGTCCTAACACTCCCTTCACGCTTTCATCAGTTTACTCACCAAACGTGTTTTAAGAAGGTTACCTCCAAAAACTTTCGGTTTTCTCCAGGTGAAGGGTTTAACATTAAGTTTCAATTGATATACATGGACCGGGTGAAGTAATTTTCAATAGGGTGGTTTTCTATATGTTTCAAATCCTGATATCCTCCACTTTTGGACATAGGCCTCCCCCAAAGGTTTCTTTAAATAAAATAAAATAAAAAGGTTTTTATTCACGTAGACTTTAAAAAGCTCTTGTAAATAGTCTGAACATGTTTGTATTAATATATATGTATATAATAATCTTATAAACTGACGGTCGCCGTAGCCTAGTTGGTAGTGTTCCTGCCTACGAAGCTGGTGGTCCTGGGTTCGAATCCCGGTAAGTGCAAATATTTGTGTGATGAGCACGAATATTTGTTTCTGAGTCATGGATGTTTTCTATGTATATAAGTATTTATCTATCTATATAAGTATGTATATCGTCGCCTGGTACCCATAGTACAAGCTTTGCTTAGTTTGGGGCTAGGATGATCTGTGTGACATTGCCCCTAGATAGTATTGTCCCTAGATATTATTATAATGTTGCCATTTAGAGGGGTTTGCCGTAGTCACCGCGCTGAGTATGCGAGTTGCCGACAGCAGTTAGGTGGTAGCTAGTACACAGATGGCGCTGCTGCCAGACTACCTGGTGTATCCCTTAGTCGCCTTCTACCACACCCACGGGATGGTATGGGGTGGCCCTGCTATTCTTTCTAGGCCGAAAACCATCTGTATGTTTCGACCTATCCGTAGAATAAAGTAACTTCTGCATAATCTTTACTTTTGAGGAGAGCGATTTGTAATTTGTCTAGTACAAAATCAGCTATAACATTTTAGTAGCAATTTGATTAGCTCAGCTCTAGCTTAATTTGATGAGCTCATTGGGGAGGGGGAAGGGTCAGCAACACTTTTTTGCTGACTCTTAAAGGCCGGCAACGCACCCGCGACTCCTCTGGTGTTGCGAGTGTCCGTGGCCGGCGGTGATTGCTTACCATCAGGTGACCCACTTGCTCGTTTGTCGCCCTCTGATATATAATTTTTTTTTTATAAATAATCAAGTTGCTATACCTTTATTCTACGGATAGGTCGGTATATTTATTGCAATTTAAGTATTTAGATAATATAAGTGATGGTCGCTTTGGCAGGCCTGAAGCTGTTCGGCTCGTGCTACTCGGGGCTGGAGTACGACTACCGCGGGCTGGTGCACGTGTTCACGCAGCTCAAGCGCCACGACCGCGCCAACTACTACAACCGGCTGCTGCAGCACTGGCAGGGTAACCACTTTGAACACTGCTTTTTATTACTTTGTATATACTTACATATACTGTAAAGTTTTGTTTGCTTAGTTTTTTAAAGATAATGACCGCACTTTACTATAGCCATTAGAAGAGTGCGAACTTAGTCAAAAATAATTTTTATCAGACCTCTCGCTCACACTTATAGACATAACGGAACTCTCGCTCGCACTCCTAGTGTTGTGGAAACAATACAAAAAAGGTTTTTTTTTTCGATATTCAATAACAGGTAAGGAAAGGTTAAGGAAATAATGCAAAATGTTGATTTGAAGATTTTTGTGTGTTTTCTATAATATATTTTATTTCTTTCTAAGTTTGCTGTCTTCAACAAATCCAATGGATCTCCTTGTCAAAGTCAAAAATTATTTATTCAGTAAAAATTTACATTTATGTGGAATCGTCATTTTTTTAACCTACCGTGCAGTGCATTACGTGGCAGCTACTGAGAAACACTGCCAGAAAACTCAGTAGGAATCCTTTTTTAAAATAAAATATACTTAAGATTAATTATAATCATCCTATCCCAAGCACTTTTGCCAATTAAATAATCAGAAATTTTGTAATATGCCCTGCTATAGTACGCACGCTATCATCTGAGTCGTCAGATCATAAAAGTCAAAAGAGATAGGAATATGCAGCGCGCCGGAATTCTTACGTTACGATAGATATAGAGAAATGATTTATGGCCCTAAAACTCAAATGATAACGCGCGTAGTATACACAATTTGGCTTTAATAATCCTTTCAAACTTATTTTTATTCTTGTATTTACTTGTATGCGGATTGAATGAGTGTTAGAGGAGTAACATGTGTCTGCCCCGCAGAGCTCCGCGAGCAGTCCAAGGCGGAGCAGCAGCCGGCGCTGGGGGCCGAGCGCGTGCTGTCGCTGGCCGCGCTGCGCCACACGCTGAGCGCGCAGCACTGAGCCGGGGCCAGGCATACGAGTCCGCGCCTGGTACGACCCGGGACCGTGGTGTCAATGCACAATGAACTAATACATGTTATCGTAAGCACCCTGTACATTGTCGAGCTGTAGCACTAGTATGAGCTTCTCGGACGGGTTTTGTGAAATGGGAGTAGGTCTCCAATAACAAAAATGTCGTTAGACTTAAGGAATAATATAAACAAAAGTAATACTAAAACTACAAAACAAAACGTAGATTTATGAAAACAAGGATTGACTTTACATTATCACATTCAATATACCTACAGATTATTATACCCCTCTCCCCATAAAAAATGGTCATTTTAGTAATTATTATATTTTTTCAAAATTCTAATGCCACATTGTAAATATTATAATGCTGTCTTTAAAACGACCAAACTAATCTGTAGTAGTAATTCAAATGTCATCTCATCTCTCTAATATAAAAGAACAGAGTATAAATAGAACTGTCAAATTTCTAAAATCAAATTTGGCGACAGGTGTCACATGTCACTTCATGTTACTCTGTAATTCGCGCCAAAACTCAAATGTCAGAAATAAATGCAATTATATAACTAATTAGACTATCTTTAATTTAAAGATAGTTTTTATTTTTTAATATTGTTCATATAAAAATATAAAAGCATCTTTATATCTGACAGTTTATGCTAAGTAGTGATTTTTCTTTATGGTTATACCATAAAGAATTATAATGGTGTACATGTAATAGACAGTTTAAATAGTTCTCTATGCCCTATTATTCGCATAAGAACTATATAGGTAATGATACATTTAAATTGGTTTAGTGGTGTTACAGACAGACAGAATCCCCAGCATTATTAGAATTTTAAATTATGTTGTTTATATTATTTTAACTTACGACTTATGTTTAACGACATTTTACCGTTGTACAGATTTTTATTATTGTAATTTTAATTGTTATCAAATAGATACATTATGCACAAAACTTTAATAAATTATGGCAAAAACGTAAAACCTACTCAATTTGTAAATATTTAACTATCACTTCGCAAAACCCTAGCTTATTACAGGCACGAGCAAATATATTTGAACTAAATACATTTCACTCAGCCAAATGGCTTCCACTACATCACCAGACAATTTTAATAAGGGTGTCGTTGACTTTAACCTAACATAGAGTCGTACTGTCCTGGAGAAGACCTGGGGATAAGTCTTGTTTAAAAAAAAAATCAAATTAGGGTATTATCATCGGTCTTCGATAAATTTACAAAGTTTAAATTTAATCTGTCCGTTTAAAGTGGGTCAAAATCGCGCCCAAAGGAGTCTCTTACAAACATATAAGATTAAAAAGTGTTTTTGATGTGAAACATCTATAGCCGCACGTAAAACAGATTTCTGGCGTGGCGACGCATGCCGTGGCGACGCGTCGCCACGCTATACGATAGTAGTGTGTACGGTGTGGCGACGCGTCGCCATGCGCAATTGACTTTTTATTTTATCATTATGACATATTTAGTTCCTATCACAATATGTTCTTTTCTGCATATTACTTTTACAAAATAATGCCGATGTTTCACATCTGCCAGGCGTCCCGTGACGGCTCACATTTTTTTTAAGAAAAAGCCATCTTAGATTTTGATGATGTTTTAATAAATGCTAGTGTTATTTTAGTGTTATTTTGATAGCTTCAGTTATATTGGCTCGTGTCTGTGTGGCCGCGACACATTTCTCAATTAACGCCAAAGTCTAATATAATTAAGTCAAATGTAAATTAATGGCCCAGTTTTATGTTAAATCGAGCCCTATTTTGTGCAATTGTGTTTATTCTGCGTTATTTTGAGTAACAATGTGCCGGTCTAATGCGGCGTTGATGTACAAGGTGTAGCATAAGTAGTAAACGTAACCTAAGAAGCTTAATTTGCCTTTTTCGGACATCAATTTGTGAAATATAAAAAAAAAATATACTTCCCCTACAAAATGTCGGGTGCTGCCTTTTTTTGTATGTCGACCTATAATAGCCAGATCACCGGTCCGTAAGTGAGTGGCGAGGTCAAGCAACTAGGCTCGCAGTCAGTCCATAGATGGGTGGCCGCCAAAGTGGTTTAATTTCTGAGCGTCTCCGTGGTTTGGAGGGCACGTTAAGCTGTCGGTCCCGGTTGTAGTCATTAGGCAACAGTCGTTAAGTCATGTCAGAGGCCTTTTGGGCGGCTTGAACAACTCTGACACTAGGTTAACTACTGCCCATACGATAAGTAAGTAAGTAATAATATATTTGTATTTTACAAACTGTTGTTCTTTCATTACGTCTACTATTTATGGCACACCTTGTTTAATATTATATTATATAATCTATTAATTATAGTTCACGTACAGAAGTATTCACTCACGAAATCCCGCCCCTGAATCTGTATAGTAATTATTTTTAGTATGTAATAAAAATTGTAATGATAGTTTTCTACAAGACCTCTTGTAATACGAGCTTGGTGTGGATGGATGAGAGGAATTTCTCGAGTGAATACTCCTATACGGTCTTTTGACTTTTTCTGACGTTTTTCGATAGTGTATGTTCCTTTAACTGTATTACATTATCCAAATTAATTGTCAATGTACATTTAAAAAAATATAATGACTTGTCTAATATATTGTCTAATAGGTTATTTGTAAAACACCAATAATCTCGCAGGACTGGATTACTGACACCATAAAGAACAACTTTTGTTCAACGAGTTTAGATATAACTCAATATATATATAAAAAAAATGATTTTAAAAGTGATGTACTGTCGTGATATTTGTAGGTCTATGTTTCATTCATAAACGAAAGGACGACGCCACAGTACAAATATGGATAGTAAGGTAACTAAGCATAAAGCCAACACTAAGCATAAAAACAACTTGTTCTACGAGTTCGAATATAACTCAATACGTGAAAAAAAAAAATTAAATATTTTTGTTACTGTCGTGATATTTGTAGGTCTATGTTTCATTCATTAACGAAAGGACGACGCCACAGTACAAATATGGGCAGTAAGGTAACTAAGCCTAGTTGATGAAATAATTACCTACGCTCTATTGAAGCTGTAGGGTTGAACTTTTAATGTTTTGGATACCTATGTATTAATAATTTTTATTGAAACATATTTGTTTTATAAATCAGCAGAACGGTAAAAATACGAAAACCCCCGTTTTGATGGAGCCGAGTTCAAACAGTCGTATAATACGCACGTGGATTTTTAATAAGATTGCGGAGATAAACTTAAACGCGACCACTCGTCTTGACGCGGCATTCACTACTGTCAGTACCGCGACAACCGCTTAGGGGTCTTGTCGATGTGCATGTTTGTCTGAGTGTGCCGTTTCGACGGTTTGTAGGTAGTTTCCGTACTGTCTATTTTTATACTGAGACGTCGCTAAGCTCGCGCGCATGTGTGCGTCTTTGCGATGTGCGTAGAGTTATAAACATTCAAACAGGAAATTTATTTAATACTTATTTATGTATGAAATTAAAATCTAACGAATTATCAAAAGTTGTAGAACTAAAGGTGTTGCCTATGGTCTTAACTATCTATTACTGCGAGGTTGTTGGTGTTTTAGAAGTAGCCCTATATTGATGGAGTATGAAGATTCGTATTCTACCAAAAGCGAGAACATTTGTATATAGTCAATAGGATCACTTGTATCTCCGATCTCTGCTTATCATGAGTTGATTCTATTCATGTTCTCTTCTTTTTTTTCTCGCTTTGGTAGATCAGGGGGGGTATACGGGTGAACGAGACAGCGTACCGAAAACTGATACTTAGGGGCCCGGTATATGATTATTCAATTTTAGATTATTTATTATTATTAAATTTTAATAAGAAATGTTATTAGATTTTATATAAATATTATTAGTTTATTTTAGGTCTGCTGTTACAGAGATTAAAATAACTGAAGTCCTAAAAATTAATAATATCCAGGGTGTTAGCTAACTCTAAATCAAATTTTATTTTAATTGCTCCAGCCGTTTACTCGTGAAGAAGTAACAAACATACACACTCACAAACTTTCGCCTTTATAATATTAGTGTGATGAACAAAAGAAGTAATCTATGTTTCTGTGAAGTATAGAAGCGTGTAATGGACTCAGGTTACTACGTCAGTCCTAGACTCGTATGCTGTTGTTTGAGGGACTCGAGTCTTCGACTTTATGCTGGCTCCCCTGGTATCAGGTTTGGTGACGCTGCCCGTGCTACCCTGTGTGATAGCTAGTACACTCTCGCAGAGAATGAGAGAGAAATACATATTGTATATTCAGATTGTCGGCCCGTCTCAGTAGCTGTGTACTGTTATCTTTAGGCGTAGCGATGAAACTGACTTGTATTAAATGTTTCTGAATGTACAAGGTGTAATTTGAATAGTAGACGTAACTTAAGAGCGCTATTAATTAAAGAAATCTGTGCGGTTTGTGAAATACGAGGTATGTATATTTTAGAGGTAGGGCACAGCGTTTATTCGCTCAAAGAGCAGCCCGACTGGGGAAGTACCTCCACCTTACAGATGGAATTCCTTAATTTTTGCTGTAATTCTTAATTATTATAATGTGGTTTCTGCTTGTGAGTAAGGTCAGCAACACTTGTTTTCTGACTCTTTTAAAGGCAGGCAACACACCCGCGATCCCTCTGGTGTTGCGAGTGTCCATGGGCGGCGGTGATCACTTACCATCGGGTGACACACTTGCTCGTTTGTCGTCCTATGATATAAAAAAAGAAATAAAACTATTTTTTTTATTACTCCCCATACAAGATGCTTCAGCTGATAGTTATTCTTGAATGGGAAGTTCAATTTTAGGATTCCGTACCCAAAAGGTAAAACGGTATTACTAAGACCTGTCTGTCACCAGGCAACTGTTAAAATTTCAACTGTCTAACTATCATGAACCATGAACTATCATGAACCATGATAGTTAGTAGTGTATTTCTTTTGCCGCTATAACAACAAATACTAAAAAACAAAATAAAATAAATATTTAAGGGGGCTCCCATGCAACAAACGTGATTTTTTTGCTCGTTGTTATACATAATGGTACGGAACCCTTCGTGCGTGAGTCCGACTCGCACTTTGCCGGTTTTGTTCAGTTTTCAATTAAAATGCTTAAATGACGTCTACTACTTACATTACACCTTGTACGACGTCAGTTTGTGATTTATATTGTGTACGTATTATTGTAAATTTATATTAGTTATTGCTTTGCGTATATTAGGTTTAGCCAATCGATGTTTGTATGAATGAGAGTTGTTTTTAGAGTTCCGTACCTCAAAGGGAGAAACGGAACCCTTTTAGGACCACTATGCTGTCCGTATGTCTGTTTGTCACGACTCTTTATCTCAGTATCAAGTTGAAATTAATATCACATACTCAAGTCCCTTTAGATGTGTCAAACTTCTAAGTTTAACAAAAGTATAAAGCGGTTAATGCCCTCTTATGCTGACATTAGCAAGGGAGTCAGAACCACTTTAATTCCCGTTTTTCTAGAACTGCCATATTCAACCTGTCACAAACACATTATATAGACTTGTTGTCGAAGGCCGCTAGCAAAAATTTATTTAAGGTCTTAATTAAAACGTAATTTCAAGTTAACAATTTAGTTACTTAACTTCAGATGGCCCAATAACAAAATCCCGGCGTCCACAGGTTGAGTATAGCGGTCCTAGAATCATAAAATTTGACAATAAGCAATGTCTTATATCACAAGTCCGAAAATTGTAAAATACCCACAAATACGAAACAATCGGTGTGCGAGTTCAACTCACACTTCACCGTTTTTTGTATATTTTATATTGTGTTATTTTTGCCAATGTTGCCAGTTTTATGTGAATTATTGCAACACGAATTCACTTTGGAGTTGTAATTGGTTATGAAAATAATATGGAATGAAAATGTAATGTTTTTAACAGTTTTTGTTATGACAAAAGCTTAAATGTCGAAAACTCACTGCCATTATAGTTTACAAAATAATATTGTTACTTATAGCACTATTGAATGTAATAGAATCCTTTATTAAAACATAATAATACATATGCTATTATTATTATAACAACTTGTGAGTTGTAACTGAACAACTGGAAGGGCATTAATTCCTCAAATTCGCGACAAATACGTCAGCTGATTGGCAACTGTGGTAAATCAACTTCCTCGGTTGCGTTGTATTATTGAAGAAAACATAGCTCTGGGTTTAAACCTGATGTTAAAAATGGGATTTTTCTGCCAAGGAAAACGACCTCCATGTCCAAAATGACACTGAAATCCCTGCCCTATTTTTGTCACTACCCCTATTTTCAGTTTGTATTTATTTGCCACTATTAAGTCCCGTATCAGTTCTTGACAATAATAGCAATCTTACCTATTGGTAGACAACATCTTCAACAACGTACACAAGTGGAGGATATTGCCCTGAATTGCGATTTTCTGTGTTGAATCTAAAACTCCATAGAAGCCTCTAGTAAAGTCTCCACTGCTTTACTGGGGTAGGACAAGGACCAAGGATTATGACTTGATTGTGACTGACTTTACTTGACATTGACTTAATGACGAAAAATAATTATATGAAAATATATATTACTGAAGATGGCTTATAAGGTCGAAGAAACAAGGACCCTAAAACTGTTTTAAAAAAAAGTAAATTACTAAGTACAGACGCCAGTACATAATTACCCCAATCTCTAAAATTTCCCCAATTGAAAGTGAACCTTATGCTTATGTGATAAAGTTGAAAATCGATAAATAATAATAGATTTATTTCTTCCCGCACACAGACAATTACAAAGATAATGTCTTTTTAACCAATTTAGGCATAATATTTAAAAAAGGTGAGATTTGTCTGAGAGACTGGTATCCGTACTCGGTGGGAAACCTGTATGAGAGATGACCAGCCTCTCCTACCTATAAACCTGACAGATTGGGGTAGCTGGATATGCTGGCGTATGTACTTTAAGTAAACTTATTAGTTGTGTTGCTCATCAATATTGTATAAAAGCCGATTGTAAAATGTAATTTTTGTAATCACAGCTTGGTGTTTACAAGTATTTTTGTGGGTGTTAATATAATAATTGTATGTTAGAATCATTTACGGATGGCTGTTACGTACGAATGGCGTGCGAATAAATAAGTTTTATGAACATACTTCGTCTTTTATTTTTCCACTAGCTGCTGCCCGAGACATCCTGTGCTTATGCCAGCGACAACGGGCTCATCTAAATCGAAGATCTGAAACGTCTGATATCGAATTCTAAGAGCCCGGGGACGGGAAAACACGGGATGCGCGATACGAATCGACACGTTCTTTCATATTTGTAAGTCAACAGGAAATGCCCATCAGACGAAACAACGTTTGCTAAGATGTCATTCCTATATATGTTAGTGTCGCTGGGCTCTGGAGTTCCACAACAGGTGTTCGAGATCTTCATATTTATTCTCTTAGCAGAAAATGCTCTTCAAGTGGAATTATTTATGCTATGGCACCATTTATATCTCTTATACTTTAGCAGTCCTATAAAAATCGCTTCTTCCAAGCTTAGTCCGAAGCTAATCTTGGACTAGTTACTCCCAGAGTAACCACGTATTAACTTCATATTAACACTACTATTAATAAACTGGGAGTGAGCTCGGATTAACAATACATTCCTTACACGGAGATGAACGCACGTGGTATGGCAACACACTCAATTTAAAAGAAAAAAGAGTGAGTAATCATGCTTGAGGATGACATTAGTGACAGTGACAGACAATATTTTAAGTTTGAAATCTTGAAAAGGGTGGTAGATTCTTCCAATGGATTCTCAAGCACTTCATATAACATCACACGCCTCAATGGAATCTGATTTTCAACCAAATATATTTCATCTGTCAACCTCAAATCAACAATAAAATAATACATTCTAAGGAATAAGACCAGATGTAGCTTTTTTAAAACAAATTTTAATACAACTTACGACAACAATAATCACAAAAAAATTTAACAACCAAATAATTTTAATTCAAACAAAGAAAACGAACAAAAGAAGTAAAATCACCCGCACTACACTGGCTAACAATTAGAAACAAAGACTTTTACGAATCGATCCGCAATCGGACAGAGTAACATCCTCGACAACTGTTGGGACCCAAAGAGAGCGATGCCGGCGAGGCATCGCCTTTTTATAGAAAATCCCCACTCTTGTAGTTTTCCGCTTCTACACGGCCCTTTCTGACAGGAGGCCGTCCACGGGCTCCATCTTTCAACTCTGGCGATCAGTCTCCAGGCTTGGCAACGACATCCTCGAACTTTCAGCAACACGTGATGCGGACGTGCTGGGTTGTGGCTTATCAATTTCATCGGACATCTCGACTCCTGAAGGCTGGGTGACACTCTGAGTGGTAGACCCCTCAGTCTCATTCTCAGACTCTGTAATGAAACAAAACTACAGCACAAAAACATGTCCATAAATGATAAGAGATAGCTTCAAACACAACCTTTGTGTCGCACCAAAATCAAACAACAATTCGACACATATGTAGGCTTAGCACACCTAACTCAGCCTTACCACAAGAGTATAAAATAAACTGATATCTGTACGTTCACTCGGGGCAGTTCCCGTCGGGGGAGTGCCCCCTCACGACTCGCTAGAGATCTACGCGCACTTACGTGAGACATAACTTTGCGTGTGTTAATCAGTTCCAGATAAAAGCGTATTTCAACCCAAATTATCAATAAAACACAGTCAATATTTAACACAAACATATATCACACCACGTCTCGTCAGCGGCCAACCCGTGGCATGACCCTACGTGTAACACACAGCACCACGTCTCGTCAGCGGCCAACCCGTGGCATGACCCTACGTGTAACACACAGCACCACGTCTCGTCAGCGGCCAACCCGTGGCATGACCCTGCGTGTAACAGCTCCAGGACCACACGCCCGAGCATAAAGGAAGGGACACAAAACCACACCAGGCATGTCCCATATACTAGGATCGCATGCCCGAGCGCACTCCAAGACAGCATCCAATAACATGAAACCCTACCTTACTTGAAGTGTATCCGTCAGCCAGGATAGCATATCCGAGTACAAGGACCTCCAAGACAGAGACTATCCCAACCGCAAGATAGAACTTCCCTTAATGTGTTTGCCCTTTGCGAAAAACACTTTGCACAAATAGAGAATCATGAAATCAATTTGTAATTCTCAAAACAACACACAATGCTCGGCACACAAGCATGTCCACAAAAACTTTACAAAATTAGTTTAAGCAAAATATCAAAGTGCCTAAATAATTAAAGTCACACACCATGGAAAGTGACTCCACACACATCGGGAGTCCACTCACCACGCCACGGGATCATGTACTTAACTGCGTTTAAGCTCCCATAGTAGCCGGACACGCGCGCAGACGCACGCCCGCCAGACCAGGCGCCTCAGGGCCCCAGCCCCGAAGGTAGCCACCGGGTCACGCCGACAGCCTGCTCCAAACAGCAAGTGACACACTCGCCTTTTCTCTCCAACGCCACTCGCTTGACAAACCTTGCCACGCAAGCCATGTACTGGCCGCAGTCTGCGCCCATTTGCCATAACTGCCACTCAACTACGCATACTCATAGAGACCGCTTAGCAGTTTGGTTAACACCTTCTAGGATCCACGCATATCTGGGTACCTGTGGACTAAGAGAATTTAATTACAAAGAGAACATCACCCAACGTGAACTCTTTTTAAATAGCCTTATTCAAAATAAAGGCGACGGTTTTTTTTTACTCGTACACATTATACGTAACAATTATACGAAACGTATTTCTACGTAAAATGCTGAAAGACTCAACAGAGGCCCATTCATGTAACATCAGAACTACCTGGGTTCTTAACTTACCGAATTGTATAAGAAATACAAAAATCATTGTCTTACGCAGCTAATTGCATCCAAACTACCATTCTGAGGCGATTGAATTACTTCGTTCGCTGCCTGGGTTATTCGTGTCCAATTACAAGGTTTAGAAATCTGATGAACCCTCATTGGCACAACATCAAAATCATCAGTATGTGGCATCATTATCCTCTTTCTAAAACAAAATCCTGAAAACAATGCACTAACGCGCAACACACATATTAGATCACATTAACGCTCGGTATATTTCAGAGCAATACAAAATAACTTCTATGAGATAATGGAGACGGAGACTAAATATTTGTCATTTCCGTCAGACTTTTGTGGCGGAGAAATGTGTACCAAACCACCTTTCTCCGACTCGGCTACACCTGACAATAACTCACTTGATTTGAGATTGCTAACATGACTGATCTCACTTTGGTGTAACCTTTGTCCTTTAATATGACCAAGTCTTTTACATAACATCATTACATATGACGAAACATATAATTGTCCGACACAACGTACATCCACACTCAGAACATCTTTTCATGGTTCACACAAATAGTTTACGCAATTTACGGGAATCGAACCCGGGTCATTGAATGACAACGCGATGATCTTAACCACTGCGCCACACGTGCAGTCAAACTTCAGAGGATGACTTCAAACTTATGTTGATAACTCCGCTGCTAAGAAGTAGCTTGAGAACGTGCACTGTTATTACACCTACTAGGTTTTAAATAACAACTCATTTACATTGTAGAATGCAAATAACACATAAAGTATTAAATTGAAAAAATGATAAGACTATCAAGTGTTACTTAGTAAGCTTTGTCAATACCTTGTAGCATAGGCTTTTCAGCTCCTCACTCAATCCTCTCACTACCATTAGGCGCAAAACAACGGCATGACATTTTATACAACACCGTGATGTCAACCGTTTGAGGTTACATTCCTCAGCGGTGGTCAATACCTACAGCTATATACCATGGCTATCATGCAATGCACACGATACTGAGCGGCGCTGGCGACAGCTATCAACACTACGACGTCTACTGATCGAGCTTAGTTCGTAATTCGTAACACACATCGCAAACTACCTTTTATTTTCACATGACGAATCGGTTAGCCTAAGAGGCTTTCACTGTTTCACTGGACTATCGCAAACTACCGTGCGACAAACTAAGTGAATGGTTTCGCGCCCTGATATGGGATCCACCTTCCAAGAAAGACTTGATCGGCCACGTGAAATACATAGCGGTATTTCACATACAAAACAATAAAATTGTATCTACTTACGTAAATCACACAACACAAAAATTTACCAAAACAAAACACATTTATGTACACTTCGTAGACTGCGCTCACAGTTAATACACTCGGCAACGGTTAAAACACAATAGTGATTAGAACAAATCTAAGCAAAACGAACGACTAGAAATATCGACTAATCACGTCAACAATCACCGTAGCCTAGTTGGTAGTGCTCCTGCCTACGAAGCTGGTGGTCCTGGGTTCGAATCCCGGTAAATGCAAATATTTGTGTGGTGAGCACGAATATTTGTTTCTGAGTCATGGATGTTTTCTATGTATTTAAGTATTTATCTATCTATATAAGTATGTATATCATTGTCTGGTACCCATAGTACAAGCTTTGCTTAGTTTGGGGCTAGGATGATCTGTGTGACATTGTCCCGAGATATTAGATATTATACAATTGCCCGAGTAGCCGAACTACCCACATTTTTAGTTCATTTTACAGATCTAAAATTACTTTCGATAATTCCTAAACTAATCATGATAATATGCAATGTACAACGGTGTAGATTTTCTTGAGCCCTGGATGACACTTCAGGTTCACACTTATGTGATCTTATACTGCTAACACTCAAGGAACGTAAACGGAAATCAGCCAGTTTTTGGCAAACTAACCGCAAACAAACACGTTTACGTGAACTTTTAAAACTATCCGGTCTGTCGCGACGCCTAGATCTACTTTGTGTATCACGGCAATAATCTCTACACTTATCATCGTGACCACTATGCGAATCATTGCGTGGTGTGCGTTCTATTTACTTTAGTCACCAGTAAAACTGAACTAATCACAATTTAGATTAGTTTTATACTTTAGGGCGCACACAAAAACACAACAACAAGCACGTGGTACTTACTTTTTAAAAGCAACCGATACCAAAATACAAATAAATTTCGCTTACAGGAACACTGTCGACACTATACAAAAGTAAAACACACAAACGAGGCACTCAAAATCACTCCAATTTCGAGCCGTACGCTGAAATTTTCGTCTGCTCGCGATGCTTACTGTGGCGACTACCGTGACCAGGACTTTAACTGTCGCGGCGATTCACACTATAATCACGCTCACGATTCAACATAACGAAAATAACACCACTAAACAACAACAAAAGCAAACCAATTAAACCAAATAAAACTGCACAACAACAACAAAAATATTTGACCTCACCGATAATTGCAAAACACACAAATAACTAAGTGGGCGAAAGAAGAATCCCAATTCTGATCTAAGGAATAAGACCAGAAGTAGCTTTTTTAAAATAAAATTTGTTTTAAAAAAGCTACTTCTGGTCTTATTCCTTAGATCAGAATTGGGATTCTTCTTTCGCCCACTTAGTTATTTGTGTGTTTTGCAATTATCGGTGAGGTCAAATATTTTTGTTGTTGTTGTGCAGTTTTATTTGGTTTAATCGATCGTATTGTATATTCGTGATGTATTTCACGTGGCCGATCAAGTCTTTCTTGGAAGGTGGATCCCATATTAGGGCGCGAAACCATTCACTTAGTTTGTCGCACGGTAGTTTGCGATAGTCCAGTGAAACAGTGAAAGCCTCTTAGGCTAACCGATTCGTCATGTGAAAATAAAAGGTAGTTTGCGATGTGTGTTACGAATTACGAACTAAGCTCGATCAGTAGACGTCGTAGTGTTGATAGCTGTCGCCAGCGCCGCTCAGTATCGTGTGCATTGCATGATAGCCATGGTATATAGCTGTAGGTATTGACCACCGCTGAGGAATGTAATACAACTTACGACAACAATAATCACAAAAATATTTAACAACCAAATAATTTTAATTCAAACAAAGTAAACGAACAAAAGAAGTAAAATCACCCGCACTACACTAGGCTAACAATTAGAAACAAAGACTTTTACGAATCGATCCGCAATCGGACAGAGTAACAGCCTCGACAACTGTTGGGACCCAAAGAGAGCGATGCCGGCGAGGCATCGCCTTTTTATAGAAAATCCCCACTCTTGCAGTTTTCCGCTTCTACAACATATAATCCATGTTAATTAATTTCCACAATAGAGACAACGAAAGTGTAAAGAGATTATATTGGCTCATGATTAGTCTATGTTATCTCGTAACCATGGTTACGTTGGACTGTTATTGTTCTTCACTTATTTTTCAGTAATACATTATTTTCTCGCATATAATAATTGTAAATACAAACTACAATAAAACTATTTCTATCAGTTTTTATAAAATTCTTTATTGTTCCTTTTATACAAGTGCAATTCAGCATTATAAAAGTTAACAGAAAGCAATCAAAATTAATTGACGTTAGAATGTCAAAATCACGTCCTAGTCTATACCTACTCAGTCACTAAACTAGGTTATGCCAAGGATTAACTTTTACTCCGAGAGTAAATTCGGATTAGCTAAATCCCTCCTTACTCCATACTTATTAATAGTGATTTTAATTAATTTTAAGTTTTAACCTGGAATAAAATTAATCTTAGTCTAGTCTAGATATGTTTATAAATATAGCTGTAGGTGATCTGTTACGGTTCTGCATCAGGTGTTCCATTTTCCAAAATAAATTACCAGACTTAATGCCTATACAACAAAAATCTTTTCTTCCCGTTATTCCGCAGCGGATCCTAAGGGTACACTGAATTAACAATAATATTACAAATAACTATTCAAAAATGTCTTTATAAACTATATTTGGAGTTTTTCCTTCAGAAGCGAACAACAACAAACAGACAGAACTTTTTTTGGGTTTCGTGCTCTATTACCTACTGTTTCTAAACCCCCCTCAATTTTCTTTTTAATATATTCATCATATTGGCGCCCACCGTGGTGCCTCTTGTCAGTGTTTAATTAATGTTGACTTTCAATAGTCCAGAGTTATTATATCGGATTAATTGACCACTATTATTAAAATATTCCGACTGAAAAACAATAACAAGGCGCTTTTACCACTCAACTGACAAAAAGGAATGTAAAACTAAAAGAGAGAAAGAAATAAACGTGTGCTTGCATCCCTCTCCAGTAATATACGAAACGTAACTCTTTTCATCTTCACTCTCTCATTTTATATCTCCATCACAACTTCTATTCGCGTCGCCCGATGACACTGCGTAACGCTCTCGTCACTACTCTCCAAGTCAAGCGAGTGTAAGTAGAAGATTTACTTCAAAAATGAACCTCCATCAAAAAATATTAGTCGTACCCTACCCTGATCTGATTCTGCTGTCTTCGTGTCATACTGTTCATACCTATAATGCCATCAAGCGGCGATTGTCTTAAACCATATCATCGTGTGAACATCGCACTATACACTGTCTTTTCGAGTGACAGCACAATCGAAGCAACTTTATTCCATATAAAATTGGTAGACGTTCGTCGGAATTAAATATTGTATTTTTTTTTCTAATATAATATACGTTTGTATTGAAAATAAATAGTTCATTGAAGACGTCCTTGTCCTCGGTCGATTGGGAATATAAAATAAATAAAAATAAAATATGTTTATTTTAACTAATTGAGACCCATAGACAAAATATACGATAATATACAAAAAAAAAATTATTAAAACCACAAAATATGAATAATAAACACCCACGATACTAATTTATTATTAAATAAATATACATATAATTAATTAACGCTTTATTTAGAAAGATTGAAATTACGCCTATATCCCACATTTTATGACTTTCCTCTGATAGCAGTGCTGGATATAGGGGCAGTCCAATCGATCTGTGATCATCATCAGGACAGTGTTAGAGCTGGCCCGGACTGCGCACCAGGAAGTTGCAACTTGCACGCATCGTAGCGTGAAAACAATCAGTGCGTGCATCCACAAACATGCCCGAGGAGCTGCAGAAGGGGGGCAGCCCTCAAGCGTTATTAATTATTATACTGAACCCGGAGAGCACTGTAGACTATTTGCGAATAAGTAGCCCACACTCTGATATTCACACTATTTCCGCCGACCGAACATCGTGCAAACCTGCGGCCCAACATGTTCGTGTGCAACACGATTGCTCGGCGACGTTATCAGAACAGAAAAAGAAATCGCTAATATGTTTGTCGAAATTAGTCAAAATCCTTCGATTAACAAAAAAAGTCAAATTAATAATTGACTAATTTCGCGTAATATAGCGTTTTATAGAAAACAAACCAAAAAAATGTCACAGCAAAAGTTATAGGGGCTTTACGTTGGCCGCGCGAACGTAACATGGAGGATTGCGCGGCCATGGAAATCTCAGCAACTACTTGGGATAGAGATCTAATTCTTTTTGTTAATTGAACATTTCATTTGTCAACAATTGTCGAAAAAAGAAGTATAAGACTAAGATCAATATTTAACGAAATATTCACCCTGGAAGTTATGGCCGCGCAATCGTGCACTTGATGTTTCTTTAATCTAGATTATTTCTTCAAAACTTATGATTTCGTGCAGTAAAACTGTTACTAGAAGAAAGATCTTAATATGTCCAAAGTACCGAAAGCATTTAACTCCACCAAAGTTTATTTAAACAGACCAAATAAAGCCATAACAAAAGTTACGTGGCCGCGCAGTCATAACGTTACTTTGAACGCTGATATCTATAATTGTTAATATTTCGGTGTGAACATCCATTTATTCGTAATTCAATGCAATTCAAATTATTTATTTCGGAAAAATATCCATATAATGTTAGTATAACTTAGCCTAATGTTAGTATCAATTATATTAAGGGCATCTACTCTTACCCACCTGTATAAAAGGGGAGAGTCCCACCGATCAGAAAACACATTCAGGATGCCATGCCAATATTAACCTCATCAGATTGACATATCGTTTTATCCTCAGGACAGTTTTCTACGCGTGTAATCTGAAAAATGATGTTATCTCTTACAATGTTCCATTAGAGTGACCATAATTTCTGTTTACACACACATGTTTGCCCTTCGCGACAGCGCCCTCCGATCCCGTTTTATGTTAGCATATGCCCTAAATATTTAAAATTGTCAACCCTTTCAAGTTGAATACCATTAAGTTGGACAGGTGGTAGATATCGTGGACATCCAGCTCCGGCGGTCTCAAAGACCATGTACTGGCTCTTACTGACATTATGTTTCAACCCATGGTCACAGGCGTATTTTTCACAGATCCGTATGAGCTTTCTCAAACCACAAATAGACGCACTTAGGAGCAGTGTCAGCATAGGAAATGTTAACACAGACATCGTTAATATGACAGCCGACACTGCGCTCGATGATCAGTTCGTTTATGTAGAGATTGAACAACGTGGGAGATGTCAGTCCCCCCTGCCTCACACCACATTTTTGCCGATACGGATCCGACATTGCTCCCGCCCATCCTACGCTATTGACCTGGTGCTCACGTGGTACGTGACTGTCCTCCAGTTTTTTCCATAAAATGTCATATAAGACCGTCGAAAGTCTTTTAGACAAGGCGAGAAAACACGCATAAACTGGAGTCTTGCGATCCGTGTATTATCTAACACTATGCTTAAGACACAATATTGCAGTTTCAGTTGAGAGTTGTGGCCGAAAACCAAACTGATTATCGTGCAGGTTTGTATATTTTTTTGTAATTGTGAATTAAGCAAACCGTCAAACACTTTAAGACATGATCGTGGCTACTGAAATAGGTCTATTGTTATTTTTGTCAGCTAAATATCAGAACGAGCCCAAGTTTTTAATGCTTATTAACAGGTATTAGGTAACTGTAATAATATCTGGGGACAATGTCACACAAATCAACCTAGCCCCAAACTAAGCAAAGCTTGTACTATGGGTACCAGGCGACGATCTACATACTTGATAGATAAATACTTATATACATAGAAAACATCCATGACTCAGAAACAAATATTCGTGCTCGTCACAAAAATATTTGCTCTTACTGGGATTCGAACCCAGGACCACCAGCTTCGTAGGCAGCACTACCAACTAGACTACGGTGACCGTAATCTCCAGTTTTGTTTTTTAACTATAGGCACTACTATTGTTTTCATTAGGTCCATAGGCAGATAAGAGTGACTCAGGCACAGCGAGTAGAACATTGCTAGTACTCTGGATGTATGAGGGCCACCGTGCTGGAGTTGTTCGATGCTCAGGCCATCATGGCCTGGGGATTTGCCCCTTTTCAAGTGTCCAGTTTTCAAGGGTCCAGTCTAAACACATATTAACCAACTCAACGTCATTTATGCATCTTTGTATCTAAAGTATGGAGTGCCAGGCCTGCTTACCTTCGAGCATTGCTTACAGAAAAGTAATTACGGAAGGATTACGGAGGAGTATTTTATAAGGGTATGAATAAAAAAATTCAATTCCGATGTGATTTAAATTTATTCATAAATAAAAAAATAAAGCTACAAAGAATTCAAAATAGTGGAATGCAAACGTTCCAATAAATATCAATTAATAGAATACAGGCAATCAAATTTCGTAAAAACATTTAGTTTAACAATACCATAAGGAAAAAAACATAGCTTTTAAAAAACAATCTTTAACAATCCGATGGTACCATTGAATACAGAAAAGTTTTACTATATTCTAATATATTTTTGTCTTGAATATTTCTGTATACAACTTTATATATATATATTTTGCTATACAAGGTGTAAGATAAATAGTAGATATAACCATAAATATCAACTAAATAAACAAAACCAGTTTTATGGAAAAAAAACATGCCCTCCCATACATAATACATTCACTATTCGTTATTATTGTAAGGGGAGGTAATATCTTTTATGAATTTTCCGTGTTTATACAACGTGTAACAGAAAGTGTGAACGTAACTTAAGGGGGTTATAGGGTATCAGGACGGCTACCTATGGACGAAACTTCAAACAGAAATAATCATTTTTTTATTCAACTAGTAATTTATTTTTATATCGACAACCTAAATCAACAAGTAAGATTACCGACGTTATGAACAACACTAAGCAAAACTCAGCCGCAAGGGTAATGAACCTTACCGAGAACTCTTTGTGTACCAACTACTTAGACTGTAAATAAAAAGTGTGGTTCTGTACAGTCACATAATTTATTACACGTGTTTATTTTAAGATTCAATCAAATGTTTAACTGAATTTTTGCTCTAAATTCATATAAATTTGATAACTAGGAAAAATCACTGAATTTAATTTAAAATGATATTCCGCAAGATGTTGGATCTAGGAGAAATAAATAATTTAATTGACTTATGTAACTACAGATATTTTTTTGTGTGTTTATTTAATCTGGCCGGAAACGAATAGGTACTTAATTTTTAATACAAACTAACCAGATAAACACACGCGGTACGACTACTGATAAATTACGAAAAAATATGAATAATGTACTAGGCTCATATGAACATTAGGGGACATTTCGAATTCCGTCCTGATTTTGTCGCAAGGAACTCTAATACGGCGGCGAATACAAAGGATTGATGTAGGTAAATAATAAATGGTTAAATATTTTTTAATATTCATCAAAGCGGGCCCCGCGCGTGGCGGCGCCTTTGAGAGAGTCAAAGATGCCGCCACCGCGCGCCGCGCCATTTGAATGTGTTCGTGTATAACTCATTGGTCTAGCGGTAGCGTGTTCAACTGCAGATAATAAAGTCCTGGGTTCAAATCCCGGGTCGGGCCAAAAAGTGATTATGGGAATAATGAAGTCCTGGGTTCAATTCCCGGGTCGGGCCAAAAAGTGATTATGGGAATAATGAAGTCCTGGTTTCAATTCCCGGGTCGCACAGTGGTTCGTGTAGAACAAGCTAGCTGGACAATATTATTTGTTTCGATTTTTATTTATAAATGAGGTTATTAAGCAAAGATATAAGGGTCATAATACTATTTGAGGTCCATTGGTCGTTTGAGCAGGTATAGTGAAATAAAAACACAATATTTTTTTAAACAATTTTATAAATAAATTTAACTATAAATGTAACTATAAAATCTAATATCAGATACATAAAATACCTACTTAAAAACTAAATCGATCACTCATCATCACTATCATCAGATGAATCATCCATTGAATAGTCATGATCATGAGTGGCAGAACTATGAAAACTAGAAACTATATTAACATTTTGTTCCTTAAAGCTAGGTTGAACTAATAAATCTAGGACTTCGATAGGGAATGAACCTATTTTCTTCCGGGGAATTTCTCTTAAACCATTTATTACAGGGTCAGATGTTATCAATAACATATTAAGTAAATCTCTATTCGTAGCTATTCTTTGCACAGCTGCTATTTCTTGCACAGCTGCTCCACTTTTCAGCCAATTTTGAAGAATATTTTGAGATGATGACCTTGACGTCTCTCAGGGACTGCTCCGTAACACCATCAAAGTCATGTCTCAAAGATATAAACCGAAAGAGCTCCACGTTTCGCGTTTCCTTCGGGTGTTTTAGCCATTCTTCAAAAAAGTACATTTTTGAGACGGTGAAAACTGTTTAAAGAAAAAAAAAGAAAAAAATTAGTTGTGCAAATAATTCGCAATATTTTTTTCTACTAATTACTACTAGATACTTGTGAGAATCATATAAAATAGATTTTACAGAGTGGACATGAGTGGACATGTAATATTTTGACTATTGAATTCAAAAATATGGGTGAAAAAGTCCACTTTTATCGAAACATTTAATTTAATAAAATTAAATAATGAAGATCCTGTGATAAAAATTAACTAAAACAAAACTACTTACCCTTATGTACACAATCCATCACAAAAACACTATCACAAATTTCTTTTAGTGACTTAAAATAATGTTAACAATATGGTGTAAAAATGCAAATGAATGCACTTTGAATTATCAACACTTTATATACTTACCTTAATGACGGGCCTAATGAGGGTAATTACGAAAATTAATAGATGTATTCCTTAATGTATAGGGCTAATGAGTTCATCTTAATAATTAACTATTAGGAATTGAAGAGTTGTTTTTGTCCAGCTAGTTTGTTCTACGCGAATCACAGTGGGTCGGGCCAAAAAGTGATTATGGGAATAATGAAGTCCTGGGTTCAATTCCTGCGTCTGGCCAAAAAGTAATTATGGGAATAATGAAGTCCTGGGTTCAAATCCCGGGTCGGGCCAAAAAGTGATTATGGGAATAATGAAGTCCTGGGTTCAATTCCCGGGTCGGGCCAAAAAGTGATTATGGGAATAATAAAGTCCTGGGTTCAAATCCCGGGTCGGGCCAAAAAGTGATTATGGGAATAATGAAGTCCTGGGTTCAATTCCCGGGTCAGGCCAAAAAGTGATTATGGGAATAATGAAGTCCTGGGTTCAATTCCCGGGTCGGGCCAAAAAGTGATTATGGGAATAATGAAGTCCTGGGTTCAATTCCCGGGTCGGGACAAAAAGTGATTATGGGAATAATGAAGTCCTGGGTTCAATTCCCGGGTCGAGCCAAAAAGTGATTATGGGAATAATGAAGTCCTGGGTTCAATTCCCGGGTCGGACCAAAAAGTGATTATGGGATTTTTCCGTAAAAAGAAATTTCTCAGTATCAGCCCGAAGTCTGGGAGTTGACGATATGACACCCCCATGCCTCGGAGAGCACGTAAAGCCGTCGTTCCTGTGCCTGACCTCTTTCCGGTCGTATCGCTAGTCGTCCCATCGGATCATGAGAGTGATGGAATAGAAAGTGCAGGGGCACTTTCAATTCCACCTTTAAAATTTAGAGTGATACACTCTAAATTTTAAAGGTTTCCTGTTACGAAATATTAATCATTCATACAATACATACAAATAAAAAAATATGAATAATGTACTAGGCTCATATGAACAGTAGAGGACATTTCAAATTCCGTCCTGATTATATCCAAAGTTACACTAATATGGCGGCAAAATCAAAGAGTTGATATAGGTAAATAATAAACGGTTAAATATCTTTTAATATTCATGGAAGCGAGCCGCGCGCGTCGTAGATACCTAGGCGGCTCTTTTGAGCGGACTCAAAGACGCCGCCAAAGGGGCCGCGTTCGATGAAAGCCGCTAAATTCATCAAATATTGTGCAATTTCATTTATTTAATAAAAATATTAAAATCATCAGTTGTTCGTAAACTGTTGTCTATTTAGGTCGTGTTTAGTTACTAAATCGTCTAAAATGTCGTTTAGTAATGAGTAAAGTGTTCCGCGAAATCCTTAACTATGTCGTTTAGTGATTTTGGAAAATTTCGTGAATTCATCTATGAAAGAATAGCCTCAGACGTGCACTTTGTGATGATGAGGATTCATAGGTCACAGAATTTAAGGCTGTTTAATTACGAGGAACCTATGTCGTGAAGGGTACAGTGTCGCGATGGAGGCCACGCCTCTTTATAACTAAGAAACATGAAAGCTTTACGATTCTATGAATATGTTGTACATGAGAGAGACTCGTGTTAGTTGGCAAGTCTTAGAGTCAAGCTTTCGGTGTCGGTGCAGATTTTAGTGAACGTGAAATAATGAAATTCTTCCATCAGTACTGAAAACAACTTCAACTAGAAGTTAAACTTTAAAAAGATTCTCGTAATGTGTTTGTGTATCACGTACTTATACGATGTAAAGTATCCAATAGCTATTTAGCAGTGCTATAAATAAAAACATAACTCGAAAATAAAACAAAATATGTGTAGTGAGTGCATTTGGAATCAAACTACCAGGCGTGCATAGAAACACAGAGGTATGTCAAACAATTTCTAGCGTAAATCAGAATCAGCTGTGCTGTGTTAGTACGGATGTTCGTTATATCGATAAAAATACTTGTCGATATATTGAATGGTATATTATTTTACGATCAAGATTAAAATGATGGTATTTCGGTATGAGATTTTGTGTATAGGTAGGCTTAAGAAGACCATATATGCCCCTTAAGTTACGTTCACTCTTTCTGTTACACGTTGTATAGCTATATAAACACGGAAAATGGTATGTAATCAGCTGATTACATACCATTTGTTTATATAGTTTACTATCTGTGCCTCGCGATTTTACCCGCGTTAAACTTTGTAAATTGTAGCCTATCTATGTGTTAATTCAGGGTGTGAGCTAATTCCATACCAAATTTTATTAAAATCGCTCCAGCCGTTTACACGTGATGAAGTAACAATCATACACACTCACAAACTTTCGCCTTTATAATATTAGTGTGATCACCACTTTAATTTTATTTGTTTTAAGCTTAGGTTATCACTTCTAATTTGTGAGTGTTGGTTCACCTGTTATTGGCAACTGTATAAAACCATAACTTGGTACCAATCCTGCAAACTTTTGGTGCTTCTTTAAATAGATGTGTTTCTCAGTTTTTTAAGACTACCTCCGCACTAGGGAATCTAATCCCTGTGCCGCGGGGTACTTTACAAACATATAATAGACGGACATAAATTACATCCAGACTCAGAACAACTAGTTATGGGTCACACAAATAGTTGTCCGGCGCGGGACTCGACCTCGCGCCACGAAGCCGCGAGGCGACTGTCTTAGCCGCTGCACCACACGTGCAGTTTCATAGGCAAATTAAACTCCTTAACTAACGACTACTACTTATGGTACACCGTGTACATTCGCATATATATTAGCTTTATATCAAATCGTGTTTAGAGGCACTGCGAAGGAAGGACTGTGCTACTTATCTAGATATATATCTAATGTAATATAACTCTTTCTCTTCTATATAACATCTATAAGCACGACAAGCAAATTAGTAAAATCAGTCATTGTTTCGGGGGTTATCGATGTAACAAACAAACAAAAATTATTGACTTTTAAAGCCAGCGATTAGATTTCAGAGGTTTATACAACATGTGAACTTAAATGACATAGACTTATAACGATCAATTATATCCTTGCGTATTTCTTTAAATATTTTTGACATATTTTTGTTTCTTTTTTGAATATATTAATATCTCGGCTGGCCCCGCATATGCGTATGCGCACGTGGCCAGAATAACTCTTGCCGGATGAGCGAGCTTTTACGTTTAGATTAAATATGTCATACAATTTTCGTTACAACTAGTACACAGAACATTCGAGATATATTATTAACATACTTTTAATCAAATTACCAATTATTTCATTTTACACATTAAGATTCTACCAAATTTCGTTTTCTCCTAAAATCAGAATAATTGTGGAGATTCACTGAAAATAATATGACAATATTAAAAATACTGATCAAAACACGATGCCAATACTATTCGAGTAATAAAATTAGATGCTTACAATTAATTTTTAAGGTCCATATGACCGTATAAATAGAGAATATTGCTTAAAATAATACGAATAAAATATTTAATAGCGTAATCTCAAAGGACACAAATATAAACACATCTAATCACAAATACACTTAATTTATTGATAAAGCTATATTTTCAATGTTCATTTGAAACTTAAATTATTAAGATATTTCCAAAACACGTGTAGAATTAAAATTAACTACTATTCTAAAACCCACCAGATTTTGCAATAGAGTATCGAAAACTCTTGTGATGTTTTCAGTAAGAAATAACTTTATCAATAAATATTGAAACAAACATTTAATATTCCATTAATTTTAATCTTCGATGGCTCTTGAAAAGCACTTTTCTTGTAAACGCTTAGACGCCCCCGAGCAGAGCGACCAGAGCTCGCTTGTAGTCACCCGAAGTCTCCCCCTGCTGCCGTGTCGCATAAACCAAAGGTTACCACAGTTCCAAGGGACATCAACAGATGGCGTTGAGGCGTTGAGCAGTTACGTAGTTACGCAGTTGGCGGATAGATGGCGGTGTTGTCAGAGTTGGAAGGTGGCGACGAGCGATGCGCATGCGACGTGCGGAAAGAGAAAACGCGACATGATTAGTATTTTGTGTGTATTCGGGACCCGTAACCCACATAGGATCAAGTTATTTTAGTTAAGAGTGGTTGTTACTGGTCTTGTATATAGTGTGTTATTTACTTCGATATTATAACTATACCACATGTAACTTAATTAACGCAAATCCTAAAAATAGTTTGGTTTTACTTTTTTACTGAATCGATTTACATCATTTTTAATATTATCAAAACTACAGAAATTATTGTCATATTAATGATAATAATATCTTAGGGACAATGTGACACAGATCATCCTAGCCCCAAACTAAGCAACGCTTGTACTATGGGTACCAGGCGAAGATATACATACTTATATAGATAGATAAATACTTAAATACATAGAAAACATCCATGACTCAGAAACAAATATCCGTGCTCATCACACAAATATTTGCACTTACCGGGATTCGAACCCAGGACCACCAGCTTCGTAGGCAGGAGCACTACCTACTAGGCTACGGTGACCGTCAATATTAACCATGTACAGTCAAAACATATTGAAATGGACCGTAAGTCAAAGTAATAAGACTTTTAAAATCGCAGTTTTATTAGTATTCATACAAATTCCATTATTAAATACAAAATAAAGAGAAATAAACTTTATTCCAAGAAACAAATTTAGTAAATAATAATGCTTATACATGTTAAATAAAAAATTCAGAGTATGTAATATGTAATTACAACATAATATTCTAATTGGGGTGTTTGAGGGTGCGTTAATTACGTTACATGTTGTATATATTAAAGTACTTTTAGCAGCAACAAATAATAAGGGAGTCCCAATATAAACTTGTAAATTATTATGGGATAAAAAGCAGTCTTTTATACTGATGCCTTGGAGCTACGAAAGAGACATTGCTAATTTTTGAAGGTAGACAAAAATTAATTATTTCTCACCTCCTGTTCCATAGATGACGGTAGAGTATTACGAAAATGTGAAAAATATTAAAACACATTACATACAATTAAGTACAAATTGATCAAAATATACAAGTTGTAACATGAATAGTGGAGGTGACTAAAGTAGCTGATTATGCCTATAAAATTCAATGTGCAAAATATACAAAAATAAGATAAAATCCCCATACAAAATGGGACTAGCCCCTCCCTCTTACCCACCACTGCAACTCCTGTAAGCCAGGATCAACAGTGGCACACAATGAAATGACACTGAGCGGTGGGGCTCAGGCATGTCCCGGGGAATCGCGACAACTGTCTTGGATCCCGCAACGAATTTAATAAGAAATAAATGAGGAGGAGTTGGAAAAAAGTAGATCCACTTCCCTCCAGAGCAAAGTGGGAGACAGAATTATATAATGAGACTAAAGCGTCATAAAACGAAAGAATTGCAACAAGAGAAGCTAGCTGCAAAAGCACTGAGGGTTTAGGAGTCTTACCAAGTGAACTGTTATACTTGATTCCAATAGTAGGTATGGTAAAAGCGCTTAAACGCACGGAAGTTGTGCTTGTTGGAAGATAATAATATCGTGGGACATTATTTGCACACGGCCATCTGATCCCAAACTAAGCAGAGCTTGTACTATGGAAATCAGATAACTGATATACTACTTTTCTTTTGTAAATACATACTTATATAGATAATTAGACCAGACTCAGGACAAACAGACACATGTTCATGCACACAAATGTCTGTCCTGGGTGGGAATCGAACCCACGACCTCGACGCCAACAGGTCCACCCGAAGATCTATATAGGGAAGCAATTTGTATATGAAGGCATTTATTTTTGTCCTGCATAAACTGGTTTCATGAATTTGTCCAGTTTCATGGGTGGGTAGAGCTCCTTGAATTTCCCCCCCACTATTTATGCTACACGTATAGACATGGAATCACATTGAAAGCATACAAATTAAGCATACGGGACTGGTATAACTATCTATTTAAGAGCAATTTGCAATAAGAAAATCAATTAAGTTTCCTCTGATCATTATAGCCTTATGTGGTGGTTATATGCACATCTGACTATATCTCAAACAGCATAATAATAACCATTTTGTATGTACTTTCATGCATATAATGTGCTTTAATAATTATGTAATGTGAATGTGTTATATAAATCCTCATTCGTACAATGGCAGTTCCTAATAATTGTCTCTTATTTCCAAGATGTTCAAGAAGTTCATAAATAGTGCTGCCTCCTAATTTCATGAGATCAGAGGAGTTTTAATAATCATGTTATGTGAATATGTTATGTTATGTTTCCATTCGTACAGTGGAAGTTCATAATAGTATTGCCTCCTAATTCTAAGATTATATAATAATTATATATTATATAATAATTATGTAATGTGAATGTTTTTATTTTGTCTCCATTCGTACTATGAAAGTTATTGATAGTTCTGCCTCCTAATTACAAGACTTCATGTGAAATGGTTATGTCTTCATTCGTACAATGGAAGTTCTTAATAGTTTTGCCTCCAAATCCCAAGATTGAAGGGGAGTTTTAATAAGAATATGTGATATAAATGTAATGTAAAGTCCTCATTCGTACAACAAAAGTTCTTAAAAGTTCTGCCTTTTAATTGCAAGATTTCAGACGAATATTAAAATAATTATGTGATTTGAATGTGTAATAATATATCTTCATTCGTACAATGGAAGTTCTTGATAGTTCAAACTCCTAATTACAAGACTTTATATGACTTTTAATATTTCGTACAATGAAACTTATTAATAATTTTGCCTCTTAATTCCAAGACTTCAGAAGACTTTTATTAACTATGTAATGTGAATGTGTTATAAAAGTCCTCATTCGTACAATGGAAGTTTTTAATAGAGCTGCGTCCTAGTGCCAAGTTTTCGGAGGATTTATAAAAGTGTCTTTATATATGTTCGATGCATACATTCATGAATAATAGAGTAGGGTGGAGATAAGATAGCAAATTATAGATGGCAAGTGCATATATACATATACATATCGTAGCGAGCGAGTGCGGTGTGGACCCAAGCCTTTCAAATATGCCATATATCAAAGGATAGTGTGTAATTTTAAAATAAGCCTTTTCTTTCATATATTATTCAAAAATATACCCTAAAAATATGAGCTGAAGGTATAATATCGTTGTTGCGATCTGTCTTTATACGACTTCTAAGAAAACAAAAAATAATTTACCGACAAAGCATAAGAACAGATACTAATACAAAAATATAGGTAACACTTGTGTAAGTTCCTATATTCTACTTTGCTATGGTCAAATGGAGTGCGTAATACTGAAGTTTTGCGATGAGGCAATATTGGCGGCTTTTAGTCGTATTGAATGCGTCGACAACTTCTGTTGTGTGAAGAGCAGGTGGCGAAGCGCATTTATTATTCTGAACTGAAGGAGGGTAAGCGAAAACACGGTGACCAACTCTTCAGATATAAAGATGTACAGAAAGGGCACATGAAAAGATGCAATATCGAGCCCTTTAAGTGGGAAGGATTGGCAGCACAGCGACCGAAATGGCGCGGGCTTTTCAAGAAGCTAATACGTGCTTTTGAGGAGGACGGAAAAACTGTGCTCAACGCCAAATGCGACGAGCTGATAGCTACAACCCGCGACTATTCAATGCATTCAGTACGCACGACAGTAAACTAGGAAGATTGGCTATAATCATCTTCGAGCGCACCAACGCCGTACCGACTAGGAACTGCAGTTGGCGTCATGGCCGAAATAGGTCGGAATCGGTTAATTACATATAGTATAAGTTAATATAAAAATGTATTGCATCTTAAATTATCCTTTGAAAGCATATTGTTCATATGAGAATACTATTCGATAGAGCTTGCAATTTTGAATCGATTTGTGTAAATAAGTCAATTTGTCGCAACAACGATATATATACATTAACAAGATGAGGGAATCTTTGCCCGAATGATACGTATCAATAACACATCACACTTTTCTCAGTAGCATGAGCGTCGAAATAACCAACTATATTTCTCAACAACCATTTTGACTAATTTCCTGAGAATCTGGGTGAGGAATAAATATCATCCTCCAAGAGGACACGTATGAATTGAAATGGCATAAACAAGTCGGTGCAACGAATATGGACCGGTAAAAGCAGGGTCACTCGAGTAAACAATTAATAGCAGAAATATTCGAAACAAATATTATTTTTAAATACGTCCATTGATAGGCAAGCAGCATACCCTAAAAGTTTCGTTATTTATAAAAAAATTGTACGATACAAATAATATGACTAGGTGACCTATACGCAGTGAGAAACGTACGGGGCCATTCACGCTATATATTTTTATAAACGCGCCCGTACAAGGGAAATAAATCCGACCAAAAATCCGATCTTCCAACTGTTACTTGATAACATAACTCGCGACCTAACGGCGAAGCTAAAGGTATTTTTAAATGATACGGCAATTTATGTAAGAAAAGGCTAAATAAAATCCATCACCATCCAGCATACCTCAAGATCACTCCTAAGCGTCTTATCATACAGCCTCTCATACTCCGCCTTGATGCCGCCGAGATCTATCTCCGCCCGACTGGTGATGATCCTCACGAGGGTCTGATCCTCGGTCCCAGCCCCCTGCATGGCGCTACGCAGCCGGGCCGCGAACCAGGCCGGCGCATTCTCCACACACTCCACTGAAAGATACAAGAATAAAAATAACATACCCTGACTTCGCTTTCCAAGGTCTTATCGTAAAGTCGCTCGTATTCGGTCTTGATGGCGCCGAGGTCGATCTCCGAGCGACTGACGATGATCCGTATGAGCGTGCGGTCGTCCGTGCCGAGCCCCTGCATCGCATTCCGCAGACGGGTCGCGAACCATGCCGCCGCACTTTCCACGCATTCCACTGGAATTTATACGTGGCGGAAGGTGTTAGCATAAAAGATTATTTACACACGGCCATCTGATCCCAAATTAAGAACTTGTACATATTTATATAGATAATTTCACCCAGACTCAGCACAAACAAAAATGTGCATGCACACAAATATCTGTCCTGAGTGGGAATCGAACTTACGGCCTGCGGCGTGAAAGGCAATCATTTGCCAACCACAACAAACGACCCGTTAAACAAATCGTACTAATATTATAAACGCGAAAGTTTGTAAGTATGATGTCTGTTACTCTTTCACGTAAAAACTACTGAATGGATTTTAATGAAACTTTATAATAATATAGCTTATACATCAGAATAACACATAGGGTACAATTTATAAAGATAATGGGTGAATTCTCAAAAATATGACGATAAGTGTCAAGGAAGAAGGAAAAAATGTGCCATCTGCGAGCTATTCCGGCGTGCACTGCCAAAACCTCTAGACGTACACATCCTATTATATTATAAATGCGAAAGTTTGTGAGGATAGATGTATGGATGTATGTTTGTCACTATTTTACGACAAAACTACTTTAACGCGGGTGAAACCACGAGGCCTAGCTAGTGTCTCTATAAAATTAAGTTTATGCCTCCAAGGATTTCAGCGACAACATGTTGAGTTTGTTGACGCATTAAATACTAAATAATGCCAAATACCAAACTTGAGGAAAATTTGCAGAGACGTTCTAAAGAAAATCCAGGTCAGAAGTACCCTAAACCGGCCAGCATGAAGAATATAATGACAGTAAACGAGGCAAAGGAGGTGTGCAAAGACGTGACAAATGGAAATCCGCTGTCTCTGCCTACCCTTCTGGGAAAGAGACGTGAGTCTATGTATGTACATTCCATTCGATACTCGATAAAAGTACCCGTATTCACAATTTAAAGAAATATCATGAAATCGATAAACACCGTTAAATATTCATTTATTTATCTCTCTCCTTAACATCTATCATTACAGGTCTTGACCTAATGCGATAGTGTTGGTTTTAAAATCCTTATTTAACTACATTTTAAAACGAATTAATTGTTCATGTAACTAACTATATTTAACAGGATCTTTACGAATTCACTCAAATTACATGAGAATATATACACTTTTTCGTGTACTTCATTAATTATATGTCGCAATGAGAATAATATAGTGCTTGTCTCTAAAAAATCTGTGTGTACTTATGTACACGCGTTAGAAGTTATACTTCTTTGGCGTATGGAAAAAAATTAAAATGCAGTAGTGATTAACGATAAATATTAAACTTAATATTTATCGTTAATCACTACTACTATCGTGGCTGTGTGGTGACGGCCTAGAGAATATCACCACCCCCTCTCATCCCGTGGGGGGACGTAGAAGTCGTCCCGAGGGAATATATTCCAGAGAATGGGCAGCAGCGTTCTCATGAGTACCAATTTCTACCTTACTGCGATCGCCAACCCGTTTGCCAAGCGTGGCGATTATGGCAGATCCCCTCAAATGAAGGACACAATTAAACCGCGGCCCCCAGTCCCCGGCAGCCCTGCTATTCCCAGCCGTGGTAACAGCCGTGGTTACGGCAGGGCAGGGGGTGCTAAGAATCCCCGGCAGATTCCGCGTTACCAAAACCGACGACCTCTGGCCCTGGCAACATACAACACACGCACACTGCGGACCGACGAGAAGATGATCGAACTGGAGGAAGAATTGAGCAGGTTACATTGGGACATAATAGGATTATCTGAAGTCCGAAGAGAGGGGGAGGACACGATAATCCTGAAATCCGGGAATCTGTTCTATTTCCGGGAAGGCGACCAACTCTCCCAAGGTGGTGTTGGGTTCATAGTCCACAAGTCCCTCGTCCACAACATAGTGAAAATCGAGAGTGTGTCGACTAGGGTTGCGTACCTTATACTCAGAATTACCAAGCGGTATTCGTTGAAGGTCATACAGGTTTACGCGCCGACTTCGACGCACTCTGACGATGAGGTTGAGGTCATGTATGAGGATATTTCTAGAGCCATACATACCTCGAACTCTTATTTACTGTGGTCATGGGGGACTTTAACGCGAAGCTGGGTAAACGATTCGGGAATGAGCTGAAAGTGGGGCAATTTGGAACTGGAGACCGGAATCCCCGGGGCCAAATGTTGGCGGACTTCATGGAGAAGGAGGGACTCTTTATGATGAACTCCTTTTTCAAGAAGTCGGAAAACCGCAAATGGACCTGGGTAAGCCCCGATGGTAAAACAAAAAACGAGATAGACTTTATCTTGTCGACGAGTAGACAGGTGTTCAATGACGTCTCAGTGATCAATACGGTTAAAACCGGGAGCGATCACAGACTGGTGAGAGGCTCATTGAACCTAAATGTCAAGCTCCAGAGGTCCCGACTAATAAAGTCTACGCTCCGACCTTTACCCATCCACATCCAAAACCCTGAACCCTTTCAGCTCGAACTGCAAAACCGTTTCGAATGCCTAGCAGATTGCGAGGAAGTGGACTCATACCATGACAGGCTCGTAGAAGCTGTCCATACGGCTGGGTCTAAGGTCTTCAAGGCCCACCGTACAAACAGAACCAAAAAGATCTCTGACTATACCCTGCAGCTTATGGACGAAAGACGGAAAATGGTTCTGACATCCTCTGATGATGCTACCAGATACCGGCAGCTCAACAGACAGATCTCAAAGTCTTTGACACGCGACACTCGCCAATTTAATACAAATTGTATTAAAGAAGCCATTGAGCGGAACAAAGGCTCTAAAGTGTTTGCAAGAGAACTGTCTGTTGGACAGAGCCAACTGACGAAGCTGAAGACTGAGGATGGCAGAATCGTCACGTCTAAACCTGAGTTGCTGGGAGAGATCGAGAGGTTCTATGGACAGCTGTATGCGAAAACCCAGTCACCTGTCGATAGTTGTGCCTCAGATCCCAGAGCACGACTAACCCAACACTTCACCGACGACATCCCGGACGTCAGCCTGTGCGAGATTAGAATGGCTCTCGAACAGCTTAAGAACAACAAGGCGCCTGGTGATGATGGAATTACGGCAGAGCTTCTGAAGGCGGGTGGTACACCAATCCTACGGGCCCTTCAGATGTTATTTAACTCCGTCATACTAGAAGGTCAAACGCCAAAAGCATGGCACAGGGGTGTGGTGGTGCTCTTCTTCAAAAAGGGCGATAAAACCCTCTTGAAGAATTACAGACCCATCACACTGCTGAGCCATGTTTACAAGTTGTTTTCGAGGGTCATTACGAATCGTCTCGCACGCAGGTTTGACGACTTCCAGCCTCCCGAACAAGCCGGTTTCCGTAAAGGCTTTAGTACCATAGACCACATACATACGCTGCGGCAGGTTATACAGAAGACCGAAGAGTATAACCAGCCATTATGCTTAGCGTTTGTGGACTATGAGAAAGCCTTCGATTCGATCGAAACTTGGGCCGTACTGAGGTCTCTCCAAAGGTGCCAAATCGACTACCGGTATATCGAGGTGTTAAAGTGTTTGTACGAAAACGCCACTATGTCAGTGCGACTCCAGGACCAGAACTCGAAACCTATCCACTTGCAGCGAGGTGTGAGACAGGGAGATGTTATGTCTCCGAAACTGTTCACCGCTGCATTGGAAGATGTCTTCAAGCTTCTGGACTGGAAAGGCTTTGGCATCAATGTCAATGGCGAGTACATCACCCACCTTCGATTTGCCGACGATATAGTAGTCATGGCTGAGACCCTTGACGACCTCGGTACAATGCTCGATGGCCTCAGCAGAGTCTCTCAACAAGTGGGTCTGAAAATGAACATGGATAAGACGAAAATTATGTCAAACATCCATGTTGCACCCACTCTAGTTAAGGTTGGAGACTCTGCACTCGAAGTTGTAGAGAACTATATTTACCTAGGACAGACCATCCAACTAGGTAGGTCCAACTTCGAGAAGGAGGTCAATCGTAGAATCCAACTCGGCTGGGCAGCGTTCGGGAAGCTACGTAATATCTTCTCGTCCCAAATACCGCAGTGTCTCAAGTCGAAAGTCTTCGACCAGTGTGTGTTGCCAGTGATGACTTACGGAACAGAGACGTGGTCGCTAACTATGGGCCTTATCAGGCGGCTCAAGGTCACCCAAAGAGCAATGGAAAGGGCTATGCTTGGAGTTTCCCTGCGAGATCGAATCAGAAATGATGAGATCCGCAGGCGAACCAAAGTCACCGACATAGCCCTAAGAATTGCCAAGCTGAAGTGGCAGTGGGCAGGGCACATAGCTCGTAGAGCCGACGGCCGCTGGGGCAGAAAGGTTCTCGAGTGGCGACAACGAACCGGAAGACGCAGCGTGGGCAGGCCCCCTACAAGATGGACCGATGATCTTGTGCGGGTCGCTGGAAAACGCTGGATGCGGATAGCGCAAGACCGGCAATTGTGGAGATCTTTGAGGGAGGCCTTTGTCCAGCAGTGGACGTCTTTCGGCTGATATGATGATTAAACTTAATCAAAAAGATTTTATTTAAATAAAAATACTAGAATATACAACTTGAACATAGTTATCAATTTTCATACCACCTAGAACTAACTTCATGCTGTTAAATTTTGGTGTCGGTGTGCGCGCGCATCGTAAAAATTCACTCTCATCATTTTTCTCCATCGCGCCAAAAGAAGTATAACTTCGAAAAGTGGAACAAGAACTCAAAAATCTAAACTACAATGCTAAAATATCCATCAAAATTTGGACTTTATTTTAAAGGAATAAGACCCATTTTAATAAAGTCATGCTATATCATTAATTTACAGTATGTACCCGTCGGTTTGAATGTAAAGTGGTCTACAATTGACTCAATTATTCGAACTGACGAGTCGGCGAGACTGCAGGATAATACCAGAAGTGGTATTCATACAATACCAGCTATCCTTGCTTAGCAACGTTTAATGTAACCTTAATTCTAATGATTCTAGATTTTAAATGTACCCACGGATAAACACGTTTTTATTTGCCTCATTTGAACGAGAAACTTTTTTTAATAATAATGATAATATCCGAGTACTTATAATGGGCCTGAGAGCGTCGTTTTTAGATACTTGCCTTTCACGTCGCAGGTTTTGAGTTCGATTCCCACCCAAGACAGATATTTGTGCTTAGGAAAACCACTACAATTAAAAAAAAAAACGTTATAAAATAGGGGGGTCCCCATACAATTCTTTTTAATTGTAGCGTTGGAACCGTTACAAGCAGATATTTGAAACTATCCCAATATATGTATCATTATATTTGCTATATAACAGTAAATATAAAGATAAAGAATTATTTTATTGCGTAACTGTGTACAATAAGGTCTTATCATAACGTAACAGTTTTTAGGATCAACAGTCTACCCATATCGGATATGCAATACAAGTCTATTTAATTTATTCTAAGTAATAATAACACATTATTTTTTGGCAAAAAACTCATGCAAACTATAGTAAACATTCTCCTTTAACATATTCATTAATTTCGTTTTAAACAATGTTTCATTTGATTGCTTTATATCAGATGGTAAGTGGTTATATACACGAATAGCAGATATATAAGTACTTTTATAATAAATCATGTTTTTTATTCTGAGTAAATTTATGTCATATTTATATTGTCTACGAATGTTTCTCTTTGAGTCTGATTTAAAACTAAAATATTGCATATTATTTTTAACAAATAGACATAGTTCCAGAATACGATACTAAAAATAAAGTTAAGTCAAAAAATATGTGGTGTCACCATACAAAAAAACTTGTAATACGCTCTAAACAACCGGCCAACGGTCTGTCATCGGCGGCGGGGCACCACATAATTATACACAGAACAGAAGTAAATCTATACACAGGCGCTCCCGAGCAACACATAAACATAGGCACCGCTTACGAATACCGATTTAGTTGCCTAGTTTCTTTACAAAAAGTAATGATATCCCACCAAAAACATAAATGTAAAAAAGAGAGCCAAGTTCAATACAAAAATTATGCTTGGCTGTGGGCTTCGCCGCAAAAAGAATGGTGACCTAAATGAGTGCCAAATTCTATGCAAAATCCAAATATATATTTATAGAAAAAAATATCATTATTAACAACTATTAAACTCTATATCTTTGCTTTATTGCGTACCTACAACAATTGCTTTTATTAAAAATAAATGTGAGTACTTAAAGTAAGTTAGATTTGACTTGGCCATAAGAGTGCCCATTTTACACTTTTAGGGTTTTAAGTGTTTTTATTGGCTTTTCCTTTGATGCACAATAAAGAGTTTATCTATCCATATACTAAAGATCAATTACACCCAGACATAGAACAAATAATCATGTACATCACACAAATATTTATCCTGGGTGGCGTTCGAACTCACGACCTCTGAATTAGTCGCTCACTGATCACTACAGCAACAGGCTAGTCAAAATATCCCCACGCAGTACTCACCGATAGCCGAGAGGGCGTCCTTCAGTTCCCCGTCGATCTCCGCCTTGATAGCCTGCTCGATAGTACGCCCCGAGATGTTCTTGTACTCCTCGAAGATCTGCCGCAGCTGGCCGAAGCTCTCGTGCGCCAGGATCTGGTACCAGATAGAGTCAGGGTTGCCAAACAAAATTCATGCTATCACTTCTAATTTTACATATAATTTTAGTTATGTCGGGTGGCCTATTTAAGACAACCTTACCTATAATACAAGGTATAACATAAATAGAAGAAACTTAAGGAGCTTAATTAGCCTATGAAACTGTACAACATGTAAAACATCAGCTTAAAAATGTAAATTCACTATCTAAATTTTTTTATAGGGAGCGAAGAAAAATCGTTTCGTAATTTAATTCACATACAACAACCTAAAATTTTCATTTGTTTTCTTCTCATATTTTCTATGCTGAAGACGGTACGGTAGTTTTCTTGAAGCTGTTAAATAGTCGTAGATACGTTATTTATAACATACCCTGTTGAAAACCTCCTCATCCGTCCCCCACTTGGCTTCGCCCGCGTCGAACAGCGCCTGCGCATCCTCCCGCGCCTTGCCCGGGTCCACGCCCGACTCGTCGTCCCGCGCGCCCTGCCGGTTAGCAGACTACATCAACACATAGCTATTGTTCTACAAGAACCCTTGGATGGGACGATCAGAATCAATGTTCATTTACAACGACTTTTAATCTGTGTTTAAATTAAATATATACATATATTTGTTGTTGTTTGTTCGTAATCAAATCTCTATCTCCGAGGAATAGTCCCTCCTTCTTACCCACCACTGCAACTCCTGTAAGCCAGGATCAACAGTGGAAATGACACTGAGCGGTGAGGCTCAGGAGTAGAGATGTAAAATGACTGAATATGACTAGTCACAATTGTCATAAACCTTAAATGACCGGTCATTTACTGTCAAATTCAGTCAATTTGACTCAAATATTATTATCTATTCTCGACTACCGCCCAATTATTTATTTATTTAGGTACCCAATTTATATGCAAGTTTAGATGAAGCAACGTTTTATTTTCTAATATATCATGAGAGGATAAGACGACATCAAGTCGATGCGCGAGGCGATGCGACGTTGCCATTTTGTCTTAAATGCACGCATGATTAGAAATGTAAAATGATTAACACTATATAATAATACTACAAGTCATAAAAACCACTTTTTGTTTCAATTTAGAAGTTGTAGACTTTTATCAACGACAAAAACTTAAAAGGTACTGAAATGAAATTCACTGAAAATGACCATTTTTGACAGTTAATGACCAATCTGACCGTAAATGACAGTCAGTCTAATTCAGTCACTGTAGTCATTTTCAACACTACTCAGGAGTGACTATCCATTGATCCATTTCCACATTTTTTTAAATCTTTATCTAGTACCGAAGTCATATCTTTTTAAATTTTATAGGGGATGACATTTTTACCTTATTTTAAATTTATTTATTTAAACTTTATGCACGTATAAGTCAAAGACCAAGGCGGACTTAATGCCTAAGGCATCCTAGTCAACCTTAAGGTGGTGCAGAGACAACAAGATAGGTGCATTAGGTACAGAATGGCAGAACTAAATTTTTTTTAATATTTGGAACCGGCAAACGAGTAAGAGGGTCACCTGATGGTAAGTGATCACCGCCGCCCATGGACACTCGCAACACCAGAGGAGTTGCGGGTGCGTTCCCGGCCTTTAGGAGTCAGCAAATAAGTGTTGCTGACCCTTCCCTCATCCCAAAGAGCTCTAACGACTTACTCACTCGCCGAAACACAACATTAAAATTATTATTGTTGTAATTAAGGAATGTCTAAAAGATACGGTACGATTGAAAAATAAGAAAAACAAACTACCCGCTTATATAAAACAGTTTTTTTTGTTTTAATCGCATTAAAATACGTATGTTTTAGTGTTAAGATTTGATTCCAGACTTTGCTACACAGAATAGGTAGTATGCTGTTGCTAGTTACCAGATCTGACCCTATATATGAATAACATTGAAACTCAGTATTATGGTCAGAATGTACACCACAAAACCACAATATCTAATCATCGCTATCGTATCGCATAAATGTTTAATTAAAATATGCTTCATATTATTTGCAATGAATTAATTAGGTTAATTTAATAATATCTGTCGCAAAATGATATTGGCATGTGATAAATTAACCAAGGTTACTAAATTACACAATTTTTATGCACTATGGGGTTTATTTTTATAAGAGGGCGACAAATGAGCAAGGGAGTCACCTGCTGGTAAGTGATCATCGCCGCCCATGTACACTCGCAACACCAGAGGAGTCGCGGATGCGTTGCCGGCCTTTATAAAAATCAGCAAACCAGTGTTCCTGACCCTATCCCTCCCGCCCCCATGCGCTCTGGCGACCTTACTCGCACGCAGAAACACAACATTAAGCTAGTTTTGTAAGAACTTCCTCCTACTTCCCCAGTCGGGCTGTTCTTTGAGCGCATCAATGCTATGCCCTACTTCTCTTAAAAATGGGTTTGCGCTTGACCACGGTCTCACATGATGGTAAGTGAAGATGTGGTCGAAGGTGGAAAGCGCGTAGCCATAAGATGTCTGTTCACTCCTTGAATAAACCCATGTTATATGAGTATGGAAACACGTCGTTCGGGAAGGTGTTCCACAGCTTAGCCGTGCGTATGATGAAAGAGGAAGCAAAGCGCTTCGCACGGCACGCTGGGTTATCAACCAAAAAACAAAGGAGTCCCTCCCGACGCCTTGTAGTCCGATGAAAAAAGGGGGAAGGAGGGATAAGTCCACGGAGGTCTAGAGCACATAATAATAGCCCCTCCTACCTTTATACGTTACCTGTAAATTGTTCGATGTATTCCTCTTAAAATAAATCCATATCAAGAACAAACAACCAACACAAACATACACACAGCAATTAATGTACAAGGATATTAGTACATCAGTATAAAAATAGACAGTACGGAAACTACCTACAATCGGTCGAAACGGCACACTCACACAAACATGCGCATCGACAAGACCCCTAAGCGGTTGTCGCGGTGCGGTCAGTAGTGAGTGCCGCGTCAAAACGAGTGGTCACGTACAAGTTTATCTACGCAATATTTTTAACAATCGACGTGCGTATTGCGTAGTATACGGCTGTTTGAACTCAGCTTCATCAAAACAGGAGCTTTCGTATTTAAACCGTCCCGCTGATTTATAAAACAAATATGTTTTAATAAAAAATAATAATAGGTATCTAAAACATTAAAGTTACAACCCTACAGCTTCAATAGAGCGTAGGTAATTATTTCATCAACTAGGCTTAGTTACCTTACTGTCCATATTTATACTGTGTTAATACCTTTTAGTAGCAGTAGGTAGTATCACACTAATAAAAAATCAAAACAAAATTCTGATCGTCACAGTCCAAGGCCGTACTATCATAGCATAAGCGAAAGTCAAAGGAAAATTAATGGTGCGTAGCCCGTACCATGCCCTTTACAAGAATGTATTGTAGAAATGAGAAAGTGAGTGCCTAGCTACAATGGAGTACCTTCCGTTTGAAATTGAGTGTTAGAAGGTCATGTCTATAAAACTTTGACTTTAGATAGAATTATCTAATATAAAAAATATGTTGTTTTAATAGACAAGACATTTATTTGGTTACTTTAAGTGTTCGGTATTTGCCTAATGTCGAATTTATTAATTAGACAGAGCATAAAGAAATAAGTAAATTATTAAACAAAAAACTTAGCGCATAGATTATTGAAATATGAGCGTTTAAACTTTCGTGTTCTGGGATTATAAGGAAATCTCTGTTTCTTTAATAGACTGCTATAGATAGACTGTTAAGACGCTTCGCTTCGCCACTTCGTGTCCTGGGTTAGATTCCCGCGCAGGACAACTATTTGTGTGACTCATAAATAGCTGTTTTGAGTCTGTATGTACTTTATGTCTGTCAATGATGTGTTTGTAAAGTACCCCACCAGGGATCAATTTCCCCGGTAGGGGCGTTGTCTTTTTAGGGATAAAGGGTTTTGTAAATACTTTAGCAAGGAACTTATGAGAACTGGCATGTGACGTCACAATACAGTATAGTGCGTACTCTCTCTAGCAATGTTTTTATTATACGCTTGTAAACAATTACAGTGTTGATATAGCTATTCTTCTCTTTATTTCTTCCCTTTTTTTAAAAGACTCGCACTATGGAAATGAAGTCTTGTGGGTAATTTACAAAAATAAAATTGACGGACACAAATTACATTCCGACTCAGAACAACTGCTTATGGGACTCACAAATACATAGCTGTTCTGTGCGGGAATTGAACCCGGGACACAAATTAGCGAGGCGACTGTCTTAACTGCTGCGACATACGTGCAGACAATTCTATCCCTTTCTTGCGGAACGACGTTAGCCAGGAACTTATATGAGAACTAACTTATGACGTCACAAAAAAGAATAGTGTACACTCTTTCTAACATTATTGTTTATTAAATGCTCGTAACCCTTGTTAAAGCAATTATACTGTGAATTTAGATATTCTTCTTAATTATTTTTAAGAAAACTACCGAATTATTAAAATTCTTAAACAAGTCTTTATTCTGTAAAGCCTTAACAAGATATTTCTTTATATATATACAACATAGACAACTTTTGTATTTAACTTTAATTAGGCAGCAGTTTCCATGAAAGCGGTTGACTTTTTCTAACATCTTTAACAATTATTGACATATTTCAAGCAACTTACACAATACCTAAAGCATCTTCGACACGGTTGTAAACCAACGTCCCAACAGAGGTCGCCATGGTTGTTGCCATCTATCTAGACTGCAGTCATCTATACTATTTGCTTCATAGCATGGTGTGGGTGACAGTTTCAGTAACATTTCGTTTCACTCTTGAAAGGCGCAGCGATTTACAAATTATGCCTTAGTATCTCAGCTGTACCACATTTGTTACATATTAAATCCTTAATAACACTATTAAAATGAATTAAATGCAACCAGAATGTTCATCTCTATTTAGTATTTAGTGATGGGATGGACTGCTACGATGGGTAGTCGATATTTTTGTATAACTAAAAACGTATTTTGTGCATGGGTAAATTTTTGTTGTTAAAATGGAATATTGCCTACAATTATACAACAGAACATTAGGGTAAGGTAAAAAATGCATTTAATTAGTCTGAACTCGTATCAGATCCTGACTCTGCATTGTCACTTAATTCATCATCAGAATCTGAGACGGATATTATTAATGATGAATCTATTATATTGTCAATACGGATGTCACGATCCCAATCAGACATTATGTCCCATAACAATATGACAGAGAACTTATTAGATTTATGCTGCGAGTATCGTTAGCAATAAAAACATCACTAGTAATGACTTATAGATGTCAACGTCAAATAAGCAACTGTCACCCGCACCATGCTACAACGCAAAAAGTATAGACTGCATTTAGATGGCAACAACCAGGGTTGTTGGGACGTAGGTTTGCAACCGTGTAGAAGATGTTTTAATAAATTATACACCAAAACCTTCCTCGTGTATCTCTCTGTCTATTGGTGAAAACTATATGAAGATCCATACAGTAGTTTGTAGGTTTATCGCAAACATACAGACAGAGACGCGACGTGGGAGTTTGTTTTATAACATGTAGTGATAGTGTAATAAATATAATAGGTCTTTACCTATGAAATTGCCGTTTTGTATGAAAAAATTTAAACGAATTTTTTTCATGAATTTTTTTATTTGTATTAATCGAAGTAATCACCCATGCAATCAATGCATCTTTGCCATCGCAGTGGCAGTTTATTGATGCCCTTCTTAAAGAAATCAGCTGGACGGGAGGCAACAAATTCTTCAAAGGCATTTTGTACTGCCTCTCGGGTATTGAATTTTTTTCCCGCCAAGAAGTTATCCAAATTCTGGAAAAAGTAGTAGTCTGTAGGCGCAAGGTCTGGTGAGTAGGGCGGATGACGGAGAGCTTCCAACCCCAGTTCTTGCAACTTGGAGACCGTCTGCTGTGCAGTATGAGGTCGCGCGTTGTCGTGCAGCGGAGACGAGCGATTGACCAATGCTGGTTGGAGATGCGCCAGCTTCTCCATCATTGTGCTCAGTTCTTCACAGTACACATCTGCAGTAATGCTCACCCCGTTTGGTAAGAAGCTGTGATGAATCACACCGGCGCTAGACCACCAAACAGTGACCATCACTTTTCTAGGGGTAAGTTTTCGTTTAGGGCATTGTTTAGGTGCTGAACCAGGATCCAACCAACTTGCTGAGCGCTTGCGGTTATCAAACAGAATCCATTTTTCATCGCAGGTAACAATGCGGTTCAAAATTCCTTCATTTGTGTGTCTGTTGAGCAGTGCAAGGCACGTCTCGACGCGTACTTCGCGCTGGCGATCATTGAGTTCGTGGGGCACCCATTTGTCAAGCTTTTTTACCTTGCCAATTTGACGCAAATGGACCAATATTGTTTTGACGCTAACGTCGAAAGCTGCTGCTAATTCAGCCGTAGATTGTGTATCATCAGCTTCCACAACCGCCTTTAATTCGTCATTGTCGACCAAAGTCTTCGGACGACCGCGAGGTTCATTTTTCAGGTCGAAATTTCCAGAACGGAAGCGAGCAAACCAATAACAGGTGGTGCGTTGGTTTGTAGTGTTAGCTCCGTAAACGTCGTTGATGTTGCGTGCCGCTTGTGCCGCGTTGCTGCCACGACGGTACTCATATTCCATAATTACTCGAATTTTTAACGTATCCATGATGACGAAAAAGATTGAAATGCGATGAAAATGTAACACTAATCAATAAAGAAATGACTACTTTTAGAAAAAAGAATCCATGTTTTTAAAATAAAATTAATTTGAAATTAGAATTCTTAGCCAAACAAAAATTATTTTGATTTGAAATGGCCAGTACTGCAGAACGGCAATTTCATAGGTAAAGACCTAATATTAAGTTATTTCTTATAAAGGCTGGCCGAGGAGTTGACGTTCAAACGTAAAATTGAGATACTTTATGATGAGGAGTAGGTATCCGAATCACCCCCATGTATGTTCTACGATTTTGGGTAGTTATCGAGATAGATTTTTTTAAATGTTTTTTTCGTAAATTTCACTTAACATCAGTTTTCGATTTTTTTCTCGTACTGTTGAACATTTCTGGTACAGTTTTTTTTTTGTGATAACTAATTAGCATAGTTTAACCTAACACCGTAAAAAGTATGGTTTATCTAATCATTGCAGAACTGACTCAGAATTTATTCGAAAGTACAAAATTAGGGTTTGAGCTTAGGACTCTTCAAAGTATCAAAAAAAATACTCATCACAAAATCAAAATGGGGGATGACCCGGATACGCCCAGCCTGTATATCTGGGATGACATAACTGTTATACATAGTTATTTAGTTTAAAGCATTACCGTGCAACAGAACATCGCTAAAGCTATTTCTAAATTCATACATCTTTATTATATTATTAGTACAATTAATAGTGGTATTAGTTATATTGTTACATGGTGTTATATGAGCATTAAACATGTTATGAGATATGAGACCAATGCGTAGTATTACGAATTATGGCATCAAAAGATCAGGGGCAAAAGTTATTCTTTGAAATGAGTCCTCTTGTTGTTGATTTAAGGCATATTGTATATTTCGTATAAAACATACTTAGAAGTAGGTACATAGCAGAAACGAAAATAATGCGCGTGAAATTAAATATGAAAAGAATTCTTTTCTCACAGGTTTTTGGAACTAGACAACTTTTTATAGTTTCAAAAGAAAAGTATCTACATATTACACAGATCCCACAAAAATAAATAGTTTCACAGTTTATAGTAATTTAAAAGTGTCATTTAGTGGATTAAATTTTCACCAACGGCGATAGGTGGCGCTATGGGTTTGCACGTAGCTCGAGTTAGCTATAATAATCTTGTTTTTATACAAATTACTCAGAAAACAACTTTACGGAGCGTCTAATGGCAACGCATTCCAGTAATCCATTTATAAAGTAAAACTTCCATATGCACGCTTGACTTGGGGAGTAAGTTAGTAAATGAGTGGCGAGAGCGTTACGAAAAGTGTCCCCTCACACTTTTCGTAACGCTCGGAGGCGAACGCAAGTTGAGAGGGAGATATGATGGCCAGTCTAAATAGAGACTAGTCATGTGCGGGACATACTATAATGCACAAGTGTATGCGCAGGGGCAGTTTCTATTATATAATTCACATGATCCGATGGGACGACTAGCGACACGGCCGGAAAGAGGACAGGTACAGGATCTACGGCTGTACGTGCTCACCATGGTGCGGGAGTGTAAATAGCTCGACTTTGGGATGATACTGAGAATTTTTTTCTTAAAAGTTAAAAATCCCAAAGTCACCAATGCCGCAGGCGCTTATAATAGATGCTCTCACCGGTCCGTAAGTGATGGGCGAGGTTAAGCATCTAGCCTCGCGGTCAGTCCATAGATGGGTGATCACCAAAGTGATTGATTTCTGAGCATGTCCATGCTTCGGAGTGAGTTAAGCGGTCCCGGTTGTAGTAATTAGATAACAGTCGTTAAACCATAGGCCTACTGTGCGGCTTGAACAACTCTGACACTAGGGTAACCACTGCCCATACGATAAGTATTTTTTTGCCCGACCCGTGAATTGAACCCAGGCCCATAACTGCGGTTGAACACGCTACCGCTAGACCAACGAGGCAGTCAGAATAGTTATATATAATGAAGGTATGAATCACGCTAGGCAAATACCCTCAAGAGGCCCGCGTAAGACATCGTAGTAACGAGAAGTATCACTTAATCGACGTTTCAGCCATGCATGTGTCAAGGTAAAAGTAACCTTATTACAGCTGTACAGAGTAGTATTAACCGTGGCAAATTTCAGTAAATTACGGCTTTTTATATGTAATAGTCATCATGAATGAATACACCTTATTAACTCGTTATTTTACGCTAGTTTCTCAAGGTTTCCTTTGTATTTGAACTAAAACTTTACACAAGGAAAAGTCTATACAGTGCATAGTTGAATGCGGGTTAATGCTCGCTTATTATTTGTTCCACCATCTGAAAGTCTCGCCCCTGGATGGAAACTGCCTTGGCTAGCCTGGAAATCATTAAATAGGCTTCGAACCCAGGTTGGTCGCAGCAGGGACAACTTGCTCAGATGGGGTTACATTAATGATCGCCTTCAATGCAAATGTGGTGTAGTCCCACAGACAATGGGACATCTACTATCATGTAGCGCGTGCCCTCACAACTGCACGCTTAAAGATCTGATGGAGGCTACTCATAATGCGATTCTCGTGGCCAAGTTCTGGGCGGACACAGTTTAGATTGCCATCGACTCGCTAAGAAGAAGAAGATAGCAGCAAAGGGAAATAGTTTTTATGACCTTCTGATTCTGGAAACATGTCTAAGTGACAATATTGAGTCACTGTTACTTAAATGTTCTTAACACAAATTAAATAGAGTATATAATCGGGTGTATCATGCGACTCTATAAGTGTCTATATGCTTTTTTACGCCTTATGCGAGCTTCTTTGTTGTTTTTATATAGAGCGTGATTGTTATATTTAAAGAAGTAGGTAGGTACGTATGTGTTGGAATCGAGCACAAGGGGCGCTAGTCGTCCCATCGGATCATGAGAGTGGTGGAAAAAAAAGAACCACTGTGTTTGAGCCACTTGTGCACTATAAGATGTCCCGCGCAGATGGCTAGTCTTCATTGTAACTGGCCGCCGTGCTCGAACTTCGGCCAGGCGGTTACCGGCTAAGTCGCCGAACATCGGGATAGTGATCGGCGTTCAAATAAATGAAGGTTTAAAATTATTTTAATCAATCGTTAAATCGGGTTCGACATTGAAAATCACTTCCGGACTACGTGTGCTCATGGAAGCCGATTTAACGATTGATTATGTTATTTTTAACCTTTAATTATTTGAACGCCGATCACTATCCCGATGTTCGGCGACTTAGCCGGTAGCCCCCCAGGGCGACAATATAGATTCGAGCTAAATAAAGTTAGATGGGGAGAAAGCTTCGAGAAGGTTATAGAAAAAGATGGGATGATGATTGATAAGCAAAATTCCAAACCGGAGACTTGATATCTTCGTACTTACAGTGACGATGAGGGTCAGCAGCCGTCGGAAGTCGCCCGAGGTCTCCGAGCACATGTGCTCGGCTAGGGGACGGTCGTACACTGCACGCAACAATTCGATGGGTTACTTGATAAAGATACAGTAAAACGGGGTGAATACAAACACCGTCGGTGAATAGCAATAGGGTCTATATCTATACATAAGTACAACTTTGTTTCTGCTTCTATCACCCCGTTTTACGGTATTTGTTACAAAAAGTTTACTCACTTATTACTTTTTTTTATGGGACTAGTCCCTACCTCTTACTTACTGCTAAGCGAGGATCAACAGTGGTACACAATGAAATGACACTGAGAGGTGAGGCTCAGGCATGTCCCGGGGAATCGCGACAACTGTCTTGGATCCCGCAAAAAATATACATATATAACGCAAAGTAGTAGGACTATTCATTTTCTAACTCATCCTTGTTTCTTTCTGATTAAATTCGTTGTGTGTGCCAAGACAGCTGTCGCGATTCCCCGGGACATGCTTGAGCCTCACCGCTCAGTGTCTTTTCATTGTGTGCCACTGTTGATCCTGGCTTACAGGAGTTGCAGTGGTGGGTACGATGGAGGAACTAGTCCTGACAAAAAACATCATTATTTAACTACTATGTTGGCACATTGTAGTTAAATTCCTATTTTGTTTTATGTATAATTTTTAAGAAATGCATTGTTTTATATATCATCTTTGTGTAGTACATTTACGTCTCACTGTGAAAATCAGCGTTACAGCCATATTGTGGTTGTAACATCATGCTGAGCTGCTAGCCATTTGAGCGCATTAAATCTGTTTTAGTAACAGTAATGGAGTATTTTCTACGTTACTTATATTTTACTAGCTGTGCCCCACGGTTTTACCCGCATTAAGCTTTATAACTTATAGCCTATGTGTTAATCCAGGGTGTCAGCTAACTCCATACCAAATTTTATCAATACACACTCACACAGCCACAAACTTTGACCTTTATAATATCAGTGTGATGTCGCCAATGTAACTCTAATTGTATCCTATTCTTCTTCTTCTTCTAAATAATGGTGTTTATGATGGTTGCCATAATTATAAAAATTTAATGTCAACTCACATCTCTCATAAGCGGCGACGATGGCAGCAATCTCCGGCTTGGTCCTGGTGCACAATATTTCCACTAACGTGTCCTCATCAGTGCCCATGCCCTCCATGCAGTTGTGCAGCTCCTTGCACAAGTACTCCTCGGGGGGGAGCATCAAAGCCACTATCACTTCTTCGAAGTTGCCACCCAGCTCAGATTTCAAGTCCTCGATGATATCCTGAACGAAATTATGGTTAAATTAGACAGATAGGATCAGATTAGAACCAAATGGGTTGCTCAAAATGCCAGACATCGACGTGGTCCAAGCCATAGTTATGTCATAATTAATGTTATAGAAATTATTTACATTGAGCCATTCGTATAACTTCTTTTTAAATAGGAATTCGTTTAGCGATTTTACACTATCAGGTATTTTGTTATAGATCCGTTACACACATTACAAGGCAGATTTTCGCATATTTCTCAGATTTTTGAGTATCCATAAGTACAAGTCTGCATGGATCTTGTGTTGACGTCCCATGCTCGATTAAATATTTCTATGTTTTTTAACAAAATAACAAATTTCATAAATATATAATGATGGTAGTGGTATTAAGCCAAGTTCTTTAAATAAAGGTTCACAAGGCTCGTCAGGGCGGATGCCACGAATTGCCCGTATGCATTTCTTTTGGGCTATGAAAGCTCTGTTTTTATCTGCGCTATTTCCCGATAAGATGAGCCCGTAATGCAATTACTTTAACTGTCTAACTATCAGGGCTTATTTTTTTTATAATATCTGGGGACAGTGTCACACAGATCATCCTAGCCCCAAACTAAGCAAAGCTGATACTATAATAATAATAATAATTTGTTTATTTTCTCTCTCACACAGAAAGGTTACATAGGACATAAGATAACAATAAACAGTAAACTTAACATTAGAAGTGATGATGATCTGTGTGAGAGACTGGTATCTATACTAGGTAGTCCTGTGTTACAGATTACCAGCCTCTCCTAACTCCAGATAAGTGATTTTTGTGCAGTCAACTGTATGTAAATGGATGTGGAACACTATGTGAGGTTATAGGTATATGTATAATGGGTGTGTATAGATTTATTGAGTGGGTATAAGAGAGTACAAGAAGTGTGTGTGTGTGTGTGTGTGTGTGTGTGTGTGTGGGTGTGTGTGTGTGTGTGTACGTGGGCGTGTGCGTGTGCATGTGTGTGTGTGTGTGCCTGTCTATCGGTGTGTGTGTGTGTATGTGTCTGTCTGGCTGTGTGTGTGTGTTATATGTGTGTGCGTGCGTGGGGATGCCTGTGTTATATTTAAGAGGGGACTTGAAGCAATTGTTCAGTTTGGGTTTTTTAATTTTCTATGGGTACCAGGCGACGATATACATACTTATATAGATAGATAAATACTTATATACATAGAAAACATCCATGACTCAGAAACAAATATTCGTGCTCATCACACAAATATTTGCACTTACCGGGATTCGAACCCAGGACCACCAACTTCGTAGGCTGGAGCACTACCAACTAGGCTACGGTGACCGTCAATATGGTTCATGAGATACAGCCCGGTAAAAGACGGACGGACGGACGGACAGACAGACATACAGACCCTTTGGTTACGGAACCCTAAAAAATAATATACCAAAGCCAAGATAAGGGTTACATGAATAATAATAACTTTTATTTCATCATCATCATCATTTATTGCCACAATACAATCGCACACTTTAAAATTTTTGAACCTTGATACGCCTAGGGAAACCTTGATAAAAATTACCACTTTTGTGCTCTTATCAACAGGTATTTTCAACTAAATAAATGTACTATGTACAAGTACCTCTCGAGCCCAATACAAAAACAGCCTTGACACTGGAAAAATCAAAACATTGTACAAATGGTGGATTGTCGACGTACGACGCACGTCTGTGGCCATTTTAGCAGTACTAAAACCGCCCTTAGAACCTACATAATAAAGACATTATTAATTGTTACCACTGGGGTGACTTCCAATGTACTCACACTATAGAATTACCGAGTATTACTAATGCATGCCGAACGGCCAACCTTGATACTTGATGGTTGATTATTAACACGCTATTAGCCTATCAGCCGATAGCGGCACATACTGTATTTATGCGGCAAATTGATTTTTGTTTGTTTAAAGTTCATTATCATGTCAGCCAAAGTACGTCCACAGCTGGACAAAATCCTCCCCAAAGAATGAGGGCATATGCCATAATCGCCACGCTTGGCGATCGCAGTTAGATGGTCATAGTTCACAGAAAACGCTGCGGCCCGTTCACTGGTAAATATTCCCTCGGACGATTTCAATCCCCCCACGGGATGAGATGGGGTGATGATATTCTATGCCGTCACCGGTCACCACACAGCGCAGTTTAAAGATATAGAAATATATTTACATAGTAGACTTTTGGTGTAGTGGTTACTGTGGTGACTGCTAAGCCAGAGGTCGTGGATACGATCAGTACAAATCTTTGTGTGATGAGCACGATTACTTGTTCTACGTCTGTGTGTAATTTATATATAACATGTACCTATGTATTTAGAAATATATAAGTATCGTTATCAGTTGTCTGGTTGCCAGTATAAGTTCTGCCTAGACGGCGGTGTGTTAGCTGTCCTCAGATATTTAATTTAATACAGGAGTCTGGTCGTTAAATAATCAACTCGTAAGGGTCAGTTCAGACCGAGGGATAAAATGTATTTAAAATTTAACAATTTACAGACTCAATTGAAAATAGGACCATATTATAGTCTAGAGAGAGAACATATTTATTTTCTGTGCAGCGAATATTAGTATATCATCACACCATTTCATCCCGTGGTGGGCGCAGAAGTCGACCCGAGGATATATCTACCAGAGGAAGGGCAGCAGCTTCTTTTTGAGTATATTGCCCATCTGACTGCGATCGCGAACCCGTCAAGGCATGGCCAGTATGACAGCAGAGAATGTATTTCATCAAAATACCATTTTCCAATGCAGCATTGATCCCATTAAACTTGGAAGCGGATATAATCGTAACGAGCGTAACCAATTAATCTACAGCTGTTGGTTTTTATATTCGTGAGTCATCCTAGTGTCTCATACACATGACCGTGCATTCCGTAATTATGTAATTCATATATTATGAAGAACGAGTTCGATGATGTAAATATACATTTAGAGTGTACGTAATAATAATACCTAGTTGATTCCTACATATTATAGTGCACAAGTGTGTGTGCGCAAACACAACGGCACTTTCTACGCATCACTTTCATGATCCGATGGGACGGCTTTACGTGCTCTCCAAGGACCGTCGATACTGAGAAGTTATCATAACAGAAAATTGCCATAATCACTTTTTGGCCCGACCCGGGATTTGAACCCAGGTCCTCATTATCTGCGGTTGAACGTGCTACCGCTAGACCAACTAGGCAAAATATAGAATATACAAATATTTGATAGATTTACGGCTAGACAAATTTTTGGAATCCACAAATCTATAAAAATCTTCAGAAAGAGAAGAGCACAATATATTTTCTTCCTCTCTTTCTCTCATAGCCAGTTACGTTTGAAGTTTTACTTCAGTCACGTGGTCTAAAGCACACTTGTTTGTTTTTATATTAATGTACAGACGCCAGCACATCAAGCTACTCCAATCTCTCAAATTTCCCCAACTGAAAGTGAACCTTATACTTTTGTGATAAAGTTGAAAATTGATAAAAGAAATTTGACAGATTGGGGTAGCTGGATGTGCTGGCGTCTGTACATACAATGAAAGGGTATATCATTCATATACATTTCATATCGCTCACCAATACAAAAAAAGTGCATACTTTGAACTGAACTAAGAGAGAGAAGAAGCCCTCAAATTCGTAATCCTACATCACAAACTTAATAAAATGTTACTATGAAAAATACTTCTGACCCGGCCTTTATTGAGAACGTCTCCATCTCAAAAAGGCCAGGTCAGAAGTACCCTAAACCGGCGAGCATTTATGAAGAATATAATGACAGTAAAGGAGGCAAAAGAGGTGTGCAAACATCGTGACAAATGGAAATCCATTGTCTCTGATACTCCTATGGGAAACATGCGTGAGTCTATCAATGTATGTAACAAAAATTACTCATACTTGGCAAGAAACTGTTATATCTAGTTAATAAGATTAATCATCAATCACAGCTTGTACTGAATCATTGTTATCTATGTTGGATGAATCTGTGACGCGGTTACGACAAAATTAGTTTTTAGATGATGGTGTAATGATTCCTACAGTTATATAGATACAATTATGACGTATATATTTTATATCAAACATATTGTGAGTGTTCACCTGTGCAAATACTAACTAACTGGGGGCGAAAATTTGATTTCAATACATACATACATACATAGACTCTCGCCTGTTTCCCAGAGGGGTAGGCAGAGACAACGGATTTCCATTTGTCACGATCTTTGCATACTTCTTTTGCCTCGATTAATGTCATTATATTCTTCATATATGCTCGCCGGTTAAGGGTACTTCTGACCTGCCCTTTCTTGAGAACATCTACAATTTGGTCAGAGAATGTTTGATTACAATACATACATACATAGACTCACGCCTGTCTCCCAGAGGAGTAGGCAGAGACAACGGACTTCCATTTGTCACGATCCTTGCATACCTCTTTCGCTTCGTTTACTGACATTATATTCTTCATACATCCTCGCCGGTTTAGGGTAGGTTGATTACAATATACTTAAATAATAGTATGAACTAATTTTAATATGCTTATATCAATCATTACACCTGGACTCAGGACAAACAGACATGTTCATGCATAGAAATATATGTCCTGTGTGGGTGGGAATCGAAAAAAGTTTAGTATCTACCAACCACACCAACAAACATAATAAAATGACAAATATTATCTTGGCGAGTGTGTGTTGTTTAAAAAAGGACTGAAGGACTTTATCTCTTCATAATTATGTTAAGTGTATATATATAATGTGTAACAATTTATAATAATATAATGTTATCACATACCCTTCCATATTCATGGGTGAATGCTTTAGAGATAGCTTGGCGCTGGATGTTAGACCGGGTGGTCAGGATGTCGATGATGGCTTGCTCATCAGTCCCAAAGCCTTTCATGGCCGCCCGAAGCGCCGCCGCGTCTTCAGCCGCATTGAAGTTAGGGACCCCCACAACGGTAGGTTCACGCTAAACAAAAAAAATAACCAATTTTAATAAAATGGGATAAGCTAAGCAAGTGTTGTCTAAATATTCATTTATTTTCAGATGGCAATATTTGTGGTTCTGTTAAGTTACAACAAGATTCAAGGGACTCCTCGAAACCAAATAGGTTATTTTAGGTATAGACAGCTTTAGCAATATACATAAAATAAAAAACACACAGACATTTTCGTACTTTTCGTTTTTCTAGATAGTAAATAGCCTTAGTTTACTTGTTAGTTATTTTTGTAATCTGCATTTATTTGAAATTTCACAGTGTTATTCTCAAAATTGATTTAATACTAATTATATATTAATTAATTATGATAAGCTTAATATAATCCTGTATCTGTTTCACTTATAATTAGAATTGCTTTATTGTAAAATATTATTATTAATTTTTATAATTGTATCTCTAGAATTTAATTTTAATGTATTGTAACAGTAGTTTGTTAGCTAACTATCTCTTTGTTTTTGTTTACATAATTCCTTATATTATAAAGAAAATATTTAAATATGTCTGTACCATATGTTATGAATTGTGTAAGCGATCGTTGGTTGACCTAATAAATAAATATACAGTAACCACATACCCTCAGGTGACAACTTGATGGTATAAAAAACTGAAAGACATTTGAGAGTAATCCAGTATTAGATGGCCTAACTAATTGTTTTTTTTACTAGTCCATCTTAATTATTCTGCCTTGCCAGTCACTTTGGAGACAAATGAAAATGAAACATATTCATTTCTTTAAAATAGTGGTGCAGAGTGATTCTTTATGTTGACACCTATTGAGTCGCCAGGGAGGCTTATTAGAAAGCCTTAAAGGCTTCTATAATGTTGCCATTTGGAGGGTATTGTCAGCTAGGCAAGCAAGTTAGCGACCGCAGTTAGGTGGTAGTTATATACTATACTAGCTGTGCCGCGCGGTGTTACCCGCGTAAAATTTTATAAATTTTCTTTGCTATAAACCTCACGGAGCCCGAGACCTTTCCAACGAATGTAAAACAGTGGAAATCGGTTCGTGCGTTCTGGAGTTATAGCGTCAGGAAGGAAAACCCGACTTATTTTTATATAGTAGACTAGCTGTGCCCCGCGGTTTTACCCGCGTTAAATTTTATAAATGATCACAGCTCCTCCCTCGTAGGTAATAGCGGGATAATATGTAGCCTATATGTTGACCCGAGCTCTTAGTAATATTCATGCAAAATTTGAAGTAAGTCAATGCAGTACTTTTTGAGTTTAGCCCGGACATACATACAGACAAACAGACACACAGACAAAAATTCTAAAAACTATATTTTTGGCTTCAATATCTATTGTAGATCACGCCCCAAGTATCCTTTTTTAAAAATATTCAATGTACAGTTTTGACTTTCCTACGATTTTATTATATGTATAGATAGATGGTGCTGCTGCACTTAATATTAGGTCTTTACCTATGAAATTGCCGTTCTGCAGTACTGGCCATTTCAAATCAAAATAATTTTTGTTTGGCTAAGAATTCTAATTTCAAATTAATTTTATTTTAAAAACATGGATTCTTTTTTCCAAAAGTAGTCATTTCTTTATTGATTAGTGTTACATTTTCATCGCATTTCAATCTTTTTCGTCATCATGGATACGTTAAAAATTCGAGTAATTATGGAATATGAGTACCGTCGTGGCAGCAACGCGGCACAAGCGGCACGCAACATCAACGACGTTTACGGAGCTAACACTACAAACCAACGCACCACCTGTTATTGGTTTGCTCGCTTCCGTTCTGGAAATTTCGACCTGAAAAATGAACCTCGCGGTCGTCCGAAGACTTTGGTCGACAATGACGAATTAAAGGCGGTTGTGGAAGCTGATGATACACAATCTACGGCTGAATTAGCAGCAGCTTTCGACGTTAGCGTCAAAACAATATTGGTCCATTTGCGTCAAATTGGCAAGGTAAAAAAGCTTGACAAATGGGTGCCCCACGAACTCAATGATCGCCAGCGCGAAGTACGCGTCGAGACGTGCCTTGCACTGCTCAACAGACACACAAATGAAGGAATTTTGAACCGCATTGTTACCTGCGATGAAAAATGGATTCTGTTTGATAACCGCAAGCGCTCAGCAAGTTGGTTGGATCCTGGTTCAGCACCTAAACAATGCCCTAAACGAAAACTTACCCCTAGAAAAGTGATGGTCACTGTTTGGTGGTCTAGCGCCGGTGTGATTCATCACAGCTTCTTACCAAACGGGGTGAGCATTACTGCAGATGTGTACTGTGAAGAACTGAGCACAATGATGGAGAAGCTGGCGCATCTCCAACCAGCATTGGTCAATCGCTCGTCTCCGCTGCTCCTGCACGACAACGCGCGACCTCATACTGCACAGCAGACGGTCTCCAAGTTGCAAGAACTGGGGTTGGAAGCTCTCCGTCATCCGCCCTACTCACCAGACCTTGCGCCTACAGACTACTACTTTTTCCAGAATTTGGATAATTTCTTGGCGGGAAAAAAATTCAATACCCGAGAGGCAGTACAAAATGCCTTTGAAGAATTTGTTGCCTCCCGTCCAGCTGATTTCTTTAAGAAGGGCATCAATAAACTGCCACTGCGATGGCAAAGATGCATTTATTGCATGGGTGATTACTTCGATTAATACAAATAAAAAAATTCATGAAAAAAATTCGTTTAAATTTTTTCATACAAAACGGCAATTTCATAGGTAAAGACCTATTACTTTATCAGGCCCTGTTGTGACCCTGGCCACAGTTGAAAATCAGCACTACAGTCATCTGTGGCAGAATGCTGAACTGTGGCCTTTTAGTCACAAAGGTGCTTAGTATGGGTACCACATCGAATATGTGCATAAAATTATGGATTATAGAAAAATGTATTAATTGTTATTTATAAGTATCAAAATTCTTTTTATGTATTCTTCCGTGTGTTGTACCCCTATTACTTAATTTATACTGATGTACCTTGTGTCTAATAAATATATATTCTTCATTCTTCTCCTCAATGGACTTTTACAAAACCTACAGGATGTTATGGCTGTTATTCTTATTATGCAGGAAACCCCACAGCTAAAGTGTAAAGTACACTTGTGTCAAAAGGACACAGTCTGTATAACCAAAATATTCCAGTACCTGATAAACTTTTGAAGGCTTAAATATCATAAAACTATGTAAATCAGTATTATGGTTCTATTTATGCCTCTAAATGTTAGGGTATCCTGTCTTGGTGCATTATATTCACCTCTAATTCTAGTTTGAAATGAAATGAAATGTATTTATTTGCTTAGAATGTAGGTTAACAATTTAGGTCTTATATTTAAAAACAGCGCCTGCCTTGTACATTCTACCTTTCGGCATGCAAAATTTCAAAATAAACAAAATATACAAAATAAACAAAATATGACACACAGCAATTGAAAAGATTTTTTTTTGGAAAATTGTGTTCTTATAACTAACAGTATAAAATATTCTTATAATAATTGTATTTGAAATTACTATTGGCAAATGAATCAAGATGTCATGATAAATAAAAATAATGTCATTACAATATAAAACAAAGACAAAATAATAACTAAAGTATAATTAGCTAGGCATAGGAGTAATATTATCAGATTGTATTATCATTTAAAAATTCTGTCACCGAATAATAACATTTGTCAATTCAATAAGCATTAATGAAAGTCGCCGTTTGAATATTCTAGTGGGTTGTTCTTTAATGCTATTTGGTAATTTATTAAAGATAGTAATCGCCATGCAAAAAATGCTCTTTTTTAATAATGCCGTTTTAAAACTCCCTGTCTGTAATAGGTTTTTGTACTGTAAGTTTAATGGTATCCCAGGTTAAATATGTACAATTTACCATTATAAAATGATATTCTGGATGGTATTTTCTAAACAAACAATTCACAGCATATAGCTTAGCAAAATTTTATTGTTTATTTTATTAGTTACACAAAACAGTTACACATTAAAATTTTAGGTAATTACAAGTAATTGATAAAATGTAGTAAACATGTTACTCACATCAGTGATAGTTATATGAAATATTATTCAGTACTAGCTGTGCCCTGCGCTGCGGTTTTACCCACATTGAACTTTAAATATTATCACAGCTCCTCCCCCTTAGGTAATAGCGTGATAATATGTAGCCTATATGTTGACCCGACCTCTAAGTAATATTCTTGCAAAATTTGAAATAAATCAAAGCAGTACTTTTTGGGTTTAGCCCAGACATACATACAGACAAACAGAAAAACAGACAAAAATTCGAAAAACTATATTTTTGGCTTCAATATTGACTGTAGATCACACTACAAGTATTGTTTAAAAAAAATATTCAATGTACAGTTTTGACTTCCCTACAATTTTATTATATGTATAGATAAGATTTCATATAACTATACTTTCGTGGACACTGGTGTGGGTTACATGTAAACTACATTTTATGCCTGCAAATTTTTATAAAGAATGTCAAGAGGTAGTCTAGAAAAGCCATTTCTTAAGTATGTAGTACTATTTATTTCATAATCTGACTACAAAGAAACAAATGAGAAAGAGTATTCAACAAATTGTATGAAAGTTGAACTTTATTATAGAGTTCAGACAATTTGAATGGACAATGATAACTTTCACAATTTTTCTTCTTTGGTACCACCTAATTCACAATGTTGTGCTGCAACAACTTTCTAAATTAAAAAGTTAAATGATAATAAAACTGAGTTTCTTTTTTAGAGTCTTGTACCTGGAGATAAATATTTATACAATTGAAGTGTTATTTATCACATAAACTATTCAAAAGGCGATACACCTATATGGTAGATAAAGTAAAAAAAAAAACATTATAACTTAAAATTAATGGAAGATATACACCATAAACTGACAACTTTATCAAATGCATCTAGATTTGTTTATTACTCTACAAACAGATCAAGGCTTTAACATAGGTCATGGTCACTCCAAACCAGTTTCTGGAAATGTTTTATTGTTTTTTTGGGCAGTCACCTGCCTCATACAAGTTATAACAAAATTACTTTTAAATTAAATATAGCTATTACTAAAAATACAGATAGCTTTACAGGGAACTATATTTACAATACGCTATTTCCGAAATAAACTGTCTTTTGACGTCTAATACATTGTTTACCAGTCGATAGCCGGGCCAAGGTTGCAAACCCTGCCCTGTGTCCTAATTCTTATTATGACGTCATTGGGACACTCCCTGCGAGCATCATTAGTCTATTACTACTAAATAGGAACTATTACTCACTTGAAACACCATTTTCTAGAGTTGACGTAGCGCAAGATCAAAAAAAGACGACCACAGCGAAGTAGGCCGCAATGAAATAATTACGGTAGATATACCACAGGAGCACTAATACACGTACAATATCTGCAAATATAATCCGAGAGTGTATTGAACGTTCACTTAATATTATAAAGTATTATTCGTAACATAGGTAAATGTAAAATAATAGATTACATGGATCGAGATAACCACCCACACGAAAACTTTGAATCAGACTGACAGTTCTAGAGTTGTACGCATATGACTAACCGTTATGTCCTATCGTTCTAGTGATGTGCCCGCCAGTAGTCGAGTTTTCTATGGACTAAATTATTATAATACAAAATAATAGTAAACTTACGGATAAGATGCACCATCCAAGCAGCCGCAGCAGACAAATACGTCTGGATCGTCCTCTCCCTTAAGCACCGTTAAACAAAAGTCTTAGACGACAGGTAACATTGTCCCTAATCTAATTTATCCATGGAGGTCTTCAGAAGCTGCTCGCCTGAATTTACAGGCCAATGGAGGCACCTAGACTGATTTTAAATGTTATTATCAACATTATCAGACGTAGAAGTCGGCCTGAGGGCTGAAGGAATAGATCTACTAAACGTGCAGGAGTGCCATGACCTTCATACTGCATTTGCCATGAGTGGAAATTATGGCATATAATGCCTACCTCAAAATTATGGACAATCCATATTTATCCATTGTAGAAATCTTTTGGGAGGCTTATTTGTCCTGCGGTGGACGTCATTCAGCTGAGATGACTCATATATGGCTCAGATACCGACTAAGATAATATATGTACATACTTATATAAATTATCGCGATATTAACAACATACGGAAGAGATTGATTAAGGACCTAGTAAGTAGCCATACTTTTTTTTTTTTTTTTTTTTTTTTATTTATTCGGGAAAACAAACAGATATACATTGAGCATTAGGTACTTAATTCTAAACATATAATTTTATGAAATGTATTTCCAACCACATTTTCCACAGGTTGCGATAATAATATTTAAGAAATATAAACCAGAGGCACAACAAGTATTATAGCCTAGTATTATCATGCAAGCACATTGCACTTATAAGGAAAATTTAAAAGGAATTCAAGATTTATAGAAGCTATTGTATTTAACTTTTATAACATGATGCAAAGCAAAGCGTAATTCTAAACAGTAGAAACAAAGCTGTTTGATAGCACCTATGTCCTCCGTAAGGTTGTTAGCAAAGGAAACCTAAATTTGATCTAGCGGTGAATATCGTTCATAGCTTAATAGCAGAGCGCCTTCCCTGGAATGCAGGATGCTCGTTCGATTCCCACTTTTAAATTTAAATTTACGTACGCTATCCATTGCGAATAACTATAATTCGATAGTTTGGAAGGTGTTCTCAATATAGTATGATTTTTCAGATGTATCAGTGAGCATACCTACATATATCTCGGTGATATTTCTAAAAACAACGCTGATAGATAGCATCTACATTCTCCGTAAGAATGTTAGCAGGGATATCCTTCATATCCTAAACTTAACCCACCATTGCCTAGCTAAACGATAGAGCAGCTACCCCGGATTGGTAGGGGTGCTAGTTGAGACCCACTTGACGATTTTATGAATTTCCGTTGAGTTTATATTACGTATTGGTAAGAAAAATGAATACTTAATAGCTCATGAACATTATTATGGCAAGAAATTTAAAGTAATACTTTGACAAATACAAGCTAGCTAAATATCACTGCTATTATAAAATATTTTTTTTTTTCATACAATACGTGTACCTAAATAGTTATTCATGAAACTAGAAATAATACTATAATAATGTATACTTAATTATATTACTACAAACATGTTCTGTGTATTTACAAGCGCTTTTTTAAAGTCTACGTGAATAAAAGCCTTTGTTATTTTATTATTTAATAATAAATACTCGCATAATAGAAGAAGTCACAGATAAAAAAACTAGCCAAAAAAATGCTAAAACTAGTTACTATTGGGAAAGGATAAATTTATTGTCACTAATATATTCGAATAAAAGAGTCATAAACTCATAATATCTTGATCTTATGAGAGTCGCTGGAACCCGCTGGATATCGCAAGACCGACAATTGTGGAGATTTTGGCTTTGTCCAGCAGTGGACGTCTTTCGGCTGATGAAACCCATAATACCTCTATAGGTTTATGGGTTTCATCAGCCGAAAGACGTCCACTGCTGGACAAAGCCAAAAGTAGCTGTAGTATCTATAATAATATAGTAGCTTTTTCTTTTAATGCACCTTTACTTACAGGGACATTAAATATAAGCCAAATAAAATAACTTTTGGTTGCTGGATGTCAAGAAATCGAAAACAATTTATTACCTACTTTTGGTTATAAAGAATTCATCTGCATAGTATTGATATCAACTTAGCATTCTAATGTGTAATCTACCTAAGTAAGTGAGATAGGGTTGTTTGCAAAGGCTAGCCTCGCCATTAGACATTTACTACTAAGGTAGTATGTTAAACGGTAAAACAGTTATAAAATTAATAGTAAATCATAATATTTATTTAATAAATTCTAATTTTAATCATTCTCAGAAATAATTTTTTAATCTTCTGCTTATATTTTAATGAAAAAGTAACTTGTTTTAAAGAACACAGTACAATACTACAATTCAAACTTACGCGAGAAGCTAACATAGTGAAAAATAAATAAATTTCACAATAAAGTAAAATGAAACCAATTATAGAGTATCACTGCATATATTTTATTCAAAAAATAACTTATTTTAAAAACTACGGTATACAATATTATCATTAAAACTTACGCGAGAGTCTAACCTAGTTAAAATCACGTACTTAATTAAATTACCTTGAGCTACCCGATACAATTTTTCACTAATGTACAATATGTAGTTAAAAAAAGAATACTACAGTTCCCATAACATATAATCGCCTTCACAACCAGACGTCTTAAACTGTGGTAGTGATCAATAGTAAAGAGTTGTCCCTAGATACTTTCTGATATCTGGTCTTTCCAAGTTGCTCCAACGAATTAATGGAGTCCCCACCAAATTGAAGGCAATTATATTTTAAGAACTATGTGAACGCGGCCTAATGTACAGATGCCAGCACATCAAGCTACCCAATTTCCCCAATTGAAAGTGAATCTTATAATTTTGTGATAAAGTTCAAAATCCATTAATAAATTTGACAGATTGGGGTAGCTGGATGTGCTGGCGTCTGTACATATAGCTATAAGCCGCGCAAATAATAGATCTGAAATGGCGGCGGGTAATGATGGTACGGTTGGAAAAACAAGTTCTCAAAGATCGATTTCTATTTTTCCTACTGACTTGTTTTCGTTATAAATTATTATTTTTATTAATTAAGTAATGATACTAGTAATAATGACAAAAATATTGATAAAACAAATAACGAGTAAGGCGCCATTTTCAAATCTATTCTTTATCTGCGGTGGTTATAGATAGATAAATAATAAAACTAGTAATGGTATCTAAACATGATCTAATACTAGAAACTACGAGATAATACTAGAAACTAGAACCAATACTATACTATTACTTAAGTGCCGAAATTACACGTTTTATAGAGGACAATATTGTCTCTATTCTACCATTTACAAAATCATCAAATATACAGTATTTCCGCCATAAAATGTAGTTAAATATTTAAAATCAATGTGTAATTATTTGTGAGTATCTATAACGTTATCGTACGAATATCTGAATATATACGAATAATATACAAAATATTCTGAATATATACGAAACGAATAATAAATAAATATATTGGGACAACTAACACACTGCCATCTGATGCCAAACTATGACAACCAGACAACTTACATATTTCTAAATACATACATATCATAGATAAATGACACCCAGACACAGAACAAATAATCGTTTCTGGAAGATTGTTCCTGGGTGGGGATCGAACCCACGACCTCTGGCTTAGCAGTCAGAGTCACTAACCAATAGACCAACACGCTATTTTATGCAATAGGTACAGGCAGGGTTGCCTTACGAGGAGATGAGTATAGTATATATCAATAGTACATAAAGTTTAGGTATATATAGTAGAGTAGTGAGTTATATCATGAGTGCAATGAATTTTTGTGTGTAGTTTTTCAATATTTTTTATTTAAGTAAGTATAATAAACCGTTAATTTAAGTTTTCATTTAGGTGCAGCGCAGACTACAGATTATCCGTGACGCACTTTTTAGTCTGTGAAAATAGAAGCCATGCAATTATATGCAGTAACGCACACGACGCGCAAAAAGTCCGGCGCACATAAAATCCGTGTAAATTCGGGCAGACCGCACCGCGCCGCGCCGCGCCGATCGGCACAAAGTGTGAAAAAAATTGAACGTTTGCTTCAACGCGCGCTAACGCAGACGGCGCACACTTTCTTTAGTCGGCAATCTGCATTTGCTAGGGGTGGACGTAACGCACGCGATCTATTATTATCATGGCGCGAGAGGTCGATGTAACGATGTTAATTCAAGAAATACAAAACAGACCAGCAATTTATGATACTTCTAAGGCAGAATATCATGATAGACATTTAAAAAGAAAAATGTGGGAAGAAGTGTGCTGTTATGTTTATTCCGCTCCTGTTTGAGACCAAGCTTCTAAGGAGCTGTCAAAATGTATGCCTATGGGTAGGGTTGTCACAGTCTCGGATGTTGTTTTTCAGAATTGTACGTTTAGTATGGAACTGTCCTTTCAGTAATCTTTCCGAAAGTATAGGATGTACCCAAAATTCGAATTCGCGATCTCTGCACGATTTCCATAGCGGTATATAAGGTGATGATATAAGGTGAACAAAATAGTAGGTATACAGTGCTATTGCAATTTATATTATCTAATCTATACAGGGCCACTTCTAAAACACCAACAACCTAGCAGTAAACACCATTAGCAAGAACTTTTGATAATATGTAATATTTTATTTTCATAGCAAAATAAGTAGGTATTAATTTAATTTCCCGTTTGAATGTTTATAACTCTACGACCATCGCAAAGACGCGACGCGCGCGCGAGCTTAGCGTCGTCCTTTCGTTTATGAATGATCCATAGACCTAAAAATGTCAGGACAGTACAACAAAATCTTTTAAAATAATTTTTTACATGTAATCAGTTATGTCCGAACTCTTAGAACAGTTGTGGCTTATGATGTTAGCAATCCAGTCCTGCTAAGTTGTTGATGTTTTACAAATACCCCTGTATAGCATTGAAGCGGCATTTGATATTCATTTAAATTACTTAACGAGGTGAACCTTCTGTATGTAAAGTAGGGCCCATTTAATAGATCCCATTTGACACTTCACATTATTATTATTATAATTAGGTACCAAATAAGGTCATTTTACAATTCACTTTACATTAACTGACAGATGTCTAATGTGATCTATTAAATTGGCCCTACTATAGTAATATTTTATTCTATAGTGTAGTGTAAAACTATTACATAAAAATAAGCAGTACTAACAAATTCATAAACAAACTAAAAACATCTTGACAAACAAATGTTATTATAACCTTAATGATATCCTAAATTATAATAATCTTACTCAATCGAAAATTTAACCTATTCAATTTATTTACTGACATTTACCACATATAAAAAGAAAAACCCTATTGACATATTGTAATTCTAAGTTAGGTACTATTAAAATTCTAGTTCTTTATAAAATCACATATCTGATAATTAGATATACTACCTACTTTTTGATTACCTAAGTTAACTGTTTTAAGTTACAAACGCCTCCTTTGCCAGCTTTTAGTGGAACATATTTTAATTATTATCTATGATCATGTAATACCCAAAATGCACTGAAATTTAAAAAAGATTTGAATTGATTATAACCTGTTATCGGCTTATAACACGAGTTTTTAATAACAGCTGTTTTATATACCATAACATTTATTGATACCATTCTTAATAAGAATCTCAAGTAATTCTATTTAATCTAGGATATAATATGTCGTCCCATTTAAATCCCCGTCCCCATTTAAATATATTAATATACTTATAAAAATATCTACGCTATGAATATTTATAAAACGAAAATCACGTCGAATCGAATCTTCACATGAGTGGGTGTGACATGCGTCCATGTTGCACCCACTCAAGTGAAGATTGAGATTCTGCACTCTAAGTTGTAGACAACTAGATTTATCTAAAGTAGATGTATCGTGGATCTTTGGGGCCTTTTAAGACTCCTACACACAATGCTGGGATGAAAGCTAAAGCGGCCCAATGTCTGGAGATAAATATTTCAGTATAGAAATAGACAGTACGGAAACTACTTACAAACGGTCGAAACGGCACTCTCACACAAACATGCGCAACGTCAAGACCCCTAAGCGGTTGTCGCGGTGCTGTCAGTAGTGAGTGCCGCGTCAAAACGAGTGGTCGCGTATAAGTTTATCTCCGAAATCATTCCATAAATCTACGTGCGTATTGCGTAGTATACCTATAAGAACTGAAGCTTTCGTATTTTAAACGTCCTGCTGAATTATAAAACAAATATGTTTTAATAAAAAATAATAATAGGTATCTACAACATGAAAAGTTACAACCCTACAGCTTCAATAGAGCGTAGGTAATTATTAATTAGAAAGGTTCTCGAGTGGCGACCATGAACCGGAAGACGCAGCGTGGGCAGGCCCCTTACAAGATGGACCGATGATCTTGTGCGGGTCGCTGGAAACTGCTGGATGTGAATAGCGCAAGACCGGCAATTGTGGAGATCTTTGGGGGAGGCCTTTGTGCAGCAGTGGACGTCTATCGGCTGATATGATGACGATGAATTATTTCATCTAGGCTTCGTAACCTTACTGTCCATATTTATACTGTGAACATATGATCCCCATGGAATTTAGCGGCTAGCACTTCTACAGTTTATACTCTATGGGTGTCACGCTTTGTGTATGTCGTAGTTCTTTAAATCACTGCCACAAGACGAGGCGATAGTTTGGATCCACGTTGTCAACATAGTACCCATTCATGTATTGGATATGGAGAGCATCAATAACCTGAAACATTCAAATTAACTAGATTAGAATTAGTATCTAATACTAATAATCGTACTGCACCTCAACAGATTTTCAAAGACACAGCAGTACCTGTGAGTCTATCTGGATTCAAAAAAATCGGACAAGCCTTGGAGGAATAATCACCGAAAAAAACAAATGAAATAATTGTCAAAGTATAGACATTGCTTAACTACACTCAGCTCGATATTTCCTATTAGCAGAATGCCTTCCAGTCTTAGTAAACTTATTTTGATTAAGGAAATAAACCTCTGGTTCGGCGTAGGTACTCTACAATAATTATTTCTGTGGCCCATTGATAGGAAAAGATAAATAATTATCCTGCGGGAATCGATCCCGATGCTACTCTGCGCAGTGCGCACTAACTCAATAAAGGTGCTTAACTGCCTCGTTAGACTAGCGGAGCGTGATAAAAACCGCAGATAACAAGGTCCTGGGTTCAAATCCCGTGTCGACCCTAAAAGTGATTTTGGGACATTTCTGTAAGAAAAATTCTCAGTGCCAGCCAGAAGCTTGAGAGATCGTGGTATTACACACGTCGGTGCCTCTGAAAGCACGTGAAGTTTAACGGTCGTGTCTCTTGTGTTCTCATTAAATAATGTGACAGATAGAATAGAAAGTGCCCCAGTGTTTGCGCACGCACTTGTGAACCAAAATATGTCCCGCGCAGATGGCCATAGTCTCTATGGGGACTGGCTGACAGGACATTATAAGGGTACTTTACCAGCAGAAATGTGATATGCTACGTTGCTATGGAAACGTTTGATATCCAACAATAATATTCATTAGTCCATATAGCCTATCCCTGGTGCAAACGGGTCCAACTAACCTATGTTTTATATGGATGAATGTGTGCTCTGGATTAGTGGTATGGATAGTCACAACTATACGTGGTGCGTCTATAAGCGTGCCTTCCCTACTTTTGAGACATCGCAGACCTCAAACTGCGCATCGTCCTCGCACAGCTTCCTAGTATCGGCGCATGTTCATAGCACATCTTACTCGCCCCACTGTACAGCTTAGCATCAGTGTAAACCAGTGTTTTTCAAGCTTCTATAGGGAAGTTGTAAAAGGTTAGGAAATCTAGTCATAGTCTCAGAAACGCTTTTTCTTTAATAGAATTTACCATTTTTATAATAATATTTAGAACTTGACTGTATGCCTGTGGCAAGAATTTACCCGCAAGAGCGTGGCGATGGAGAAAGCTATGCGTCAATGGGGGTTTGCATTTGTTCTTCCAGTCTAGCAATAATACCACTGTTCACACCAGTCATGGCTTTTGCTCCGTCACAACGAATAGCAATACATTTCTTTTCCCAATAGATATTCATATTTTGCGTAGGTTCAGGAAACATACTTTGGCTGACGTGATGATGAAAAGACATGGAAAAAAAGCGGGTAAAAAAACGGGTCGCGATAATATTTTTTCATATTAAAGAGGCCGCATCATGAAAAAGGTTGAAAAACACTGGTGTAAACGATCACGTTTTAGCTTACCTTTCACATCTTCGCAGCATAGCTCATCTCTGGTGGAAAAGCAGCCTTAAACGACAACTCACGCATGCTTAGTTTAAATTAATGCAAACTACTACCTACTACATTCCTTCTATCGCAATCTAAATTGAAACAAAGCCTTGTATTTGAATAACTAGCGGTACCCCGCGATTTTATCCGCGTTATACTTTATAAATTATCACAGCTCCTCCCCCGTAGGTGATGGCGTCATATTATGTAGCCTGTATGTTGACCCGGCCTCTTAGTAATATTCATGCAAAAGTTGAAGTAAATCCATGAGTACTTTTTGAGTTAAACCCGGACATACATACAGACACACAGACAAAAATTCTAAAAACTATATTTTTGGCTTCGATTTTGATTGAAGATCACGCCCAAGTATCCTTTTTAAAAAATATTTAATGTACAGTTTTCACTTTCGTACGATTTTATTATAATGTATAGATATAAGATATTTCAGGATTGCAATGGCAATTATTGACGATCCTATTGTCATTTGCCACCATAAAGTTAGTTCACCTAGGTATACTAACTTTATGTTTGTCATAATGGAACATAGTAACGGGTAATTCACGTAATTAATTTTATGTTTGATTCGGCCAACCGTTTCAACTTCTTCAGGAAGTCATCTTCAGGTCGAATGCAACCCGCACCATGTCGCGTCCCGTCTCGCACGAGTGCGGCGTCGAATATATAGTAGTAGTTATGTATACATAAATAGACTCACGCCTGTTTCCCAGAGGGGTAGGCAAAGACAACGGATTTCCATTTGTCACGATCTTTGCACAGGTCTTTTGCCTCGATTACTGTCATTATATTCTTCATACATGCTCGCCGGTTTAGGGTACTTCTGACCTGCCCTTTCTTAAGAACGTCTTAGTTATATATAGTGGAATTAATTACGTGAGTTACCATCTTTCATTATGTTAGCACCTCACGTCAGTTTTAATAATAATATTTTATACATACATAGACTCACGTCTGTTTCCCAGTGGGGTAGGCAGAGACAACGGATTTCCATTTGTCACGATCTTTGCATACTTCTTTTGCCTCGATTACTGACATTATATTCTTCATACATGCCCGCCGGTTTATTTAATATTTATATAATATTTTATGTTTGTCACTAACTAGATTATCTGATTAAATTTTACTGGAGATCGCACTTGTTCCAAATTCGATCATTACTAAGGTTCTATTTTCAAAGACATTACACAAATTACTTAATGCTTATTAGTTATATTAAAAAAATTGCTTTCCGCACTCTATCTTCATATGAATTTTAACTGTTCCAAATTTCATATTCCTCCGTTCGCGCAATTTTCGTAAAAAGGGGTACTTACAAGTTTTTGCATCTTCATACATCGTTTTGATCGGATGCATTAATCGGACAATGGTATAATAGTTATCACCTCATTTTGAACTTTATTGTATTGTAATAAAACCTAAAACCAATTAATTAAAGCTTGCATTAGTGAACAAAACATTTTAGTTATATGTGACGATAATAATCACCGAATTTATGTTCCTAGCATCGGGATTATTATTGGAACAAAGTTCCTTATCGCGCGTTGTGGGCTAGACGGAAAAAAAATCTCACAAAAAGTTGTCACGACACTTTTTGCAGCTGTGCGGCGTGCGCATGTTTCTCTGTCTCTCTCTCTCTGTCTCTTATAGAAAACAAGCCAGATATTTTCATTTCTATTTCGCATTGAACAGTGTGGTGTCGCGACGATTATTTTTGTTGAGTGTATACAGGTTTTTTGTACATAATAAATAATAAGAAATAACTTCGTTCCATCCGGGTGTCCCTTGACACCTCTCAAGTTTTTTATTGTTGCTTGAGTAACTTATAAGTGTACCTCACCATAGATACCTCAGTTACTGCACTTAAAAAATATCGGGCAGCACATATTGTCGGTGGAGTTTTGGCGCCAACGCGGAAAAAGAAGCATCGCAACTGTTTCATTTTCAAAAACTGGTGTAAATTCGAGTTTACGTTACGTTTCGGTAAAATTGTGAAGGCATATATTGATTGAATAAAATAAATTAATTTAGATATGTTTTTAATGTTATTAATATTTTACAGTCTTCAATTTTTCTTACATATACATACAAAAATGATTTCTACATACATTCAAAATTATATTTTCCTTTAATAAAATACATTTCCTACCTACTTAGCTATTTGTTATTTAACATACCTTCCTCTTAACTTATATTTTGAAACATTATGGAATGTACAACGTGTAACACACTCCATTTTGTAGAACTTACAGAATATATGAAAAAAAAAACGCACTTTGTATGAATAGCCAAAATTAACTATTTTCGCAAACAGATATTCTACAATTTGGTTAAAGTGTAGCTGCAACATTTTTACTCTATCCAACATCTCCTGGTTTCGGTAAGAAATCAGATACTGGTCGCTTGCCCATGCGCATGCGTGGGCATACCGTAGGCAAGCGACGAAATAGCAAAAGGGCGCTGATGTGAAAGATAAATTGATTTAATATATATTTTTTTGTATTTGTCTTTGTCCAGCAGTGGACATCTTTCGGCTGATGATGACGATGTATTTATTATAGCTTTTGGCACTCCATCCACGTGTTCAACTTAAAACTAATACAATAATTACCTGCATTGTGAACATGTAATGATAATACAACATTTTAAATATTCGCTAAACTAAACAACTAAATATATTTTTGAGCTTTTGACAGCTGTCAGTTTAGTCAAATTCACTTGAACAATCATATTATCTCTTAGAAACAGACAATGTCAATTAATATTTGAATGACGAAAACATAAGTGATTCGTTCTTATAAGTAAAGGCTATTATATTTTAAATGAATAATAATTTAAAAAAAAAACAATAATTTATAAATTATTTAGTAAAACTTAAGTTATTAAATAACCTACACAAATAAAATACACCGAACCCATTGCAATATCAAAGAAAATAACAATAAAGGCCTTAATTGTTTTGAACCATGAGTATAAAACAATACCGTTCGTTTAATCACAAACTATATGTAGATTTTGTAGACATTCTATTAATTAATAAGTACTGCTTTAAAACATAGAACCAGCTACAACTTGTATATATATATCAATAATATTATTATTTGCAAATTAGAAAGTGTTTTAAACCGATTTAAAAATAAAACAGTTTTGTAGCATTATTCGAAATGCAAAGCGTAGATAAATCTTAATATAATCTAATCTCAAAAATAGGAAATCATAAATTTTATCGTCCGGCGGGTCTCGAACCAGTACTCTCTACTAATCCGAGGCAGATCTAACCCTTCCCTTGCTAACACACTTTCGGGCCCGGCGGACGATTAAATTGGTCATTTCCCATTTTTGAAAAAATAATAATAACAAAATCGGGTCGCCAACAATGTAAAAATAACGTACAAAAGTCAATTCTTGATGTCGGTATTTTTTATTATTATATAAATCAAAAAACAATGGCAAGAAGTATCATCTATGTACGTACCGCAGTTTATCGGTTACGTTTAAATTAATGACATCAAGTGTCAAATAACTCAATTATTGACAGATGTCAAATACTGAGAAATTACAACATATCCCATATATAACACACCCGAATTGTTTATTAGCAGGATACCCTTATTGCCGGCTATTACTAACATACAGAAAACATACTTTGTTGACTAATCAGTTTAGCACCTCAAAAACCTTTGTTAGACCTTAAAAATAAATTTACGTGAATATTCTTAAAAACATAAAAAGAACTACTAGCACATGCCCTGTATGCGATTGGTTTTACGGAATACCAATTGAGATTTTGTTAGCCCGTTTATAAAGTCATAGCCAAGAGATGTTCAAGGCAGTCAATTGTTAACTTTTTTTGTTGTCTATGCTTAGATCCATTTATTTAGCATCTATGGATTTTAGTCTAATAAGTAAGCGTTGGTACACAGCAAAGCCGCTTGGGGACTTGGTGAGCTGCACGACTAGTTTTTCTTAAACCTCAGGCAGCAGTCTCTCAAGAGGTTATGTCCTAACTTGGCACTCTATATTGTATTTGATTATAACAATAAATAATAATAACGTCCTCCTAGCCGAATTTTGGGCACGGCGGCCAGTCATATCTGCGCGAGACATATTATAGTGCACAAGTGTGTGCGCAAACACAGGAGCACTTTCTTTTCCATCACTCTTATGATCCGATGGGTCGCCTGGCGACACGACCGGAAAGAGGTTAGGTACAGGACCGATGGCTTTACGTGCTCTCCGAGGTACGGGGGTGTAATACCGCCAGCTCCGAGACTTCGGGCTGATGCTGAGAATTTTTTTACACAAGTCCCAAAATCACTTTTGGCCCGACCCGGGATTTGAACTAAGGACTTCTCTGCGGGTTCACACGCTACCGCTAGACCAACAAGGCAGTCAATAATAATATTTGATTATACCTAGATATGACCGATGAGATGAGAGAAAATACATTTATTTTCTATGGTTGTATCATTATGAATACTATTGTATGCCACCGTAATAGGGTATCAAATGGCATGGCTGGCGCCTTTAAACGTACCAGTTTAGTTTAGCATCGAACTGTATAAAAGAGAGCTATACAAGGTGTAACATGAATAGTGGACATAACTTAAAAATTTGATTTGGATATGAAACTGAACAACTTGTAGCATATCAAAGTCCAAAATACACAAAAAGTAAAAAAAATATTAACTTCCCATACTAGTTGTCTTTTTAAAGACAACGGCCGCACTAGGGAAATAAATCCCTGTGTCGCAGGGTACTTTACAAACATATCATTGACGGATACATTGTACAGCCCCAGCACATCCAGCTACCCCAATCTGTCAAATTTCTTTTATAGATTTTCAAGTTTATCACTTAGACATAAGGTTCACTTTCAATTGACGAATCTTGACAGATTGGGGTAGCTTGATGTGCTGGCGTCTGTACATCCAGACTCAGAACAACTACTTATGGGTCACACAAATAGTTGTCTTATGCGGGAATCAAACCCGAGATACTAAGTGGCGAGGAGATTGTATTAACCGCTGCGCACGTGCAGTCAATTCTGAAGCATAATAATAATAATATCCTAGGACATTATTTTCACACGGCTCTCTGATCCCAAACTAAGCAGAGCTTGTACTATTGAAACAAGATAACTGTTGTAAGTACTACATATTATACTTATTTTATTTCAAACAGACATGTTCATGCACACAAATATCTGACCTGGATGGGAACCGAACCCACGACCTCCGGCGTAAAAGCAAGCATTTACCAACCACGCCAACAGGCACAAATTGGTCTTCTTCTAATTATTAAGTTTCATAGATAGCACTATTACTGTACACCTTGTATATTTGTGTGTGATTATCACAGGCCTGCAGCTGTATGACGTCACCGTAATATGGTCGTGACGTCAATTCTCTATGGTTACCATCTTCTACGCCAGTGTTTTCTTTTAACGCCAGATGACAGGGACTGGGGAAGAAACTTTATTGTCAGACTACCCTCAGATTACATAAAAATATTATTTTAATTTTGTTCATGCTTTTAAATAATTGTATGCACTATTAAATTGTGATCAGGTCACATTGTGAGATTAATTCGGCTATAATAGTCACAAAATCATGCTTTTTAGAGTTAAGCAATATTCCGTGCCTTAATCAAAACAGTAAATGATTTTATATAATTATATAACGAATATTTAGACTGGCCTTTTTGGTCTAGTGGTTAGCGGCTCTGTCTGACCTAGAAGTCTTGGGTTTGATCCCCGCCCAGGACAACTCTTTGTGTGATGAGCAAAAATATTTGTCCTGTGTCTGGGTGTAATTCTTCTATAATATGTATGTTATATATAAGTACGTTTGTCAGTTTTCTGGTTGCCACACACATAGGCTCTGATAGTTAGGGATCAGTTGTCAGGACAACTGACACACTGCCATCTGATCCCAAACTAAGCAGAGCCTATACTATGGCAACCAGACAACTGATAAAATACTTATATATTATTGAATAAATTACACCCAGGCAAAGAACATAGAATCGTGCTGATCACACAAAAACAATTTGTCCAGGGTGGGAATCGAACCCACAACCTCTGCCCTAGCAACCACTAGACCGACATGCCAGTCAACGCCCATAAAAAAGTATATGCCCATAAAAAAATACACTGACTTGATAACGTACTTCTTTTTAAGTCAGTTACGAATAGAGTAAAAAGTCAATTCAATCCCTGATTATAATTTAAAATATGTAGCTATAATTAAAAAAAAATATTCTGTTAATACATGCGCCTTAAATCCCTGTCATGCAACGTGATCAAATAAACAGCTATACATACATAACCTTTTATCCATAAACGCTAGTGGAATAACCAAATATATGTAAAATAAATATGTAAAAATCAAGGTTTTGGTTGAATAAATCGGCTGTCACCGCAGACGAAGGTTCACTAACCCTGAGAAAAATTTAATTGAAGATTCTTAAATAATAATAATATTAATAGCAGCGCTATATAGTCCAAACTAAGCAAAGCTATACTATACAACGGATAAAAATACTTGTATACTTTTTTCGTAAATAAATACACGTGCAATATATAGAGAATACGCTCAAACCCAGGCAAATAAGTTCATAAACATTTGTCTTGTACGAGGATCCAACCAGCAATCTTCGGATCAGAAGGCTGATTCACTACCAACTGAACCATGTCACATCGGTCGTCAAAAAGAAACAAAGGTGAATAAAACATTATTTACTTAACACGAATAAAAAATATTTTCAAAAGTATTTACATTTAAATTCATAATTACTGATAATTTAATATTAATAATTAATTAATAACTTATAACAATGCCTTTATTTTAAAATTAACTACTGAGATCACACAGTACTTTAACACGAAAAATTCCACATATAGTCGGTAAAACTAAATTAATGATTTAGATAATATTATTATTATTGCTATAGAATAATCATGGCCCAAATGCATATTTTATACAAACGTTTGTTTAGAAGTTAAATATTTTTTTAATTGAGATTCTAGCACGTTTTAAACTTGGGAGAAACGGCTCTCTTGTGACACATTAGGAAATGAACCCACCGGGCTTCCGTAGCTTGCTGCAACCATTCGGCTTCCGCCCACACTTCAATCCAATTTGACTTAAGGCTGTTTTAAAGTCGAAGGCGATTTTAGTCGAAGGTGCTTTTAAGGCCGAAGGCGATTTTAAGGCTGAAGGAGATTTCAAGGCGGACGTTGATTTAAGGCCGAAGGCGATTTTAAGGCTGAAGGAGATTTCAAGGCGGACGTTGATTTTAAGGCCGAAGACGATTTTAAGGCCAAAGGAGAGTTTGAGGCCGAAAGCGACTTTAAGGCTGAAGGCGATTTCAAGGCGGACGTTGATTTTAAGGCCGAAGGTGATTTTAAGGTTAGGTGCGTTTTAAAAGCCTAAGACGATTATAGGGTCAAAGCCGAACTTACTTATTTAGACAGTATTTACACACGGCCATCTGATCCCAAACTAATCAGAGCTTGTACTAAGGAAACCAGATAATTGATATATACTTTTATTTTGTAAATACATATTTATATAGATAATTACACCCAGACTCAGGACAAACAGACATGTTCACACACACAAATAATTATCCTGGGTGGGAATTGAACCAACGACCTGCGGGGTGAAAGGCAAGTATCTTGCCAATCACGCCAACAGGCCCGTTAATTAAAGTTTAGGTTAAATAAAATTATGAGATATATAAAAAAATAAAATGATTTCTGTTAATTATATGGCCGTTTAATAATGATATGAATAATAACAACTTTCTAGCTTGAAAATACAATCAAACCCACTGTAAAATATAAATAAATGAAAATGACACATTGCATTGGCACAAAATTCTTAACTACCCGTAAATGTATATTACGTCCAAATCAAGGTAAAACTTACTACAGCAAGGTAAGTAATCAATACAGAAATATAATACTTAGTTCCAAACATAATAACTACTAAGGTGTTACATAAACTTAAAAGAGCTTAATTTGTCTATCAAATCAAACTGAACACTGGCAAACTACACAAAAAAAATCCTATACAAAAAGTCGATCAACTGACGGAAAACTATTTTCGTATTTCAAAAACCCTTTTCCTTATTTTGTTCAGAGTAGAGTAGAATAGAAGCAGAAGAAGAATAAGTACACTTTATTGCAAAAATAAGTAAAACAAAAAAATGGATCATCATCATCATCATATCAGCCGAAAGACGTCCACTGCTGGACAAAGGCCTCCCTCAAAGATCTCCACAATTGCCGGTCTTGCGCTATCCGCATCCAGCGTTTTCCAGCGACCCGCACAAGATCATCGGTCCATCTTGTAGGGGGCCAAAAAATGGATACAAACAAGGAAATTAATTTATTTTAGTGCATTTGGCCCTATCAAGATTATACCCTACAATATGGACCTTGTAGGAGGACTGCCAACGCTGCACTTTCTGACTCGTGGTCGCCACTCGAGAACCTTTCTGCCCCAGCGGCCGTCGGTTCTATGAGCTATGTGCCCCGCCCACTGCCACTTTAGTTGTGGTTATGTTGGATACGAAGTCGATTGGAAGTCGCTACATGCGGGTAGCGTAAAACCGGTAATGGTTCAGCAGTGAGTGTCTTTCAGCTGATATGATGATGATGATGATAATAACTGAGCATAGCCCTCTCTTTGGGTGACCTTGAGCCTTCTTATGAGGCCCATAGCAATCTATCACGTTTTTTTTATAAGTATCATTGTATTAGGAGTTATATTTTTGTGAATTTTGCAAGTTGATGAGTTACACATTCTTCAGTTTCATTGACAAATTAAGCTCCTTCATTATTTATGTTACACCTTGTATATAGGGTTATTTGTAAAACACCAACAACCTCGCAGAGCCTGATTGCTAACATCATAAGCAACTACTTTTGTTCTACGAGTTGCGACATAATAGATTAAAAAAAAATTTTTAAATTTTTTTTGTACCGTCTTGACATTTGTAGGTCTATGTTTTATTCATAAACGAAAGGACGAAGCGCGAACGAGGCTGATCTCGCGCGCGCGATGCTCATAGAGTTATAAACATTCAAGCGGGAAATTAATTGAATACTTATTTTTGTATGAAAATAAAATTTAACAAATTATCTAAAGTTGTAGAACTAAAGTTATTGCTTATGGTGTTAGCTATCTAGGATTGCGAGGTTGTTGGTGTTTTATAAGTAGCCCTATATATACTTTATCTCACACAAGAAATACCCCTATATTTTCTCCTTTTCCCAATTTCTTATTTACAATTACCAAATACAAGGCTTTGTTCTTCACACACAATATCAAACAACTTCATATACTTTTCGTTTCAATGCTTAATTCTAATTGAATGGCTCGGCTTAATTCTAATTGAATGAATACAAATAATAAATGATTAATTGATTGATTGATTGATCGGCATGCAATACCAGAAAACATTCATATATGCAATGTGAAACAAAAATATGTACCCACTTAGTTAACCCCTTGCTAACTCTACTAGCAAGGGGCAAATATATATTTATATAGGAAACAATAACTTTCATTTGATATTAGCGCTTCTTAAATATGGCTAACCATTTTTGTTTCACACATTTCCCTTAAATAGTTATCTCACACACCTTTGAGCTTAGATTTTGACAGGAAGTTCATAGTTATAAGAGTTAATCAAAAAAAAAATAACGTCCTGCTTGAATTTAGGCCACAGCTTAGGCCAGTCTCAACGAAGACTAACCATCTGCGCAGGACATACAGCACAAGTGTGTGCGCAAACACAGGGACACTTTATATTCTATCACTCCCATCGTGGGAAAACTAGCGACATGACTGAAAGGAGATCAGGTACAGGACCAACGGCTTAACATGCTTTAAGAGGCACGGTGGTGTGATACCGCCAACTCCCATACTCCGGGCTTGTACTGAGTTCAACACACATAGCATGGGTTCAATCAAAATGCTTAGTAAAAATATAATTGACCTGTCAAAATCTGCGCTCAATGAATAGAGAGTTTAGGCGACACCAGTTGACAACTACGAGCTATGGATACCACTACATAACCCGAAACAAGCTTCAACGGCCACTCACCATGCTGGGTTCAGCTTTGCTGGCGTGCGCCGGGTCCGGAGCCGCCATATCGTCGTCTATTATACATTCTGTGGAAAAAAAATTTAAAAAAAGATGAATTTTTGTATAGAATCGTAATCTATGCATTTGATCATGTGAAGGTGTTCAGCAAAGTGGTAGAAGAAGAAGAGAAGGTTTCTGGGTTGATACGACCAATCTTCAGCAGATTAACGCGGGTGAAATCACGGGGCAGTTATAGATAAATTACACCCGGATACAGAACAATCGGGCCCATCACACAACTTGTACCTCAAAAGGAAAAATCGGAACCCTTATAGGATCACTTCACTGTCCGTCCGTCTGTCTATCAACACCCTTTTCCTCATGAACACGAGGAGGTGAATTTACATAAAATATTCAGGCCTACTGTCCCTTGAAGCTGTGAAAAAAACTACTTCAAGCCAACGCAATCAAAAGATACAGCCATTTAGGCCGCAAATTTCCGCAAATTTTCGACAGTCGCAAGGGAATCAAATCCTTCAGGGTACTTCATCCCGTTAACTTAGAATCTAGAAATTTGGAACGAAAACTGTCTTTTAATAACTTCAAACTGACTACCACATTCCTCATGAACGCGTAGAGGTATTAAATTGAAATCGACATAAAATTCACGCAGGTATATAATACCTTTAAGCTGTACTACAGGTTTGCACCTGTGGCCTCAGCAGAGTATCTCAACAAGTAGATCCGAAAATGAACATGGATAAGACGAAAATCATGTCGAACATCCATGTTGCACCCACTCTAGTTAAGGTTGGAGACTCTGCACTTGAAGTTGTAGAGAACTATATTTACCTAGGACAGACCATCCAACTAGGTAGGTCCAACTTCGAAAAACAGGTTAATCGTAGAATCCAACTCGGCTGGGCAGCGTTCGGAAAGCTACGTAATATCCTCTCGTCCCAAATACCGCAGTGTCTCAAGTCGAAAGTCTTGGAACAGTGTGTGTTGCCAATGATGACTTACGGAACAGAGACGTGGTCGCTCACTGCGGGCCTTATCAGGCGGCTCAAGGTCACCCAAAGAGCTCAACTTGGCCGTACGTGACTTTAGTGAACCCACTTGTTTGAACTATATAATTTCTGTATGCAATTATAAATTCATATCAGTTCCTACTGATACGGCTGTGTCCCCAACAAAGAAACACGGAAAGATTCGACGAAGACATAATAATGTGACTTTTGGCTAATCAGTAAATGACTCGCGATAGTTGCTATCAGAACGCACCAGCCATTTGTATATTTTCAACAATTAAACAGATGAAAGACAGCTCAAACGGGCCTGTTGGCGTGGTTGGTCGATACGCTGCCTTTCACGTCGCAGTCGTGGGTTCGATTCCCACCCGGGACAAATATTTGTGTGCATGAACATGTCTGTTTGTCCTGAGTCTGGGTGTAAAGTATCTATATAAGTATGTATTTACAAAAGAAAAATAGTATCTATACACATAATAAAATCGTCGGAAAGTCAAAGCTGTACATTGAATATTTTTTAAGAAGGATACTTGGGGCGTGATCTACTATCGATATCGAAGCCAAAAATATAGTTTTTAGAATTTTTGTCTGTGTGTCTGTTTGTCTGTATGTATGTCCGGGCTAAACTAAAAAAGGACTGCATGGATTTACTTAAAAATGTTCATAAATATTACTAAGAGGTCGGGTCAACTTATAGGCTACATATTATCACGCTATCACCTACGGGAGAGGAACTGAGATAATTTATAAAATTGAACGCGGGTAAAACCGCGGGGCACAGCTATATGTAATATATCAGTTATCTGGTTTCCATAGTACAGTGGATATACTCATTACATGGTGTAGACATACTACATCACTAAAGAGATAATTATAATACTTACTTATATAATTTATAGTAGATGAATGTTATATACACCGTAATCGTTATGCTTATCAGATGCAATTGTTTTGTTGTTTGCAAATTGTTTATTTTTAATGTTTAATATGCATAATGTGGTTGTACTACATAAGTTAATATTAATGTGTCGTGAACCTTATATATATCAGAAATTGTTTCTGGAGTATGTGCTGTTTCGAATAATATTTACTGATATTTTATTTTCTTTGAGATAGGAAGCGTTTTAATCAAAAGATCGTAATGTCGTTCCGCGGCAATTAATACATGACGACGGGTGACACTATCTATAGAAGCGCATAATATTACATAATACTTAATTATGTAGCCAATAATAAAGGAAAATTTATATACTGATATATTTATACAGTTCATTGCGTTAGCGGAAATACACCAATGTGATAGGGCTGGTTGCCATGGGCACTATTTCTTTATATATTTATACAACCTAACAGTATTATGTCTATTAAACAGTAATTATGTTGAGTAAGGTTGTTATTAAGCCACACTAAGCCACGCCGAGGCCTTTTTTTCTTTTTTTCGTGTGGCAGTGGGTATGCCTATCCATGCCACCCGCAAATGTGTCTATGGGTGGGTATGTGGGACACGCACCGACTAAACCTAATCTGTCGTGGTATACTTTTGGCGCCTGATGGGGGAAGCCCCGGGAACGCGAGTATGCAACTCCGGTGCTCTCCTTCACCGCTCGAGGCCTAGTACGTGGCTTAAGCAACTTTGACACCACTAAGATACTATTAAAAAAATTTAAGCAACTTGAATATAACACATAACAAACTATTTAAAAACCTAAGATTAAAATCAACCATGATATGTTCGTTTTTGGCAGACATCACACACATACGCAAGCACACGCCCGCGCACACACACACAGCTAGACGCCATGTTTTATCATATAATTTTGTTAATATTTAATTTTCTTTTGTTATATGTTTAATATTATGTGAATATGTTTTTTTTAACTAGTATAAAAGGGACTGGTCTCCACGAAACAGTAATTTCTAATGTGCAGAACAGTGATGTATGTGACTTAAATATGTTATTTTTAAAAAGATTATTAATATAATTATTTGAGTAGCCTGTGGGCCAGCTTCACTCAGAAATCCTACAATGCCCTACGCGTTCAATACAACAACATCTTCAGGGCTCTGTTCCGGCTCCCACGCTACTGTAGTGCGTTGGGTATGTTTGCCGATGACAGCGTGGATGACTTTTATGCAGTAATGCGGAAAAAGATTGCATCACTGGTGATCAGGGTGCGACGGAACTCCAACAGAGTCCTGAGGATGGTGGGTGAGCGGTTCGATTCAGCACTAGTTGGTTGGTTCACCGAGCTACATGTTGTTAAGGTTCGGTGAGTCTGCCGATATAGTACGAATTTATTATACATACTAGCATAGCCTATAAGTTACATACTAACATAGCCTATAAGTTATATTGTTACCTAACACATTATGGATCTGCTGGTCTGAAAATAAATGATTTTTTTGTGTTTTTAATTTTTTTTATTATTATAAGTACATGAAAAAAAAAAACTTAGTATAAATATAAAAATCCGAAGCAGAATGAAAGTTTCGCAATCTGGTTATTGGTGGTAAATTTTATTTTTAATGCGTCCTAATTCAGAGTCCCACTTGGCACTTCTGTTGTTAATTTACATATCTCACAAGAAGCATAAGGTCATAAGAAATGCTCCGTAATTTAAAAACACATCTTTATCACAAAGCGCTCGCTATCATATGCGGAATAGGTAAATTATTAAAATAATATCATATAATAATATTTACGTGAAGTCTGTAAGTATCGGCGAGGTTAAGCAACTAGGCTTGCGGTCAGTTCATAGATGGGAGACCGCCAAAGTGGTTTAATTTCTGAGCGTTACAGTGCTTAAGCTCGTTAAGCCATGTCGGAGGCCTACTGGGCGTCTTGAACAACTCTGAGACTAGGAGAACCACTGCCCACACCATATTAGTTTTTTTACCCCCGATGCAAAAAGAGGGACGTCGATGTCTGTGTGTTTGTCTGTCTGTGCCGTCATAGCTCTCACACGGATGACCAATTCCAATGCGGTTTTTTGGGTATATAGTTACTACCATAATTTGAATTTCATCAGATTCCAAATACAAAACTTTTTTGTATATTTTATTTTCAGCTATGTCCAGCTATTTAGGCGAGCAATATTTAGTTAACTAATTACAATTTAAATTTTTGGTTGTACCTAATAACGTTCGAGATCATCTGTCTGTCACAGTCGATTTACTCCGAAACTAATGGGCTAATCGAGTTGTAATTTAGTTCAAATATGTGAGCGGTGACCTAAAGACAGATAAATGAATTTTAAACATAGAGGCCACTTTCAAAATTAGACTTCGTAAGATTGCGAATCAATCTACTGAAGAAGAACCTTTGTGCATTCGGCAAGAAAGAAAATAACAAAATAATTAAATCAGTATACAAGAACACCTCTGAACCTCTGATACAGGACAGTTGACTGCACTATTTCTAAACAACCGGACCGATTTCAGTAAAGCTTTTGAGTCTGTTTGAGTGGGTCCCTGATAGTGTTGAAAATGACTAAAGGGACTGAATTAGACTGACTGTCATTTACGGTCAAATTGGTCAAAAATGGTCATTAACTGTCAAAAATGGTCATTTTCAGTCAATTTGATTTCAGTAATATTATAGCAACTTTTAAGGTTTTGTCGTTGATAAAAGTCTACAACTTCAAAATCGAAACAAAAAAGTAGTTTTTCTCACCGGCACGGAATCTTGGCCAAGCGCGTATTTCGCGATAACAAGAGCTTTAAGTGTTTCCTATGAGTATTTATTATGAAGGTTGGTCTAAAAAATGTTTACCTTTAGTTCAAGAGGGTAATTTATCATGTTTGAGTGCAATATGACGTTATTTTTAAGTTTTAGTTGAACCCGGACATCTGAGCGACTAAGTTGCTGTTTTAAATTTGTGTTTTGTGAAAGTTTATTGTTAGGTTGTTCAATTATTGTGATATCGTACTGTTACTTCAATAACTAAAGGTGATTTAATTCCAATAAAAATGCCATTAACACCATCACAGGTTGCACAAGCTGTAGCATTGATCGAACAAGGGCTGACACAGCGAGAAGTTGCTGTTATACTGAATGTACCACGTTCATCGATGCAGTATGCGCTGAAACGATACCAGGAGACAGGCCGCTACTCCCGCAGACCAGGCAGCGGAGGCGTCAGATGCACATCAGCCCGGGATGACCGCTTTATTGTCCTGGAAATTTTGAGAAACCGCTACTTCACCGCTGTTGAGATACGCCAGCGACTCCAGTTCACAAGAGGTGTCAATGTTAGTGAACGTACAGTGAGAAGACGAATGGAGGAAGTGAATTTACAAGCTCGTAGACCAGCACGCGGCCCAGAACTTCTCAGAAGTCACCGAGTAGCTCGACTTCGATTCGCACGAGAACACGCCAACTGGACCCATGAGCAGTGGGCTCGAGTACTGTTCACAGATGAGTGTCGAATCGCTTTACGAGCTCCAGATGGTCGGGAGCGAGTGTGGAGAAGAAGAGGAGAGCGGTTTTTACCCATTACCACCACACAAACTGTTAGTTTTCATGGAGGCTCTATAATGGTTTGGGGAGGAATAAGTTCCGATGCACGTACGGAGTTAGTTATCGTCGATAACCGATTAACGGCAACACGATACATCGAGGAGATTCTTCAGGAACACGTGTTACCATATTCAGGGTTTATTGGATTTGACGAATTCCTCCTAATGCACGATAACGCGCGCCCACACGTTGCACATTGCGTGGAGGAATACCTTACAGAGGTTGGTATTCAAAAATTGCAGTGGCCAGCTCGTAGTCCAGACTTAAATCCAATAGAGCATATCTGGGACAAGCTTAAAAGAAAAATAAAGTCCTCCTCCAACCCGCCTGAAACTCTGAATCAGCTTCAAAATGCAGCACTGACCGCTTGGGAAAGCATACCACAAGTTGAGATCAGAAACATCATCCAAAGTATGCCAGAACGAATGCAAGCTGTTATCGGGGCTAGGGGAGGAAACACCCGATATTAAAATGCAAACACAACGAAGACTTTTTGGTTATTTTTCATCTTGTGTTCTTTTTAAATTGACAGTGTTAAAACCAATATTTTTGTGAAACTGCTTATTTTTTTAAAGATTACTGCTGGTGCATCATTTTTTCAATAACTGAGTTACAAAACCATAAAAAAACCCTAATTTAGTGCATAAACCCATAATATAGTGAAAATTAAATATTTAAATAGAAATTATCGGCAAGTTATTGGTGGCCAAGTTTCCGTGCCGGTGAGTGTATTATTATATAGTGTTGATCATTTTACATTTCTAATCATGCGTGCATTTAAGAAAGAATGGCAACGTCGCATCGCCTCGCGCATCGACTTTGATGTCGTCTTATCCTCTCATGATATAATACAAAATAAAACGTTGCTTCATTTAAACTTCCATATAAATTGGGTACCTAAAGAAATAAATAATTAGGTGGTAGTCGAGAATAGATAATAATATTTGGGTCAAATTGACTGAATTTGACAGTAAATGACCGGTCATTTAAGGTTTATGGCAATTGTGACTAGTTACATTCAGTCATTTTACATCTCTAGTCCCTGAATAGTTTTATAGTACATTTACAATAGACCCGCTAAGCGGCACTGCGATCAGATTCCAAGTTCACTTTCTATTTGTAGGGCACGACAGCTTCTGCCGGGGAAGCTAGTACATTTGTAAAATAACATACTAACATCGGTGGTATGTTATTTTAGGTTATAGAATTTCATTCTCTAAATTTGTACGTATTAACGATGCGAAGAGTTCTCCCAAGAAATTTATTACCAATATAATTAATAATATGCTGGGACATTATTCACACACGGCCATTTGATTCCAAACTAAGCAGAGCTTGTACCATGGAAACCAGATAACTGATATATTACATATACTATTTTTCTATTGTAAATACATACTTATATAGATAATTTACATCCGACTCAGGACAAACAGACATGTTCATGCACACAAATATTTGTCCCGGGTGGGAATCGAACCCACGACCTGCGGCGTGAAAAGCAGCGTATCTACCAACCACGCCAACAGGCCCGTCTTTTGTCACACACACACCCCATGTCATCCCGTGGGGGACGTTGAAGTCTTCCCAAGGGTATTTCTCCCGGAAAATGGGCAGCAGCGTGTCTCTGTGTACTATGACCATCAAACAGCGACCGCCAAACCGTCTGCTAAGCGTGGCGATTGTGGCATATCCCCTAATCTTTGGGGAGGCTTTTGTCCAGCAGTGGACATGCTTCAGCTGACACGATGATGATAATTAATGTATACTGTAGTTTATTTATACTACATAATTCCCTCGAATAAAAAATTATATTAAATATATATTTTTTTTATTATAAATTTTACTTACTCTGATTGGGCAAGGTGAGCCAGAATTGACATTTCAACGCTCGTCTCAGCCCTGGTGGTAGACCCAAAGACTTCGTGCCCTTCACTGAGGCCGCCAATATCTTGGCAGCATCAACCAGCAGCGAGGCTCGCCAGGACGCCGCGTATATCAGCCTTATCGACGACTGCGCAGCGGTGGAACTGATCATAGGGTACAGCTCGGGATGACGGCGCAAATTGTAGAATGCTATGCCTGGAGATATAAAAATAAACGCATGAGAAATTTCGAAATGGCGTAACTGTTACGTTTGCTTGCAACTTACTTAAATAATTTAGTTTTCATATATGTAATATCTTTAAATAATGTATATTGACTTAATTATAATTTAGGTGAGTATATTAACTTATATTTATTTGATTTATAAAATTAATAATAAATAATATATCTTGGCAAATTATTCCGGGTGAGAATAATTCGATTTTACAAAAAAAATGTCGTTGCGGCAGCCGCCAAGTGCCAGTTCCCCCGTTTTTAATTTTCTAACAACATCATGAATTGAAGTATATATGTATCTTACTTAGTAAGATGTGAAGTTGTCGTTATGGGAAGTGTATAAAATACGGCGATACGAAATTCAACAGCTAGTCCTACTATAATATTATAAACGCGAAAGTTTGTAAGTATGAATGGATGGATGGATGTTTGCTAATCTTTCGCCTAAAAACGATTGAATGGATTTTAATGAAACTTTACAATAATATAGCTTATACGTCAGAATAACACAAAGGCTGCAATTAATAAAGATATTGTGTGAATTGTGCTAAATATGACGATAAGCGTTAAGTAAGTAGGAAAAAATCTAGCATCTGCGAGCTATTCCGGCGTACACTGACAAAACCGCTAGCATCATACTAATATTATAAATGCGAAAGTTTGTGCGTATCGATGTATGTTTGTTACTACAAAACTACTTTAACGCGGATGAAACCGCGGGGCTTAGTTAATAAAAATCTCCGGAAGTATGACCATGTGGGAGATTTCAGCCACGCTAAAGTTACATGGACATTTCTCCCGTGCCTCAGAGAGCACGTAAAGCAGGCGTCCTATCGGATCATGAGAGTGATGGATTAGAAAGTGCTCCTGTGTTTGGGCACACACTTGTGCACTATAATATGACCCGGCAAATGGCTAATCTCTATTGAGGCTGGCCGCTATTGCCGACATCAGGCTAAGAGGTCGTTGCAAAGACATTTACTAGCAGTTATCCTACTAATATTATAAAGGCGAAAGTTGTGACTGTGTGAGTGTGTATGTTTGTTACTTCTTCACATCTAAACGGCTGGAGCGAATTTAATAAAATTTGGTATGGAGTTACACCCTGCATTAACACATAGGCTATAATTTATAAAGTTTAACGCGGGGGAAACCGCGGGGCACAGCTAGTAAGACATATGTACTACGACTACTTGCGTGTCTAGACTATTACTCCTAAATAAGGTCGTCGATCTATTTGCCTTTCGTAATCTTATCGACCAAGCGACCAGAGGTCGACATTAGAATAATACCTACTGTTAACTTTTACTGTTTACAAACTGATAAGTGATTTATTGGTTGCACCAAGTTACTCAGTGATTTTTATCACTCAATATATAGATAAGATATAGTAACCTTTACATACATATCGGTTAATATACTTTACAAATACAAGGTGTTACATATAATAATAATATCCTGGGACATTATTTACACACGGCCATCTGATCCCAATCTAAGATTTTTTTTTTTTAATTGCTAACATTGAAAGACACAATTTACACACTAATACATATACCTCTGTCGATACTTAAAAAAAATAAAATATATATATACAGGGTTACAGGTTAAGTCGACCTAGATCCTTTAAGAGGTGATAGTTTCCATAATTCCCGACTGATTTGTCTATGAAACACCGTACCCCAAACTTAACCGTTTTCAAGATATTGGACTTTGAAGCTTTTTTGAAAAAAAAAACGGTTTTACATCTATTGGCCTATATTTTTTTGGGTTTTTTGCCTCTAATTTATTTGTGTTTCCGATTTTGTGTAGTAGATAAGTTGCTTTATTATTCTCAACACTAAAATAGCAGTTCACTGAACTGACTGGGTCGTAGTAGACGATTGATAGTTATAAATTGAAATAAATTCGTAAAAAATAATTTTTCTTTCTGTAATAATAAAAAAAAAGTCTATGACAGTTATGCTGCAGATGTGCTTAAAAATATCTACATTTCATCAGCTATCCAACAAGGTATAACAAGCTAGGGTATTATTATAATTCTTAGAAAAAAACTTCGATGAAAGGCTCTCGGGTAGTAGTAGTAGTAAAGATAACGTGTTTCCTTGCGTTACTTGTTGCGCCTATTGTTCTTCATGGGACTGCGGTGCGTGCAAGCGAGATATCATACAATGTAATTAGGTGTGAGCGAGAAAAAAAAACCACAGCCATTTTGTTGTTATTGTTTGGTTAGTCTGCTTACGCGATTCGTCTGTAGTAGATGCGATTCTTAGTGCTCTTGGTTTTTCATTCGACTTGGCTTGGATTTCTGGACTGTTTCTTTCAAATCGTGACTGTGCTTGCAAACTGGACTATTGATTTGTGCTTCTGATTTGGAACTGTTGAAGATGACGACCTACACGAACGAGGAATATGCTGATATTTTGATTTGTTATGGGTACTGCAATTGTGTATCCGCACGAGCTCGTGATGAATACATATCACGTTACCCAGGCCGCCGAGTACCGGATGTTAGTGTCTTTGACGGAGTTTACCGACGACTTCGAGAGACTGGCTCTGTTTCGAGGCGACGAACAGACTTGGGTAGACCACGTGTCAATGATGATGATGAAGAGCAAGACAATGAAATAGTTCGACGGTTTAGATTGGATCCAACTACTTCGACCAATATTGTTGCCCGAGAACTTGGACTCTCGCAGTGGAAAGTATGGTTTACGGTGAATACTGCCGGCCTCTATCCTTATCATTACACGCCGGTACACACCATCGAAGAAGGAGATCCTGTGAGGAGGTTGGATTTCTGCAGATTCATGCTCAATGCAGATTTAGAAGATCCATCATTTTTTAAAAAGATCTTGTGGACAGACGAGTCCAAATTTGATAAAGACGGCATAACCAATTACCACAATGTTCATTATTGGGCCCCAAAAGTTCAAAGAAATCCCAATAAGAAGTGGCCAAAGGCATCACAAAGACGATTCAGTTTGAATGTATGGATGGGAATCATATCAAACCATTTGATTGGGCCTTACTTTCTTCCCGACAATTTAAATGGAGAACATTATGAAAACTTTTTAAGAGAAGATTTATCCGACTTACTAGACGACGTACCACTCTATCTCATTCGTGATATGTGGTTTCAACATGACGGTTGTCCTGCACACTACAGGAGAAGTGTCAGAGAATGGCTAGACACTAATTATCCTAATAAGTGGATCGGAAGAGGTGGACCCATACCGTGGCCAGCTAGAAGTCCAGACCTGACCCCCATGGATTTTTATGTGTGGGGACACATGAAGAGTTTGGTGTACAACGAACCTAATCCAATCACATCTGTTGATGTTTTGAGACAGAGAATAATCGATGCGGCAAATGAAATAAGAAGGGGTTTAACAACTGGTGTAGTAAAGAGTGGATTAAGACACAGAATGAGAATATGTGTGCGAAACAGAGGCGGCCGGGCCATGTGGAACATGAATCATGACTTTCTGTAAAAATAGCAGTAATAGATGTCATTTTGTACCTATTTGGATTGTTTTATTTTGTTTTCTGACCCGTGATAAATTAGTACTGTTATCTTTACTACTACCCGAGAGCCTTTCATCGAAGTTTTTTACTAAGAATTCTGATAATAACCTAGCTTGTTATACCTTGTTGGATAGCTGATGAAATGTAGATATTTTTAAGCACATCTGCAGCATAACTGTCATAGACTTTTCTTTTATTATTTCAGAAAGAAAAAATATTTTTTGACGAATTTATTTCAATTTATAACTATCAATCGTCTACTACGACCCAGTCAGTTCAGTGAACTGCTATTTTAGTGTTGAGAATAATAAAACAACTTATCTACTACACAAAAATTGCAAACACACGCAGTTAGAGGCAAAACCCTCAAAAAAATATAGGCCAATAGTCATAAAACCGATTTTATCTCAAAAAACCTTCAAAGTCCAGTATTTTGAAAACAGTTAAGTTTGGGGTATGGTGTTTTATAGACAAATCAGTCAGAAATTATAGAAACTACAACCTCTTAAAGGATCTAGGTCGACTTAACCTGTAAGCCTGTATATATACTTATACTTGTTATTCAAGTGGGTGCATGTGTCTGACAACTGCAGCAACTAAGCAGAGCTTGTACTATGGAAACCAGATAACTGATATACTTCATATACTACTTTTCTTTTGTAAATGCATACTTATAGAGATATATATAGTGTGCATAGACAGATGCATTAACCGGTCCGCAAGTGATCGGTGAGGTTAAGCAACTAGGCTTGCGGTCAGTCTATAGATGGGTGACCGCCAACGTGGTTACCCTAGTGTCAGAGTTGTTGAAGCCGCCCAGTAGACCTTTGACATTGCTTAACGACTGTTGCCTAATGCCTACAACCGGGACAGACTGATTAATGTGCCCTCCGGAGCACGGAGACGCTCAGAAACCGAGTTGCTTAACCTCGCCAACCACTTACGGACCGGTGAGAGGATCTGGCTATGACTAAGCATCTCCGTACTTCGCAGGGCACGTTAAGCTGTCGGTCCCGTTTGTAGTCATTAGACAACAATCGTTAAGCCTTTGACTGTAACCTAATAGTTATTGGAACGAATTTCCTTATCGCGCGTTGTGAAAGAGGGCTAGACGGAAAAAAATCTCACGAAAAGTTGTCACGACACTTTTTGCAGCTGTGCGGCATGCGCATGTTTCTCTGTCTGCCTCTCTCTCTCTTATAGAAAGCAAGCCAGATATTTTCATTTCTATTTCGCATTGAACAGTGTGGTGTCGCGACGATTATTTTTGTTGAGTGTATACAGGTTTTTTGTACATAATAAATAATAAGAAATAACTTCGTTCCATCCGGGTGTCCCTTGACACCTCTCAAGTTTTTACCCAATTGGAGGTATAACCACGACTCCTAGGTTCCTTCACCTAGTTTAGGAGTTACTAGTTTGACCTCATCCAAATGTTATCAAGTACAACATTTAGTAGGTAATTTATTAGGACAAATATTGCAGACAGTACAACCCTGGCCTAAATCGTCTGGGCTGAACATTAGTTCATTAGTAATTAAGTAATCCTATCAAACAAGATGTGTACTCTATCCTTATTAATGTGATTGAACGTTACTTGAAACATTGTAACGAGCTTATAAGTTTAATACTCAATTAACCCTCCTGTCAACAATGTTACGCTTACGTTACAAACAGCGTATAATTTATTAGCGCTCGTAAGTATTAAATGCAAGCAATTGTACAGGTCGCGGAGTTATGTAGGTTATAATCTATGTACTGTACTCAATAGATATTGCTCGCTGGAGATCTTGTAGCCATATAGACATGACTGATCTGCTGTGTTACGTGAACTATCTGTAAATGATTGCTATCATATACTTAATTTAAAATTATTGACTCTGTCTCAAAATGAATAATGTTATTGTTTCGAAGTTTTTCTTTTGTATACCTAAATATAATCTAAAATAATAAGCATTCAGACAACCGATCGAGCATATATTGTGTTTGCCTACTAAATAATTACTCTAATTGGACCAAATCCCGTGTTCATGCCCGCTTGAGTATGTTTCGCCGGACCGTCTCAACTGGGTCGTGTTGAAACCGGTAGTAGATGAACCCACTGAGTTTGTTTCGCTGGGTCTTCTCAGTTGGGGCGCATTGGATCCGGTGGTAGCATTAAAGCGTGACCGTCGTTATTAACACAAGGTCCGTCATAATAATAATACCTTTAATATAGACAGAACCATTGACAATATGTAGTAAAAATATTAGACTTAAACTAGATAATTAAACATAATCTCTTGACAATAACTTGATACGAGCTAGCTAAATATCATTGCTATAATAAAATAAATTTTATAAATGTTTTCATACAATATGTAACTAAATATCTATGTTACTAGAAATAATATCTAATGTATACAACTATATTACAACAAACATGTTCTACAAACTATTTACAAGCGCTTTTTTAAAGTCTACGTGAATAAAAACCTTTTTTATTTATTATTATCCTTATTAATGTGATTGAAAGTTACTTGAAACATTGTAACGAGCTTATTAATTTAATACTCAATTAACCCTCCTGTCAACAATGTTACGTACAATGTTACGCTTACGTTACAAACAGCGTATAATTTATTAGCGATCGTAAGTATTAAATGCAAGCAATGAGGGCTACCGTTTTTGTGCTCACCAGTCGGCGCCACTGTCGCGGAAGGTCCACTATAGCTGATCAAAATCATTGTTATTGTGGACGCGACGAATGGTTTTACGAAAAACATTTAAAATCCTGTTAAAGTGTTTCATAAATAACCTGCCGCAGTGTTGTGCAGTCCCCGCACAACACTGCGGCATGCTATTTATGAAACACTTTAACAGGATTTTAAATAATAGGTCTTTACCTATGAAATTGCCGTTTTGTATGAAAAAATTTAAACGAATTTTTTTCATGAATTTTTTTATTTGTATTAATCGAAGTAATCACCCATGCAATCAATGCATCTTTGCCATCGCAGTGGCAGTTTATTGATGTCCTTCTTAAAGAAATCAGCTGGACGGGAGGCAACAAATTCTTCAAAGGCATTTTGTACTGCCTCTCGGGTATTGAATTTTTTTCCCGCCAAGAAGTTATCCAAATTCTGGAAAAAGTAGTAGTCTGTAGGCGCAAGGTCTGGTGAGTAGGGCGGATGACGGAGAGCTTCCAACCCCAGTTCTTGCAACTTGGAGACCGTCTGCTGTGCAGTATGAGGTCGCGCGTTGTAGTGCAGGAGCAGCGGAGACGAGCGATTGACCAATGCTGGTTGGAGATGCGCCAGCTTCTCCATCATTGTGCTCAGTTCTTCACAGTACACATCTGCAGTAATGCTCACCCCGTTTGGTAAGAAGCTGTGATGAATCACACCGGCGCTAGACCACCAAACAGTGACCATCACTTTTCTAGGGGTAAGTTTTCGTTTAGGGCATTGTTTAGGTGCTGAACCAGGATCCAACCAACTTGCTGAGCGCTTGCGGTTATCAAACAGAATCCATTTTTCATCGCAGGTAACAATGCGGTTCAAAATTCCTTCATTTGTGTGTCTGTTGAGCAGTGCAAGACACGTCTCGACGCGTACTTCGCGCTGGCGATCATTGAGTTCGTGGGGCACCCATTTGTCAAGCTTTTTTACCTTGCCAATTTGACGCAAATGGACCAATATTGTTTTGACGCTAACGTCGAAAGCTGCTGCTAATTCAGCCGTAGATTGTGTATCATCAGCTTCCACAACCGCCTTTAATTCGTCATTGTCGACCAAAGTCTTCGGACGACCGCGAGGTTCATTTTTCAGGTCGAAATTTCCAGAACGGAAGCGAGCAAACCAATAACAGGTGGTGCGTTGGTTTGTAGTGTTAGCTCCGTAAACGTCGTTGATGTTGCGTGCCGCTTGTGCCGCGTTGCTGCCACGACGGTACTCATATTCCATAATTACTCGAATTTTAACGTATCCATGATGACGAAAAAGATTGAAATGCGATGAAAATGTAACACTAATCAATAAAGAAATGACTACTTTTGGAAAAAAGAATCCATGTTTTTAAAATAAAATTAATTTGAAATTAGAATTCTTAGCCAAACAAAAATTATTTTGATTTGAAATGGCCAGTACTGCAGAACGGCAATTTCATAGGTAAAGACCTAATATTTTTTCAAATATTTATTACAGTCATCGAGCTGTTACTCATTTTGTAATTTATTTAGTTTTAAACCAAAATGTTTAGTTATAATCGCAGTTTTTATTAATAAACAGCGTAACCCGAACAAAAACAGTGTATTTTGACGTTTCGTAGACCTGCCGCGATGCTAGCGCCTCTAGCGGCAAATTGATACGCGGTAGCCCTCATTGTACAGGTCACGGAGTTACGTAGGTTATAATCTATGATTATACTATTATAATTTATGAATTATACTCAATAGATATACCTATCTGTTCGATGCAAGCAGATTGTGTCGTTCATATATAGTGTTGGCACATAAGACTTCGTTCGGGACACTATCCATCCACGAAATTTGCTTATTTAATGGAAAAAGTAGATTCTCCTAATTGTGAAGTATGCAAAGTAATTGAGGATGTGCAACATTTACTGATGGATTGTGTACGAAACGAAGATCGGCGCCAATTATTTATGCGTAAATTTAATTACAATAAACTAGATGTAGGAATTTGTCTCAGTATACTAGCTAAGCCAACTTCAGAAGCAGCTCAAATGCTTTTTAGTTTAGTATGTAATATTATTATATTTTTATTCACGGAGCTGATATATCTGTGGATAAAAAAAAAAAATGTTTTTCAATTTACTTTATCTGTTAAGTTAAGATAAAGTAAACTGTTTAGTATGCATACGAATATCAGAATATCATTATCACCCATCTCATCCCGTGGGGGGCGTAGAAATCGGCCAGAGGGAATTTCTACCAGAGGAAGGGCAGCAGCTTTTTTCTGAGTACTGTGACCTGTGATTGGCAAATGCTTGCTTTTCACGCCGGAGGTCGTGGAGATTCCCTCCCAGAACAGATATTTGTGTGCATGAACATGTCTGTTTGTCCTCAATCTGGGTGTAATTTATCTATATAAGTATATATTTACTGAAAAAAGTAGTAATCAGTTATCTGGTTTCCATAGTACAAGCTCTGCTTAGTTTGGAATAGCCGTATGTGAATAATATCCCAGGATATTATTATTATACTAGCTATGCTTCGCGGTTTTACCCGCGTTATACTTTATAAATTATAACCTTTGTGTTTTTAGGATATATAAGCTATATTACTACAAAGTTACATCAAAATCCGTTCGGTAGACTTTCGCCTTTATAATATTAGTGTCATAGTGTGATTATTAACTATACAAGCTAAGTATTCCAAGGTATTGGTTAAAACCCTGACCAAAAAGAATCTCATTGTGACTCACCTCGTGATTTCCTATTGATAACGAACTCCAGGGTACCCTGCCAGAAGTCCACCTTGATCCCCACAATACTGCCTTTGCAGAAGCCCGAGCCCTCCCTCGATACTGAAGCGTTATGCCTAATAGCTCCCGTGTAGGACATGCCGTAGGACTCCCCGTCGCTGCCGAGGAATGATGTGAAGGTGTACACGGGGTTCTTGATGTTCACTTTACTTGAGCCGAGCCCTACCATCTGTCGAGAGAAAGTATGTTCCAGTTATGATTCTTTTATTGAAGTAAAAATGTTCCAGTTATGATTCTTTTATGAAGTAAAAATGTTCCAATTATGATTCATTTATTGAAGTAAAAATGTTCCAGTTATGATTCATTTATTGAAGTAAAAATGTTCCAGTTATGATTCATTTATTGAAGTAAAAATGTTCCAGTTATGATTCATATTTATTGAAGTAAAAATGTTCCAGTTATGCTTCTTTTATTGAATTAAAATATTCCAGTTATGATTCTTTTATTGTAGTTAAAAAAAAACAAGATATGATTTTTTTATGGAGGTAAAAATGTTACAGATATGATTCTTTTATTGAAGTAAAATATTCCAGTTATGATTCTTTTATTGAAGTAAAAATGTTCCAGTTATGATTATTTTTTTGAAGTAAAAATGTTCCAGTTATGATTCATTTATTGAAGTAAAATGTTCCAGTTATGATTCTTTTATTGAAGTAAAAATGTTCCAGTTATGATTATTTAATGGAAGTAAAAATGTTCCAGTTATGATTCATTTATTGAAGTAAAATGTTCCAGTTATGATTCTTTTATTGAAGTAAAAATGTTCCAATTATGATTATTTTATTGAAGTAAAAATGTTCCAGTTATGATTCATTTATTGAAGTAAAATGTTCCAGTTATGATTCTTTTATTGAAGTAAAAATGTTCCAGTTATGATTATTTAATGGAAGTAAAAATGTTCCAGTTATTATTCATTTATTGAAGTAAAATGTTCCAGTTATGATTCTTTTATTGAAGTAAAAATGTTCCAGTCATGATTATTTAATGGAAGTAAAAATGTTCCAGTTATGATTCATTTATTGAAGTAAAATGTTCCAGTTATGATTCTTTTATTGAAGTAAAAATGTTCCAGTCATGATTATTTAATGGAAGTAAAAATGTTCCAGTTATGATTCATTTATTGAAGTAAAATGTTCCAGTTATGATTCATTTATTGAAGTAAAAATGTTCCAGTTATGATTCATTTATTGAAGTAAAATGTTCCAGTTATGATTCATTTATTGAAGTAAAATGTTCCAGTTATGATTCATTTATTGAAGTAAAAATGTTCCAGTTATGATTTATTTATTGAAGTAAAATGTTCCAGTTATGATTCTTTTATTGAAGTAAAAATGTTCCAGTTATGATTATTTAATGGAAGTAAAAATGTTCCAGTTATGATTCATTTATTGAAGTAAAATGTTCCAGTTATGATTCATTTATTGAAGTAAAAATGTTCCAGTTATGATTCATTTATTGAAGTAAAATGTTCCAGTTATGATTCATTTATTGAAGTAAAATGTTCCAGTTATGATTCATTTATTGAAGTAAAAATGTTCCAGTTATGATTATTTAATGGAAGTAAAAATGTTCCAGTTATGATTCATTTATTGAAGTAAAATGTTCCAGTTATGATTCATTTATTGAAGTAAAAATGTTCCAGTTATGATTCATTTATTGAAGTAAAATGTTCCAGTTATGATTCATTTATTGAAGTAAAATGTTCCAGTTATGATTCATTTATTGAAGTAAAAATGTTCCAGTTATGATTATTTAATGGAAGTAAAAATGTTCCAGTTATGATTCATTTATTGAAGTAAAAATGATCCAGTTATGATTCTTTTATTGAAGTAAAAATGTTCCAGTTATGATTCTTTTATTGAAGTACAACTACTAACTCACGGTTGACTTGGGGAGTAAGCTTGTGAATGCGTGACGAGAGCGTTACGAAGTGTGATCGGGCGAATATAGAAAGAGGAAATAGAAGACAGATACGTAACATACGTTTCGTATATTACTGTAGGGGCAAGAGAGAGGTGCGAGCATACATTTTCTTTCTGTTTTTTTCTCATCGCCAGTTAAGATTCTTATTCTAAATATATATACATACAAATATAATTTGAGGCAATTCAACAAATCAAAAGAGGTGTGCAAGAATCGTGACAAATGGAAGTCCGTTGTCTCTGCCTACACCTCTGGAAAACAGGCGTGAGTCTATGGTGTTGGTGCAGAGCTGGGCTGCTTATAAGCAGTTATTAATTTAATTAAAGGGATATTTCAATTTAAATTTAAATAATACTTACCACTCATCAATTTATATTCCTCAATAAATTTTACAAAAATGCATTGCGACATAACATTTTTCGTTTTGGAGAAAACAAATACTTTGTTTTTCATAGACAACTTCTCCTGACACATAAAACGATAACTAACACATAAAAGAAAGATTTATCCAATTTGGTGCAGTCGTTTGGCAGGAATGAGCATACAAACTTTTTCTTTTTTTTTATAAAGACAACGCCCGCACTAGGGAATGTAATACCTGTGTCGCGGGGTACTTTACAAACATATAATAGACGGACACAAATGACATGCAGACTCATTCGACACAATAAAAATAAAATCAAAAAAATAAAAAAGGTATTTATTCACGTAGACTTTAAAAAAGCACTTGTAAATAGTCAGAACATGTTTGTAGTAATACAGTTATTATTTCTAGTTACATATTACATTTATTTAGGTACACGGAATGTTAAAACATTTATACCAATTTATTTTATAATGGTAGTGACATTTAGCTAGCTTGTATTAAGTTATTGTCAAGGAGATTATGTTTAGTTGAAGTTTATAATATTATGTATTGAAATTTATATTTTACTACATATTGTCTGAATAGTTCTGTCTATATTAAGGTATGAATTAAGTATTATAAGGTATGAATTCAATATTATTATAACGGACCTTGTGTTTAAAACGACGGTCGCGCTTTAATGCTACCACCGGATCCAATGCGCCCTAACTGAGAAGACCCAGCGAAACAAACTCAGCAGGTTCATCTACTACCGGTTTCAATACGGCCCAGTTGAGACGGTCCGGCGAAACATACTCAAGCGGGCATGAACACGGGATTTGGTCCACTTAAAGTAATTATTTAGTAGGCAAACACAATATCTGCTCGATCGGTTGTCTGAATGTATATTAATTTAGATTATATTTAGGAAACAAAAGAAAAACATCGAAACACTAACATTATTCATTTTGAGACAGAGTCAATAAATTTAAAATTTAGTATATATTAGCAATCATATTACAGATAGTCACAGACAGTTCACACAACTCAACAAATTAGTCATGTCTATATGGCTACAAGATCTCCAGCGAGCAATGTGCAGGTAGGTGGTGAGCGCCAGGCGTCTTTGTTATCGATGTACTCTTTAGAGGTATAATAACCCCTAGCCATATGTACACGTTTAATATGTGTCTTGAAACTTGTGTCAGGCAGATCAGTAATATGAGTAGGAAGCTTGTTATAAAACCTAATACAATTTCCTAAAAATGATTTATTTGTTTTGCTGACTCAAAGCCTGGTATTGCAAGTTTGTCTTTATTCCTAGTATTAATGTTATGCAGTTCACTTTTTTTTCTATAGTTATTAATATTTTTTCTTACATACAATATATTCTGATATATATACTCAGATGGCACCGTTAGTATATTTACTTCTTTAAACAAAGTTCGCAAAGATTCGCGACTACCTAACCCATAAATGGCTCTGACTGCTCTTTTTTGTAAAATGAAAATAGTACTTATGTCAGCTGCTGAACCCCACAGCAGAATGCCATAGGACATAATACTATGGAAGTACGCGAAATATACCAATCTGGCAGTTTGTTCATCTGACAATTGTCGTATTTTCCAAACGGCATAGGAAGCCGAACTCAATTTAGCTGCTAGCTTTTCAATCTGAGGGCCCATTGCAATTTTGCGTCTAGTGTCAATCCCAGAAATACGGTCGACGAAACTAAATCTAAAATTTCCTCATTTAATGCAACTGTTGGTATAACCTGTCTCACATTTGGTAATGAGAATTTGACACACACAAATAGTTATCCGGCGTGGGACTCGAATCCGCGACACGAAGCGGCGAGGCGACTGTCTTAGCGGTAGCGCCACAGGAGCAATCATTTTTTTTTAAATTTAGGTGGTTTTATTTTATTTATAATATAATAGAAGATATATATGTAATTACAAATAGTTAGTTGTCCCAAGATATTTATTTTCGTTCTTATGAGCTATTTTGTAGATTTCAAGGCCGTCCTTGTTGAACATGTGGTGTACCAGGAAATAATATTTACAAACTCTTCCGTTAGTTGCTTGTAGTTGGCTCAAACATATGGCTTAGTGCCAACAAGAGTGGTAATACGATAGAAATGCGACAATTGATACTTGAATATACATTTATTGTTAGCTGTGTTAGGTACAGACGCCAGCACATCTATCTAACCCATTTGTCGAATTTCTTTTATAGTATGAAATTTAAAGGCCATAGTTTGTGAGTGTGTAAGTTTGTTATTTCTTCACGGCTAAACGACTGGAGTGATTTCAATAAAATTTGGTAAGGAGTTAGGTGACACCCTGGATTAACACATAGGCTATAATTTATAAAGCTTAACGCGGAAAAATCCGCGGGGCACAGCTAGTTAATTATAAATTTTAAAATGTGATATGTTACTAAATCTGTTTAAAAAAAAGGCTTTTTTAATTTATTTATCTTTAAAGGTCTTTCTTATTTATTTATTTTGGGTTATTGGACGATTCGCTCGAATTGAACTCGCACGAAACGTGCGAATCGACTCCTTTCAATAATATTATTTTTCTGTAGGCGATTCGCACGAAGTTAATTTATTGGCGTGCCAATAGACACCTCCAAAAATATGTAGTAGGCCCCAACAAGGATGCACTTACTTGGTCGCGTTTAATATACGTTACCAATAAACAATGTTATAAATGTTTTTAAACTTTCGACCCGTGACCACGGCTGGTGCAATCCATGCCGAAACGTCGGGTAACCAAGGTAATGATTTGCCTATATCTTTATCGCGATTGAGACCCGTGTCCACAGTACCTATATAAAAAAAACTTGTGTGTACTTATATACACGCGTTAGAAGTTATACTTCTTAATATACAACTTGAACATATTTATCAATTTTCATACCACCTAGAACTAACGTCATGCTGTTATTTTTACGATGCGCGCGCATAGTAAAAATTCACTCTCATACATTTTCATACCACTTAGAACTAACTTCATGCTGTTATTTTTACGATGCGCGCGCATCGTAAAAATTCACTCTCATACAGTTTCATACCACCTAGAACTAACTTCATGCTGTTTAATTTTTTGGTGTCGGTGTGCGCGCGCAAATGTAAAAATTCACTCTCATCATTTTTCTCCATCGCGCCAAAAGAAGTATAACTTCAACAATGTTATAAGCATACACTTTCCGGACATTTTATTGTCACGTATTTATTTTAAAATAACACAAACAGATATAAAGAGGATGTCCGATTATAAGGTTACTCTGTGCGGCGGCTCGTCTGTGGAAACACTCTTTGAACAATCCCAGCGCCTTTATTACGTATAGAGAAGGGCCAGTTTTCGTAGTAATTAATATGTAAAATAAAGCGTCAATGACCTATATATATCACGATGACCTCGCATTACTAATTATAAATATTTTAATATAAAAAATTCAGATTGGGTTTTTTTGTGTATTTGTTAGGTAAGTTATGAATAAACTCGAATACTACTGAGATGAACGTAGGCAGACACTTGGATGATTAAAAAAACCGTCCAAGTGCGAGTCGGACTGCCCATGAAGGGTTCCGTAGCAGCAAGTATTTCAGTTGATTAAATTAAAGGTACTGCGTTTTACGATTTATGACGTATTAAAAAAACTTCTTACTAGATCTCGTTCAAACCAATTTTCGTTGTTAGTTTGCATGGTAATGTAAATCATAATATTTTTTAGTTTTATCGTTCTCTTATTTTAGAAGTTACAGGGGGGGGGGGGGGCACTCATTTTACCACTTTGGAAGTGTCTCTCGCACAAACTATTCAGTTTAGAAAAAAATGATATTAAAAACCTTAATATCGTTTTTGAAAACCTATCCATAGATACCCCAAATGTATAGGTACGATGAAAAAATAAAATTGAGTTTCAGTTCTATGTATGGGGAACCCCCAAAATTATTATTATTTTTGTATTTTTGTGTGAAAATCTTAATGCGGTTGACAGAATACATCTACTTACCAAGTTTCAACAGTACCTACAGCTCTTTATAGTTTCTGAAAAAAGTGGCTGTGACATACGGGCGGACAGACAGACAGACATGACGAATCTATAAGGGTTCCGTTTTTTGCCATTTGGCTACGGAACCCTAGAAATTGTCACCTCTTTACTTTTGAATACTCCGCAATACTTAATGTAGCAAAGTAGGAAGCGGCATAGTGCCGCGCTGTTTATAAACACCATACTTCGTTCAATTCATTGATGAATAAGAATAAGTCATTCATATTTAAAGCTAATAAAATGTGACTTCATTTTACATTAGTAATCGTGACTTTGTGAAAACATTTTAATAATTGAAAAACAATTAACAAGCCAGTTGATTATTTGGTCTCACTCATAACCTAGAGTTACAGGATATCACAAAAAACAGTTTATCTACACGGCCGAGGTCAGGGCGGGACGCTAGTGATATAATAAAACCTTCATACAAATTATTGTAAGATTTAGTTACATAAAAAATAATTAATACTGGAAATTATTGTCATATTAACCCTGTACAGGTAAAACACATTGAAATGGACCGTAAGTCAAAGTAATAAGACTTTTACAATCGCAGTATTATTAGTATTCATACAAATTCTATCATTCAATACAAAATAAAGAAAAATAAACTTTATTTCAAGAAACTAATTTAGTAAACAACAATGCACATATATGTTAAATAAAAAATTCAGTGTATGTATTATGAATACACCATAATTCTAATCGGGGTGTCTGAGGGTGTGCGTTAATTACGTAACATGTTTTTTATTATTTATTTATTTAGGTTAGCCAACAATTGTTCACACATTTAGAGTTATACTTGCTTATTAGTACGTTTATAAGTGCGACAATTACTTACAGGCTAACACAACATGCACCAATTATGGTTATATAAGTAAAATATAATAGTATAAAGCCAAAAGAGTAAATCCAATTTAAAGCCATTATAAAAGACAATAAGATTACAAGGATTGCGTTTCTAGCTTATCAATAACCAAGGTGGTTTTATGCAGCTTTCTTTTTTGCCTGGAAGAAATCGCTTTTAGCGATCTCTTCCAGGAAAAAAGAAGTTCCAGTTCAATTAAAATAAGCAATATATTTGTTTGTATCCATTGATTTATTTTACTTAATTTTGCAATAAAGTGTACTTCTTCCTTTTTATTCTTTAGGCGCATTATTTTACTATATTTTGAAGTATATACAGATTATTTTATGGTTTGTTTTTAAAGTTTTATGATTGACTTTGAGAGACAGAATAATTAATGAACATTGAAAACTGTATGCTGAGCTGAATATACGAAGATTGACAAAAGAAGTACTCAGGAAGAGATCGCTTAATGCGATAACATCGCTCTTTATACAACTCATCTATGTAATATTTCTGTATTCTTATGGGGTACAATAAAGAGTATTCTATTCTATAAATTCACTATTTTATCTTTATATGTTCGGCAAAATATTAGGTTTAAAAGTAATCTAAACTGAATTTTCACATAACAAGCAATGTGCAGCGCCGCGTAAGGAGATACCATGACGGTTTTAGTCGCCATTGGCTTCAAGAAACACCATTATCATCATATCAGCCGAAAGACATCCACTGCTGGACAAAGGCCTCCCCTAAAGATCTACACAACAACTCTTGCGATATTGGCATCAAGCGGTTTCCAGCGACCGAAGCGCGACAAGATCATCGGTCCATTATGTAGGGAGCTTGCTCACGCCACGTCAAAAAACAAGAATTAATTATTTTTTTATTTATTTAGAAATATCTGGGGACAATAATAATAATATCTGGGGACAATGTCACACAGATCATCCTAGCCCCAAACTAAGCAAAGTACTTTGGGTACCAGGCGACGATATACATACTTATATAGATAGATAGATATTTATATACACAGAAAACATCCATGAATCAGAAACAAATATTCGTGCTCATCACACAAATATTTGCACTTACCGGGATTCAAACCCAGGACCACCAGCTTCGTAGGCAGGATCACTACCAACTAGGCTACGATGACCGTGAAATAACATTATTATATTAAACTAGCTGGTGCCCGCGACTTTGTCCGCGACAATTTTGAATGATATTGGTACTACTTACTTCTAGCTTAATCTAAAAAATATAATTTTTGAAACAAATAAGCAATATAAATTGAATAAAACCTAACCTATAAATAACCTTACTAAGAAATAAATGAAAGACTACTTTACTACTGTCATTTACAAAAAGGACCCAATATCATCAAGCAAAAATCAAAGAATACATATCAATTGTCCTGAAGTATATTCAGTAAGTCAAATAAAGTAAAATAATAATCAACGATGCATTAATCACAAATGTAACTCCCATAAGATTAGGTTGCGACATTTTGTGAACGAAACCATAGCGCGATCTAAAACGATGATTACGCCATCTACTAACAAAAATATAAACTTGTAAAGCGGTAAAATTAAGATGTGTGCATATATTTTGGGTGAGATTTAGGTGATCATCATTAATTTTTGGACGACCTATTTCAAGCATTTATTTAATTTAACCGATATGCCAATTAAGTTCCGCGATCTGAACGATATTAACGCCATCTAGTTACAAAATTGTGAACTTGTAGATCAATAAAATTAAGATGATCTTTTTTGGGTGCGATCATCTCGACTCAGTTTATACTACGATTACTCGAATTTTAGATAAATTCGTTTTTTTATCCCAATTTGATTAAAATGTCGTTTTTTCATTTGTTATAAAATTTACCAAAAAAAGAAGTTACAAATCTTATAAAACGCTTTACTTAGACTTTTTTAATAACAAATTATTCCCTGGATTGCTTTATTTTTAACTGAAAGACCAAATACCAATTTACATGCGTTTAACTCAAAAAATACAGACTTTCATACAAACTTACAATCCTGAAATATATATTTATTATTTTTAGATGAAAGGCCATATACCAATTTTCATGCGTTTACCTCAAAAATGTCACATTTTTATACAATCTTACATCCCCTATTTGTCACCCTTAGGGGTGGAATTCTCGGAAATCCTGAAATAAATATTTTTATTTTTTAACTTGCATCCCCTATTGTATGCCCTTCGGGATGGAATTTAAAAAATCCTGAAATATATATTTTTATTTTTAACTGAAAGGCCAAATACCAATTTTCATGGGCTTAACTTCAAAAATGTCGCATTTTTCATACAAACTTACATCCCCTATCTTAAGCTCTAAGGGGTGGAATTCCCAAAAATCTTGAAATATATATTTTTAATTTTTAACTGTTTACATAGAAACTTACGTACCCTACTTTACGCCCTTAGGGGGGAATTCTCAAATATTCTGAAATATATATTTTTAATTTTTTACTGAAATGCCAAATAACAATTTTCATGCGTTTAACTTTTCACATTTTTTATACAAACTTTCAAAAACCCTTCTTTAGTGGATGCCTACGTCATAAAAGGTACCTTCTGTCAAAATTTCAAGTCTTTAACTCCAGCCGTTTAGGCTGTGCGTTGACATGTCAGTCAGTCAGTATAAACTTACATCACCTATTTGACGCCCTAAGGGGTGGAATTCCCAAAATTTCTGAAATATATATTTTTAATTTTTAACTGAAATGCCTAATTTCATGCGGTTAACTTAAAAATTGTCACATTTTTCATACAAACTTACACCCCCTATTTTACGCTCTTGGGGCTGGAATTTCCTAAAATGCTGAAATACATATTTTTTATTTTTAACTAAAAGGCCAAATACAAATTTTCATGCGTTTAACTTAAAAATTGTCACATTTTCCATACAAACGTACATACCCTATTTTTCGCCCTTGGGGGTGGAGTTTCTAAAAACCCTGAAATACGTGATTTTTTATTTTTAACTGGAAGGCCAAATACAAATTTTCATGCGTTTAACTTAAAAATTGTCACATTTTCCATACAAAATTACATCCCCTATTTTTCGCCCTTGGGGGTGGAATTTCCAAAAACCCTGAAATACGTGATTTTTTATTTTTAACTGGAAGGCCAAATACCAATTTTGATGCCTTAAACTTCGAAAACGGCAAAGTTTCATACTAACTTAGCGCCCCTGTTTTACCCCCTTAGGGCTTGAATTTCGAAAAATCCTTCCTTATTCCTTGTTTACATTATAAAGCAAACATTTGTGCAATATTTCAGCTTTCTAGGTCCAAGGGTTTGGGCTGGGCGTTGATGAGTCAGTCAGTCAGTCAGGACTTGTCTTTTTATTTATATAGATAATACTTACAACGTCAGTGCCATAAGGCTCCGTCAGAATCTTGACTTCCCAGTAGTAGTGATAATCGTGTAGCAGGGGAGTATCCCCCCTCACCGATGCAGTACCGGAGCTGTACATTGGATGGAAGGTGACTTGCTTCCGGTCCGGACTCATCATCACCCAGCTGCTGGCAGTCGTTTCTGGTATCGCCCAACTCCATTCGCGTACTGAAAATAAATGATTATTTGTTTAACATAATTTTATTTGCCTAGACTAGAGTCGTAAGTACTTTTTATTCTGTGCTAGAGTGAACAATGGTGGCAAGCAGGGACTCGAGGAGTCTAGAAAGCACAAACTACATAACACGCTCAAAGTTAAAATAGTGAATTTATAGAATAGAATATACTCTTTATTGTATAAAGTGTATTCTATTCTATAAATTCACTATTTTAACTTTGTATGTTCTGCAAAATATTAGGTTTAAAAGTAATCTAAACTGAATTTTCACATAACCAGCAATGTGCAGCGCCGCGTAGGGGAATACCATGAGGGTTTTAGTCGCCATTGGCTTAAAGAAACACCATCATCATCATACATAACACGCTCCAGAAGACGCACACTTTGGGGTTTTAAACTCGACTCAGGATACTGAGGTGGAGACGCTAGAGAGTCGATTTTTGGGGCATTTTATTCAAAGGTCGTTCTTTTTATCACACTACTACGCTACGGGGGAGTCTCCACAGTTCTGTCGTTGACAGTCCATCTTGTATCAAGCGTTTCGTTCAGTCTTCTCTGTGGAATTCTCTCACGAAATACACGTTTTCAGACACATACCACATGGATTTATTGAAGGTCAGAGCATACAGGCATCTTATGGGTAAACGTGATCCACCTTCCGCTTACCATGAAGTGGGATTGAGGTCAAACGCAAGCCCATTATCTATAAACCCTCTACGTTAACTTATGTAAAGATTCATCTGGCTGATGATCTGAGAGGACATTTCATCGATACGGAAGCAAACTGAGGGTCGTGGATGGATAGAGACTAGCCAACTGCGCGGGGCATATTATAGGGCACAAGTGTGAGCGCAAACAGGTGCACTTTCTATTCCCTTACTCTCATGGTCCGATGGTACAGCTAGCTGACATGTAAGAAATATTTTACAGCATAGTACCGTAGGCTTTAAGTGCTCTTCGAGGCACGGGAGAATAATGCCGCCATTCCAATTCCGGGCTGATACTGGGCATTTTCTTTTATTGGCTCGACCCGTAATTTGAAGCCAGGACCTCATTATCTGCTACCGCTAGACCTACGAGGCATTCAAAAGATATATTGGATTGTGTTCGATGGCAGGAGAGTTTCTAACCTTGACTTGTTTAAGTTAAGTGATCTTGTAGTCCAGATCGTCTAAGTGCTTCTAAGAGGTCCCTGGGACGACGATCTTCGGTACATATAACTGCCACGACTACCAACGGGTTTCAAAAGTGCATGACAGAGACGAAAAAGCGTTTACACTCCTTACAGTCAAGCATTGTACGTATCCAATATTGGATGGTAAGGAGAATGCATATGCAAGAAGAGCAATACTAATAAACAAATTACATAAATAAATAAATAATATCTTTAATGTCACAAATGAATAACAAATCATACAAAATCCACCTGTATCATAGAGATTTAAATTCTGTCCGGGGTTTTTAGAGGGGCATGTAATTATTTTGTATTTCTATCCTTCGTTTTTCTGTATGCCGTGTGTGAATAATGCCCTAAGATATTAATAGCTACTGACCCCATGTGTAAAGGTGGACACGGGACAATGTACATATAATACAAAAAGAGCTTTGTTTCATGTAAATACACAAGTAGTATATGGAAACCTCGTGTAAACACACAAGTGTACATAAAAATACTTTTATGTATTATAAATAGGGCTGTTGTATTTATCACTATGGCGGAAATTCAAACAGTAATTGAAAATACATATTATGTATATAAGGTTTAAATTAGTAAGATAAACATTTATACAAATACTAGGTATTGATAATAGATAATTAAAAAAAAATTAATGATTTGTTTAATGGTTAGTGACTGGACTGCCAGGCCAGAGGTCGTGGGTTCGATCCTCATCAAGAAGTAATCGTTGTATGATGAGCATGATTATTTGTTCTGTCTGTTTATCAATGGTCTGGTTGCCATAGCACTGGCTTTGCCTTTTGTTTTGTTTTACGTGGTGGAAATGCCATTCGCACGTTGTGTAGGGCCGACCCACTAAAACCACCACGCTAGCCAGCCTCACAGTGCCTGTAGCGGGGGCTCCGGGTACTCGTGAACGATCTCACCAGTGTCCCCACCGTACACTGAGCGTCTGAGACTCTCCCCCGGGGGCACTGGCTCTGCCTAGTTCCAGGTGGCAGTGTGTTCGTTGTTGAGAGACATCTGTTATATTTAGGTATTTATTGAAATTTATTTGTGCTACAGAGCTAAGTACAACATAATAAGTATTAATTTAACTTTCTTAGGTTCAGTATACATAAACAAGACAAGAAGGTTTTCAAGATTAATAAGTGCAATGAAAAAGTAAATAATATTCCATGTTAAGGTTACATTGTTGAATTTTGATGAAGTGTCAAATGTGATCTATTAAATTGGACCTGCTTTACAAATAAATGAGTTACAAAAATTTTACAACAAAAATATTTAGTATTTAGGATATAGCGCGACAGTTTATAGTGACACAATGATTGTACAGAAACTGCTGACTATCACTGCATGTGTGGCGAAACGCTGCTTATGACAATCCCCTCGATGCTTCCTGTCCCAGGTTCAACTTTCACGCAAGGCAACTATTTGTATGAGCCATAAATAGTTGATCTGAATCTGTATCTGAACCTTGTGTCCGTCGATTATATTTTTGTAAAGTACCCCGCGACACGGCGGCACTTTTCGCCAATGCAGTCTATTCGAAAAAAAAAGTCATAAAATAATATTAAGCTCTTTAAGTTTCCTCCATTATTATTATACCTTATTTATTTATTTTCCTATTTAATACATATTTATTCTTATAAAATGGATACATAAAACAATAATATACAAGTAAATACGTAAAATACATAGCTCCCCCAGCGGCGGGGTTATACGCCCTTAGCCGCCGGTGGTCAGGGCGACAGAGTGAGGAACCTCCTCACGATGCGTGCCGTTTCCATTGTTGCCGCCTTCTGGAGCTCTACCGGCTAAGTGGCCGAACATAGATGGGTTAACAATTACTTAATCAATCGTTAAATCGGCTTCAACGTTGACAATAGATTCCGGACCCTTTATGACGTCACATGTGCTCATGGTAGCCGATTTAACGATTGATTAAGTCATGTTTAACCTTTATTTATTTGAACGCCATTTAAGAAATCGATGTTCGGTCACTTAGCAGGTAGAGCCCCTGTATCAGACCCTTGACCCAGTGAAAGCCTCTTAAGATGTTGGCCGGGGCTCTTTGCTATGAGATACGTGTGTTTACGGAGACGACTATTGTTGAGTTCACATCCCACATGGCGATAACCTCGTGAACCAAATCTAAATACTTTGACAACTTTTTGGTCTCGCCTCTGACGAGGTTATCGTCAAACGGAACAGTGATATCAACAACAAATGCCCAATGCTCCAACCGGTCTACCAAAACGATATCAGGCTTATTGGCAACATTAGTCCTGTCCGTAATGATAGACCGGTCCCAGTAGAGCTTGGCACAACCGCTTTCGAGAACTGGTTCCGGTACGTACTTGTAATACGGCACTTCGGAGTCTACAAGACCTTACCGAAGAGCAAGCTGCTGGTGGATAATCCTGGCAACTTGGTTATGCCTGTGCAAGTACTCGCCGTTGGCAAGATAGGAACAACCGGAAACAATGTGTCTGATGGACTCTCCGGGACGGTGACACGCCCGACAAATGTCGATGGTACCGTTCTTTGAAGATGTGCTTCCGGTAGTTCCTTTTCTTGATAACTTTGAGAACTTTATTATTGTTAATTTCCTCCTAGCCGAATTTCCGATTCTCAATGGAGTATAGTGCACAAGTGAGTGGACAAACACAGAGGCACTTTCTATTCATAACTCTCATGATATGATGTGACGACTAGGTACACGACCGGAAAGAGGACAAGTACAGCCCCGATGGCTTTACGTTCTCTCCAAGAGTATAATACTGCCAACTTCCAGAATAATTCACAGAAATTTTCTTGACAGAAAAATACCGAAACCACTTTTGGCCTAACCTGGTGCCCCAGGTTAGGCCAAAAGGTTTAGGTTTTCATTGTCTGCAGTTGAACAACGAGACTGTTAACCTTGTGTTATACAATACTGAGCCGGTTGGCGGTTTGATTCCCACCAGGGGCTCTACCGGCTAAGTCGCCGAACATCGATTTTATAAATGGCGTTCAAATAAATAAAGGTTAAAAGTGACTTAATCAATCGTTAAATCGGCATCCATAAGTACATGTGACGTTATAAATGGTCCGGAATCGATTGTCAACGTTGAAGCCGATTTAACGATTGATTAAATCATTTTTAACCTTATTTGAACGCCATTTATAAAATCGATGTTCAGCCACTTAGCCGGTAGAGCCCCAGGACAGATATTTGTGTGCATGAACATGCCTGTTTATCCTGAGTCTGGGTGTAATTATGTATATAAGTATGTATGTACAAAAGAAAAGTAGTTTATGTTTGTAATGTAATATATTGGTTAACAGGTTTCCATAGTACAAGCTTTGATTAGTTTTAGATCAGATATATATGAATAATGACCCAGGATATTATTATTATATTATACTGACCAATGACTTGGACACAAATATCTTTTATTAAGTTCACAATAGTTTTACAAATAGACAACGTCCAGGTGTTCTATTATTTAGTCAATTGATGCATAATAAATAAAGTACAGAGTTAAACAATACTGTAAAACAACCTTTTCTCTTTGTGAAACCATGCAAAATTTTCCCAGAACAGCTGTTTTGTCTCTGTATTGTAATATTGGTATCACTATGCTAAAATTTATCAGGTTGCGTTGCCATCTGTCACTTTCTTCTATTCTAATACAATGCTATGAATGAATCAATTAATATTCTAATAAATTAATTTCCATATCACACTTTCAGTCTTTGTGTTCATTTTCTTTTTTTTTTAAAGACTACGCCCGCACTAGGGAATCTAATCCTTGTGTAGCGGGGTACTTTACAGACATAATAGATGGACACAAATTACATCCAGACTCAGAACAGCTATTTGTCACACATATGGGACACACAAATAGTTGTCCAGCGCTGGACTTGAATCCGCGACACGAAGCGGCAAAGTGACTGTCTTAGCTGCTGCACCACATGTGCAGTAGAAGTGATCGTAGACACAAATTGTCACAAGAGACATGCAATGACTCTTGTGACAATTTATGCTTGTAGAACTTTTCAAAAACCATAGAAGTGGTCTGTATAGAATTTACTGTAGTTATTTCGGATGCTTCATATATTCTAACATTGTCGCCTGACAAGGTAACTTTAGATTCAAAGCCTTTTTCCCAGTTTCCATTTTTTTTTTAATAATTAACGATAATTAATTAAATAAATAATGTGGGTATATGAATAAAAGCCAGTCTGCGAAACCATCGAATAGTTTTCAGGCTGTCAAAATTTCTTAGTTCAAAGTCATAAATATTTATTTTCATTCCAGGTGTTTGATAATATTGAGTTTACGCTCCAAAGGCAGCATTTTCTTGTTAGATTCAAATTACTTATTTTTTGTTCTTTGGATGACAATATTAAAGGTTAACAAATATGTACTGCATATGTGAAACTATTCCAATGCGTAACATGTTAGACTGTGTTGTAAATGGAACACTAGCTGGGTGGGGCAAGAGAGCTGAAACATGGAGCCATCAAAAAGAAAAGCAGATTATCTCCTAATTCAAGTAAAATGCTTGTATAAGTTGGAATATTACTGTACACCAACAGTTAGCAATAGTTTAATATGCCCTAGAAACTGGTTAGTCTATATAGCTGTATGCTATATAGACTAACCGAACAAACAAATTGAAATATATTTATTTGCCAGAAACATGGTTACAAGATGTTACATAAAATTGTACAAGTTATAAAGTTATACAAAATTTTACAGCATGCAAATTTAAATCAGATAAGTTAAGTGCCTAGATGGTTTCTTTTTCGACACCAAAGATTCTTTTTAAACTATGCCCACACTACATATTTAAAAATCCCTATGTAAACCTAAAATTCATGAACACAAAGCATACCTAGACTATGAACAAAAATTTATGGGTCACAAATAGTTGTAATAGTGGCAACAACTAGCTTACTGAACAATGTCTGCAGTCTGCAGATATTAACATTATTTACCATATTTGTAAATTTTTTCAATCAAAATTCATTTATTCCATAAAAATTTACATTTCAACCTATCTGTAGAATAAAGTTATGCATAATGTTTATGCAGAAGTAACTTTATTCTATGGGTAGTCGATTTATTTCGAATGATCTTTCATTACCCTATCATGCAGTACATAATGTGTAGAAGAACATTTTTATAGCTTCTTAGAAACACAGTCAGAAAACTCAGTAGAAACTTTTTTTTAAGATTAATTACTCATATTTGTATATTTTGACTTAGAACAACTCAATCCTATTAAATTTGAATTTTTATAGCATTATTCGCAATGCAAGCATTTTATCTAATCTCAAAAATGGGAAATTATAAATTTAATCGTCCGGCGGGTCTCAAATCTGCACCATCTACCAATCCAAGGTAAGTGCTCTGCGTTAAGCTACGAAAGATAGACGCTGGCAGATCAAATTAAGGATTCCCTTGCTAACACCCTTCCTGAGGATGTAGGTATTATCTATCGGTTTTGTTTCTCAACCTTCTCAATACTCGATCCTAAGCACTTTTCTCACTTAAATAATTGGAATATTTGTATTATTATTTACTACACAATTTGGCCTAATAGTTCTTTGAAACTTATTTATAGACAATTCTCTAATATGATTAAGATGTTTGTAATAGAATCTTATACATTGCCCCATAACCTAGTTACTTATTTTGTGGAGACAGGTTTTCCTATAATAAATATGACTTAATAGTATGTAATATAAGATCATGCTTATATCTAGTATTTATATTACATGTCTCTCCTTTTACAGAAGTATTTTGTCATTTAGAAATGCCAATTTGACATGAAGTATCTGGGTCCATATGTTAAATTCCAACTGATATTAAAATTTCAGATGAAAATTTGTAAATAATATCAAGCTGAGAACATAGATATTTTCTTGGGTTGGATCTCATATAGAGTCACCTGAATTTGAGTTAAGTGTGGGGGGTTAAGGAGGTTCATACTAAGTGATATAACACATTTTTTTCTGCCAGGCCAATTTTTTTAATAATAGGTCTTTACCTATGAAATTGCCGTTTTGTATGAAAAAATTTAAACGAATTTTTTTCATGAATTTTTTTATTTGTATTAATCGAAGTAATCACCCATGCAATCAATGCATCTTTGCCATCGCAGTGGCAGTTTATTGATGCCCTTCTTAAAGAAATCAGCTGGACGGGAGGCAACAAATTCTTCAAAGGCATTTTGTACTGCCTCTCGGGTATTGAATTTTTTTCCCGGCAAGAAGTTATCCAAATTCTGGAAAAAGTAGTAGTCTGTAGGCGCAAGGTGTGGTGAGTAGGGCGGATGACGGAGAGCTTCCAACCCCAGTTCTTGCAACTTGGAGACCGTCTGCTGTGCAGTATGAGGTCGCGCGTTGTCGTGCAGGAGCAGCGGAGACGAGCGATTGACCAATGCTGGTTGGAGATGCGCCAGCTTCTCCATCATTGTGCTCAGTTCTTCACAGTACACATCTGCAGTAATGCTCACCCCGTTTGGTAAGAAGCTGTGATGAATCACACTGGCGCTAGACCACCAAACAGTGACCATCACTTTTCTAGGGGTAAGTTTTCGTTTAGGGCATTGTTTAGGTGCTGAACCAGGATCCAACCAACTTGCTGAGCGCTTGCGGTTATCAAACAGAATCCATTTTTCATCGCAGGTAACAATGCGGTTCAAAATTCCTTCATTTGTGTGTCTGTTGAGCAGTGCAAGGCACGTCTCGACGCGTACTTCGCGCTGGCGATCATTGAGTTCGTGGGGCACCCATTTGTCAAGCTTTTTTACCTTGCCAATTTGACGCAAATGGACCAATATTGTTTTGACGCTAACGTCGAAAGCTGCTGCTAATTCAGCCGTAGATTGTGTATCATCAGCTTCCACAACCGCCTTTAATTCGTCATTGTCGACCAAAGTCTTCGGACGACCGCGAGGTTCATTTTTCAGGTCGAAATTTCCAGAACGGAAGCGAGCAAACCAATAACAGGTGGTGCGTTGGTTTGTAGTGTTAGCTCCGTAAACGTCGTTGATGTTGCGTGCCGCTTGTGCCGCGTTGCTGCCACGACGGTACTCATATTCCATAATTACTCGAATTTTTGAAATGCGATGAAAATGTAACACTAATCAATAAAGAAATGACTACTTTTGGAAAAAAGAATCCATGTTTTTAAAATAAAATTAATTTGAAATTAGAATTCTTAGCCAAACAAAAATTATTTTGATTTGAAATGGCCAGTACTGCAGAACGGCAATTTCATAGGTAAAGACCTAATATTTTTTTTAAAATCATAAGTTTCATACATATGCATAAAACAGAAAGCAATTTTGATACAATTCATATAATTCATTCATAGCAATTTCAATACCTACAGCATTGTAAAACAGTGTAAAAACATTGCTTTTGTGTTTAGAAGTTATATATTTTATTATAATGCTTTTATATAATTATCTGAAAAATACCCAAAACGGAATTGTTCATTTTCACTATCATGATATTTTTGCAAAAATGTAGTTTTATGAAATAATTTGGGTTAGGTTAGAACTGTGACCATTTAGTGCGCTAGAAAAACATTAACCATGAATATCTCCATAACCATGGGGTTGCACACGGTGGGGATGGTACAGGAGGGTAGCCCCCTCCCCCCTCAATTCACTGACATTTGAAGGCGACTTGATTTAAGATATTTAACATTTTCTTTGTGGTCTGGCTGCATGGTCCATAGTACAACCCACTGACCAAAAATTATTTACTAAAACTTCATTTTGGTTATTTGTTACATACTATTGTTCAGATAGGACAGATGGTCTGGAATATGGCATGTATCACCCCTGGTGCCCCAATTAATGAATGCTTGTGCTGCTTCCGGAATCAGGCATGTTCCTACAGACCCCTATACATTCACCAGAAACAAAGTTTTATTCAAACTACCTGATACTAAAAAAATACTAAGTAAAAACATTTACCCAATTCCATACATTGCATAATTGAATAATATGTGTTTAGAATGTTCCAGTTGTATTGTATTAACATAAGGAAATAAAATAACTTATTATTTATAGAAACATACAATATGGTTAATTTAAATATAGAAAATATATATAAATAAAAATTAATTTACACATAAAAAATACTTAGAATATCTTTGGATTTCGTTTTAATAAATTAGGTAGTACCATCATATAGTGGTATAAATTATAACTTCTTTGTTCAAGACGAACAATACTCCTTATTATTATAATAAGTGTTTTAGGAATAGTGAAAACTATGTGGGTTATCACGTAAAGACTCTGTCTGCCAACAGTTTCAATGTCTGGTGGTGCAACATACTAAAATAAGTATTAAAATAATAACATGACTTAGACGTAAGTTTTCATCGTGTTATTAATTCCTCACGTTAGTTTTAATTATGATTTTAGGAATACTTACTGTCAGAGTGTTCTCCACAAGTACAGCCACCTGGGTGCTCCCACGGAATTGGTTTACTCTCATTCAAACACTGACAGTAGGGCTTCGCCAATTTTTTACGATCCTCAGACGTTAAAAATCTTGTGTTAAACATTATGCTGCACGTATATCACTATTAAAATTTCACAATAACGTCTCACGAAGTTCAACGCACCATCACAACTATAACGACTTAAAAGTAACAACTATTTATTCAAAGCGCCTGCATTTACTTGTAATAAATACCAAATACAACTGATTTTTAATTATCATCAACGGAGGGGGGAGGGTTATTTATAGGCTCGGATGATTCGTTCAGAAATTGATTCTACGTTTCCATTATAAGAAAATTATATGACATCAAACAATCAAATAAAAGTATCAAAGTACCAAAATGTGCGGTTGCTGTTAGAATGCTTCATGATTTCAAATTAGAGATCATGTTTTTATCATACCTGCTCATATTTTACTATATAAGTAAAACTTAGGTTGAGATTTGACATTAGTATGAATGCATACCAATTTCTGAACGAATCCACTGTGCGCACGTAGCGAACTTCTCGAAACTTCCGGAAATTACGACACAATATGGAGGCAAATTTTGAATTATTTTACAACCAGTGTGATTTATTGTAGGTGTATGTAGTAATCAATCATCATCACGAACAGCATTATTGTCCTTAATATTATAATACATATGTATTTTTTATGTATCTTTTTTGATTATCTTAAGCCTATAATACAATTAGAAACTTTTGAAACGTAATTGTAATATGCTCTTTAATCTAAAACTGAAGAGCACCTTAGTTTGTTTTCCCATTAGCTTGTTCCCATCAGCCTACCAAAACATTTTAACAGAGGAGGTATAAGTTTAATTTCAAATTAATTACACAAATAATTAATAAAATATAATATGACTAATTTTATAAGTATTGATCGGAAATTACTGTTGTGTTGGTATGTCTGATTGTTTTGCTTCGCGCGCGCACCCCGCCCACAAATGGCTGTCAAGTGCAGTAGTGAATCGAGAAATAATTTTATTACAATTTAAAAAAATACAATGCTAGCTTAATATATTAGCGTGATAAATATGTATGTAGATAGAGTAATTATTTTTTAATCATTATAAAGCTATACAGTGAGGAGAAGGTGTCATATTCTTGGAATTTCCAATGATTAGATGAAAATATTAGTTGTACATTTTATAATTAATTCCCACCTGAAATTAGGTCGTGACCTCATATATTCGCGAAGAAAATAAGAACAATAAGGTATAGTATGTTACAGTGATCTTGGTTATAGAATTGTAATGATAAGAGCATTTAAAATCTTTATTTTATTTACTCTTAAAAAATACCTAATATTTTTATTTGCTTATTTTAGTTGGACCCCAATTTAAATTGAATAGGGTTAGCATTTATTATGGTTCTGACCAGGAAGTGGTCGTTTTATAACAGTTGTTATATTTTTAACAAATAGACCCCACAGGTAGAAATATAAAAGCAGCTCAAAAGTACTCTAGAATCATAAATTCTTTGGTTACTCCAATTTGATATATGGCTCATATGTTGTGTGACAGTTGATCATATCTTATTGTCTTTACCATTCTTGTAGTTGCATTGCTAGCAGCTAGTTGCATCAAGCAAGAATGTGAGCCGACACAATTGAAAATTTATTTCAACATGAAACAAAAAGTGATATGTATTCAGACATACTTGGGGATCATGCTCAGCTATATTGGTGTGAACATTTGTGTTGCTATCCACATATATTTTATGTAAATTTAAAAACCCAAATAATGTAATAATACTGTAAAAAAAAGTGTTGCGAGTGTTAAATAAGGCCACCACAACAATGGCCCAATGAAAAGTTAAGTCAATTGGACAACTAACCGTAGTATCAAAGTATAAATTTTCTCTCGACTTTGGGAAAATCATACACAAGGTGTAACAGAATTAGTAGATGTAACTTCAGCAGCGATATCTGCCTATGAAAATTAATGAATTAAAGAAAACAAGATGGACAAATCCAAAAAAAGTCAATTGCACTTTAGTTTACCATTCTATTAATCCATCCAAGATATATAAGACATACTAATAAAAAAAATTACATTACCTATACATTCCACCAACTCCCTTTTAAAATGTTGTTGCAGGAACATTATTGCTTATATTTTATAAATTCATATTCATCCCTAAAATTGAGTCATTAATACAAACAAACATTAAATATAGAAGAATCTATGATAGGTAAAATTTTTGATTTGTATGTTTATATCTATGCCAAAATGTATGATGCACATAGCTGAGCCTGGTTTTGCATTGCCACTTGCAACTTGCTTTTTTTTATACTTTTTTGAGTAACTAACACAGATTACTTTGTGAAACTCTGTATAGGGGCTATCTAGGGCTACCACATTTTCATCACAATGAGCAAAATGGTTTAGGAAAATATGCAAACATTAATTTTTATCTATATAGATATCCATAGCGGACTTTACATGCTCAGTTTTTGCCACGAAATTGCCGCAGTTGCATCACATAATCTCCATGCAAGGTTCATCACATTATTAAAATAAAAACAAAAAGATTTTTATTAACATAGACTTTAAAAAAGCACTTTAAAATAGTCAGAACATTAATTAAATAATTTATAATTATTTCTAGGTACATACATACTATTACTAGGTAAATGGATTGTATGAAAAAATTTACAATAAACAACAACAATATAATTATCATCGACTACATTTTGTAATGTTATAACTTTAGTGGAAAATGTAAAATAGAAGAGTTTAGTAATTATTTTTATGTGATTTAAATTGGTAATAAGATTTTCATTTTTTTTTTTCTTCTATTAATCTTGTTATAAACCCTTTTTTTTGTTATTAGCCGTATGACATACACATACTTTATTTATTTAAAGTTTATTTAGCAGCATTAAAACATGGCTATTGGCTTCATTAGTTAGTTATAGATGGGGTCTAGAATTCCAGATCTAGTACCAAGTTCAAAGTAAATAGTCAAACATGTCCAGGTTAGTCAGTGAAGGCTCACTTTGGCATCAAACAGTTCAACATAACTATTTGGGCATTTTCAAAAGTTGAAGCTAATCCATACCTACATATAACAAATGCAATTAAGTATATGATTACCTATTTAATTTTAATTGTTTTATCATTAATATTCACCTTTTACTCTTTGTTTTATATTTTATGTTTAGTTTTTTTATGTTAATTTTGTTTACTAAATTTTAATTTTATTTTAGCTTTAGTATTTTTCATTTTATATTTAGTTTTAATTGTAATATATTTTTTGTTTTTTACTGATGTCACGAGTGTCATGAATCTGTGTATGTTGTGACACCTTAATAAACTGTGCATTTGATTTTAATTTTTAAGTGTTGTATTTAGACTAGCAATAATGTAACAGTTACTGGTTGTCCTAATTAAATAAATAAATAAATTCCTGCCGTGTGGTTCCGGTTTTTGTTCCGGAGGCCTTTGTCCAGCAGGGGACGATATTAGGCTGATGATGTGTACCAGTTTCTAGCAATAGCTTTTTATTTATAGCGTCCAATGATGGCTACGACCGTGCACTAAGACAGTACACTGCAGGGTAGAATTCTCTCCGCGGTAGCTCCGAGGCGTTCCGATGCATTTTTGGATAGATAAACGCAGTCAGTGCGCCTACACCGGCCGCCATCGTGTCCCATCTTCCTTATCTGCTGGTAAGTTTTATTCTAATAATGCATGTAAAATGTATGTTTTAATTTTGACTGGCCTGTTAGTGGCCCTGATTACTAAGCCAGAGGCAGTGAATTCGATTATTTGTTGTGTCCGAGTTTAATTTATCTCTAATATGTATTTAGCTATATATAAGTTTGTTATTTGACTGTCTCATTGGTCTAGCGGTAGCGTCTTCACCCGCGGAGAAAACGAGGTCCTAGGTTCATATCCTGGGTCGGGCCAAAAGTGATTTTGAGTAATTTCTGTAAAAATAAAAAATGCTCAACATCAGCCCGAAGTCTGGTAGTTGGCGGTAATTATACCCCGGTGCCTCGGAGGGCATGTTAAGCCGTCGTGGCTGTATCTGACCTCTTCCGGTCGTGTCGCTAGGATCATGTGAGATTCTGTCAGGCAGGATCTTAGAAATGTCACAAGCAGGGCAATCAGTGTGGCCACGTTCTGGGTCATAAAAATTTAACGAGTTTGCCATCGAAACGCTAAGAAGAAGATGAGAGTGATGGAATAGAGTGCTTCTGTGTTTGCGCACACACTTGTGCCCTATAATATGTCCCGCGCAGATGGCTTATCTGTATGGAGACTGGCCGCCGTGGCTGAAATTCGGCTAGGAGGACATTATTATTATTATATTGAATTTTGCCGGCTGGCTGTGCCGATTAATACCGGCCCGCTTAATTGTGAAGTGCCCCTCACGGTGCTAGGTACCCTGATAGGATAAGTGTAGTGAGATGTGCCCTCTGCCCTGCAGGGCGAGCGCGCGGACGCGTGTGCGCGGGCGCGGGCGGGCGCAAGGGCATGGCAGCGCCCGTGCACCGCTTCGCCGCCGTCGACTGTCCGCCGCGCCGCCCGCACCGCACCGCCCGCCACTATGGGTGCGTACTATCTTATATGTATTTACAGTCGTGGTCAACTAATTAGGGACATTCAAGATAGTGAAGGGCTATAACCGGTTATGTACATATAAATATAAAACCCTATTGATTTCTCAGCACCTATTATTTGCATAATGTGGTCCGATTATTATGCTATAAATGGCTCTAAATAAAAGATTAAATAAATAGAAAAAGTATTTAATATCAAAGATTAAACATGTATTAAATATTAAGGTACAATTCTGTAGTGGAAATTTATTTATTTATTTATCAGCTTCTTAACACATAATCATTACAGGGTAGACCTAATGCGATAGTGTGTATATAAAAGCAAACATATTATAAATCTTATCTAATAGGTACATAAAATCAAATAGAATTAATAACACAAAGTATAATAACACCTTTGCGAATTCACTCTTGGTACAGGTCAGTATATCTATCTAATTAAGGACAGTAAAGTATAATGAAAAATACAGTTAAACAAAACTTATAATCTGCAGTGTTATAATATCTTTAACAGCTCCATTTTATTACGTGTAAAATCAGTACCCAGTAGCAAAACCTTTGTTAGTAATTACCGCTTGACACCGATGTGGCATAGACATTATCAGTTTCTGACATGTTTCGACAGCAATGTTTGCCCATGCCTCACAAAAAGCTTCATGAAGTTCATCCAAATTTGTATTACGTTAAGTGGCAACTTTTTTCTTGATTTCGTGCCAAAGGTGCTCAATTGGGTTGAGGTCCGGGCTATTTGCTGGCCAATCTAGCACCTATACAGACTGACTGGTAAGAAACGACTGAATGGGCGGTATGTTTCGGTTCGTTATCCTGCTAAAACAACCAATACAAGGCAATATTGGAAGAAACTATGCTTCCCTATGCTGAGGAGCATCTCCCTATTATATGGACATAATAGGGAGATGCTCCTCAGCATAGGGAAGCATAGTTTCTTCCAATATTGCCTTGTATTGATGTTGGTCTAAGTTACCCTGAACTTTCCTCACAGGTCCCACTCCACGTCCAGAAAATGAACCCCACATTTTAAGGTTTCCACCGCCATGTTTCACCTGTTTTTTTGTGAATTTTACCTGTGTTTTTTACCTTGGACAACACACAGAACAATTCTTTGTTTGATGAGCACGATTACAATTTTAATGTACTTATTTGTAATATATACGCATATCAGTTGTCTGGTTACCGTAGTTCAGGCTCTGCTTAGGTTACGAAGAAGTGTCAGTTTGTTAATTGTCCCAAATTAATTAATTTTGGGCCCATTGTTAAGTCGCTGGCTGATTTATAATATCAGCATTTAATTTGTATTTATTTTATTATTAATTGTCGTGTCGTGCATGGCTGGCGCAGTAAACAGGGCACACGCAACTTTCCATGCTAATCATACATCATTCAAATAAAATGCTTGCCTAATTTGATTTTTATCACATTATTTCTATTTCATTTTGGCGCCCAACATGGGGCGCATAAAAACTCACCTCAATTATGTAACTAGAACGTATCTGCAGCTCCTCGAAAAAAAATAAAACAAATATACTTTAAAGTATATCAACCAACAACGTGTCTGTTGTGCTTGGTCCCGATGGAGCCCGAGTCAACGGAGTGCATTTGCGTGTGTAAATGGAAAGATTCGTATAAGGCTCAAATTGTTCTACGATTAATTTTCTTCTCGGCACAAATTTTAAGGATTTCCTTGAAGGCGCCCGCTGCGCGTTCCTTTAGCCGAGCCCCTAGAAATACTTTTAAAACTAAGACTATGCATACAACTAACTTAATTTGTAATTTATATCTAGTATTAAATTCGCGTTAGCTATTGTTCCAATTGTGTTTCAATTATTTAGCATTCATATTTATTATAATATTTAACATACACATTCGACTGCCTCATTCGTAACACAGACTAAAAACCCACGAGCAAACCAGCCACACCAGTCGTTTTAATCGATTCTTACATATGAATAATCCAATTACTAACACCACTGTGTGGATTGTGCATCATTTCGTTAAACTCCATACAATTGTTTATACTTTATTTATTTGTTTATATATAAATTGATGTAAATAACTAACATCGCTCGGTAATTCGCATATACTTTGTATCAACTAGGCCTCCACCAATGCCAGCGGTCCATTCCAACCGTCGCCAAAACGATGAACCGAGCCTCTACGTGGAGATTCCCGCCGAGCCCCCACAGCCGACCATTGCGAGTCTCGCGGCCGCGCGCTCCGTCACCCCCGACACGTTACTGAGAACCGCAGCCCTAGGCCTCCACCACTCGCCCATGATGGCGCCGCACCTCAAGTTCGGGATGCTGGTGTCTTTCGCACTGGCTACGGTGTTTCTCGCGGGCGCTAAGTATTACTTCGATCGGCAGGTTAGTGTAAGAACCGTGGCAATTTTCGTAACTCTATTTCTAGCCGAAGGGCCCAAGACGGCTTCGCAGTTCTCCAAAAAGCGTAATAATTCGCTCCACTTGTGTATTAGAAGCTGCTTCTTCATACAGTTATGTTTATTAACGGAGCTCTCAAATGCACAAGCACATCTCTATCTTAATATTATTAAAATAAAAAAGAAATTAAGAAATACCTAGAATTTCTCGTTTCATATCTTTACAAGAAAAACTAATAATTTTGCATTGTCACAATTGAAATCCTTAATCCTCTCTTAGGCAATAAATAATTGCACCTGAGCCTGATTTGAGTTAAGAGACCTTATTTTCCTTCGGCTAGAAAGTATGAGATTGTTTCCTTTGGTAATGGATTCACCATCAACCATCATATCTGTATGCACAGGTGATTAGGGAGCGCGGCGGCAATGGGGGCGGCGGGGAGGCGGGCGTGGTGTGCGCGGCCGTGGCGTGCGTGTGCGGGCTGGGCTGCGCGCTGTCGCTGTGCCGCGCGCGGCCCCCGCCGCCCGCGCCGCCCGACCGCGTGTCCTCCACCGCGCAGCGAGACCGACATGTGAGTACTGACACCTGAGGCAATTAGAGAGCGCGGCGGGAACGGGGGCGGCGGGGAGGCGGGCGTGGTGTGCGCGGCCGTGGCGTGCGTGTGCGGGCTGGGCTGCGCGCTGTCGCTGTGCCGCGCGCGGCCCCCGCCGCCCGCGCCGCCCGACCGCGTGTCCTCCACCGCGCAGCGAGACCGACATGTGAGTACTGACAACTTCGGATATTTGCCAGGATAACTGCCATGCCTCAGTCCAATCCGGCACAATTTAGTATTAGCCTTTATTTTAAGACTAGCTGTGCCCCGCAGGTTTACCCGCGTTAAATTTTATAAACTATCACAGCTCCTCCCCCGTAGGTGATAGCGTGATAATATGTAGCCTATATGTTGACCCGACATCTTAGTAATATTCTTGCAAAATTTGAGGTAAATCCATGCTGTACTTTTTGAGTTTAGCCCGGACATACATACAGACAAACAGACACACAGACAAAAATTCTAAAAACTATATTTTTGGCTTCGTTATCGAATGAAGATCACGCCCCAAGTATCCTTTTTAAAAATTATTCAATGTACAGTTTTGACTTTCCTACAATTTTATTATATGTATAGATAAGTCAGACGGGTATCAAAAGTAGTATATTAGATAGAGGAGCAAAGCGGGATAGACTCAGCCTCATCATTAAAAAAAAACAGAATTAAGCTTATTTTAGATTGCAGATGTCTCAAACGTATAAAAAATCTATTCTTTCAGTCACCATCATCAGCCTGATATAGTCCACTGCTTGACATAGGCATGTCCCAAAGAATGCTAACGTTTACATTTGGAGGGATTTGCCGTAGTCACGGAGGCCTGTACCAGCTATGTCGCCGACCATCGTTTTCGTGAATGGCGTTGAAATAAATAAATGTTAAAAATGAATTAACAAACGTTAAATCGGTTTTAACGTTGACAATCAATTGCGGACCATTTATGACGTTACATGCGATCATGGAAGCCGATTTAACGCTGTTCGGCGAATTAGCCGGTAGAGCCCCAGGTCCATGTTGGGCGCCAATATTTCCTAACTTTTCTACGATTTTTTGGTCAAATCAACTTTTAGAAACTTGAACCTAGGTAATATGTTATGTTATTCAAAAATGTTTTAGATCTAAGAATAAAAATGCATTCAATCAATATATGCATCGGAATAGCCAGATGCGGCAGTAAAATACGCATCCAATTCAGCATGTACTACTGTTCCAGCCGCCACCCTCCGAACCGTCGGACGACATCTCGCTGGCCACGCTGCTGCAGTCGTCGGAGCGCTCGCAGGGCTCGGGCTCCCCGGAGGCGCCGCCCCCCTACAAGATCGCGGTGCTGATGCCCGCGCGGGGGCCCTCCCCCCCGCCGCCCGCCTACAGCGAGCTCAGCTAGCTGAGAGCACCCGTGAGCCAGGAATTCATCATATAGACTGCAAACGTGGGTAAGGTTGTACTAAACAACGTTGGATCAATTTACAAGTGACGTTTTTGTTGTTGCCAGTATAAATAAAACGTATTTTGTGCCAACCCTATTTTTGATGACTGTGTTGCCAATTTCTCTGTTAGTTTATGTAGAGTTATTAAACTATACAATACTTAAAAGTGGTATTAAACCATAAATAATTAACAAAAAAATATTTTTTGCACAAAATATCACAGGCTTCTTGGAGTTGAAATTTTACTATATTAAAAATAATAAATCTATTTCTGTATAGAAATGAAGTATTGTATAGTTCTTGTTTAGATCCCAAACCTTACCCTAGCGAGCCTATATGTAGAACAAAATTGTCCTGACTCACGTCTTAATCATTTTAAAATATCCCACCAGATCACTTGTCACCCATTTTTTATTATCCCCACCCTTTCCTAACTCCAAAATTAATCCCCTCCAATATTTAAATTTGGCACAAATATAAATTATTGTCAAGAATTTGATCTCATGCAAAAACAAGATTCGAATGTAACAAATTTTTGGGGAATTTTAATATACAGGGTCTGAGGGAGGTGTTAGGTCCAAAATTAGGATTAAGGATAATGGATCTAGTTAATAGCACCCTGAATGGTTTTTAAGGTATGTTTATGTACTGCCTGTTAACTTGACTATATGTTTCAGAGCATGCTTATGTATATGCTTGATATTACACCTAACCTAAATTATGTGCAGACGCCAACACACCAAGCTACCCAAAACTGTCAAATTTTCACAACTGAAAGTGAACCTTATGCTTATGTGATAAAGTTGAAAATCTATAAAAGAAATTTGACAGTTTGGAGTAGGTGGATGGATGTCCTGGTGTCTATATATGGCATAAATTAAGCCCTCTAAGTTACTTACACGATTTATGTAACAGGTTGTAAATAATATGTATGGGATATGGCAATACAGGAGGTTTTGTCATAATGTCTATGGTATATGCGTGAATGTAGATGAATATGTCCTTGTTAAAATTCCCCTCAAAATGGCGGCATTGAATCGAAGCACTGACATGTAAAATATAATTATTGATAGAAATTATAAAAAAAAATGTGGAAATTACTGGTTATTAAAGAAATATTTACTATCTTAACCCTTAAACAGACTATTGACTGTTTTATGTAGAAATGAAAACGACGGAGTGAAATTTAATTTAACCTATTTTAAACCCTTGACGCAAAAGAGGGATGCTATAAATTTGACGTCAATGTCTGCCTGTGTGTGTGTCTGTTGCATCGTAGCTCTCAAACGGATGGACTGATTTAGATGCGGTTTTTTTTATAATTGGAAAACCAGTTTCCACGTGGTTCTTAGTTATGTTTGGTTAATATCGGTCCAGCAGTGTAAGAGTATCAGCCCTTTCGCTGTTTCACACGTAATCACCGCGGGAGCTCTGACAAATAACCTCATCGTGAGAAAACTATGATTACATCATTTTGGAAAAGAACGGATACTCTTATACTGCTGAACCTGAATATTAACCAAGCATAGCTAAAAACCACCAAAGAAACAGGCTTTCAAATTAAAAAAATCGATTCGAAATCGGTGCATCCGTACGATGGCACAGACATACACACACACACAGACAGACAACTTATGGACCTTCATGATCCTTCAAGTACGAGTTGAGCCGCCAATTCATTTAACGTCGAAGATGGCGCTACTTTCTATGTCGATAGCTTTTGTTCATTACAATGTTTTATCATTTTATTTTGGACTTTATTCCTAAGTAATAAGGTCGCAATTGATGTGGTCTAGTCCACGGCCTGTTTAAGGGTTACCAGACGAAGATGATAAATTACGACGAGAACTTAATAAATATTCTGTCCGTGACAACTAGAATGATTTCAATGTGACAATTGTCATTATAGATATTGTAATTTAGGAGTTTTGAACAGACTTCGAAAACGTAGGGAGTTATCGACTGTGTTTTTTGTATGTATGTATGTAACGCGATGTCTCATTTGTTTGTGAACCGATTTGGATGATTATCGTATTATTCGATGGGGAATGTTTTCGGGATGGTACCATATGGAATTTAATACAAAAGTAACTATTAAAATAAGTGCCATGTTTAGTTATGTAATTAGCAAATATTTGTACGACGTAATATTTGGGTAGGTATTTGAGGCAAGCTGAAAACTTGGTCCATACCTCACCTGACATACTCCAACTCAGAACTACAGACCTGGCTGGTGAGTAGCGGGGCTAAATAAACACCTTATTTTTTTTCACAAATATATTTTAGGTAGGACCATCTTTTCAGCTTGCCTCAAATACCTACCCAAAAATTGGTGCCAGCTCACCTACTATAATATTAGCCGAATGGCGTCCACTGCTGGACAAAGGCTTCCCCAAAAGATTTCCACTATGAAGTTGTGTCCATCATTTGGAGGGATATGGGACGGTCACCGTAGCCTAGTTGGTAGTGCTCCTGCCTACAAAGCTGGTGGTCCTAGGTTCGAATCCCGGTAAGTGCAAATATTTGTGTGATGAGCACGAATATTTGTTAGAGTCATGGATGTTTTCTATGTATTTAGCTATCTATATAAGTATGTATATCGTCGCCTGGTACCCATAGTACAAGCTTTGCTTAGTTTGGGGCTAGGATAATCTGTGTGACATTGTCCCCAGGTATATCCCATAATATTCACCATATTATATACCACGTATAGAAGGTACTAATAAAAAAAAAACACCAACAACCTCGCAATACAAGATACCTAACACCATGAGCAACAACTTTTGTTCTAGAACTTTTGATAATTTGTTAGATTTTATTTTGGTACAAGTTCAAAGGCGCCAGCGCTGTACCCCTTGTACTTGGCGGGTATATATTTTTATCGGGGTATATACTACATAACTACGTTTCATCACAATAGTGCGCTTGTCAAAAATCATATTCTATATTTTTTTACATTTGTGAAAGCGCCATTTTTTTTACCCTACCGTACATGACGTGGCAGCTACTGAGAAACACTGCCAGAAAACTCAGTAGGAATCCTTTTTTAAAATAAAATATACTTATTATTAATTACAATCATGTGTGTTGACTCAGACCAACTCAATCCCAAGCACTTTTGTCACTTAAATAACCCCCCTCTTTAACTCTTTAACTTTTGCCTATGTCTAGGATTGGAAGATATTGGGCTGATGATGTGTATAGTGTGCTTCGTACAGTAATCCTTCATATGAGAGGATAGAATTGTACCCCGAAAACCTTACTGATCTTACCACCTACGTAGTACGACTCTCAATGCCAACAAGAGGAAATGTTTATTTTGGTATTACGAATGTATGGACTTGGCCCAGCGCCTTTGAACTTAACCCATTTCTCTAGACGCCAGTCGATCGTGTAAAATCCTTTTCTTTTTCATGTATTGAGTTATGTCCGAACACGTAGAACAAAAGTTGTCGCTTATGGTGTTTGCTATTTAGTCATGCGTGATTGTTGGTGATTTACAAGAGTACCCTGGTTACCCAAGATATTAAAAATGTGCCTATAAAATTAATTATTTGCCGTAAAGTACTAATTTATCTTTCTATATATGCCCGTGCGAAGCCGGGGTGGATCACTAGTGGAAAATATGAACATTCATTAAAATCGGATCACAAACTTGGGATTGTGAATAAAAGTCCGAAGTCGGTTGTATGATTTGTAAACAATTATTGCAACATCATGCCATTCGAAAGTCGATTTTAATTATTGTATTTATAACAATAAAACGCGGTGTTCAAAAATCGGCAAGATATATATTAAAAATATTTTTTAGATTTATCTCGAATAATAGTTTTGTATTGCATATAAGGCATAGAGAGATTATCTTAAACCCCATTTATTCTGTAAATGTTTAGCTATAGATATTTATAGTTTAGTATGTCTGTGGTAAAGAAAAAAACTATTTATATGTGCTGAGAATATTGTCTGAAAAAATGTTTTCACGTCCACTTTTACCAATAATGCATATTACATAATATTTAGGGGGTTGCCAGACATCAGTCTTTTGTATTGCCAGGTAAAAAATGCTTTATAGTTTTTTTTTTTTCATTTTATTTTTCGAAGTTATTTGCACTATGCATGTAATAAAGCAATATTTTCCTGCTAAATATCTGATCAGGCAACCCTAAAGCAGAACCAGCAGCATTTATGATTTATATATAATACTGTAGATCTTGTAAAATGGCGAATTAAAATACTCGGATATTTCGTGGATATTTGCGAATAAATGGACAATGTGCGATTTATGATTATCTGAACATTAAAGGAATCTGCCTAATGATAGACTGAGAATCCCGCTCTTAATTATTACCCGGTATAGGGTACAGGCTGGCCGAGGAGTTGACGCTCAAACGCAAAATTTTATGATGAGGAGTATCCGAATAACCACCATGTATATTCTACGATTTTGCTTAGTTTTCGAGATAGAATTTTTTTTATGATTATTTTTCGTAAATTTCACCTAACATCAGTTTTCGATTTATTTCTCGTTCTGTTGAATATTTCTGGTTCAGTTTTTTTGTGATAACTAATTAGCATAGTTTAACCTAACACCCTAAAAAGTATGGTTTATCTCAGCATTGCAGAACTGACTAAGAATTTATTTAAAAGTTTGAAATTACGGTTTGAGCTCAGGACTCATAAATTTTCAAAGAATTAAAAAACAGCGAAATCGTAGAACATACATGGGGGTGATTCGGATACTCCTCATCATAAAGTATCTAAATTTTGCTTTTGAACGTCAACTCCTCGGCCACCCTGTATAAGGGTTATTTCTAAAACACCAACAACCTCGCAGGACTAGATTGCTAACATCATTAGCAACAACTTTTGTTCTACGTGTTATAAAAAAAAAATATAAATGTTTTTGTAGTATTGTCGGGACATTTGTAGGTCTAAGTTTCATTCATAAACGAAAGGACTACGCTTATGACGCGTGCATGTACGCGTCGTTACGATTCCCGTAGAGTTATAAATATTCAAGCGGGAAATTAAATTAATACTTAATTATGTATGAAAATAAAATCTACAAAATTTTCAAAAGTTGTAGAACAAAAGTTGTTGCTTATGGTGTTAACTATCTAGTACTGCGAGGTTGTCGGTGTTTTAGAATTGACTATAAATACAAAGCGTAACTTAAATAGTAAATAAAACAATTTGCCTATGAAACTTAACAACTTGTAGCACGTTAACATAAGAAATACACGAAAAATATATTAACTTCCCCTACAAGAATAGCGATCAGCTGATACTTTCTATATGAACAGCCAAAAAAACATATTTCGTATTTCACAAACGGTATTTTAATCCTTTTAGTTATCATGGGTAGATAGCTCTTTTATGTTTCTTCCACTATTATGTTACACCTTGTATAAAGTCATAGCGAAATTTGTGCACTATAATTGCTCTTTAATTGCCAATTAGTAGTCTTACGAAGATAAACAAATATTGCTGTAGCTTGCAGGATACGTAATAGGAGTTGTTTTATATGAAGGTGTGTGACAGCAAATATACAACGTACAACAATTTACACATTAAACTGAACATCTTCTGCATCAGAAAAAAACAGATACAAAAATACCCGCAATTTAATTCAAAGACTCGAGTTAACATTTGTTGCATATTTCAAAAGTTGTTAGTAGTTGGCTCATCAATCGATGTAATATTTAGGCTCATCGATCGGCTGAATATTTTGGGCTCATATATTGACTCAATATTTAGGTTCATTGAGCGACGGAATATTTTGGGCTCATCGATTTGATTCATTTATTTATAGTTAATTAAAACGGTTAATTAAAACCAATAACATTAATCAACATGGGAACATTACATAATTTAATTTATTTTTAAGGTACTTTAGAACTGATACAAAATACTGGACATCCTTGCATACTTTCTTTCGCAGAAAACCAAACATAATGTCTGTCCATCTACCGGCAAACACCGGCAACATCGATGTACTGAATATTTAGGCACATCGATCGATTGATTATTTAGGCTCATCGGTTGACTGAATATTTAGGATCATCGATGGACGAATTTTTAGGTTTATTTAAGCTCATCGATCGGAATATTTAGAGTCATCGATCGGAATATTTAGAGTCATCGATCGGAATATTTAGAGTCATCGATCGACGGAATATTTTTGGCTCATCGATCGACTGAATATTTAGGCTCATGGGTCGACTGAATATTTAGGATCATTGATCGACTTAATATTTAGGCTCATCATTTGACTGAATGTATGAATATATTGCGTTGTCTATGTCTACGTGTGACGTCCATGAAAATTCGCAAAGATTCACGAAGTACACTATCAAACCATAAATTAAATATACTTAAAACTAAGCCTAGTCATGTTAGAATAATGAATGTGATGTTTTTATTTGGTAACATTTGTTGGCGTTATATTGTGTTTATTTATATCCTTTGTAGGAGGGACTGTTTCGTCTTTTATAACAGACGCTTCGTTAATAAAGATTGTATATCTGTGAACTGTGGTTTTATTATATCATGTTATCAGCCGTATGACTTTTTAACTCCTCCTTTTTTGTCTTTCTGATTAAATTCGTTGCGGGATCCAAGACAGTTAAAGCGATTCCCCGGGACGTGCCTGAGCCTCACCGCTCAGTGTCATTTCATTGTGTGCCACTGTTGATCCTGGCTTACAGAAGTTGCAGTGGTGGGTAAGAGGGAGGGACTAGCCGTATGACGTCCAGCGCTGGACATGAGCTTTAATAATAGAGGGTTATGCCACTATCGCCACCCTTGGCTGACAGTTTGGTCATCGGTATACGGATAAAGATATTTATTTTTCTCAAAATATTACAGTAATCGCTTACAGAGAAAAATACACTTAAATACTAAATATATAAACCAATTAGCGTATCCTAGTTGTAGCGTAGATTTTTGAATCCCTCCATATTACCCACCACTGCAATTCCTGAAGCCAGGATCAACAGTTGCACACAATGAAATGACACTGAGCGGTGAGGCTCAGGCATGTCCCGGGGAATCACTTTAAGAGTCTTGGATCCCGCCCGCAATGATGTAGGATAGTTTAAAAAATTAATTATTTGAAAGATGGTAGATATTCCCACAGGATGACTTCGTGCTCCCAACGGAGTAACATTGGGTGGTAAGGCGTCCCTCACATTAGGCGAGCACGTACCTCGAGCGTGTCAACGTCGCGTGTTGCCGCCGTGTCACGCGCGTGCAGCGAGCGCGGCGCTTAACCCCCTTCAGTCAAATCAGTCACAATTTTGACAGTGCCGAGTTAGCCCACAACGCGTTGCTGTTTTACATTCATTAACAAAATGGATTCTGACGAGGAAACTACTGTTAGCTATGCTACTGAAAAAATTATATTACACGCACTGTGACTGACCGAAACAGTAGGGCGGCGGTAATAGCGGGCGAAGGGGTAAGAACGCGTGTGCGTTCCGATTACTCCGCCGAACAGAATAATAAATCGCTAAATCTTTTGTCGAAATTAGTCAAAAACGAAGGGAACAAACCAAAAACTTGTCTAAGTAGAAATATAGTTATAGGGGTTTTAAGTTGGCCGAGCGAACGTAACGAAGACGATTGCGCGGCCATGGAATTCTCAACAACTACTTGGGATAGAAATTTAATCTTTGGGTTTCCTTTCGATTTTGACTAATTTCGACAAAAATTTTAGTGATGACTTTTTCCGTTGGGATAACGTGGCGGAGCAATCGTGACGCACACTAAGAATGCCGCTCGCACTCGCCCACCCACACGCCCGCGCCGAGGATCGCGCACGCCTAATGCGGGGTCCGCCTAATACTCGTCTCCGTCGCCACACAGCAACCTTAATACGGCTGTGGGTACATATAATTCGTCATAGAAAGAACTGGTAGTATGCGGTATGCCGATAGCTCTCAATAGCGCGTCCCAAGTACTTGAGCTGTGTGCTCGTCAACTTATCTGCGCGTTCAGACTAGTTCTTCCATATAACATAAAACAATTCTAGACACACAGACCCAGTGGTCAGGCATTGAAAGACGATATATGAAAAATGTATAAAAACGCGAGTACGCGCTGAAGGCATAAAATAAGTACAGCAAAAAACGCGCATACGCGTCATGTGTAAGTCAAGGCTCTGAATCCAAGGAGCAACCATCTAGCTCGCGCATTCGGATGTTTGTATCTTTACAAATAAAACACAATTCAAGCTCACGTTATAATATATTATCTATTTAACATAACATTAAGTACAGTGTTCGTGTCGAATAAATTATTATAATTACAAATGCATAACACTAGTTCGGACGTCGGCGGAACGTATTTTAAGAGTTAAATTGATATAAAATTTCTCAAATTGTTTTTGTCTCACTCACCCACACGCTTAGTTACATTTCAATAAACAAAACAATATATAATATCCTGGGACATTATTCCTACTCGGCCATCTGATCCCAAACTAAGCAGAGCTTGTACTATGGAACCAGATTACTGATACATTACATATACTACTTTTCTTTTGTAAATACATACTTATATATAATTATACCCAGACATATTCATGCACACAAATATCTGTCCTGGGTCGGATTGAACCCCACGACCTGCGGCGTGAAATAGCAAGAATTTACCAACCACGCCAACAGGCCCGTCAATAATAATTCAGAGAGAATAATATAATAATAATATCTGGGGACAATGTCACACAGATCATCCTAGCCCCAAACTAAGTAAAGCTTGTACTATGGGTACCAGGCGACGATACGAAGTAAGTATGTATTACTTATATAGATAGATAAATACTTATATACATAGAACTAAATTAATTATAAAATCTTGAAATTTATTTGTGTACATTGTAATAACTCCAATTATAATACAGTGGTCCGCCAAGACATCAAATACACATAAGAAAAGTGGAACTGTGCACTCAGAGTGACAACTAATGGGATCATGACACAATTCCATAGACAGTAATATTGTCTATGATACCCCAATACCGGTAAATGAATGTCTCATGCTAGGCAATTATAATTAAAGGAGACATTCAGTGGTCCAGTGGTCAGGCGCTCACAGCTAGATGCTCTCTGTCTCTCTGTCTCTCACAGATGGCGAGGACAAGCAACTAGGCTCGCGATCAGTCCATAGATGAGTGACCGCAAAAGTGGTTTAAATTCTGAGCGTCTCCGTGCTTCGGAGCGCACGTTAAGCTGTTGGTCCCGGTTGTAGCTATTAGGCAACAGTCGTTAAGCCATATCGGAGGCCTACTGGGCGGCTTGAACAACTCTGACACTAGGGTAACCACTGCCCATACGATAAGTATAAAAAGTAATATTGTCTATGATACCCCAATCCGCGTAAATAACTATCGAATTCTGGGCAATTGTCAATTAAATTAAAGAAGACAGATTCAGTGGTAAATTATGAAATAAAATGAAATTTTATTCAGCACTTGGGTATTAACATACACTTGTACTTGTCAAGCTCACAATGCAGTACATAAACATAGTGGACAGTATAAAAGTTACAAAAAAAAAATTATTAGTCCGTCCGTGCGGTTTGTTTTATCGCATATATTTTCTGAAATCCTTAATAAACAAGTTACTAATCTATTTGAAATTTAGTTCTACTATATTAAAAATTAATGAATGGAAGATTAAAAGAAGAAGAAAAAACCATTAAAACCAATGATTACGAATTTATCTTTCATCATCAGCATATCAGCCGAAAGCTGCTAGACAAAAGCCTCCCCCAAGGATCCGGTCTTGTGTTGCCCGCATCAAGGGGTTTTTTTTTCAAAGACAACGCTCGCACTCGGGACCTCAATTCGACTTTGTACCGCATTTAGACTCTACATTTGATAGACAATTATTATCATATATTCAAAATCATCGCACTTCTAAATATTTTGGAATAACCTCCCAAGATGACGGAAGCATATTTTTAGAAAGTGCATATAATATAAATGGGTGAGCAAATAGCTGCACACAGAAATCTGGGCCTTAAATATAACTTAACATCGTCAATTATAAATATTATACAATGTACAGACGCCAGCGCATCAATCTACCCTAATCTGTCAAATTTCCCCAATTGAAAGAGAATCTTATACTTTTGTGATAAAGTAGAAAATCGATTAAAGAATCTATAAAATAAATTTGACAGATTGGGGTAGCTGGATGTGCTGGCGTCTGTACTATAAGATTCTACTCGATTTAATATAACAAATATTACTAGGAATTGTGTCATGAAAACCAGTCATAATATACAATTGTGTGTGTGTATAATTTAATAAATTGATTAATTTATAGTACAATATTATAGCCTATACTTTTTTATTTCATTCTTTATATTTCATTTGGAATGTATGTACATTTATTTTCTTCATAATGTGTATAACATAAGCCTCGTTTAGTTAATTCATAATAACACATTTTAAATAATAAATATAACCAAAAGTTGTCATTTCTTTTTTCAATTTAATCTTTAACATTTACAGGAAATGTAATATTATTAAGATAAAATATTAATTGGTTTGATCATGTATAAATAAAAAACACATAAGATTAAATATAATCTATGGTTACACAGATAAAAAATATGACTAGCCGACAGTATAAGTTAAATATTAGCTACACATAAAGCGCTCACATAAGACATGGTCCATTCCTAAAATGTTATTTGATCCGGGACACAAAACATTGCAAAGAGCAAATAAATTAATTTAACCTTACGATGTATTGACGTTAGACGATGAAACACACAATACTGATGTGGCCTTGTGTCTAAATTTGGCAACACAAACTATTTATGTAAACAAATTTCTGCGCCATTTGTTGTGCTAGATTCCGTCAAATAATCAAAATACCATAGAGAAAGTCTAGCTTTTTCTTTACATATATAGTCTTGTATTAAAAAAATATAATTTTGGTGTCATTTTTAAAGTGGGTACACTTATTAAAAAAGTAACATTAATATAAGTTTTGTTATGATATGGTCTTACAAATTAATATGGGAAGATCTGGTGTCAGGCTGTTTTTAAAGCACTGATTTCATTTGATACTTTATGGTTATCTATATGTTACGGTCAATATGATTAATTCGTGATTATTACCTTTATCAGGATGCTATAATTTTGCTAGCATGCTTTTGCGTTCCTTTGCGGGTAGTTTCAAAGTTTATAAGCTATTGAATTCGATTTTATGATATTTTTAAACTGTATTTATAAATTGAACTTTTATTATAACCAGCGTAAACATCTAACACAGGCATTATTTGCCTCAAAGGTTTTTTCATAAACTACTCGAAATTGTAAACTGTGAATGCTAATAAAGTATTACGTAATATGTATTTGTATCATATTTAATCATAATAATTGTAAAAACTCTGATTAAAAAAAGCTATGTATAATTCGCATAATATTGTAATAATAATTATTTATTTAATTACTGCAAAACATAGTTTGCAGGGTTTTGGAATGGTAAGTTTGTATGTTTGACAAACTTAATTAGCCCATTAAGAATTGTTGCAATACAAAATACTAACTCAATTTGATACAATAGCGTATATTGAATTGCGCAACTAAAAAATAACTTCAGTTTGGTTAATGTTTTTACATAGATAGACTCACGCCTGTATCCCAAAGGGGTAGGCAGAGACGATGAATGTCCATTTGTCACGATCTTTGTACCGCTTTTGCCTCATACGTGCTCACCGGTTTACGCCCGGTTCCTATATTCCAAAAACGAATCGTTTCTACTACGAATAGTTAGAATTTCTACCAACCGTAACGCAAAACCGTTCCTAAAAAATACTAGTCGTTATCCAAATAACCAACGTCTGGTTACTAACGGATGGGAGGACGTTAGTAAGCTTATTGTATGGAGATGCGTTCGAAAGTGTTCCTATAAATATTTTCTACTGTCACGGAACTGTCAAAATAACGAGGCGTTACTGCTTTGATTACTAGTCGAATTCGGTCGGTTTACCAGTCGTTTGTATTTTATTTTGGTAGTTAACATAGTGTTTGAGGAGATTTCCGTGATGTCTAGCTCTGAAACTGATAGAGAATTCATGGCTTTGTTTTCCGTTAGAAAGGGTTGATTATTTTTCTATCTTCTAAGATTTCATAACCACAAACCTTAGATTAAATACTCAATTTAAAAACTTATTTAGAAACCATGAAATACTCCTGGACAGACGTCAGACGACAGACGCATGCGCCATGCGCTTTCATGTTACGCGTTTTGTTCACACCATGCACTCGTAACATCAAATTTTCAATACTACTGATTTATAAATATTTTAAACCTAAAACGCAAATTAAATTATTACTGTAACTATAAGTACAGTAATTTGTACTATTACTCACATAATATTACAGAATAATAAATGATTTTAGTTGCATAATTGACGTAGACGTTTTGTTATAACTAATCGTGAAGAGTAGCGAGAGGTTCATCGCCGAACGAGTCGTAGGTGGTTTAAACTACGGATGTTCGTCGCAGGTAGGGCATTGTGGAACACTAGTTTTGCATCGGTATCGGTAGCTGAATTACGGATGGTAACGTTGGTCCAATGACGGATCGTAAAATAAAGGAACCGGGCATTAGTGTTCTGGCTTAGTTCCTCCGCTTCCGGTATTCCTATATATGTACTATTTTATATATATATTTATCTACAATCTATATCGTTATACACTTTGCCCACTGCATATTTAGCTCATCAAAATTATATTCTTGCCTAATTTGCAATATGCGTTGGTTTTTTTATGACAACGATACCTCATTACGATATTACGAGGATCAGAATAAGACCTTAACAGTCTGCTATTCTTTAAAAAAAGTCGCTGTATACGTGGTAGGTACATAGGTGTTCGATTATATTCAAATTCACACAATTAACCGATCGTGGGAATACAATTCACTACTTATTTATTATTATTACTATAAAAATTTACCACCCATTCTCACATCGACCTTTCATAATGACCGACATCTCAGAACTCGATAAACCTATGCAATTGCTATATTCAATATACAACAACCAGTTGTTTTAAATAATAGTCCAAGTAATCAGTTTAACCGTAACATATAGACTAAAGAATATTATAGACATGTACATTCCGTAGTAGTAAAAATCTAATCATGTACAGCAGGTATGCGGTCAAGCGAAGTCGCGTTGCCATGGTGCTAGGCTCACACCCGTTGTATCTCGAACAGTTTGACGTCTGTGTCGTACCAAATAGGTGGGTCTACGTTTCTGTGGATGAAGAATTAGGCCATTTAATGAAACAGTATTATTATACTTATGGATAGAGATTATATGGTATGTCTGTGTGTGTTTGTGTGTGTGTGTGTTTGTGTGTGTGTGTGTTTGTGTGTGTGTGTGTTTGTGTGTGTGTGTGTCAACATCAACATCGAGATATGATGAGATCATCGTGCGCATTCTTTTGTTATCTTTATTTTGAACACGTTGAAAATTCGTTCAAACTCATGGATTTACTTGTTTCAAATCTTACGTGGGTTCTCGACCCATTATTACAATTTTAAAAGGACTTCGTTTCTTTCGGGGTTCCCTCGCCCGCACGTGGTTTTAATTACATTTTATTTTAGACTTTATACTCATAGTTAAGTACAGTATTGTATGAACATTCTTATTTCTTAAACAAGACAACGCACTCCTTCCGAACATATGTCACATTAGTCCAAGTATGTAAATGTAATACTTGTTGTATTCGAACACGTAAGCACAGGTAGTACCGAAGCAATAAGAATGTATTAACCGCTGCACCATTTGTTTTTTTTTTATATATAATAGGATCGCAAACGAGCAAGTGGGTCACCTGATGGTAAGTGATCACCGCCGCCCATGGACACTCGCAACACCTGAGGAGCTGCAAGTGCGTTGCCGGCCTTTAAGAACAGAATAGGCTCGCTTCTTGAAGGTCGCCATGTCATACCGGATCGGATATACCTCCGCAGCTAATTGATTCCACAGAGCGGTAGTGCGCGGCAAAAAGTTTCTAGTGAAACGCACAGTGGTAGATGACCATTCATCCAGGTGATAAGGATGAAATTTCCACATTTGGCGAGAGGGTCTGTGGCGGAATGTGGCGGCAGGTATAAGCTCGAACATTTCGTCTGAACACTCCCCGTGATAAAAGCGGTAGAGGACACGACACGCCACGTCTCTCAGCAGGGTTAGAGGATCAAGCCAAATAACTCCTCCTAACTCCCGTCGTCAACCACCATTCGAGCTGCACGATGTTGTATACGATCAAAAGGAAGAAGTTGATACTGTGGTGATGTACAATCAATACCAAGTCACTACCATTATTAATAAATAATAATAATATAATATCTCGGGACAATGTCACACAGATCATCCTAGCCCCAAACTAAGCAAAGCTTGTACTATGGGTACCAGGCGACGATATACATACTTATATAGATAGATAAATACTAATATAGAAAACATCAATGACTCAGAAACAAATATTCGTGCTCATCACACAAATATTTGCACTTACCGGGATTCAAACCCAGGATCACCAGCTTCGTAGGCAGGAGCACTACCAACTAGGCTACGGTGACCGTCTACCAACTATATTACTACAAAGCTTTTTTAAGGTCTACGTGAATAAAACCTTTCTATTTTTATTTATTTTATTATTCTGGAATATATGTGTAAAAACCTAAACATATAACATATTTTCCCTTTCCTAGCTTGCGTGGGCCTAATGCACGTGTTCATCCCATGATTATTTGGAACCAATTTCATCCCATTACTATTATTTGACATTTAAATAACCCTATCGCTATTATTATTCGCGATTATTCCAAATTTACCATTTTTCCAACTTACCGTATATAAATAACTCCCCAAAGGTATGTCCGGAACCAGGCGGCGGTGCCCGCGTTGGCCTGGTACTTGCGGATGAGAATGGGATGGGGTACCGGCAGCAGGCCCACCAGCGTACCGTGCTGCAGGAACCTCAGGATTTCGGACTCGTCGGTTAGACCCCTGCGGACAGGAATATGCTCTTGTTTGAATTCACGTTGGTAACAATTAGGTTTTTGTTACACGGGGAGCAATTGCTATGTATCGATTTAATTGTAGAATTATTAATTAAATAAAATTGCCTTCAGAGAACATGTCATAAAAACAATTTTTGCCCAAATTATTTGATGTTATAAGGCGTTTGTGGACTATAAATTCCTAAGAACAAATAATTACTGTATACTGCATAGTAGAAATAAATATTTCTGTAACTATATGCGTTAAACGCGACGATTGATGTAGCACCCCGACATAATCCGAATCAGCGGCCGGCTCTCGCTAAATAATTTGGATTCTGCACTGCGTGTGGTCTAAGACTCAGACACCCACGCGACACTGTCACACTCACTTGTCGATGCAGATCTTCTCGACCTGCGGCACCAGCACCTGCAGCAGCCGCATGATGGTCTGCAGCGGCAGCTTGACACCCACGCGACACTGTTACACTCACTTGTCGATGCAGATCTTCTCGACCTGCGGCACCAGCACCTGCAGCAGCCGCATGATGGTCTGCAGCGGCAGCTTGACACCCACGCGACACTGTCACACTCACTTGTCGATGCAGATCTTCTCGACCTGCGGCACCAGCACCTGCAGCAGCCGCATGATGGTCTGCAGCGGCAGCTTGACACCCACGCGACACTGTTACACTCACTTGTCGATGCAGATCTTCTCGACCTGCGGCACCAGCACCTGCAGCAGCCGCATGATGGTCTGCAGCGGCAGCTTGACACCCACGCGACACTGTCACACTCACTTGTCGATGCAGATCTTCTCGACCTGCGGCACCAGCACCTGCAGCAGCCGCATGATGGTCTGCAGCGGCAGCTTGACACCCACGCGACACTGTCACACTCACTTGTCGATGCAGATCTTCTCGACCTGCGGCACCAGCACCTGCAGCAGCCGCATGATGGTCTGCAGCGGCAGCTTGACACCCACGCGACACTGTTACACTCACTTGTCGATGCAGATCTTCTCGACCTGCGGCACCAGCACCTGCAGCAGCCGCATGATGGTCTGCAGCGGCAGCTTGACACCCACGCGACACTGTTACACTCACTTGTCGATGCAGATCTTCTCGACCTGCGGCACCAGCACCTGCAGCAGCCGCATGATGGTCTGCAGCGGCAGCTTGACACCCACGCGACACTGTCACACTCACTTGTCGATGCAGATCTTCTCGACCTGCGGCACCAGCACCTGCAGCAGCCGCATGATGGTCTGCAGCGGCAGCTTGACACCCACGCGACACTGTTACACTCACTTGTCGATGCAGATCTTCTCGACCTGCGGCACCAGCACCTGCAGCAGCCGCATGATGGTCTGCAGCGGCAGCTTGACACCCACGCGACACTGTCACACTCACTTGTCGATGCAGATCTTCTCGACCTGCGGCACCAGCACCTGCAGCAGCCGCATGATGGTCTGCAGCGGCAGCTTGACACCCACGCGACACTGTTACACTCACTTGTCGATGCAGATCTTCTCGACCTGCGGCACCAGCACCTGCAGCAGCCGCATGATGGTCTGCAGCGGCAGCTTGACACCCACGCGACACTGTCACACTCACTTGTCGATGCAGATCTTCTCGACCTGCGGCACCAGCACCTGCAGCAGCCGCATGATGGTCTGCAGCGGCAGCTTGACACCCACGCGACACTGTCACACTCACTTGTCGATGCAGATCTTCTCGACCTGCGGCACCAGCACCTGCAGCAGCCGCATGATGGTCTGCAGCGGCAGCTTGACACCCACGCGACACTGTTACACTCACTTGTCGATGCAGATCTTCTCGACCTGCGGCACCAGCACCTGCAGCAGCCGCATGATGGTCTGCAGCGGCAGCTTGACACCCACGCGACACTGTTACACTCACTTGTCGATGCAGATCTTCTCGACCTGCGGCACCAGCACCTGCAGCAGCCGCATGATGGTCTGCAGCGGCAGCTTGACACCCACGCGACACTGTCACACTCACTTGTCGATGCAGATCTTCTCGACCTGCGGCACCAGCACCTGCAGCAGCCGCATGATGGTCTGCAGCGGCAGCTTGACACCCACGCGACACTGTTACACTCACTTGTCGATGCAGATCTTCTCGACCTGCGGCACCAGCACCTGCAGCAGCCGCATGATGGTCTGCAGCGGCAGCTTGACACCCACGCGACACTGTTACACTCACTTGTCGATGCAGATCTTCTCGACCTGCGGCACCAGCACCTGCAGCAGCCGCATGATGGTCTGCAGCGGCAGCTTGACACCCACGCGACACTGTCACACTCACTTGTCGATGCAGATCTTCTCGACCTGCGGCACCAGCACCTGCAGCAGCCGCATGATGGTCTGCAGCGGCAGCTTGACACCCACGCGACACTGTTACACTCACTTGTCGATGCAGATCTTCTCGACCTGCGGCACCAGCACCTGCAGCAGCCGCATGATGGTCTGCAGCGGCAGCTTGACACCCACGCGACACTGTTACACTCACTTGTCGATGCAGATCTTTTCGACCTGCGGCACCAGCACCTGCAGCAGCCGCATGATGGTCTGCAGCGGCAGCTTCCCGCGCCACGACGACACCCACGACGCACTGGCGCGCCACTCGCCGCCCGACTCCGGCGTGCGGGCGTCTGTGCTTACCCTCAAGCTGTCTCTCTGGGGACACAATGGTAAGCAAAGATAAAAAAAATGAAAGTTATATATTCATCGAAGTTACAGGTTCCCTGATAGGGCAAAGATCGTCCGAACCGAGTCTGAAGGCCCAGGGAACACCAAAGTCATTCCTGGGGCATCAGATTCGGTTGAGCTAGCACCAAGATTTATCTGACGGGGATCTTGTTATCTCATTCTTCTTACTAACACACTTCCATTTGATTGCCAAACTATGTCGAGACACCAGACAGCTGATAAACATACTTATGTATTTCTAAATGCATACTTATACGTCCAGACACAGAATAAACAATAATACTCATCACACAAAGATAAGACGTGGGAATATCTACCAGGGGACGGGCAGCCGCTTCTTTCTGAGTACTATGACCAAAGTGATGCTTGGGGGGGGGCCTTTCGTCAGCAGTGAACTTCTTCAAGTTTTTATGTTGATGATAAGGGCTGTAAGCTATACTAGGAGTAGATTTGACCATCACTGCAATACACCTGAGGCGCTATGGAATTGTACGCCTATATGTTTGTTATTTTGTTTGGATGCTAAGAGGGTTCCTTACGAAATTGGTCCAGGTTTGACAATTCTTTCTTTATTTTTATTTCTTTTTTTTTAATAATATCCTCCCAAACTAATCCCAAACTAAGCGGAGCTGGTACAATGAAAACCAGATAACTGATATACTATGCCTATACTATTTATTTTTTTGCGAATCGATAATTACACCCAGCCTCCGGACAAACAGAACAGTCACTGAACAAATTCGTCACACAAAGATAAGACGAAGGGATCTAACAGAGGACGGGCAGCAGCTTCTTTCTCAGTACTTTGCGATCGCCTACCCGTCTGCCAGGCGTGGCGATTTCTTGGGGGGAGGTTTTTGTCCAGCAGTGAACTTCTTACGGCTGTTATGATGTGGGCTCAAATCTAGTCAAATCTATACTATAATCTATATTATAGGAGTATAGATTTGACCACATAGTACTATGGAGTAGTACGTCATATAAAATAAATAAGTCTTACTACAATTGTATATTGATGCTAGGGGGTTCCGTCAAAAGAAATTGGCCTTTTTAGGGTTCCGTAGCCAAATGGCAAAAAACGGAACCCTTATAGATTCGTCATGTCTGTCTGTCTGTCTGTCAGTCCGTCCGTATGTCACAGCCACTTTTTTCCGAAACTATAAGAGCTATACAGTTGAAACTTGGTATAAGTAGATGTATTCTGTGAACCGCATTAAGATTTTCTCACAAATTAAAAAAAGAACGATAATTTTGGGGGTTCCCCATACATAGAACTGAAAATCATTTTTTTTTTTCATCGTACTCATACATGTGGGTTATCTATGGATAGGTCTTCAAAAATGATATTGAGGATCCTAATATATTTTTATTTTTAAACTGACTAGTTTGCGCAAGAGACACTTCCTAAGTGGTAAAATGGGTGTCCCCCCCCCCCCTGTAACTTCTAAAATAAGAGAATGATAAAACTAAAAAATATATATGATGTACATTACCATGAAAACTAACAACGAAAATTGGTTTGGACGAGATCTAGTAAGCAGTTTTTTTTAATACGTCATAAATCGTAAACCGCAATTTACCTTTCTTTTAATCACCTGAAATACTTGCTGCTAAGGAACCCTTCATGTGCGAGTCCGACTCGCACTTGGCCGGTTTTTTATATCAGAGGAACGAGCAAGTGGGTCACCTGATGGTAAGGCATCACCGCCGAAACTCGCAATACCAGAGGAGTAAAATAGGTGTTGCTGACCCTTCACTCCACCCCAATGAGCTCTGGCGATTTCACAATTCAAACTTTGATCATGTACAAAGGGTTTAAAACTAACATGTGTAACAGTCCGCTTCTCGGTTTCCTCGTTATCTTCTGTGTCGTCGTCATCCCTCCGATCCTCTCCATCCGGGCCAGCCCTCTGAGGTAGCAGTCTATCTCTGGGCTCCCGTTCTTCACCATCCTGTTAACATAAGAGCATCAGCTGTGAAAATTTCTAATTATTAGTACTATCAGTATCCCTGCGCGATCGAATCACAAACGTCGAAATCCGCAGGCAAACCAAAGTAACCGACATAGCCCAAAGAATCACCTAACTGAAGTGGCAGTGGGCGGCACATAGCTCGTAGAACCGACGGTCGCTGGGGCAGAAAGGTTCTCGAGTGGTGACCACGAACCGGAAGACGCAGCGTGGATAGGCCTCCTACAAGGTGGACCGATGATCTTGCAAGGGTCGCGGGAAGCCGATGGATGCTATACTGAGTTTGTTTCGCTGGGTCTTCTCAGTTGGGGCGCATTGGATCCGGTGGTAGCATTAAAGCGCGACCGTCGTTATTAACACAAGGTCCGTCATAATAATAATACCTTAATATAGACAGAAGCATTGACAATATGTAGTAAAAATATTAGACTTAAACTAGATAATTAAACATAATCTCTTGACAATAACTTGATACGAGCTAGCTAAATATCAATGCTATAGTAAAATAAATTTTATAAATGTTTTCATACAATGTGTACCTAAATATCTATGTTACTAGAAATAATAATGTATGCAACTATATTACTACAAACATGTTCTGACTATTTAGAAGCGCTTTTTTAAAGTCTACGTGAATAAAACCTTTTTTATTTTATTTTATTTATTTTATGCGGGCAACGCAGGACCGGCTATTGTGGAGATCCTTGCTGGGCTGATATGATGAATCATTAGTGTGCGTCACGATTGCTCCGCCACGTTATCCAAACAGAAAAAGAAATCGCTATATTTTTTGTCAAAATTAGTCAAAATCGAAAGGAATAAACCAAAACTTTGTCAAAGCAGAAATAAAGAAGTTACAGGGGTTTTAAGTTGGCCGCGCGAACGTAACGTGCACGATTGCGCGGCCATGGCGATCTCAGTAACTACTTGGGATAGAGATCTAAATCTTTTTGTTAATTGAACATTTCATTTGTCAACAATTGTCAAAAAAAGAATTATAAGACTAAGATCAATATTTCACGAAATATTCACCTTGGAAGTTATGGCCGCGCAATCGTGCACTTGATGTTTCTTTAATCTCGATTATTTCTTAAAAACTTAAGATATCATGCAGTAAAACTGTTACTAGAAGAAAGGTTTTAATATGTCAAAAGTACCGAAAGCATTTCATGCCACCAAAGTTTATTTGAACTGACGAAATCAAGGCAAAACAAAAGTTTCGTGGCCGCGCAATCGTAACGTTACTTTGAACGCTGATATCTCATTATCTATAATTGTTAAGATTTCGGTGTTAACATCCATTTATTCATAATATTAACCTAATCAGATTGACATAACGTTTTACCCTCAGGACAATTTTCTACGCGTGTAATCTCAAAAATAATGATATCTCTTATAATGTTCGAGTAGAGTGACCATAATTTCTGTTAAATATGGGGATATCTTTTGCTCTACTAGACGGAAATGTACCTGTTAGGAATAATTGTTGGAGAATTGGCTAAAATAAAAGAGTTTAATACACTTTCCGTTTGTCAAATGACTTTTATGTTTTGTTATGTATTGACGAGTTATAATTTTATCAATGAAACAGTAATGGTAATGGCAACAGTATTTCTTGAGCTGGAGTTTCGACCATTTACGTAAAATCGATAAAGTAAGTATAATTATTACGATTTCTTTGTGTGGTGACGGCGTAGAATATCATCACCCCATCTCATCCTGTGGGGGGCCTAGAAATCGTCCTGAAGAAAAACCTACCAGAGAACGGGTAGCAGCGTTTTTCTGTGAACTTTGCGGAGGATTTTGTCCAACTGTGGACGTAATTTGGCTGACATGGTGAAGTATAATGTTTTTATGGTCATAAATTATACGAAATATAACGCGATTGGTTCCCACATTTAGTTCCTAGTTTAATATGTATTTCAAATTAGGAGTCAAATTTTCGTGGGTTAGTAATGCTAGAAATATAAAATAGAAATGTACAGACTCCAGCAAATCAAGTTACCCCAATCTGTCAAATTTCCCCAATTGAAAGTGAACCTTATGCTTTTGTGATAAAGTTGAAAATCTATAAAAGAAATGTGACAGATTGGGGTAGCTAGATGTGCTGGCGTCTGTACATAATTCGAAATATAAATTTTCTCTCAAAATGTAAATAAATAGAATTGCTATTCCGCAGGTAGAGTCCCTCCGTTCGAGTCAGTTCTAAAATAATCACACGTAGCTTTGAGTTCATAATTGTTTACTGCCTATTAACCGAGCACATTTTAAATTCTTTTCTTTTTCTTTTCGTTTTAAAAAGACAACGCCCAAACTTGGGAATCTAATCCCTGTGTCGCGGGGTACTTGACTAGCTGTGCCCCGTGGTTTTACCCGCCTTAAATTTTATAAATTATCACAGCTCCTCTCCCGTAGACCTCTGTGCAAAATTTGAATCCATGCAGTACTTTTTGACTTTAGCCCGGACAAACAGATAAACAGACGAAAATTCTAAAAACTATTTTTTTGGCTTCGATGTCGATTGTAGATCACGCCCCAAGTATCCTTTTTAAATAACATTCAATGTACAGTTTTGACATTCCTACGATTTTATTATATGTATAGATATAGATAAATTACTGGAGTACAAGCAGCAATGTCGCGTCATGTCATCATGTGTTGAAAACAGAACTAAGTTCCATTTTTTGGCCTTGTTTTGTATGGCATGATTTGAACATGTGTATAGAAGAAAATAATGTTGTATTGAACTGTCTTATCTTAGCCAATTCTCCAACAATTATTCCTAACAGGTACATTTTCGTCTAGTAGAGCAAAAGATATCCCCATATTTAACAGAAATTATGGTCACTCTACTCGAACATTATAAGAGATATCATTATTTTTGTGATTACACGCGTAGAAAATTGTCCTGAGGGTAAAACGTTATGTCAATCTGATTAGGTTAAAATTACGAATAAATGGATGTTAACACCAAAATCTTAACAATTATAGATAATGAGATATCAGCGTTCAAAGTAACGTTACGATTGCGCGACCACGAAACTTTCGTTTTGCCTTGATTTCGTCAGTTTAAATAAACTTTGGTGGCATGAAATGCTTTCGGTACTTTTGACATATTAAAACCTTTCTTCTAGTAACAGTTTTACTGCATGATATCTTAAGTTTTTAAGAAATAATCGAGATTAAAGAAACATCAAGTGCACGATTGCGCGGCCATAACTTCCAAGGTGAATATTTCGTGAAATATTGATCTTAGTCTTATAATTCTTTTTTTGACAATTGTTGACAAATGAAATGTTCAATTAACAAAAAGATTTAGATCTCTATCCCAAGTAGTTACTGAGATCGCCATGGCCGCGCAATCGTGCACGTTACGTTCGCGCGGCCAACTTAAAATTCCTGTAACTTCTTTATTTCTGCTTTGACAAAGTTTTGGTTTGTTCCTTTCGATTTTGACTAATTTTGACAAAAAATATAGAGATTTCTTTTTCTGTTTGGATAACGTGGCGGAGCAATCGTGACGCACACGAATCATTATAGTTCATGAGATACAAACAGACAGCAGTCTTAGTATTAGGGATCCATATTACCCATTGGGTAACCATGGAAACCTAATAATCCTATGTTAACTGCCTCGTTGGTCTAGCGGTAGCATTCACCCGCAGAGAACGAGGTCCTGGGTTCAAATCCCGGGACGGCAAAAAGTGATTTTGGGGTTTTTCTGTAAAAAGATAAATTTCTCAGCATCGACCCGAAGTCTGGGAGTTGGCGGTAATATACCCCCTTGCCTACGAGAGCAAGTAAAGCCGTCGGTCCTGTACCTGAGCTATTTCCAGTCGTGTCGCTAGGCCTCCCATCGGATCATGAGAGTGATGGAATAGAAAGTGCTCCTGTATTTGCGCACACACTTGTGCACTATAATATGTCCCGCGCAGATGGCTAATCTTTATTGAGACTGGCCGCCTATATTCGGCTAAGAGGACATTATTACAATCACATGTTACTAGCAGATAATGTAGCTTTATGTAGGTGAAATATCAAATGAATAGTTTTTTATTTTATCAATCACTAACGCATAAAATTTTAATATTTCTCTTTATAATATAACTTGCTGTACCCCGCGGATTTACCCGCATTAAAATTTATAAATTATAAGCCTTTCTCTTTATAATATGACTAGCTGTACCCCGCGGTTCTACCCGCGTTATAATCTATACATTATAGCCTATGTGTTAATCCAGGGTGTCAGCTTACTCCATACCAAATTTTATTAAAACTGCTCCAGCTGTTTACTCGTGAAGACGTAACAAACATACACACTCACAAACTTTCACCTTAATAGTATTAGTGTGATTTGATTTTAGTAGTAATTTGGCAATAACCTGTGGTGTGGATTCCCTCTGCGCGTGCTCCTTGGCGCCGGGCTCGGGCTCCGCGGGCTCCACGAGGCGCTGCGGGGGCGGGTGCGCAGACTCCCGCTCCGTCATTGTGCTAATAGCTGTTAAAAGTAGTAAAAGTAACATTATATTTGACTTAAAAAAAACTCATGTACTATTTGAATTAAAAACTACCTGCACTTGCCAACACGTAATCGAATCTTTTTTTCGCGGGTAGGTGAATAAAAAGTTAAGACGCATTTCCAAGTGTTATAATTCAATTTAATTATAAATATTGAGTTTTAATATATTTATACATCAAAATCTTGTGCCCTAAACCTTTACTAAGAGGTACTTACATTTGTGGTACATTTTATGTAATCCAAGCACTATAACAACACCACCTGCCAGCTCAGCATCACAACTACACTATACTTGAATATAGTCACTGTACACTACACAGGAACAACATGTCTAATCTCTCTGAGGTTCTGGCCACACAGCAGAGGCTTGAGGAAAACGTTGGAAAGAGACTGGATGACCTTCAAGCACAGATCCAAAGCGCCACCGTTACTGAAGGACAACGTGGAAAGGACACTGTGGCTAAAGTAGCTGAAGAACTCCGGACCTTCAGGGAAATTATTTTCAGTGTCTTGAGTCTGCTACGTCAACAGATACGCGAATGTTCTAAACAAGCTGATGACTTGGAGACTAGGAGCCGACGCAAAGCTTTAGTTTTCTCAGGTCTTCCTGAGAAAGATAAGGAAGACTGCACTAAGACCATTTTGGACATTATCAACCAGAAACATGGTCTCCATGACATCTCCACAACTGCCATCAAAGTGTGTCACCGGCTAGGTTCGCTCAGTAAGGAACATCATCGCCCCATTTTGGTGAGATTCTCAAATTTGGATATCAAATCATCGGTCTGGAGGGCCAAAGCTAAGTTGAAGGGAACATCAGTTTCATTAAAGGAGTTCTTGACGAGGGCCAGGCAAGCAGTGTTCGCTAAGGCCCGGTTGTACTTCTCAATGCGGATGGTGTGGACGCAGGATTCCACTATCTTTATTAAAACGTCTGATTCGGTTCGCCACAGGGTCACAACTGATGAACAACTGACCCCTCTCTTCGCCAAGTACCCAAAGGTATCGGTGGTATCGACAACTTCAGCCGGCAGCAGCGATGGTGAGCTGAAAAGATAGTGATAGTTAGTTCAGTGCATGTACACTACACTGGCTGTATTAACACTTTAGTGCATAATACTCCACGTAAATAGAAAGTATGTGTAGCTTTTACTTACCTTTGCAAACTCATGTAAATCGTTTGTTGAACTTTTTATGCCATTCTGATGCTTTAGGTACTTTCAAATATTACTTCCTAATAACCCATTTACCTCAGATGTTTTGTAGTCAATTATTTTAAAATAGTGGGTTGTTGATATATTATCTTTTCATTTGTCTCATAGTCATTAGTCAATATTAATTATTATTATGTCAGTAACTCAAACTTCTTGAACGTCATAAGGTTGTCAACATGACGTATGTACGTCTATGAACATTATGGGATGCGTTCGGATACACTCACTACTAAAAGTAAACTGAGTATTTTTGTTTTGTAGATTGGGAGATAATTTTTATAATTTTGTTTCTCGCACCCAGTGTGTGTAGAATATGTATGTGTACTTTAAGTATAGTGTTTAATTAAGATTGTATGTAGATACCAAGCTTGTACGCTGGCGGGTGGTGCAGAGTATACTAGTGTATATATTATTGCACTGCTTTAGTTGTAATTTAAATTAACAATTTTAAATAATATTTTATTATTTATTTATATTTTATATTATTATTTATTTTAAGTCTATGCCTAGTGATTCTGATGATTCATTTTATTCTGCCTATGATTCCTCAACATCTGCAAACGATAGCTTTTGCTCGTTCAGCGATACACTCGGGGATTTTCTGCAACTGACATTTAATCAAAACATTGTGAATCAATTAAACGTTTGCCATATAAATGCTCAGAGTATTCCAAGCCATTATTCTGAATGTTTAAATGCGTTCACTGACAGTAACATCCATGCCATCCTGATATCTGAAAGCTGGCTCAAACCTCCCCTACTTTCGACAACGTATCCTCTCCCCGGGTATATTCTCATCCGGAATGATCGAATTGGTAAGGGAGGGGGTGGCGTTGCAATTTATTTGAGAAGTGACCTTGTCTTTAAGATATTATCTACTTCAACGAACAATAATTCCGTTTCTGCTGAGTATTTATTTCTTGAAGTATCCCTTAAAGGGTCCAAAATTATTATTGGTGTGGTTTATTGTCCCCCAAATGCTGACTACTTCACCGATTTCGACTTGGTACTGGAATCTATGGGTTCGGAGTATTCTCATCACATTATCATGGGAGATTTCAACACCAACCTCCTCGCTCACAACTCCCCTCGCTCTCGTAAACTCCTACAAATTGTTGAGTCAAGTAGCTTGCATGTTCTGCCTCTCCAAGCTACTCACCACAATATCAACGGCGAAGATACTTGGCTCGACCTTATCCTTACCTCTAACCCTTCCTTAGTTTCTTCTCATGGACAACATGAAGCTCCTGGATTTTCCCGTCACGATCTTATTTACCTATCCTACACCCTGAAGCCCCCTAAGCCTAAACCTAAGGTGTTGCACGTGCGTTCCTTTGCTAGGATGAATGTCGATAAATTATGTAAGGATGCGTCGGAAATTGACTGGTTGCCTTTGACAGAAGCTCTAACCATAGACGAAAAGGTCCATGTGCTCAATGATACCATCACTAAACTTTATAACGTCCATGCTCCGGTTAGAAAAGTTAAATTTAAGCGTCCTCCAGCGCCTTGGATGACAACCATGGTTAAGATGGCAATGCGGCGTCGGGACCTTGCATTTCGTAAATTTAAAAGGGAACGATCTGATCTCAATTGGAACCTCTTTAAGATTGCTAGGAATCGGTGTAACCTGATGATACGTAATGCTAAACGCCGTCATATTTGCGAAAGTATATCCTCATCAACTCCTGCTGGTATCTGGAAAGTCCTCGGAACTTTAGGTATCGGCAAGTCGCGGAATTTAGACCTTCCTAGCTCCATTGGTTTAGATGATCTTAATCGTCATTTCACCACTACTTCATCCGTAGATCACCTCACCATAATGCAAACAATCGCCTATGTAAATGGTCTAACGCGCCCCAACGTTAAACAGTTTTCTTTTTCTCCAGTCGATTTGAATGAGATCAAGAAGATAATCCTTTCCATAAAATCCAGTGCAGTTGGCTGTGATTGTATCAGTCGCCGCATGATCACAGCAATATTAGATCACCTCCTCCCTGTGATCTGTCACGTTGTAAACTTCTCCCTCGATTCCGGGTCATTTCCCTCCACATGGCGTAAAGCCTACGTCCATCCTCTCCCTAAGACCTCTAATCCCTCTCTACCCACTCACTATCGTCCTATTTCAATCCTTCCTTTTCTATCTAAAGTACTGGAGTCCTGTGTCCATAAACAGTTCTCAAATTTCATACTTGCCAACAGCCTAATTAGCCCGCTACAATCTGGGTTCAGGCGTGGCCACAGTACTTCCACTGCTCTCCTCAAAGTGACTGGCGATATTAGGACTGCTATGGAGGATACCAAAGTCACAGTGATGGTTTTGGTAGACTTTTCTAATGCTTTTAATACCGTCAGTCACGATATCCTGTTATCCATCCTTTCTTATCTTATGGTCTCGGACAACGCGCTGGAATGGTTTTCCTCTTATCTTCGAGGGCGCCAGCAATCGGTACGCGTCGGTGAAGCCTCATCGAACTGGTATTACCTTGACACTGGCGTTCCTCAAGGCGGTATTCTCTCTCCTCTTTTATTCTCTGTTTTTATAAACCTCTTAACGAATGATCTTCAGAGTGCGTATCATCTTTACGCCGATGACCTACAACTGTATACACATGCGAGCATAGACAGTTTGTCAGAAGCGATCAATAAAGTTAATCTGGACTTAGAATTTATAAAAAACTGGTCGAATAGGTTCGGTGTCACTGTAAACCCAGCTAAATGCCAAGCCATCATCGTGGGTAGTTCTCGTATGATGAGCCGAGTTGACATCCACAATCTGCCACCTATAATTTTTAACCAATCAACTATACCCATCAGCCGATGTGTAAAAAATCTTGGCATGCACATCGACACAGCATTTAGTTGGCAGAACCAGGTTTCTAATGTATGTCAGAGGGTCACAAGTGTTCTGCGGAGTCTTTATCGCCTCAAATACTTCCTGCCCTCAAAAACAAAAGTAATGCTCGTGCAAGCCTTAATCTTTCCTATAATTGACTATGGTGATGTGTGCTACTTTGACCTGAATGCAGATCACCTCAATAAACTTGACCGACTTCTTAATAACTGCATTCGATTCATATTCAATCTTCGTAAATATGACCATGTGAGTGACTACCGAGCTCAGCTAAAGTGGTTCCCTATTCGTCAGCGCAGAACGATGAGAGCCTTAACTACCTTATTTTCTCTTCTACACTCGCCTTCTTCTCCTCTATACTTAACTTCTCAATTCCAATATCTTCATAACAATCATTCCAAAAATCTTCGCTCTTCTCACAATCGTCTTCTTCAATGCCCACCTCATCGTTCTGATTTCATCCATTCTTCCTTTTTTGTTCAATCCATTCTTCTTTGGAACTCTCTACCTACTGAGATCAGGATGGCAAAGAGTAGCTTTTCTTTTAAAAAGAAAATCCGGGAACATATTATGAAAAATATGGCAGAATTATGAAATTTATGTAGTTTATGTAACTATTTTTATTGTAATTTTTAAGTATAAGATTTATCACCTCCACACACGACGTGTTAAGTGCACCTACTTTAGTTTTCTCTGCATCACCCTAAGGTAGACTGGTAGAGAATGCCTCCGGCATTAAGTCCGCCTCTGTACATCCATGTGCAAAAGTTTTAAATAAATAAATAAATAAATTACGTCACCATCTAATATGTAACTTACTATTAACGCCATCTTTTAGCAAGGAAATTTTATTTATTTATACTTATTGCACAAAACTGTACAAAGGCGGACTTAATGCCAAAGGCATTCTCTCCCAGTCAACCTTAGGGTGATGCAGAGATAATATGGTAGGTGCACTATAGACCAAGTATAATAAAAATTACTAAAATACTTGACAAGTTTTACCAAACAATTATGTATAAATCACTTTTCTTTGTTAATAATACTTACTCAATACGTCTATGTGAATTCTTATTAGTATAGTAATAAATTTAAATTAAGTATCCTGTATTTCTCAGATAAATGAATTGTATTCTTTTTGAGATATAAACTTCTTAAACGATATATTAACCGCTTTACTTAATTCGATTCTGCTACGATTAGGTTCCTGAACATTCTTTATGGTTCGAAACGGAAATCGCGTGCATTTAAATACCTACACGAAATGATAAGCGGTAAAGACAAAAAAAATGATACGAGAAAGAAAGGGACTTTTATTTATTTAATATTAAGGAAGACCAACGACACATAAAACAGTTATAAAAAGCTATCAATAGTATTTGAAGGCCAATTACAGGTCTCCACGAATAGACAGTGGTATATGTTATATAAGGCATGTAACTTAATTAAAGCACATCCTGATAATAGTTTGCTCAGAATCGTTTACTGAATCGATTTATATCATTTTTAATATAGGTAATTTTTAATTCCAAAATAATTAAAACTACGGAAATTATTGTCATATTAACCCTGCACCGTCAAAACAAATTGAAATGGACCGTAAGTCAAAGTAATAAGACTTTTAAAATCGCAGTTTTATTTGTATTCATACAAATTCCATCATTCAATACGAAATTAAGAAAAATAAACTTTATTCCAAGAAACTAATTTAGTAAATAACAATGCATATACATGTTAAATTAAAAATTCAGTGTATGTATTATGATTACAACATAATATTCTAATTGGGATGTTTGAGGGTGTGCGTTAATTTCGTTACATGTTGTATATGTGATCAGCTTAAATTAATTAATTTAAGTCTAAGTGTTAAATTTAGAAAAAATATCTAGGCTGAGTACCCGTCTCACTGTTTCAGTTTTATTTACAAATATGTCATAATTAAAAGATTTTATTTGTTTATTTAACAAATTGCTTGTTCGCCATAGGAATGCATTTTGACAATAGTTTGTTAATACTAAAAGAAGATGAAATGTTTTATGTGTCAATGCCTTTGATGGAATATTAAATAAGAGTCTGTTCATAAGTCATAACAATCACAGTCACCAGATATAATACGAAAAAGATATGTTGAAACAGCTATTTCAAGACGATTAGCTAGGGGCAAAATATGAGACTTGGCACATAATTCCAAGTAGCTCTCGGATCTATATGGATATTTAATGCGATAGCACAAATATTTAATCAATTTTTCTGCACTTTTTTGATCCGAGATATATAGGTATTGTAATGAGGATTCCACACTTGGCTAGCATACTCAAGTATGCTGCACACAAAAATACAGTATAAGATTATGTATGTTTTTGCCTCTTTAAAGTTACCTGATATCCTCATAACAAATCTTTTCACAATAACTTAACTTGGAATCGTGTGTCACACTTAGATCACGTATAGTATTAAGCTTCAAAAGCTTATGACCCTTAAGGGTGTATTCAGAAGGGATATTGTCCTTTTTCCTGCTATACGTTGTTACTGTACACTTGAGGGGGTTAAGTTCCAGTTTATTCAGTGTGCAGTATTCACTCAATCGGTCTAAGTCAGATTGGAGCTCATCGACGTCCTTTTGTGATGAGATAGCCTTATAAACTTTCATATTGTTCGGTGTACGGATGGATATGTAAATGATAAAGTTTGATATTTGATATGATATTTAATTATTACCCCAAAATGATATAACATTGATATAATGTATTGATAAATGATATATGATTGATGCCGAGCAGTGAACTGACCGCGAGGCGAGCGACCGTACCGCGGCGGCTCGCTTTTGCTGTGTCAGCGTAATGCGATTACCTAAATGTTCGATTTACGAAATCCGAACACATATCGTTGACAAAACATAAAAGATGAGAGTGATGAAAGCTTTTGTCGATGTCGTTCACAAAGAGCAAAAACAATAGTGGTCCCAGAACAGAACCTTGAGGAACACCGCTAGGAACGCTTACCCAAATGGATATATAGTTATTGATCACAACCGCCTGAGAGCGAATGGTTATTTAAGAAGAAAGCCATCTGAGCAGGTCCCAGTATTCCCATGAGTTGTAATTTTACGTCTTTTAAGTATATACACGGTGTAACATAGGTAATGAAAAAGACATAAGGAGTTTAATTTTCTTTTTAGAAATACACAAAAATAAGATTAACTTCACATACGAAAATGTCGCTAAATTGTAGTAATTGGTACGATGAGGAATACATATTATTTTTTTTTATTGTCTCGTTGATCAAGGTCAAGATAATGAGGACCTGGGTTTAAATCACAGGTCAGGCAATTTGTCCGTAAGCAAATTTTCTCAGTATCAGCCCGAAATCTAGGAGTGGGCGGTATTACACCCCCGTGCCTCGCAGAGCACTTAAAACCGTCGTTCCTTTCAGTTCCTGACTTCTTTGCGGTCGTGTTGCTAGGCGTCATATGGGTTCATGAGAGTGATTGAATTGAAAGTGCCTTTGTGCAGTTGGCTAGACTCCATTGAGACTGGCCGCCGTGGCTGAAACTCAGCCTAAGGGACATTATATCATCAAGGTAAATTGTGCTAAGCTTACCGGGTGTCTCGGCGAGCGTGGGGTTGAGCGTGCCGGGCTCGGCGGGCTGCGCGGGCCGCGAGCCCTCCATGGGCGTCTCGGCCACCGACTGACCTGCCACACACATACATCTACTTAAGCTTACCGGGTGTCTCGGCGAGCGTGGGGTTGAGCGTGCCGGGCTCGGCGGGCTGCGCGGGCCGCGAGCCCTCCATGGGCGTCTCGGCCACCGACTGACCTGCCACACACATACATCTACTTAAGCTTACCGGGTGTCTCGGCGAGCGTGGGGTTGAGCGTGCCGGGCTCGGCGGGCTGCGCGGGCCGCGAGCCCTCCATGGGCGTCTCGGCCACCGACTGACCTGCCACACACATACATCTACTTAAGCTTACCGGGTGTCTCGGCGAGCGTGGGGTTGAGCGTGCCGGGCTCGGCGGGCTGCGCGGGCCGCGAGCCCTCCATGGGCGTCTCGGCCACCGACTGACCTGCCACACACATACATCTACTTAAGCTTACCGGGTGTCTCGGCGAGCGTGGGGTTGAGCGTGCCGGGCTCGGCGGGCTGCGCGGGCCGCGAGCCCTCCATGGGCGTCTCGGCCACCGACTCCGCGCTGCGGGACCTGCCACACACATACCATTAATTTAAACATAGCCTTCTTCGAACGAGATTTAGCATGTCGAATGTATACTGACTCTGATTGACAACATTTCATATTTTTAACTGTCCTGTATTATTGCGTTATTTAAAAGTAAATCCAAAACTAGGGCACCCATATTTTTCAGTTTTGCGAAATTATGAACTTTTTATTCATAATTTCAACTTTGAAATTTGGTGTATTCTAAAAAGACGTAAGCGCCAAATGACGTCATACATACGGTGGAATAGCCATCGATCTTTGCTTTAAAGTAACCCGTCAAAAAATCACTGTCATGTCATTTGTTACGCGTATTTGTCAAGTTGTCTTGTCAAACTCGTTGGCGCCTAAACTTGTTTACGTTAGTTTAATGTTTTCAATTTCAAATTAAATTAAAATCGTTAATATTAAATTCGTTTCCAGTGTTATTATCCTTATTATGTTTCATTGATTCACCATGAAAGTTTCGTAATATATAAAAAAAATGAGTGACAATTGACAATTTGACATGACTTGTTTGACATTAATGTTTTCTTTTAAAACATTGGAATGCTTAGGCAAAGGAAACTACCTCGACCACCGTATAAGTGACGTCATCACACCTTTTATAGTTTTTATTATTTTCATCAGAAATGAAGAAATAAAACAATATAAAAAAATATATTTGAACTCAGGATACGAAAATAAAGAAATGGTATTTTTGTTTTAAGGTGGTGTCAGTTTTGAAATGTTGTCAACTGCATTATCAGTAGTGTAAAATTAGAAATAAAAAGGCTGCTTTTCTCGTAAACTTTAAACTTATAAATAGTCAGTACATGTTTGTAGTAGTATGGGGTTCATTAGTTATTTGAGCGTACAATTGTTTAAAAGCGAAATCTTTGTGGGACAGCACCGTATTTTCAGTCATATAATAGACACAAATTACATCCAGACTCAGAACAACTATTCATGGAATGGAAAAACCGTACATAGATTTAGGCTTAGTTCCCAAAGGAGTGTGCAGAGGCAACGGATTTCCATTTGTCACAATCCTTGCACACTTCTTTCTCCTCGTTTACTCTCATTATATTCTTCATTATGATCGCCGGTTTCGGGTACTTCTGACCTGGGGGCTACCGGATATGTCGCCGTACATCATCATCATCATCATATCAGCCGAAAGACGTCCACTGCTGGAAGAAGCCTCCCCAAGGATCTCCACAATAGCCGGTCCTGCGCTGCCCTCATCATATTACGTCATAAATTGTCCGGAATCGATTTTCAACGTCGAAGCCAATTTAACAATTGATTAAGTCATTTTTAACCTTCATTTATTTGAACGCCGATCACTATCTCGATGTTCGGTGACTTAGCCGATAGCCGCCCCTGGCCTTTCTTAAAAACATCTCCAATTTGGTCTTCCCCTTCGGTTTGTAACATTCACACAGGCCAGGTAGGTATACTCATTTTGTCAATGTTCTTTCATACATACTAAATTTTAGTATCAATCCAGGTTAGAATCATCCATATACCCCCCCACCAGCTTAGCACTTTGACAGCGAAGCGTTTAGAGCGCCGCTTGATACGGTTCGCGGGCGATTTTCTGCATAATTGTTAACATCATAGAAAAATAACGGACAGGATTATATGGATAATTCTTTTTGTGTATATAAAATCTACTATTGTTTTTTATGGATAATAAATAAAAACAAATTATATTATTTATGTTAATTTAATAAAAATAATTAAAAATTGTCATTTATTCAATAAAAAAAAAGTCATACAGACTCCTTAGGGCTTTTCAAATGTGATATTTTTTTAGTGTATGGTACTTTTTGAAGCACTTATCATAACATAATGGCACGTTACAGTCAGGGCAGTGAAAAGCAGTTTCCTTACGTCCTCGTTTCCCAGTTTGGTGTTTGATAGTGTCGGCGCAAACTTTACAGACACGCGTGACATTTGCCTTCTTTTCTGTAGGTGGTATTCTTTCAAGGAAGTGCCTTCCCACTAATCTCGAAGTTTTGCCAACCAAGTGTGCCCCATGGGATGGTCCTGCAGCATTAGTAGACCGATCTTCCACAAGGCCTTCACCACATGTCATCAAAAATTGGGAAAATCGCAATCGGCGGCGTGCAGGCTGCTGTTTATTGTAAATTACCATGGCGTTCACAATGGTCCTTGCTACTAAGTGGAAAAACATTTTTTTCCACCACTTCATACATTTCCTTTGCAGGCTATAATAGGACACATATTGGTCGTTGAGGTCCACACCGATTTTATTCATATTATAGTCCAAGACGCAGTCCGGTTTTATTTTTTTTGCTAAACCTCCTTTAGCTTTGACTGTTACCTCTGTCCAGGTTGCAGCGTGTTTTGTCGTCAGGAAGGGGACGTCCCGCTTGTCCTTCCATTTACAAACGGTCATATTTCCGCGATGACAGAAGGCCATTTCATTTGTCTCCAGCGGCTGATGTCGCCATTCTTGGGGCAAACCACGGCGGTTCGGCATCACAGTGCCGACCACGCGAGTATTTTGCAGCCACAGTACGTCAGCAATAGTTGGGCTGGTGAAAAACCGATCCATATAAATAGTGTGCCACTTTCCAAAATATTTTTCACTTAGCTGGATGACTATTTCCTCAACGGTTTTGGAGTCGCCTATGTATGGAACCATATTCAAAATATAACTCGTCGCTGCGTCGCACAACATATAAATTTTCATTCCGTATTTGTCGGGTTTGTCCTTGTTGAAAACACGAAAGTGTACTCTACCTCTAAAACCACATGTTCCTTCATCGATGGTCAATGCTTCCCCTGGATAAAAGCTGGTGGCATAAAGACGACACAGCTCGTCAAAATATGGCCGTAGCTTGAAAAAGGCGTCATAGTTGTCTTGGCCGCGAGGTATATAATTGGAATTGTCGTTCAGATGAAGACAGCTGTAAATAGCTCTAAACCGATCTCTGTTCATCAGCTTGGCCGCATAAGGGGTGTGTATAATTTCTCTTGTGGACCAGTATGCGTCAAAGCTTTCTTTATGCACTAGTGACATATGAATTATTATCGAGAAAAAAAGTCTCAGCTCTTCCAACGTAACGGGTGTCCACTTATCCAGCATACTCCCTGGTTTCAGCAGTCCCCGTCTAGCCAGTTTGGTCTTCATTTGCGCTGCATATCGGTTTGTTTCTGTTTTCAGGAGCTTCCAAAAATCATTATTGAAAAAGATTGAAAAGCAGTCCATTTCCGATGAATTTTCGTATATGGGAGCTAAAACACGAGTTATCTCTTCGAAAACAGGGTCTTCCAATGGACGTTCTCTTGGCACATATGTCCATCCATTGGCTTCATCCATTTCTCGAAGAGAAAGCATTTGCGAAGACCGGCCGCGCGCTGTTGAGCGCACTGTGCGGCCGCGCTGATTATGACGCCCGCGCCGAGCCCCTCTCTGTATACGACGGCGATTACGCCCTCTCTCGTTGGTTGTGACTGGCTCAGGAACGTGCTCCTGCACCTCAACCTCACCATCATCTAACCTTTCTTGACTGGCTATAAACATTCGCAGGTCCGACACGCAATCTACAAAAGAAACAACTTATGAAAGAATATTCAATACGAAAATAGTTTAGGTATCTACCTACATAGAAATATAATAAATAATATAAACATTTACCTTCAATTTCATCACACTGAGCCTCCTCAATATCCGAATCATCATCATTTTGTAATAAATCAACAATTTCATGCGTAAAAACATTACGTTGCGATGAAGCCATTTCGCGCCAAAAACAGTTACACTCTCTCCGTGCACTCGCCGTCGGCCGACTGAACAGGCGCGGGCGATCGCGAACTGTAGCTCTCGCGTTATAACTACATACAAACATTGCATATGTGTGTGTAGCGTATTAACTCAGCTACAAACGCGTACAACGCGGATCACGATAAGACGTCGTGTTTTTCTAATAAACAGTATGAAAGGCGATCACGAGTGCTACTCGTGATTCGCGAATAAGAGAAAAATATGAATGCCGAGCTGAGATCGTGATCCGCTGGGAAAGTGTTAGCTTTCATGGCGATGTAGACTCATGGCTCTTTGCAGCATTCAGCTAATGAACTTACAGATAAACACACGTGTCCAATGACTACAAGCATGGGGTCTAACGCTGTATAGAGATAGAAAGCTTCAGCTATTTCCGCATCACTAAGTTGTCGCGAGGCATTAAATAGCTAGAGTATGGAAGCTTTTAGGGCGTCGACTGCTTCAGTGGTGCTGACATGGCTAACGCAACTCTTGAAACTTCTCGTTTTTAATTCGGAACTGAAACTAACGAACTGTAAGCGAAAACGCGATGGCCAAATCCTCAGCTATAAAGATGTTCAGACACGACACATGAAAATATGCAATATAGAGCCCTTTAAGTGGGAAGTATTGGCAGCACATTGACCGGAATGGCGCGCGCTTGTTAATATTTTTACCAGGTTTTACCATATTTAATTAAACGTTTAAATGTTTTCTGAAAACTATCAATGACTACTTACTTAAAACGTGTCCTGCTAGGAGAAAAAATGAAATTAAAATAACAAATTAACAAAGTAATTAAAAACATAAGTGTCAAAACTGACCAAACTCCAGTCAGGCGCGAATTATTATTTCGCTATTAGATTTTTTCTATATTTATTGCATTTTGTGGACATTTGTATTGCCAGGGGCACAGCAAACCGCTACCTACCGTGAAATATAATAATAATAAAATAATATAATATTGACGCAAAGGGCCTCTAAGTGTGTGAGTAGTCAATAGAACAAAAAAACTAGTTTTAATATAGAGATAGACACAATACAATAGTGTGAGTGGACAAATTCGTACCTGTGCAGAGGATTCTTGTTCCTGTGTCTCGGCGCGGCGGCGGCCAGCGAGCGCGCGATGGCCTGGTGCTCGTGCGGCAGGTTGGCCAGGTTGTGGAACACCGCGCGCTTGCGGATTATGGTGTACACTAGGTTGGAGTTACCTACGACAAGTATTTGGACATGTCATTGGAATAAAACGCTATGCTGAGAGCTAATAACAAAGCTATTCGGAAGATTACTTAGACAACGGAAAATACAGTTCACGTTATTCACCTCAGTAATGAATTGTGTGAATTTTGCATTGTGCTCCTGGTCATTTTTACTGGAACTCATTATTAAAACTTTACTACGTCTGTAGTAAAGATTTAATAATGAGTTCTAGTAAAAATGACAATGCATATAATTTGACACAGTCTCGTAGGGCTGTCACATGATGTCCTATATTTAATTTTCCCTATTGTGTATAATGACCCTACGAGACTGTGTCAAATTATTTGCATTTCTTGGACAGCTTTGCTCTAAAGCCCATATATATCTGATTGTAATAGGATAGGACACATAACCGCAAAAGCTTCCTTCTGTAAATATTTTTGATATACAGGCATACTTAATATGTCTACAGCTGCACAATTCGTAGACAATAATGTTCTTATTTTTTTATTACAAGTAAATTTCATTTTTATTTGCCGACTTTAGAAAGGCATTCATTGTGCTCAATCATTCTTTAAATAATATTTACGAACAAAAAAGGAATACTTAACTACAGCACAATGGTATGAATCATAAACAACTAAACTTATCTGTGATCGTGAACATACTTTAAATGAAATTTAATATTATTCCATAAGGCGTTCCTCAAGGATTTTGGTTTGGACCAAATTTGTGTGACATCTTAACCGGAAACGATGAACATGGAAATTTAGCAGACAGATCAGTAGTAAGGTAGCCGCAAGAGTTGGGACAGGAGGTATTGCATCATCTAGCTCTCTTTACACTTAAAGTACCTTGCAATAAAGTTTGAATAATAGCCAATTCCGACGGTACAATATGTAAAATAATTTTGCAGCATTGTGAAGCAATGAAACCGATAGAACCAAGCTTATAGAAATAAACTTATTTGGTGACGTCAGTTACCAATTTAACACACACTTGGGAACTGAAAAAGGAAGTCGATTTGTCATAGTACAATCGAATTATCACTAAGAATAAATTTTAAATGTTGTATGTTTTTAAATTTTCTTAACATAGATAAGAAGCAGCATGCGAAGAAAGATGGCTAGAACGATAGACGAGACTAGTTCCTCCCTCTTACCCACTACTGAGAATTCTGTAAGCCAGGATCAACAGTGGCACACAATGAAATGACAGTGAGCGGTGAGGCTCAGGCATGTCCCGGGGTATCGCGACAACTGTCTTGGATCTCGCCAAGAATTTAATCAGAAAGAAACAAGGAAGAGTTAGAAAATGAATATTTCCACTTCCCTCCAGAGCAAATCGGGCGACAGAATGATATAACGAGGCTTTAGCCTAATAAAACAAGAGAATTGCAACTAGAAAGAAATAAACCAGACCAAATTCTTAGCATTCCATGGATTCACCATGCGGAAACCGGGTCCATCGCGTGGTAGAGGAGGGAACACTCCACAGAGTCAGAGACTTGCGACTCAGACGTAGGTTTAAGGAGGCCGCCTGAGATGCTTCAACGCGCACCTTCTCTGTCTCTCAGTGTCCCCCCTGTTCCTAGCCAAATTTGGTATTATCCTAATAACGCCATTCTAACATAGTACTTATGGAAGTTCTTGATAATCCTAAGTTTTCTAATAGGTTTTAGAGGGATTTTGCTGGTAAACTACAAAGTAAAATGCGTAAACGTGTACTTACCATCAAACTGATACTGTATCATGTTGTTGAACATCTCCAACAGGAAGAACACGAGGTGGTGGTGATGGGGCTGCGAGAACAAGAACCACGGCGTGCTGAATGCTTCTAGAAGATGCAAAAGCTTCGTGGATGCCACCATCGACAGCGTTTTGAGGTATGGAGACACTGGAAAATTATTTATTAATTATTTGAAAAACCAACAGTTATACAAAAAGAAATATAACTGCTAGAATAGGAAATAAAACGCCAATTACAGGTTTTCATAGATAGCGACTCATACAACGATATAACGAGTTAAGAGGCTGATAAAGTCCAATTTTGCTAAGATCCGCAGGCGAACCAAAGTAACCAACATAACCCGTAGAAAGGCTATGCTGAAATGGCAGTGGGGAGCACATATCTCTTGGAGCCAACGGCCGCTGGGGCAGAAAGGTTCTCGAGTGGCGACCACGAACTAGAAGACGCAGCGTGCAAGATGGAGGGTCGCTTGAAGTCGTTGAATGCGGATACCGCAAGACCGGAAATTGTGGTGATCTTTGGGGGGAGGCCTTTGTCCAGCAGTGGGCGTCTTTCGGTTGATATGAATGATCATGAAGGTCCAATTTAATTGTTTCACAATTAAAACCCAGTGATTATAATATCGGTTACCGGAAGACGCAGCGCAGCGTAAGCAGACCCCCCACAAGATGGACCGGATTGTGAGGATCGCTGGAGACCACTAGATGCGGATAGACCGGCATCAGGCCAGAATCTTTGGGGGAGGATCTTTGCCGATTGGCGTGGTTGGTAAATACTTGCTTTTTACGCCGCAGGTCTTAAGTTCGATACCCACTCAGGACAGATAATTGTTCTGTCATAAGTCTGGATGTAATTATCTATATAAGTATGTGTTAACAAATGAGAAGTAATGTATGAGAACTCAAAAAGTACTGCATGGATTTACTTTAAATATTGCATGAATTTTACTAAGAGGTCGGGTCAACATATAGGCTACATATTATCATGCTGTCACCTACGGGGGAGGAGCTGTGATAATTTATAAAGTTTAACGCGGGTAAAACCGCGGGGCACAGCTATAAATAATAAAAAATAACTTAAGAGGTGTCAAGGGACACCCGGATGGAACGCAGTTATTTTTTATTATTTATTATGTACAAAAAAACCTGTATACACAAAACAAAAATAATCGTTGCGACACCACACTGTTCAATGCGAAATAGAAAGACAAAACGAAAATATCTGGCTTGCTTTCTATAAGAGAGAGAGAGAGAGAGAGAGAGGGAGAGAGAGAGAGAGAGAGGGAGAGAGAGAGAGAGAGAGAGTCATGCGCACGCCGCACGGCTTACAATAGCTTACTATAGCAAAAAGTGTCGTTACAACTTTTCGTCTTAATTTTATTCCGTCTAGCCCCCTTTCGCAACGAGCGATAAGGAACTTCGTTCCAATAATAAAATTAAGATACTGTATTGCTTTTGTCCTCACCATTAACCAGGATGGTGAGCAGGCAGTCGAAGAGCGGCTGCAGGCGCTGGTGGCCCGTGGTGACGATCTTGTGGAACACCACGACCAGCAGGTCGGCGTGCGAGCAGTTACATGTTGCATATATTATTAGTGGTATTGAGCTCACCATTAACCAGGATGGTGAGCAGGCAGTCGAAGAGCGGCTGCAGGCGCTGGTGGCCCGTGGTGACGATCTTGTGGAACACCACGACCAGCAGGTCGGCGTGCGAGCAGTTACATGTTGCATATATTATTAGTGGTATTGAGCTCACCATTAACCAGAATGGTGAGCAGGCAGTCGAAGAGCGGCTGCAGGCGCTGGTGGCCCGTGGTGACGATCTTGTGGAACACCACGACCAGCAGGTCGGCGTGCGAGCAGTTACATGTTGCATATATTATTAGTGGTATTGAGCTCACCATTAACCAGAATGGTGAGCAGGCAGTCGAAGAGCGGCTGCAGGCGCTGGTGGCCCGTGGTGACGATCTTGTGGAACACCACGACCAGCAGGTCGGCGTGCGAGCAGTTACATGTTGCATATATTATTAGTGGTATTGAGCTCACCATTAACCAGAATGGTGAGCAGGCAGTCGAAGAGCGGCTGCAGGCGCTGGTGGCCCGTGGTGACGATCTTGTGGAACACCACGACCAGCAGGTCGGCGTGCGAGCAGTTACATGTTGCATATATTATTAGTGGTATTGAGCTCACCATTAACCAGAATGGTGAGCAGGCAGTCGAAGAGCGGCTGCAGGCGCTGGTGGCCCGTGGTGACGATCTTGTGGAACACCACGACCAGCAGGTCGGCGTGCGAGCCGGTGAACACGGGGATGTCCATGGGCACGGTGGCCGTGTACGGCTTGTTGAGCCGCACGCCCAGGTTGCGTTCCCCAGACAGTAAGAGTAGGATGAACACGCCGATGTGCATCAGGCCCACGCGAGCTGGGTATACGGAATATATATTATTAATTTAAATACAATATTATTATTACATATACATACTACTATGTCAAGAAAGTACCGGGAAAAGATCAATAATATACAAAATGTTTGTTATTCATCCAAATTTATTTTATCACCTTCAAAGTATGCTCCTTCAGAAACGATACACTGACGCCAACGAATAATCCATTCATTAAAACATTTTTTAAACGCTGCTTTGGGAATTGAGTTTAGTTCTCGCCGCGAATTCTTCTTTATGTCTTCTACCGATTGAAAACGGGTACCACGAAGTGGTAATTTGAGTTTAGGAAAAAGAAAGAAGTCAGCTGGAACCATATCCGGTGAATATGGTGGTTGCTGGATGGTATTTGTTGAGTGTTTGGTCAAAAATTCGTTCACAATGATGGCCTTGTGCGAAGGCGCATTATCGTGATGCAAAATCCAAGAATTTTCTTTCCACAAATCTGGCCTTTTTCGTCGAATTTGCTCTCTTAAACGCGGTATAACGCTCAAATAATATTCTTTATTTACCGTTCGACCTTCCGGTAAGAATTCAGAGTGCACAACACCGCGATAGTCAAAGAAAACAGTCAACATGACTTTGACTTTTGATCGACTTTGGCGTGGTTTTTTCGGTTTCGGTTCAGTTGGAAGTCGCCACTCCGAAGCTTGTTGACTAGTTTGCATGTCAAACTCGTAAACCCACATCTCGTCACCAGTAACAATACGTTTCATGAATGTTGGGTCGGAATTGACTCGTTCTACCATGTCCTCAGCGACTTTTATGCGATTGAGTTTTTGGAGAAAATTCAGATCTTTTGGGACTAGCCGAGCGGCAACATGTTTCATACCCAAATGATTAGTTAAAAATTAGGTACGAATCGACTCGTGAGATACAGAAAGTTCGGCGGCTATCTCTCTCAGAGTTGAATGAGGATTTTCAGTCACTATTTCCTTCACTTTTGCGATGTTAACTTCAGTTGCAGACGTTGATGGCCTACCAGAGCCAGACAAATCTTTCATCAGTTTTTGATAAAGTCGATTCACCGTAAGCCTTCTGTAACATTTTCAGTGACTCCGAACACGAAACTCCATTAGCGATGCAAAATTTAAGACAAACTCTTTGTTCGATATTTTTGTCCATTATGAAATTCGCAATACACACTATACATATATGATATTACTAAAACCAGCACTGTATTTAATATAAATAACAGATGCAACTCAAACTCCGCGCCAAAATGGAAAACAATTTTTGTGCCAATCTAACAACAACAAAACCAGCACTGTATTTAATATAAATAACAGATGCAACTCAAACTCCGCGCCAAAATGGAAAACAATTTTTGTGCCAATCTAACAACAACAAAACAAAACAAAAATTTGAATTTGGAACCATAAACAAATCATCCATTCCCGATACTTTTTTGACTGAATGTATAACATATATCAACAGCATGCAGAATTGCAGCAAAAAATATCTAAACTTTAATAATTCATAATATACCACCATTTGAAGTCTGTAGTAAATTCTGTGTGTATTTCCGCGTGTGTGTGTGTGTGTGCGTGTGATGAGTGTTATATGTGTGTGTGATGAGTGTTATGTGTGTGGGTGATGAGTGTTATGTGTGTGTGTGATGAGTGTTATGTGTGTGTGTGATGAGTGTTATGTGTGTGTGTGATGAGTGTTATGTGTGTGTGTGATGAGTGTTATGTGTGTGTGTGATGAGTGTTATGTGTGTGTGTGATGAGTGTTATGTGTGTGTGTGATGAGTGTTATGTGTGTGTAAGTGATGAGTGTTATGTGTGTGTAAGTGATGAGTGTTATGTGTGTGTGTGTGTGATGAGTGTTATGTGTGTGTGTGCGCGATGAGTGTTATGTGTGTGTGTGTGTGTGTGTGCGTGTGTGTGTGTATGTGCGTGTGTGTGTGTATGTGTGTGTGTGTGACGAGTGTGTGTTGGTGTGGATATGTTGTGTGTATTATTCTGCATATGGTATGGTGTACATATATGTATTTGTATAATGGAGGTCACGCTCAACACTCATCTTTCATGCAATTATACTCACAATTGCATGAAAGATGAGTGTTTGTGCGCCTATGTGTTTATGTTTTTAAATTAAATGATTTCCAATTTATTTGTACAACACAATGTTATGTTCTGTGGATTTGCCTTGCCTGTGATAAAAGATAAATTAAATAGAGGTTAATCTTAAACGTGATCTAATAACAACTCTGAATACCTCATTTTTATAACTAAGAGACGGTAGAAAATGTTAAGTCCTTACATTGGTCTGCGCGTGAGTCGTTGAGATGGTACAAGATGGGCACCAACACTTCTAAAACGTCACTGCTCTTCAACACGTAGTACATGAATTTCTGCAAATGCCATAACATATTAGCACTGTATTTATTATTCATACATACAGCTACCATTACAAAAACGTATATGACTACTAAACATTAATTAAAAAACCGGCCAAGTGCGAGTCAGACTCGCGCACGAAGGGTTCCGTACTATTATCTATAAAAACGAGCAATAAATTTACGTTTGTTGTAAGTGAGCCACCTTAAATATTAATTTTATTTTTTAGTATTTTTTGTTATAGCGAAAGCGTTGTCCGGCGCGGGACTCGAACCCGCGATACGAAGCGGCGAGGCGACTGTCTTAACCGCTGCGCCACAACTTTATAACAATTGTTAAAACTATCAATATTATTACAATTATCAACCAATTGGGTTCCCTCAAAATGGCCGACGTCGAAATGGTAGGCCCAAACAGAGATGGTGTGATGACTTGAACCAGTTTTATTATGACTGGCCTGAAATTGCGAAAGACAGGGATATCTGGAAAACCAAGAGAGAGGCGTTTGCTTATCAGTGGGACACAGATATAATAATAATAATAAATAAATAAATAAGCCCTTTATTCAGACAATAGGTAAAAAAATACAGATATAAAGGTTTTAAAGAAGTACTAATTACAAATAAAAACTTAAAATTATAACTACGACGGTGTCTTCAGACAATTATAATGATTACAAACTCACTTTTACATTTTTCGCCTTACTAGATATCAAGACACCGGTTATCGTCGTCTGTTTGCACTTTGGCATAGGCCTCCTCCAACTCCTTCCATTTTTTCCTGTCCATTGCTATCCTTGTCCACAGTTTACCTGCCACATTTTGTATATCTTCAACCCATCTTTTCTTCTGTCGTCCTCTGCTTCGTTTCCCGTTTCTTGGGTGCCATACTGTGACCCTTCTGCTCCACTTATCAATGCCTATCATTGTGTGCCCAGTCTATCTCCATTTTAAAGTCTTAGTTTTAAGTGAAACGTCGGGAACTTGTGTTTCACGTCTTATGTCGATGTTTCGTTTTTTATCTTTAATTTTGTAGCCAAGCATGCTCCTCTCCATGGCGCGTTGGCAGATTTCTATTTTATTAGAATGATTCTTTGCGAGGGCCCAAGTTTGGCATCCGTATGTTAAAACAGGCAGAATGCACGATTCGAATAGCTTAGTCTTTAGTTTGATATCGAAATATTTATTTTTAAAAACCTCTTTCAACGACACGTAGCGTTTCCATGCGTTTGCTATTCTTCTGTCAACCTCTTTCTCATTTAAATTATTTGTAGAGATTATTTGTCCTAAGTATATGTATTCATCTTCATATGCAATTGGTTTGTAGTTTACGGTGATACCTACTTTATCTTGGTTGGTCAGAATTTTGGTTTTATCGGAATTCATTGTCAGTCCTACTAGCTGACTTTCAGTGGTTAATTCTACAAGCATTTTCTGTAAGTTTTCAGGTGTCTCCGCAAACAAAACCACATCATCAGCAAATCTTAAATGCGTTAGTCTATAACCGTCTATGAGTATGCCTGATCGTTCCAATGTAGTTGGCGGAAAACTTTTTCTAGAGTTGCAGAGAATAACTTGGACGATATTGGGTCGCCTTGTCGGACTCCTTTTTCTATGCTTATGCAGTCTCCATGCTTCTCTAAACTGATTTTGGCCGTGCTTTTGGAATAAATGTTTCTTATTACTCTTATGTATTTGTTTTCAACACCCTGGTATTTTAGTGCCTGCCATATTGCGTTGTGCTCAAGAGAGTCAAAAGCTTTGCTATAGTCCACAGAAGCGCAGTATAATGGCAAGTCATATTCTGAATATGTTTCTATAACTTGCTTTACGACGTGAATGTGGTCCACAACAGAGTTACCGCTTCTGAATCCTGCTTGTTCAATAGGTTGGTTCTCGTCAAGTACTTTGGTTATTCTTTCTAGTAACACTTTAGCGAATATTTTGTAGATATTGGACATGAGACTAATTGGTCTGTAGTTGTTTATGTCGTATGGATCTCCCTTTTTGAATAATAATAGGAACACAGATATAGGGTAGTATAAAAAAAAACCCGCCAATTACGAGTCGGACTCGCGCACGAAAAGTTATCTATGAAAAGGAGCCGTACCATACCATTAACTATAAGCAAAACAGCCAAGTGCGAGTCGGACTCGCGCACGAAGGGTTCCGTACTCCGTAATCTCTCCGTAAGCGTAATCTATAAAAACGAGCAAAAAATTCACGTTTGTTGTATGGGAGCCCCGTTAAATATTTATTTTATTTTGTTTTTTGAGTATTTTTTGTTATAGCGGCAACAGAAATACATCATCTGTGAAAATTCCAATTGTCTAACTATCACGGTTCACGAGATGCAGCCTGGAGGTGGTACCCTTTGGGTACGGAACTCTAAAAAATATATATTAATGATCTAAATCTCAAAATACCTTGTTATAATCGCACATCTTCCAGAAGAGCACCAACAGTTCCTGGTGCAGGTTCACTTTCTTGGCGGAGTTGGGCAGGTACGTCTGGGCGAGGGGGTTGTTCAGTAGCCGGGTGACGCCGCGGAGGATGAACTGGAAGTCCTCGTCGCGGTGGATGCGGGACAGGTAGTTGATGAACAAATTGTCGGGAAGGGTCTGGAACAAACGAAGAAGCAGGACTTGGAGAGCTTATTTTGGCAGATTGATAGTACACAATATTACTTTCAAGATTAAGGACAACCAAGATTTACGGTTACCATAGCCTAGTCGGTAGTGCTCCTGCCTACGAAGCTGGTGGTCCTGGGTTCGAATCCCGGTAAGTGCAAATATTTGTGTGATGAGCACGAATATTTGTTTCTGAGTCATGGATGTTTTCTATGTATATAAGTATTTATCTATCTATATAAGTATGTATATCGTCGCCTGGTACCCATAGTACAAGCTTTGCTTAGTTTGGGGCTAGGATCATCTGTGTGACATTGTCCCCAGATATTAATTATTATTATATTATATTATGAAATAATGTTATTTACCATTTACCAATAGATATTGGTAAAGTGTACAATATTCTACTGGTAGTTTAATTTAATGTTATTACATTTTAAGTAAATTTTTTCATACAAACTGTGTCAAACCTTTTTTATTTATTTATTTATAACTGACCTCGTAGAACAAAAGTTGTTGGTTATGGTGTTAGCTATCTTGTCCTGCGAGGTTGTTGGTGTTTTACAAGTAACAAGTATAAACTTCAAATGTAAAAACTTCACTCACCTCGTCAGACTCTTCGTTGACAGCATTACTGGTGTCGTGGTCCAGCGTCACTATCAGTACTTGCAGTGCCACCTGTCGAACAGCAAATTGATTACAAATAAGAACTTTAAACAAGCATCTAATAAAATCGTAGGAAAGTCAAAACTGTACATTGAATATTTTTAAAAAAGATACTTGGGGCGTGACCTACAATCGATATCAAAGCCAAAAATATAGTTTTTAGAATTTTTGTCTGTTTGTCTGTATCTATGTCCGGGCTAAACTCTAAAAGTACTGCATGGATTTACTTACAATTTTGCATGAATATTACTAAGAGGTCGGGTCAACATATAGGCTACATATTATCACGCTATCTCCTACGGGGGAGGAGCTGTGATAATTTATAAAATTTAACGCCGATAAAACCGCGGGGCACAGCTAGTCTAATTATAAATCATAATAACCGGCCAATTGCGAATCGGACTCGCACACGATTATTATCTATAAAAAAACGGCACACACAAAAAAATCACATGCAAAATGGGATACTAAAATTACTATACTATTTAATTATTTATTTTAAAGTGAATATATAACTAAATATTCTGTGAATATTTCAAGTGTCTTCATGTTGCCGTTATCAATTTTGAACAAAAACATCACTTTTGTATGAGAAATATTAAATATTAATTTTATTCTGTTTTTTAGTATTTATTTTTAAAGCGGCAAAAGAAATACATAATCTGTGACAATTTCAACTGTCTAACTATCACGGTTCATGATATACATCTGGTGACAGACTGACAGACAGACAGCGGAGTCTTAGTAATAGGGTCCCGTTTTACCCTTTTGGTACGGAACCTTAATAAAAAGGAACAAATTCAAAGAACTCCCAAGGTATTTCGGGTGTGACATGGCAACCTTCAACAAGATAGCCTATTCCTTTCTTAAAGGCCGGCAACGCACTTGTGGCGCCTCTGGTGTTGCGAGTCTCCATGTGCGGACTGATGATGGTGATCACTTACCATCAGGTGACCCATCTTCATCATCATCATGATCATCATATCATCCGACAGACGTCCACTGCTGGACAAAGGCCACCCCCAAAGATCTCCACAATTGCCGGTCTAGCGCTATTCGCATCCAGCAGTTTCCAGCGACCCGCACAAGATCATCGGTCCATCTTATAGGGGCGCCCACGCTGCGTCTTCCGGTTACAATTACCTTGCTTACTTAATATACTTACTTCTACCAAAGGTTCCAAGGTGTCGTTGAAGAGCAGATGATTATACGGCAAGCCCAGACCGACCGGGTCGTACGAGCACACCGTGTTCACCAGAGATGTGAACAGTGGCAACGCGTGGCGGTTCTCTGGGCTCGTTAGATAGCTGTAACAAATATTAAAAAAAAAATAATAAACGCAGACACATAAAGCTTAGCAGGTAAAACAATATTCAAATTGAATGAATGAATGATTTATTTTGCCTGAATTGTAGTATAAATTACAGGTGTTGTTATTTAAATGGTCCTGTCATCATCATCATCATATCAGCCGAAAGACGTCCACTGCTGGACAAAGGCCTCCCCCAAAGATCTCCACAATTGCCGGTCTCGCGCTATTCGCATCCAGCGATTTCCAGCGACCCTCACAAGATCATCAGTCCATCTTGTAGTGGGCCTGCCCACGCTGCGTCTTCCGGTTCGTGGTCGCCACTCGAGAACCTTTCTGCCCCAGCGGCCGTCGGCTCTACGACCTATGTGCCCCGCCCACTGCCACTTCAGCTTGGCAATTCTTACGGCTATGTCGGTTACTTTGGTTCGCCTGCAGCTCGCCTCTAGCAGGGAAACTCCAAGCATAGCCCTTTCCATTGCTCTTTGGGTGACCTTGAGCCGCCTGATAACGCCCATAGTGAGCGACCACGTCTCTGTTCCATAAGTCATCACTGGCAACACACACTGGTCGAAGACTTTCGACTTGAGACTCTGCGGTATTTGGGACGAGAAGATGGTCCTGTACAATTCACTATATAATAACATGCAAAAAAAATATGTGTTAATAATTCAGTCTACGTCTATTGATTATCATAATGTCTAAATTACAAGTACAGTGAAGTGTTTACATACTTATCTATAATCAAATCTATTAAGGCACAGCCATTTCATAAATTCTAATAATTTTGAAGACATTTATAATTATATTAACTATTAAGTATCGCATTATATATAATCGAAAATTGCCTTAGAACTAACGAATCTCCGCAGAAGCAGTTGTATTGCCAGAACGGGACAGAGCATTTCTACTTTATCTATGAACTTTAATCGCCTATATCGACGACGATCGACGATCTCCATTAAGGTTCTATTGTCAAGGACTATAGACATTAAAGACAAATAATATTATCCTGTTCTCCGTTTTGACACTCAGTTGGTCATCTCATCGCAGTTTTTCAGTGTGTCAAAAGCATGGCAGTGTGTGTAAGTATTTTTTTTTTATTGAAATAATTGACTTCTTATGTCTATTATATAAAAATATTAGCTTTCTGCACTTCCAGAAGAGAATGGGCAATTTGGTACTCGCCCCAATAGCAATCATTGAGGTGCCTTTGGAAAGGTCTTTTAATCAGGAACTATATTTTTTTTTTTGTGGATATACCACAATTTTGGTGTTACACCTACTGCTATTAGTTATTGTTCAGCTCCTATACATCCTAAGGTTGTCTGGAAGAGATCGCTTTATGCGATAAGACCGCCCTTTGTACAACTTGTTTATGTAATATCCTATAAAATATGTATTCTTATGGTGTACAATAAAGAGTATTCTATATTTACTATAGTCCCAAATCCTTATCCGAAAACCACGGGAAGCCCCCAAAGTTCCAGTTTTATTTAATATCTCAATTGCAATCTTAATACTTAACACAAAAAAACTCGGTTCCGCCAGCAAATGGGGACAAGCGACTCGGTTATAATTAATCCTCGTAAAAAGACCTTTCCAATGATATACATATGTTATGGCTATTGGGCCGAGTACTAGGCTTCATATATTTTTGCCCATTCTCCTTTCGTACTCCTCCGTCCGCGTAATTTTGATGATTTACACTTAATTTATATCTTGTTTCAGTTGTTGCGAAAGTGGTACAAACATTTCCCCAACGGCAACGGGCAAAGTTCCTGAATGATCCGAAGACACTGCAGGAGGCCCTCAAGCCAGGCTTTCGTGGTCTCCTGGATTTCTGGATGGAACTAAAATGGTTCGAGTAGCCAAACAAGTATCACGCACAATGGTCCAATTAGGAAGCTAAGTGCGGAAACCTATCGCCCAACTAACTAACTATGTCTGTTTGTCCTGAGTCTGGGTGTTATTGTCTATATAAGTATGTATTATATATATGACTACCTAGTTGGCGTTCACCCTGGGTTCAAATCCCGGGTCGAACCAAAAGTCATTTTGGGACTATTCTGTAAAAACAAAAATTTCTCAGCATCACCCCGAAGTCTGGGAGTTGGCGGTATAATATCCTTATTACTGCCGGTCTTACGCCCCCAGCTGCTTCCAGCGACCTTATAGACTTCCACGCTTCCACGCGGCCTGCTCCAGAGGCACCACGAGCTGTATAGGAAAAGTGGTATAGCAGAACTCACGCGATCCACTTGTTATGGTGCGTGGCGGCGTGCGAGGCGGGCTTGTAGATGGTCTCGCTGAAGCAGGTCAGCAGCAGGCGCAGCAGCTCGGCGCGCGCCGCCTCGTGCGCCGCCACGCGCGGCGGCGAGCGCGCGAAGCCCACGCCGCCCGCCCAGATGTACTCGCAGCTGTCCAGCGACGACAGCTCCTCGGCCCGCTCCTGTTCCACAACACGCACTATATTAGGAAACTAGCTGTGCCCCACGGTTTCACCCGCGTTAAACTTGTGGGGTCTTAGGCTGTATTATATATAATTAAAATTAATATTTGTATAGAAAGCGCGACGAAGGGCATCAGCGTCACAGTGTCGGAGCGTAAAGGAGGTAAGGCTCATTGGTCGACAAACGAGCAAGTGGGTCACATGATGGTAAGTGATCACCACTGCCCATGGAACTCGCAACACCAGAGGAGTCGCGGGTGCGTTGTCGGCCTTTAAGAGTCAGCAAACAAGTGTTGCTGACCCTTCCCCCCACCCCGATGAGCTCTGGCGACCTTACTCACTCTCAGAAACACAACATTAAATTATTAATGTTATTATTAAGGAATGTCTTCTGTAAGGTGGAGGTACTTCCCCAGTCGGGCTGCTCTTCAAGCGAATGAACGCTGTGCCCTACCTCTCTTACCGGGCGCAGGTAATGAGCCTTAGCAGCCTTAGCACAACACGGCGGCCGCCAGTCCAGCGGACACTGAGACGCGGAGCGCCCGTTGCTTATTATTATTTTTTTATAAATCACTAATTACGATAAGATCATCTTTCGGTTATCTGTCTTCCTTCTATCACCTTCTGTTGTGTGTTGACGAAATAATTACCTATGTTCTATTAAAGCAATAGGGTTGTAACTTTGAATGTTTTTAATATCGTATCGTTTTGCAATAAAACATTTTCTATTAAAAATTTACTAGGAACTTTAAAATACAATAGCTCCGGTTTTGATGAATCTGAGTTCAACAGCCGTATACTAAGCAATACACTCGGGGCGTTTATACATTCAGTCAAAAAAGTATCGGGAATGGATGATTTGTTTATGGTTCCAAATTCAAATTTTTGTTTTTTTTTGTTGTTGTTAGATTGGCACAACTGTTTTCCATTTTGCCGCGGAGTTTGAGTTGCATCTGTTATTTATATTAAATACAGTGCTGGTTTTAGTAATATCATATATGTATAGTGTGTATTGCGAATTTCATAATGGACAAAAATATCGAACAAAGAGTATGTCTTAAATTTTGCATCGCTAATGGAATTTCGTGTTCGGAGTCACTGAAAATGTTACAGAAGGCTTACGGTGAATCGAGTTTATCACAAACTCGTGCTTATGAGTGGTTCAAAGCGTTCAAAAGCGGTCGAGATGTGATGAAAGATTTGCCTCGCTCTGGTAGGCCATCAACGTCTGCAACTGAAGTTAACATCGCAAAAGTGACGGAAATAGTGACTGAAAATCCTCATTCAACTCTGAGAGAGATAGCCGCCGAACTTTCTGTATCTCACGAGTCGATTCGTACCATTTTAACTAATCATTTGGGTATGAAACATGTTGCCGCTCGGCTAGTCCCAAAAGATCTGAATTTTCTTCAAAAACTCAATCGCATGATAGTCGCTGAGGACATGGTAGAACGAGTCAATTCCGGCCCAACATTCATGAAACGCATTGTTACTGGTGACGAGACGTGGGTTTACGAGTTTGACATGCAAACTAGTCAACTTCGGAGTGGCGCCTTCCAACTGAACCGAAACCGAAAAAACCACGCCAAAGTCAATCAAAAGTCAAAGTCATGTTGACTGTTTTCTTTGACTATCGCGGAGTTGTGCACTCTGAATTCTTACCGTAAGGTCGAACGGTAAATAAAGAATATTATTTGAGCGTTATGCGGCGTTTAAGAGAGCAAATTCGACGAAAAAGGCCAGATTTGTGGAAAGAAAATTCTTGGATTTTGCACTACGATAATGCGCCTTCGCACAAGGCCATCATTGTGAACGAATTTTAGACCAAACACTCAACAAATACCATCCAGCAACCACCATATTCACCAGATATGGCTCCAGCTGACTTTTTTCTTTTTCCTAAACTCAAATTACCACTTCGTGGTACCCGTTTTCAAGCGGTAGAAAACATAAAGGAGAATTCGCGGCGAGAACTGAACTCAATTCCGAAAGCAGCGTTTAAAATATGTTTTGAGGAATGGATTATTCGTTGGCGTAAGTTTATCGTTTCTGAAGGAGCATACTTCAAAGGTGATAAAATAAATTTGAATGAATAACAAACATTTTGTATATTATTGATATTTTCTTGTCCACTCGTCTTGACGCGGCACTCACTACTGACAGCACCGCGACCACCGCTTAGGGTTCTTGGCGATGCGCAAGTTTGTGTGTGTGTGCTGTTTCGAGCGTTTGTAGGTAGTTTCCGTACTGTCTATATTTTTTTTACTGTGACTATAATAATGTCCTCATACGGCCATGTCGACCAGGATAATTTAAGATGCAGTACCATGCGAATAATGCTATAATACTACATTTCATGTTCTGCGAACGCTTTCAAAAGTCAATAGTAATTTAAAAAAATTGCTGTGTGGTAACGGCATAGAATATCATCACCCCATCTCATCCCGTGGGGGGCGTAGAAATCGGCCGAGGGAATACCTACCAGAGAACGGGCAGCAGCGTTTATCTGTGAACTATGACCATCAAACTGCGATCGCCAACCTGTCTGCCAAGCGTGGTGATTATGGCATATCCCCCATTCTTTGGGGAGGCTTTTGTCCAGCAGTGGACGTACTTTAGCTGACATGATTATTATACATACATACATACATAGACTCACGCCTGTTTCCCAGAGGGGTAGGCAGAGACAACGGATTTCCATTTGTCACGATCTTTGCTCACGTCTTTTGCCTCAATTACTGTCATTATATTCTTCATGATGATTATTATTATGTCATGATATGTCATTATTATGATGAATAAAAAATAAGTTTCTATTTACCGAGTAAAATTCTGGAGTATACATTATTAACAATGGTGTTGCAACATTGCGAGGTTTAAACGTTTATTTGTGCAATGAGTGGTGAAGGTTACAGCTTTCAATGCTCATTGATTAAGTAGATTGTTTTTATTGATAAGGGTTTGTATGTAGGTCTATTATGCCTTATTGTTCTAGCGTTAGCGTTTTCAACCGTCGATAATGAGTCTTGGGTTCAAATCCCGAGTCGGAAAAGTTGTTTTTGGAACGAAGTTCCTTATCGCGCGTTGTGAAAGGGGGCTAGACGGAAAAAATTCTTACGAAAAGTTGTCACGACACTTTTTGCGGCTGTGCGGCGTGCGCATGTTTCTCTGTCTGTCTCTCTCTCTCTCTCTCTTATAGAAAGCAAGTCAGATATTTTCATTTCTATTTCGCATTGAACAGTGTGGTGTCGCGACAATTATTTTTGTTGAGTGTATACAGGTTTTTTGTACATAATAAATAATAAGAAATAACTTCGTTCCATCCGGGTGTCCATCTCAAGTTTTTTTTTTGCCTAATTTGTCTGTTTCCGTCCTGAGACTGGGAGTCTACGGCAGTAAACTCCTGTGCTTCCGAGGGCACTTAAAGCCGTTGGTCCTGTCCTGGACCTATTGCCGGTCGTGTCGCTAGTCGTACCCTCCAATCATGAGAGTGATGGAATAGAAAGTGCCCTTGTGTTTGGGCACTCAGTTGTGCACTATAATATGTTTTTATACAACTAAGGAATATCTAGAATATAAGTCGAAATAATAATGTAATTGAATAGATCAAGTTTCACAACTAGGTATATGTAGATATTATGTATATTTGCACGACCTCAGGTCATCATAATATGTTGGATATAATCTCTTGATTAACATCTTATGTACCATGTTTGAGCAAATAAAGATTTGAGTTGAAACTTTTTTTTTGGGACGTTATTTTACACACGGCCATCTGATCCCAAACTAAGCAGAGCTTGTACTATGGAAACCAGATAACTGATATACTAAATATACTACTTTTCTTTTGTAAATACATACTTATATATATATAATTACACCCAGACTCAGGACAAACAGACATGTTCATGCACACAAATATGTGTCCTGGGTGGGAATCGAGCCCACGACCTCCGGCGTGAAAAGCAAGCATTTGCCAACCACACCAACGGGCCCGTCAATGCCCCGCGTAGATGGCTAGTCATCATTAAGACTGGCCGCCATGGCCATAATTCGGCCAGGACAACATTATTATATTTCTGCACTTGGCTGCATATACCGAAGTGGACTGTTGACAGTTGCAAAAAAGAACAATAATGTACAAGTCACACAAACAGTTGGTCCTGTTTAATATCTAATAAGAAACTAGCGCCGACAGAATAGCGTGGCAACTATATTAACCACTGTGCCAAACCTATACTCCTACATATACATCATCATCATATCAGCCGAAAGACGTCCAATGCTGGATAAAGGTTTCCCCAAAGCTCTGCGCAATCAAACAAATCCAGCGGTTTCCAGCGACCCACACAAGATCATCGGTCCATTTTACAATCATAAAAAAATGATTTATTTCCTCTGACTCAAGTTAATCGAATGACAAGATTGTTGAGGCCTCCTTTTAGGCATAACATTGCCTGTGTTAGGACGCCCCGCTCTTCCGCATTCAGGTAATTGTTTACAGATCAAATAGCAAGTTACAGACAAAACATTACAGAAAAATTGAACTAATTAAATTAAAAACAAATCTAATCAAGTCCTTGTTTGTGTGTGTGTGTGTGTGTGTGTGTGTGTGTGTGTGTGTGTGTGTGTGTGTGTGTGTGTGTGTGTGTGTGTGTGCGTCTAGCGTGAATTTTTTCTCGCGTGAGTGCTTGTCCATAAATTTACCTATGATAATATAACAATGAAAGATTCAGTTGCATCGTAAGTTAGCTTTTTTAACTATGTTTTTATAGTTTCCTTACATTCGTATTTTTATTCATGGGGTAGATATGCAATATTCTGTTTATTTTATTGTACAGATATGATGATTGCCTAGCATACTGTGTGTACTACTCATGTGCCTGTATAAAACTAATCGTGGTTGGTAAATGCTTGCCTTTGACGCCGCACGTCGTGGATTCGATACCCACCCTGGAGAGATATTTGTGTGCATGAACATGTCTCTTTGTCCTGAATTAATTAATATTTGTGTAATTATTTATATAAGTATGTATTTACAAAAGAAAGGTGGTTTATGTAGTATATCAGTTATCTGGTTTCCATAGTACACACGGCTACATATCAAGCTATACATTTCCAATAGATAGATCAGCTTATACTGGAAATGTATAGCTTGATGTGAAGCCGTGTGTACAAGCTCTGCTTAGTTTGGGATCAGGTGACCGTGTGTTAATAATGTCCCAGGATATTATTATTATTGTACCTCATTTAAACTATTTGATTCGATACATAACACATTTCAATTGTGTTTAAAACTGTTCAGTACCAGCATGTGTACTGCATTGGATTGGCCTTGTATGTAATTTGAGTCCCGGAACTACCAAAGCTGATAATGTTTATTAATGCACTGATACAGTATATTAATAAATAACATCCGCGCCCACGCAATCGCTTAGAAACACAGGAAATGCTGCAATTTTTTCATATCTTGGTACAACTAATACTCTGCCATCTGGGTGCCAGGAAAGCCTGTACTATAGCAACCAGAAATCTGATAAAGATACATATTAGGTCTTTACCTATGAAATTGCCGTTCTGCAGTACTGGCCATTTCAAATCAAAATAATTTTTGTTTGGCTAAGAATTCTAATTTCAAATTAATTTTATTTTAAAAACATGGATTCTTTTTTCCAAAAGTAGTCATTTCTTTATTGATTAGTGTTACATTTTCATCGCATTTCAATCTTTTTCGTCATCATGGATACGTTAAAAATTCGAGTAATTATGGAATATGAGTACCGTCGTGGCAGCAACGCGGCACAAGCGGCACGCAACATCAACGACGTTTACGGAGCTAACACTACAAACCAACGCACCACCTGTTATTGGTTTGCTCGCTTCCGTTCTGGAAATTTCGACCTGAAAAATGAACCTCGCGGTCGTCCGAAGACTTTGGTCGACAATGACGAATTAAAGGCGGTTGTGGAAGCTGATGATACACAATCTACGGCTGAATTAGCAGCAGCTTTCGACGTTAGCGTCAAAACAATATTGGTCCATTTGCGTCAAATTGGCAAGGTAAAAAAGCTTGACAAATGGGTGCCCCACGAACTCAATGATCGCCAGCGCGAAGTACGCGTCGAGACGTGCCTTGCACTGCTCAACAGACACACAAATGAAGGAATTTTGAACCGCATTGTTACCTGCGATGAAAAATGGATTCTGTTTGATAACCGCAAGCGCTCAGCAAGTTGGTTGGATCCTGGTTCAGCACCTAAACAATGCCCTAAACGAAAACTTACCCCTAGAAAAGTGATGGTCACTGTTTGGTGGTCTAGCGCCGGTGTGATTCATCACAGCTTCTTACCAAACGGGGTGAGCATTACTGCAGATGTGTACTGTGAAGAACTGAGCACAATGATGGAGAAGCTGGCGCATCTCCAACCAGCATTGGTCAATCGCTCGTCACCGCTGCTCCTGCACGACAACGCGCGACCTCATACTGCACAGCAGACGGTCTCCAAGTTGCAAGAACTGGGGTTGGAAGCTCTCCGTCATCCGCCCTACTCACCAGACCTTGCGCCTACAGACTACTACTTTTTCCAGAATTTGGATAACTTCTTGGCGGGAAAAAAATTCAATACCCGAGAGGCAGTACAAAATGCCTTTGAAGAATTTGTTGCCTCCCGTCCAGCTGATTTCTTTAAGAAGGGCATCAATAAACTGCCACTGCGATGGCAAAGATGCATTGATTGCATGGGTGATTACTTCGATTAATACAAATAAAAAAATTCATGAAAAAAATTCGTTTAAATTTTTTCATACAAAACGGCAATTTCATAGGTAAAGACCTATTATTATATTTTTAATTCTAAATACATACATGTCTATACAACATGTAACTTAATTAACGCATATCCTGAAAATAGTTTGTTCAGAATTTACTAAATCGATTTATATGACGGTCACCGTAGCCTAGTTGGTAGTGCTCCTGCCTACGAAGCTGGTGGTCCTGGGTTCGAATCCCGGTAAGTGCAAATATTTGTGTGATGAGCACGAATATTTGTTTCTGAGTCATGGATGTTTTCTATGTATATAAGTATGTATCTATCTATATAAGTATGTATATCGTCGCCTGGTACCCATAGTACAAGCTTTACTTAGTTTGGGGCTAGGATGATCTGTGTGACATTGTCACAAAAAAAATATATATCATTTTTAATATAGGTAATTTTTTATTCCAAAATTATTAAAACTACGGAAATTATTGTCATATTAACCTTGTACAGTCAAAACAAATTGAAATGGACCGTAAGTCAAAGTAAGAAGACTTTTAAAATCGCAGTTTTATTTGTATGCATACAAATTTCATCATTCATAAAAAATATACTTTATTCCAAGAAACTAATTTGGTAAATAACAATGCATATACATGTTAAATTAGAAAATTCAGTGTATGTATTATGATTACAAGATAATATTCTAATTGGGGTGTTTGAGGGTGTGCGTTAATTACGTTACATGTTGTATATGTATGCATCCATACATATCTATGTCTGTTTGTCCTGAGTCTGGGTGTAATACTACTAATATTATAAACGCGAAAGTTTGTAAGTATGGATGGATGGATGTTTGTTACTATTTCACGTTAAAACTACTGAATGGATTTTAATGAAACTTAACAATAATATAGCTTATACATCAGACTAACACATAGTCTATAATTTGTAGAGGTTAACGCGGGTAAAACCGCGGGGCACAGCTAGTTATCTATATAAGTATTTACAAAAAAAAAGTGAACAACCAGCGGTACAAGCAGTTTTTTTTTTATATCAGAGGGCGACAAACTAGCATGTGGGTCACCTGATGGTAAGTGATCACCGCCGCCCATGAACACTCGCAACGCCAAAGGAGTCGCGGGTGCGTTGCCGGCCTATCCCCCACCCCAATGAGCTCTGGTGACCTTACTCACACTCGGAAACACAACATTAAAATTATTAATGTTATTATTAACGCTATGCCCTACCTCTAGTGAACAAGTTGTTGTGCTCCCTCATAGGTAATACTCTTCTTAGCATAATTTGTTCGTATTTTTGGCAAGACAAGTAAACTACGGCGGCGAAGGCTACGTTTTGATATTTGAGATTTTTTGATAAATGAAATTTTGGTATGGTTGGATGGTTTTGTCTAAAATTTTTCTACACACACAACAAGCATGTTCTTCTCATGTTGTTTTGGTTTAAAGGATAATTATTAATTTATTTATTTATTGCTATTTTCATGGGTTTACAATAGGTGTGACAGGTATATTTGTTTCCAACATGAACCCTGTTAGGGCAGTTTATAATAAATAGTTACAAAGCATAAAGTAAATGTAGATTTTGATTATTGCACATAGCTTTTAACAGAAATACCAGTGAAGTCCATTAGTTAGACACACTCATACACTTAGATAAGATTACACACTATCTACAAATCAATACTCACCGGGCCGGATCTCTTTGTGGTCACCACTGTGAAGTCTGGACAGAATAACAGGTCCTGTGGAAACATGAATGTTTTAAGAACAGCCCTATAGCAGAAAAAAATATTTAAAGTAGAGGGACGTTATTTGATCAATAAAATGACACGATCTTGGCTATTCTGTTATAAATCATAATATTAATATGTGAAGCAAAAACTTTGTAGCTCTTTTTACGAAAATTGCGCGGACGGAGGAGTATGAATTTGGAACAAATAAATAAGTTCATATGTAGAAGGAGTATAAAAAGCTATTTATTGCATACTACCCGTCTCCACAAAATAAATAACTCTTTTATGCGGCAATGTATAAGATTCTATAACAAACTTCCCAATGATATTAGAGAATTGTCTATGAATAAGTTTAAAATAATTATTAAAGCCAAATTGTGTAGGAGGGCAATATTACAAAATTTCTGATTATTTAAGTGATAAAAGTGCTTGGTATTGATTTGTTCTGAGTCATCACACATGATTGTAATTAATCTTAAGTATATTTTATTTTAAAAAAGTATTCCTACTGAGTTTTCGGGCAGTGTTTCTCAGTAGCTGCCACGTCATGCACTGCACGGTAGGGTAAAAAAATATGACGATTCCACATAAATGTAAAATTTTTACGGAATAAATGATTTTGACTTTGATACAGGGTGGGCGAGAAGTTGACATTCAAACGAAAAATTTTGATACTTTATGATGAGGAGTATCCGAACCAGCCCCATGTATGTTCTACAATTTTTCGTTTTTTGATACTTTTATAAAATTTATGAGTTCTGAGCTCAAACCCTAATTTTGAACTTTAGAATAAATTCTAAGTCAGTTCTGCAATGATTGGATAAACCATACCTTTTTGGGTGCTAGGTTAAACTATGCTAATTAATTATCACCAAAAAACTGATCCAGAAAAGTTCAACAGAACGAGAAAAATATCGAAAACTGATGTTAGGCGAAATTTACGAAAAAAAAGACGTGTGGCACTTCGAGACTGCCGCGGTAAAGCTATTGCATAGCATTTTTTATCAACTTGTGCAATTATAATTATTTATTTATTTTTTAATACTGCATTTGTGATAATAATAATAAAATGAATGTATATAGAGTACTAACTCATTTTCATTCACTATTTTTTCGTGACATTCTTCATTAATAAATGCACTTTGTTTATTCATATTTAAAACACTTTGTACACAAATTATACGAGTACAGATATTCACTGTTGTACGTAAATGATAAATACCTATACACCTATGTGAGAAAGTACTCACAAACAGCTGATTACGGTAGTTTTCCAATACAACCAATGCCACCTAAAGGCGGGTTGCTGAACTAAAGATACAAGCGTGATATTTTAAAAAGACATTAAAAGTTCTGGTATTTATCGATAGATGGCGGTCGGAGTAGAGGGTGTTAGGTTTTTTTCGTTACGATATTTCTGGATTCGGTCCCCACGCTCAAGGCCCGCGATAGAAGCTATTCAATAGCTTAAAAATTCTCTCTAAATCTCGAAAACTACGCAAAATCGTAGGAACGTACATGGGGGTGATTCTGAACTTCCTCATCATAAAGAATCTAAATTTTCCATTTGAACGTCAACTCCTCGGCCACCCTGTATAATAGGCAATAGAAGTTAATTATTTTAATAAAATAAAACATAACACACTACCATGGTTTTCACACTTCTTGTCAGTTTGTCACAAGAGATGACAAACTGAGTTTCAAAACTGAGAACAGATTAATATCCAAAATATATATCTTGGAAAAACTAACACAATGCCACATGATCCCGAACTACATATATTTTGCAGATAAAATGTATGTCCAGACTCGTACACCTATTTATGGGTCACATAAATAGTTGTCATGTGTGAAAATCGAACCCAGGACACGAATTGGAAGGCAGACTAACTTAACAGCTGTGCCACACGTGCAGGCGAACTAGTTTTCAGTAATAAAGCACTTACACAAACAGCATTGATCAGTGATTGAGCCAATGGTGCCGATTCATTTTCACCGGCTGCAGGCAGAGAAGACCAGCAGAATCCATGCCACTCTGGTTCCTCCATTGTGTATGGGAGCACTCTTGTTAGAAGACGAGCACAGTTTAAGGCTGGAAGAAGACAGTTCTATCAGATTCTTAAAAAACAACACCCGTACTAGGGAATCTAATCCCTGTATCGGGGTACTTTACAAACATATAATAAACGGACACCAATTACATCCAGACTCAGAACAACTACTTATGGCTCACACAAATTGTTGTTCGGCGCGGGAATCGAACCCGGGACACGAAGTGGCTAGGCGACTATCTAAGCTGCTGCACCACACATTCAGTCAAGTTCTTATGCATACATACATACATAGACTCACGCCTGTTTCCCAGAGGGGTAGGCAGAGAGAACGGATTTCCATTTGTCACGATCTTTGCATACTTCTTTTGCCTAGATTACTGTCATTATATTCTTTGTACATGCTCGCCGGTTTAGGGTATTTCTGACCTGCCCTTTCTTGAGAACATCTCCAATTAAAAGTTAGTCAGTCAGTTTTATTCAAGTCCTTATGCATAGTACTAAAATAATAGTTAACTTTAATAGTAGAACTAGAGTAAATACATTAATTTTAACATTATAATAAAACTGTTTAACTTAAATTTGGCACAAAATTAGACAGAAAATACCATACTCTATATAAATAAATATAAAATAAAATAAAAAAGGTTTTTAGTCACATAGACTTTAAAAAAGCGCTTGTAAATAGTCAGAACATGTTTGTAGTAGGGTTGTAACGGATCTTCGCCTCCGCTTCCGTTACTGCGGAAGTTCCGCATGAAATCGTACCTTCGCCTCCGCCTCCGCAGTTTTTTGAGTTATAACGGAGGTTTATTTACGGCATAATCATATATCTCTGCATCACCCAAAGGTCGACTGGCAGAGAACAATTCCGCCTTTGTCATCATCATCATCATATCAGCCGAATGACGCCCACTGCTGGAAAAAGCCTCCCCCAAAGATATCCACGATTGCCGGTTTTACGCTATCGGCATCCAGCGACTTCCAGCAAACCGCACACGATCACCCGGCTCGTGTTCGCCACTCGAGAACCTTTCTACCCCAGCGACCGTCGGCTCTACGAGCTATGTGCCCTGCCCACTGCCACTTCAGCTTGGCAATTGGGTTAAGTCGGTTACTTTAGTTCGCGTGCGACCTCAGCATTCCTGATTCGATCTCCCAGGGAAACTACAAGCATAACCCTTTCCATTGCTCTTTCGGTAACCTTGTGCCACCTGATAAGACTCATAGTAAGCGATGACGTGTCTGTTCCGTTAGTCATCACTGGCAACACACACTGGTTGAAGACTTTCGACTTGAGACACTGCGGTATTTAGGTCGAGAAGATATTAAGTAGCTTCCCGAATGCTGCCCAGCCGAATTGGATTCTATGATTGATCTCCTTTTCGAAGTTGGACCTACCTAGTTGGATGATCTGTCCTAGGTAAATAATATAGTTCCCTACAACTTCGAGTGCAGTCTCCAACCTTAAGTAGAGTTGGTGCAACATGTATGTTCGACATCATTTTCGCCTTATCCATGTTAATTTTCAGACCCACTTGTTGAGAGACTATCCTGAGGCCATTGAGAATTGTACCGAAGTCTTCTAGGGTCTCAGCCATGACTACTATACTGTCGGAAAATCGAAGGTGGATGATGTACTCGTCATTGACATTGACATTCCCAGTCCAAAAGCTTGAACAGTTTCGGAGATATAACATCTCCCTGTCTCACACCTCGCTGCAAGTGGATAGGTTCAGAGTTCTGGTCCGGGTGTCACACTGACATAGTGGCGTTTTCATATAAACACTTTAACACCTCGATATACCGGTAGTCGATTTGACATTTTTGGAGAGACCTCAGTACGGCCCAGGATTTGATCGAATCCAAGACTTTTTCATAGTTCACAAACACCAAGCATAATGGCTGGTTATACTCTTCGGTCTTATTTATGTGATCTATGGTACTAAAGCCTTTATGGAATCCGGCTTGTTCGGGAGGCTGGAAGTCGTCAAACCTGCGTGCGAGACGATTCTTAATGACTCTCGAAAACAACTTGTAAACATGGCTCAGCATTGTGATGGGTCTGTAATTCTTCAAGAGGATTTTTTCGCCTTTCTTGAAGAACAGTACCGCCACTCCTCTGTGCCATACTTGTGGCGTTTGACCTTCTGGTATGACGGAGTTCAATAACTTCTGCAGGGCCCGTAGAAGAGCTAGAAGCTCTGCTGTAACTCCATCATCACCAGGTGCCATGTTGTTCTTAAGCTGTTTGAGAGGGATTCTTATCTCGCACATGCTGACGTCCGGGATGTCTTCGGTGAAGTGTCGGGTTAGTCGTGCTCTGGGATCTGAGGCACAACTATCGACAGGTGAGTGGGTTCTCGTATACAGCTGTCCGTAGAACCTCTCGATCTCTCCCAGCAACTCAGGTCTAGACGTGACGATTCTGCCATCCTCAGTCTTCAGCTTCGTCAGTTGGCTCCGTTCAACAGACAGTTCTCTTGCTAACACTTTAGAGCCTTTGTTCCACTTGATGGCTTCTTAATACATTTTGTATTAATTGGGCGCGAGTCGCGAGTCAAAGACTTTGAAATCTGTCTGTTGAGCTGCCGGTATCTGGTAGCATCATCAAAGGATGTCAAAACTATTTTCCGTCTTTCTTCTATCGACAGCTTCTACGAGCCTGTCGTGGTATGAGTCCACTTTCTCGCAATCTGCTAGGCATTCGAAACGTTTTTGCAGTTCGAGCTGAAAGGGTTCGGAGTTTTGGATGTGGATGGGTAAAGGTCGGAGCGTAGACTTCATCAGTCGGGACCTCTGGAGCTTGACATTTTGGTTCAATGAGCCTCTCACCAGTCTGTGATCGCTCCCGGTTTTAACCGTATTGATCACTGAGACGTCATTGAACACCTGTCTACTCGTCGACAAAATAAAGTCTATCTCGTTTTTTGTTTTACCATCCGGGCTTACCCAGGTCCATTTGCGGTTATCTGGCTTCTTGAAAAAGGAGTCCATCATAAAGAGTCCCTCCTTCTCCATGAAGTCAAATTGAAATTGCCCCCCTTTCAGCTCCTTCTTCATTTATAGAAATTAAAAAACATATTAATATTACTCATAATATACTATTTTTTCACATCCACTTACACCTTCGCAGTCGCATGCGTTAACCTCCGCGTCCGCGGAGGTAAATCCATCACCTTCGCATCCGCCTCTGCCTCCGCTAAGAGGCCTCCGTTACAACCCTAGTTTGTAGTAATATAGTTGTATACCTACATTATTATTTAACAAAGATATTTAGGTACACATTGTATGAAAACATTTATGAAAATTATTTTATTATAGCAATGATATTTAGCTAGCTGGTATCAAGTTATTGTCAAGAGATTATGTTTAATTATCTAGTTTAAGTCTAATATTTTTACTACATATCTTAATATAACTAACAAACTGCCATCTGATCCCAAACTAGGTAGAACCTGTACTATGGCAACCAGGGTACTGATAAACATACTTATTTCTTAATTAAATATGAAATTTAAGTCATCAATATATACTTGACATAAATCATATACTATTTTTAATACCAACAAATAATAAAAACTCACTATTAAACTAAATTGCCTATAAAAAATTAAGTTTAAATCATCAAAAAAAAAAGCCTGCTGGGAAGGTGTCTAGAAAGCTGGCAACATTACCCCATTGTATGACATATAAAAAATACATAAATATTTTAAATTATTTCGCAAACATTTATTCTGGGTTGACCCCACGACCTCTGGCTAAACAGTCAAGGACACTAAACACTAGACCATCCAGACTTTATTTCTAACTCATTTATAATACAAATCCAAGTTAATTGCAGTTGATAAGAAAGTATGAACAGACGCCAGCACATACAGCTACCGCAATCTGTCAAATTTTCCCAGTTGAAAGTGAACCTTATGCTTAAGTGATTAAGTTGAAAATCTATAAAATAAATTTAACAGATTGCGGTAGCTGGATGTGCTGGCATTTGTACTAACAAATACAGTTTTTACTCATCAATAATCTTTACAGGCATACTAAGTTACATCATAATTTATTATTTTGTGAAACACACACACACACACACAGCTAATTTGGTGATGCATGAGTATCAAATAGCTTGGAGATGTTTTCCTTATGCAATATGGTCTTGAAAGAATTTAATATCACCGGATTTTTAACTAGTAATTCATAAATATCTTATTTTCAAAATCCAATGGTGATACACAATTTTAAGGAGGTGCACAAATTTTGATGTGTTAGTTTGACTCTTTTGAGTACATAAGTCTTACTATTAGTTAAATTTCTCCATAATATAGCATCATCATAACAGTAATGGCTCTTTATATCATAAGTTATTGAAAGGTATTATAAAAAATTGCAGTAATTCTAAGTAAGTAGAAGCAATTTACAATTTTAATAGGCTGTCTAAATTAATGCATTATATTATAAACCTGTAATGATAATTGTACTGAAGAAATAAATAAAAAAGAATAATAAATAATAGTGCAGTACACATTTGATTTGTGTGTAACTAACATTAGCTTGTGAATCATTGTTATTTACTTACTACCTTTGTAAATACTTGTAATATGTCATTTTATGATTCACATCTCCATTCAATAGGATTGACTCAGCAATTTGAGGGTTGAATTCCCATCCAAGACAGATATTTGTGTGCACAAACATGTCTTTATCAGTTACCTGGTTTCCATAGTACAAGCTCCTCTTAGTTTGGGATCTGATGGCTGTATGTGAATAATGTTCCAGGATCAATTAATTATAATATAATTAGAAGACTCATATTGAAATATTAGGAGTTATTTAGGAAAATAATTATCATAAAGGCCTTATCAATTGTATTAATTAATTAAAGTATTTATTAATTTCCGGAAGGAAAATAAATATACAGACACAAGGAAAGAGTTGGGAGACCTTTGTAGAATTGTGAGAAAGAGTAAGATTGAAAAAAAACTAGTATTGTCTATAAATACCAGTTTGTTGTTCCCTCTGAGTCCTGCAGCTGCTATCAACCATCTTCACTAGTTTCTCCACAGCTTTATACACAAGCGTTGCTAAGTTATTAGGAGATTCCTCGCGTAAAGCACGTATCTCGGCACCAGGCACCAGTGCAAACACATCTTGCACGTTTGTCACACTCTCCGACCAAAACTGATCCCAGAAACTATCATCCGAAGACTCAATAGGCTGAAGTAAAAAAGTTTAATTACATTTTCATTTCATCAATACTTTGAACAAGGAATATAGCACGAACATAATTCTATTATTTTCTATCAGATTATAAAGACTTGCCTGAGTTTTTGAAGTCAGCTGTACAACAGCTTTTCTAAAATTTAATTTTGTGTCAGCGTTACCCATTTTGTCGATTTCTAATAGTATAAATTCAATAAATCCATTTCAGTTCAGCCTACGTTCCTATGAAAACAATGAATGAAGTTGACAAACTGTCAGCAGGAGGACGACAGAAGACAACGTGTCAAAGACAATATTGTGTTTATTCTACAGTTTTATAATAATTTGACAAAGATGATTATAGTTAAAAAAAAATTATCAAAACATGAAGTTTTATTTGGTTTATATTAGGTCTTTACCTATGAAATTGCCGTTCTGCAGTACTGGCCATTTCAAATCAAAATAATTTTTGTTTGGCTAAGAATTCTAATTTCAAATTAATTTTATTTTAAAAACATGGATTCTTTTTTCCAAAAGTAGTCATTTCTTTATTGATTAGTGTTACATTTTCATCGCATTTCAATCTTTTTCGTCATCATGGATACGTTAAAAATTCGAGTAATTATGGAATATGAGTACCGTCGTGGCAGCAACGCGGCACAAGCGGCACGCAACATCAACGACGTTTACGGAGCTAACACTACAAACCAACGCACCACCTGTTATTGGTTTGCTCGCTTCCGTTCTGGAAATTTCGACCTGAAAAATGAACCTCGCGGTCGTCCGAAGACTTTGGTCGACAATGACGAATTAAAGGCGGTTGTGGAAGCTGATGATACACAATCTACGGCTGAATTAGCAGCAGCTTTCGACGTTAGCGTCAAAACAATATTGGTCCATTTGCGTCAAATTGGCAAGGTAAAAAAGCTTGACAAATGGGTGCCCCACGAACTCAATGATCGCCAGCGCGAAGTACGCGTCGAGACGTGCCTTGCACTGCTCAACAGACACACAAATGAAGGAATTTTGAACCGCATTGTTACCTGCGATGAAAAATGGATTCTGTTTGATAACCGCAAGCGCTCAGCAAGTTGGTTGGATCCTGGTTCAGCACCTAAACAATGCCCTAAACGAAAACTTACCCCTAGAAAAGTGATGGTCACTGTTTGGTGGTCTAGCGCCGGTGTGATTCATCACAGCTTCTTACCAAACGGGGTGAGCATTACTGCAGATGTGTACTGTGAAGAACTGAGCACAATGATGGAGAAGCTGGCGCATCTCCAACCAGCATTGGTCAATCGCTCGTCTCCGCTGCTCCTGCACGACAACGCGCGACCTCATACTGCACAGCAGACGGTCTCCAAGTTGCAAGAACTGGGGTTGGAAGCTCTCCGTCATCCGCCCTACTCACCAGACCTTGCGCCTACAGACTACTACTTTTTCCAGAATTTGGATAACTTCTTGGCGGGAAAAAAATTCAATACCCGAGAGGCAGTACAAAATGCCTTTGAAGAATTTGTTGCCTCCCGTCCAGCTGATTTCTTTAAGAAGGGCATCAATAAACTGCCACTGCGATGGCAAAGATGCATTGATTGCATGGGTGATTACTTCGATTAATACAAATAAAAAAATTCATGAAAAAAATTCGTTTAAATTTTTTCATACAAAACGGCAATTTCATAGGTAAAGACCTATTATTATTCTCAACTCACTAATATAGTCCGGTCTATTTAAGCCTAAAATCAGGAGGAAGGTTACATAAATTCCCATAAAGCTGAATATTGGCATAGTTGTTCAAAACATCATTATAAAGAAAATCTCAAAAGTCCTCATCGTTCCGAGGTGTGCTAAAAATTTGGCACGGGGTCAAAGGTCAAAAAAATGAGTTTTTTGCGATTTTTAGCGAAACGGTGAGTTTTTTCGCAAAATTACCCCAGTACAAAATTGTAGATCACGAAATTCTCTACAAAAAATATATTAATAATTTTTTTCCTAAAAGCCACCATTTTGGAGATATAACGTTCCGAAAAGTTGGATCAGTCGTAATCCCTCTATTTTGCACACGTACGCCACATATGAACAAAGTCATTAGAAAAAATGCTCAATGGTCATGCTTACGCAAGAGCTGTTCGAGCACATACACTACTCCAGCTGGCTTTAGCAATTACAATATTAAAAACAATAGATATTAATGATATCATGGGAGCAGATTTAATCATAAATATTGACCATATATTAGATAGCACTCTTTCATATTCAGATATTGAAAATGATAATGAAGTATCAGGTGCTTTACTTCATAAATTTAATATGAAATTGAAAGATTTTGAGGAACGAGGACCAACAGCGCAACTTTGGATACAATATTTTAATATGGTTTCACTTGCAAAAGAATTTTTGAGAGCTGAGCGTATGGGGGACTGGAAAGCTCATTTAAGTTGTGTAAAAGAAATGTTACCTTATTTCCACTCGTCAGGACATTTTCCATATGCTAAATCTGCACACTTGTATTTACAAGACATGATGCAATTACAGGACTCGATGGATCCTGAAGTTTACGAAAAATTTACCGAAGGATTTTTCACCGTGAGACGCTCAGATAAATTGAGTTGTGGAACTTCTACAGACATGGTTATCGAACAGTCTATGATGAAAGCCATGAAGACAGATGGAGGTATTGCTCGAGGAAGAAGTACAAAACAAAGTGTAATCAGTAAATGGGTTTACAGCATGCATGCAATGAACACAGTTTGTGAGAAATTAGAAGATCTTGCTAATGTTAGGATGGATACGACTGAACAGCATGTTGATGCCAGTGATTCACGTGTAAAAAAAGACGCTAAAGACATACGAATGCTTCTTGAGTGGTTCTCGATTCATGATCCTTTCCCAGAGGTTAACAAAGTCATCTCGATTGCAAGTGGTGTCGTTGGTGATAATACAATTAATTGCTATAAAGCACGTGAACTTGGGCTTATCTCTATTGCTAAAATAACTGGACTGACATTTAAAGATATTAAACTTAAACGCGCTGACAAAGTTGTTCCTCTTTTAGCTATGAGTAGCACCGTAAAAGTTCACGAAGAAAAAGTACCTGTTGACCCAGTGTTATTATTCCAACGTATGAGTGTTACTGCGGCTTTTCAAGATGAAATTGAGAAATATTTCGAGTATGAATTAGCTCCTTATCCGTTAACATTATTTGATGACATTGGAATGCGCAAGACCCAGAAGTCGGCTATTTACGATTGTTTTCAGACTATAAATGTTGATATTAATAACACTAATTCAACGTACATAATTGACGGAGGATTCTTTTATTTTAAGTATTTTATTTAATTACACCGCCGTTGTTTTTGCCCACTATAATATATAATATTATTTTGCAATAGTTTTAAAACATATAAAATCTCAGCAGACCCGTGGAATAGGCCTACTGGGGAAACCACGTTAAAAAAAACGCGCTTTGTACACTACCTCATAGGTGGCGTGGAAACGTGTGCAAAATAGAGGGATTACGACTGATCCAACTTTTCGGAACGTTATATCTCCAAAATGGTGGCTTTTAGGAAAAAAATTATTGATATATTTTTTGTAGAGAATTTTGTGATCTACAATTTTGTACTGGGGTAATTTTGCGAAAAAACTCACCGTTTCGCTAAAAATCGCAAAAAACTCATTTTTTTGACCTTTGACCCCGTGCCAAATTTTTAGCACACCTCGGAACGATGAGGACTTTTGAGATTTTCTTTATAATGATGTTTTGAACAACTATGCCAATATTCAGCTTTATGGGAATTTATGTAAACTTGAATGTGTAAATAGACCGGACTAATACTCCTTGCACAATATTGTTAGTTGTTACCATTTTTTTTAATTGTCTGTGGTTTTTATTGATCTGTACGACTTTCTTCTATTCCTTTGACTAGTCTATGAACATCAAAACCATTGGAAAAGTCGAAAATGGCTGTCGCGAATATCGTTCGCAGTGCTTTTATTGGATTATTACGAAAATCCACCGCCTATAGAACACCGGTGGTATGCCGGCTTTCTACCGTCGCTCTACGGCAAAAGTACAATGCAATTAACTCGGCCCTAAAAACATACAACACCTTGTGTCTTCAAAATGAGGTAAGGATCTTATCAGGCAATACAATGTGATTATTCGAATATTTATTATTGGAAAAAGGTATATTTTAGGTTGTGACATTTTCTTATATGAGCAACCTGAGCTCAGTGCCCTAAATTAAATCTTTGCGGATACATAACCTCAAACTTATTGCATAACAAATGTGTACAGTTGAGCCCAAACTGTTTAGGTACAGTCACAGCGAACTCAATGCTACTCGGTCTCGTCTGGGGGGCAGCCGAAGCTCTCAATGTCGCAAATAGAGGAGCGAGTGCTGAAAGTTTGCAAGACATACGACAAGCTCAGTTCTGCTAAGGTACATTTTTGATATTTTCTATAAGTACAATTTTGTTTCAGGACAAGAAAGTCAGTGTTCGCAACTACAGCGGCGGGGCCCCACTCACATTAGAACTTATCAAAAGTAGGGTGCTACTTGTACTCCAACTTTATGACAAAATTAATCCCGAAAAGGTAGCTCATTGAATTTGACTTAACTTATTAATTTATGTATGTATAATTAGCTCAAAAAGTAAAACTTCCAATTTAATCAATAAACACTGAAGATAAGGATATTTATATAGTCTTTATCTTTTTTTGTTTATGGCAACATGCTGACTTTTCAGCAATTTCTGCCTGTGTCATGTGTTTGTTGACTGCTCATCGGTTTGTCTTTATATTATTTGGGTGTTCTTTAGGACAGCACTTTGAACTTTGAGGATCTTTAGTGCTTCTAAAATCCAACCTAAATATTTTTGTAGCAAATGACTAATATTGTGTTGACATGAGAAATATTTGGCAACACAGTAAAAGCCAATACTTAAAAAATAATGAAATCTATTGCTCACAATTCACAGTTTATATATTATGCTGAAAATAATGTCACATGATCCACATATTTATATATTAACTATATGCCTTCCAGAATATTAATTCTAGCTAGATATTAGCAAAATTGTGGCTGAATCATTTGGGATGCCATTATTTGCCTTGTCACCTGTTCTGCACATAAAGTTCAAAGATAAATAGAATAGATTGTTTTTAAATAACCTGTAAATAGGTAAAGGATTTCCATATGCAACATGTACAAATTATATATTCGCTCATATTTAACACCATTTGCTACCTACTTTTCTGTTTTAAATTGCTCCACTGTTTTACTGTTTTTCAAGTCACACAACCCTTGTCCGTCCTAAGATTGTCTATTAGAAATTGAAGCTAGCAATAAGACCAACCTTTCTACATTAATATACTACTAATTATTATCTACTTTTGTAATTTATTTGGTGTACAATATTAAGTATTGTATTGTACAACAAAATTGTATTAAAAAATAGTGGGTGGTCTTATTGCATAATTTAAAATACTCTATATAAATAAAAATGATGCACCTAAATTTTATGTTTGTATGGTCATAACTTTTAAACAACTGCATCAAATTGGATAAATCTTTCATTTATGTGTTAGATGCTGCTATGAAGTTTGTATGAAAAAAAAATCAAAAATAGCAAATATTTAAATATATTAGAAAAGTTCAGCACTATTTGTTTTCTCTCAGGAAGGAAAAACATAACAGGTTGTAGGGACATTACAATGCATTAAAATAATGATTCAAATATTTGACTTTAGACTGTATAGACGGAAAAAAATATTGCTGCACAAAGTTCATAGGCAGCAAGAAAATAATAATACATCACTTGTTCAATAATTGAGAAAGTAAGACTTATTACAAAACATTAATTAAATATTAAAATTTATGAATTTTTTGTTGATGATGATTATAAATTTGTCTTTCTTAATTATAGTAACAATATATTTCCAAATATCATTACTTAACCTGTAGACTCCTATGGTCATGCATAGATGACAAACCTAATGCTTCCAGCATGCAATAATGGTATGACTATATAGTCACGACCGTGGCATGCTGGGCACATCTTGGTGTGCTGTCTATAGCCGACTGTGGTGGTCAAAAGGTTAAACAAAAGAATCTGGCACATTTTTGTTATCTATGCTTGGTCCCAATTCATACTCTCACTCAACTATTCCTTATCTAACACTTATGTTTACTTTTGCAGATCAGTACAGAAGCCCATTTCATAAATGACCTCGGTTTAGACTCTTTGGACCATGTAGAAGTTATCATGGCGATGGAAGATGAATTTGGCTTTGAAATCCCTGATGGTGATGCAGAGAGGCTTGTGAGGCCAAAAGACATAATCCAATACATTGCAGACAAAGAGGATGTTTACGAATAAAAATTTAAAATCAGAAGTGCCTCTGTGAGGAAGCCAGTTGTTTAAGTACCAATTTGAACTCTATGTGAGATAAAATACAGTGGGTTTTTGTTTGCAACTGGCTTTTCTTGCTGAGACACTGAATAGGTCTAGCTTTGGTTTATTTTACAAAATGTTTTCAATTAAAGTTGAAAATTGTACCAACACTGGTAATTTAACATCTTGGCTAAGATGTACAAAGTGTAATATCTGTGTTTTGTTGATTATATGGCTGTTAGAGTAGATCATTTGTTTTTCATTTGATCTAAATGAATACCTAAATGAAATAAATTGATTGCAGTGCCATTTTTTGTTTATTGCTGTCTATGAATGGCCGGTTGGTAGATACTTCCCTTTCATTCCCACACAGGACAGGTATGAGTGAGTCTGGGTGTAATCACACTAATATACGGTCACCGTAGCCTAGTTGGTAGTGCTCCTGCATACGAAGCTGGTGCTCCTGGGTTCGAATCTCGGTAAGTACAAATATTTGTGTGATGAACACAAATATTTGTATCTGAGTCATGGATGTTTTCTATGTATTGAAGTATTTATCTATCTATATAAGTATGTATATCTTCGCCTGGTACCCATAGTACAAGCTTTGCTTAGTTTGGGGCTACGATGATCTGTGTGACATTGTCCCTAGATATTATTATTATATTATAAAGACGAATGTTTGTGAGTGCGTGAGTGTGTATGTTTGTTATTTCTTCACGTCTAAACGCCTGGAGCGATTTTAATAGAATTTGGTATGGAGTTAGTTGACACCCTGGATTAACACATAGGCTTCTATAAAGTTTTACGCGGGTAAAACCGCAGGGCACAGCTAGTTATAAATACTTATATAAATATAAGTATGTAATTACAAAAGAAAAGTAGTTATCTGATTTCCATAGTATAAGCTCTGCTTAGTTTGGGAGAAGATTGCCGTGTGTGAATAATGTTAGGATATTATATTCTTATTACTGATTGATCAACACACAGCTGAACGGCTGGGTCTAGAACTATGAAATGTTGTATAAATATTTTTTAAGTGACGTAATTGTGCACTAAGAAACGATTTCTGTAACTTCAAACCCTAAGAGGGTTAAAAGGGGTTGCAAAGTTTGTATGGAACAACATGCTTGGTCTGATCAACTTCAAAGTTGCCATTTACATGCTTTAAAAGATTTAATTAAACACTGGTTTCATCACTTTAAAATTCAACCCCTAAAATGTTTTTCAATTGAATCGATGTACTATCGATACTAAGATTCAGTTGTCAGTGTTAGTGTTTAAAAATTTGAAAGAGACTAGATCAAATGTAAAAAAAAATATGAAGTGTTTTTTGCTCTGCACAATAGGGGGAAGTCCAAAACTATAGGTAACACAAAATAGGTTTGTTTTAACCTCTTCGATGACTGATTTCGACTACAACGCGGCCGAAATAGCAGGGACAATAAAGTTTGGTTGTCATCAGAGTTGGCAAGTCACCAACTATATTTTGTTCAAACTGATCTACCGTTGCGTTGTAGCGTTGAAGCAGCTTACATGACGATACTATCTACGTACTCAGTGACAGCCAGGCTACATTAAAAGCTTAGCACTACCCTGCTGGTCTAGCGTAGCGTTTTCAACCGCAGATAATGAAGTCCTGGGTTCAAATCCCGGGTCGGGCCATAAAGTGATTTTGGGATATTTCTGTAAAAAGAAATTTCTCAGTATCAGCCCAAAGTCTGGGAGTTAGCGGTCAGTCAGTTCTGTGGACCAGAACCGTGCGTAGTGATTCCTCCAAATATAATAGAAGGAATCTACAGCGAAGCACAACCAAACGTTGACCAAAATCAAGGAACTAAAACACTTTAAACAACTCATAAAAAGACTAGACAAAAGCTAGTCCAAAAACCTTTGGAAATACAGCAGAAACCAGCTACGGCTTACAGGAGCAGTAGGTACCTATTTACAGGCCACTACGGCATCAACTATCACCTACACAAACTGGGGCAATGCTGCATATAATAAGTAAATGCCACGCGTTAGCAAGACAGAATGGCCATCCTGGGGCTGGCATATCTTAAACTAGGAGATTACAAAATCTAGCCCTAAGAAACGTACTGAATTATGTGCAGACTTCATTCAGGGCTCTAGGGATAAAACCGCTTTAAGCAGCCCCGGATCTAGGGTGGGGGGGAGGGCAACCCGAGACCTTTGCCCCGGGTGGCAAATTCAGCCTTGACAGACGAATGGACTATTCATCATTTAATTTACTTTGAGACAGAAGATGAGATTTCCATTCGAACATCTTGAGATTTTTCTCTCAAACGTACTTAACAAATTAAAAAGGTCCTTATTTTGTCGTTTTTAGGGTTCCGTAGCCAAATGGCAAAAAACGAAACCCTTATGGATTCGTCAAAAATGATATTGAGGTTTCTAATATATATTTTTAATAAACTGAATAGTTTGCGCTAGAGACACTTCCAAAGTGGTACAATGAGTATCTTCCCCTCCCCCCCCCTGTAACTTCTAAAATAAGAGTATGTCAAAGTCAAAAATCATTTATTCCGTAATAATTTTACATTTATGTGGAATCGTCATATTTTTTGAAGTTATACTTCTTTTGGGCGCGATGGAGCAAAATGATGAGAGTGAATTTTTGGCACCAAAAAATTTAACAGCATGAAGTTAGTTCTAGGTGGTATGACAGTGAATTTTTACGATGCGCGCGCATCGTAAAAATAACAGCATGAAGTTAGTTCTAGGTGGTATGAAAATGTATGAGAGTGAATTTTTACGATGCGCGCGCATCGTAAAAATAACAGCATGACGTTAGTTCTAGGTGGTATGAAAATTGATAACTATGTTCAAGTTGTATATTAAGAAGTATAACTTCTAACCCGTGTACATAAGTAAACACAAGTTTTTTTTTTTTTCCCTACCGTGCAGTGCATGACGTGACAGCTACTGAGAAACACTGCCAGAAAACTCAGTAGGAATCCATTTTTGAAATAAAATATACTTACTTAAGATTAATTACAATCATGTGTGTTGACTCAGAACAACTCAATCCCAACTTCCCAAGCAATTTTATCACTTACATACATACATAAATAGACTCACGCCTGTTTCCCAGAGGGGTAACTAGGCAGAGACAACGGATTTCCATTTGTCACGATCTTTGCATACTTCTTTTGCCTCGATTACTGTCATTATATTCTTCATACATGCTCGCCGATTTAGGGTACTTCTGACCTGCCCTTTCTTGAGAAGATCTCCAATTTGGTCAGAGAATGTTCGACGTGGTCTTCCCCTTCCGGTTGTTCCATTCACACAGGCCAGGTATACTTCTTTTGTCAATCTTCTTTCATTCATCCTTTCTAAATGGCCAAACCATCTCAGCATGCCTTTTTCAATCTTTGTGACTACATCCTCTTTCACACCACAACGCTCTCTTACATCACTATTTCGAATTCTGTCTCTCAAAGTCACACCACACATACTTCTCAGAGCTCTCATTTCCACTGCATTTATTTTACTTTCATTCTTTTTCTGCCGTACCCAACTTTCACTTCCATACATTAAAGTTGGCTCTAACACTCCATCGTGCTCGGCTAGTCGAGCCTTCTTTGAGACTTGCCGGCTACTCATAAAGGCGTGTAGTGCCCCATTCACTCTGTTCCCCGCATTTACTCTTCTAACAATATCTTTTTCATATTTCCCATCTCTCGTAAACAAAGTTCCCAAATATACAAACTCATTCACCTGTTCGAATTTCTCTCCTCCAATCACAATATCACATGCTGTCGTGTATGCATCCCTCTCTAATACCATTACTTTCGTCTTACCTACATTCATTTTCATCCTTTCAAAAGATTCATGCATATTTGTTACCATCACCTGCAACTCGTCCGCCGATGATGCAAGTAGAACTTGATCATCAGCGTAAAGCAGACATTTGATGAGTAAACTGATCTGCCTGACACAAGTTTTAAAACACATATTAAACGTATACTTATACTTATGGTTATTACGCCACTAAAGAGTACATCGATGACAAAGACGTCTGGCTCTCACTTCCTACCTGCACATTGCTCGCTGGAGATCTTGTAGCCATATAGACATGACTGATCTGCTGTGTTACGTGAACTATCTGTAAATGATTGCTATCATATACTTAATTTAAAATTATTGACTCTGTCTCAAAATGAATAATGTTATTGTTTCGAAGTTTTTCTTTTGTATACCTAAATATAATCTAAAATAATAAGCTTTCAGACAACCGATCGAGCATATATTGTGTTTGCCTACTAAATAATTACTCTAATTGGACCAAATCCCGTGTTCATGCCCGCTTGAGTATGTTTCGCCGGACCGTCTCAACTGGGTCGTGTTGAAACCGGTAGTAGATGAACCCACTGAGTTTGTTTCGCTGGGTCTTCTCAGTTGGGGCGCATTGGATCCGGTGGTAGCATTAAAGCGCGACCGTCGTTATTAACACAAGGTCCGTCATAATAATAATACCTTTAATATAGACAGAACCATTGACAATATGTAGTAAAAATATTAGACTTAAACTAGATAATTAAACATAATCTCTTGACAATAACTTGATAGGAGCTAGCTAAATATCATTTCTGTAATAAAATAAATTTTATAAATGTTTTCATACAAGATGTACCTAAATATCTATGTTACATTATTTCAACTATATTACTACAAACATGTTCTGACTATTTACAAGCGCTTTTTTAAAGTTTACGTGAATAAAAACCTTTTTTATTTTATTTATTTATTTTATTTTACTCATTCATCTTTACACCGCATTCACTTTCTTTCAAATCTTTTAAACAGCTATCCATGAATAGGTTAAACAACCACGGTGATGCTACACATCCCTGTCTAACACCCTTTTGGATGCTAAACCACTCGGTGTATGACCCGTTAATCCTTATCACTTAAATAATCAGAAATTTTGTAATATACCCTGCTACACAATTTGGCTTTAATAATTCTTTTAATCTTATTAGTAGACAATTCTCTAATATCATTGGGAAGTTTGTTATAGAATCTTATACATTGCCCCATAAAAGAGTTACTTTTTTTGTGGAGACGTATAGTATGCAATATGAGATTATTCTTATATCTAGTATTTACATTATGTGTATCACTCCTTTTACAGAAGGAATCGATATTTTTATGCACATATAGTAAGTTTTCATATATATACTGAGATGGTACAGTTAGAATGTTAACCTCTTTGAACTTTTCTCTTAGAGACACTCTCGGGCCAAGATTATAGACTTTTTTGCAATATAAACATGGTGTTAATGTCAGCAGAGCTACCCCAGAGAAGTATTCCATAGGACATTACACTATGAAAATAACTGAAATAAACCATTCTAGCTGTGTCAACATCAGTCAGCCGTCTAATAGTTTTCACTGCATATGCTGCAGAACTTAATTTGCTGGTCAGTTTTTCTATTTGTGGGCTCCATTTTAGCTTTGAGTCAATAGTGATACCCAAGAACACCCTAGCTCCATTAAGTTGTACATTGGTTGTTGCCTGTTTCACATAGGTTGGAAAATGATATCGAAAAACTGAGAGCAAATATTGCTAGATTAACACATTACGTAAATGGTAATAGACATCACAGATTGATAAAAAATGTTAACAAAATTTTTGAATCTTATCAAATACATTCTTCTCATGAAAAAAATAACAGGCGACCCGAAAAATTTCTAGACACGTTAAAACAGAAACTTACCCTTAAATCTCAAAGATTATTACGATACAAAAAATCTCTTCAAAGAAAATTAGATAATTCATTATTTACTACAAATGAGAAAGGTTTTTATAGGTCACTTAAAATTAACGTAGAACAAACAAATTCCAAATTACCTGCAGAGAATGAACTTAAGAACTACTGGACTGATATTTGGAAGAAAGATAAAGATCACAATAATTCAGCTCATTGGATGAAAAGTCTAGAAGAAAGTACAAAAATCACTACACCGATGAATTTCACAGAAATAACAAAAACAAATGTAGAAGAAGTAACAAAAAAAAATGAAAAATTGGAAGGCTGCAGGTATAGATGGAATTCATAGCTTTTGGTATAAGAAATTTGTAATGTTACATGAAAATCTTGCCAGGGCTATATCTGATAACGTAGAAGGGAAAGCAGAACTACCTTTGTTTGTTACTAAAGGTATAACATACATGATCTCAAAGAGTAGCAATACTACAGACCCTTCACAATATCGCCCAATAACATGTTTGCCTACAATTTATAATCTATAACCTCATGCTTATGCTTAAAAATTAACCGACATATAACTCAAAACAATATATTAGGTCTTTACCTATGAAATTGCCGTTCTGCAGTACTGGCCATTTCAAATCAAAATAATTTTTGTTTGGCTAAGAATTCTAATTTCAAATTAATTTTATTTTAAAAACATGGATTCTTTTTTCCAAAAGTAGTCATTTCTTTATTGATTAGTGTTACATTTTCATCGCATTTCAATCTTTTTCGTCATCATGGATACGTTAAAAATTCGAGTAATTATGGAATATGAGTACCGTCGTGGCAGCAACGCGGCACAAGCGGCACGCAACATCAACGACGTTTACGGAGCTAACACTACAAACCAACGCACCACCTGTTATTGGTTTGCTCGCTTCCATTCTGGAAATTTCGACCTGAAAAATGAACCTCGCGGTCGTCCGAAGACTTTGGTCGACAATGACGAATTAAAGGCGGTTGTGGAAGCTGATGATACACAATCTACGGCTGAATTAGCAGCAGCTTTCGACGTTAGCGTCAAAACAATATTGGTCCATTTGCGTCAAATTGGCAAGGTAAAAAAGCTTGACAAATGGGTGCCCCACGAACTCAATGATCGCCAGCGCGAAGTACGCGTCGAGACGTGCCTTGCACTGCTCAACAGACACACAAATGAAGGAATTTTGAACCGCATTGTTACCTGCGATGAAAAATGGATTCTGTTTGATAACCGCAAGCGCTCAGCAAGTTGGTTGGATCCTGGTTCAGCACCTAAACAATGCCCTAAACGAAAACTTACCCCTAGAAAAGTGATGGTCACTGTTTGGTGGTCTAGCGCCGGTGTGATTCATCACAGCTTCTTACCAAACGGGGTGAGCATTACTGCAGATGTGTACTGTGAAGAACTGAGCACAATGATGGAGAAGCTGGCGCATCTCCAACCAGCATTGGTCAATCGCTCGTCTCCGCTGCTCCTGCACGACAACGCGCGACCTCATACTGCACAGCAGACGGTCTCCAAGTTGCAAGAACTGGGGTTGGAAGCTCTCCGTCATCCGCCCTACTCACCAGACCTTGCGCCTACAGACTACTACTTTTTCCAGAATTTGGATAACTTCTTGGCGGGAAAAAAATTCAATACCCGAGAGGCAGTACAAAATGCCTTTGAAGAATTTGTTGCCTCCCGTCCAGCTGATTCTTTAAGAAGGGCATCAATAAACTGCCACTGCGATGGCAAAGATGCATTGATTGCATGGGTGATTACTTCGATTAATACAAATAAAAAAATTCATGAAAAAAATTCGTTTAAATTTTTTCATACAAAACGGCAATTTCATAGGTAAAGACCTATTATTAGCTGAAGAACAAAAAGGCTGCCGGCAAAACCATATGGGATGTAAAGAACAATTAATAATATTGATTCAACTATATTAAAACACGCTACCACTCACAACCGTAATCTGTATCTGACATATACAGATTATAAAAAGGCATTTGACAGTGTACCACATTCTTGGCTTATACGTATATTAAAACTATATAAAATTGATGCTTACATAATATCTTTCTTAGAACGGGCCATGAAAACCTGGAGAACGACACTATCAGTTAAAAACAATATAGACTCTATAACAACTAGTGAGATTCAAATCTCAAATGGCATTTTCCAAGGTGATGCGTTGAGTCCCCTATGGTTTTGTCTAGCACTAAATCCCTTGTCCAATTTACTTAATAGTTCTAGTTCTGGATACAAGCTAACAACTAATACGGCGATTAGCCATCTTATGTACATGGATGATATTAAATTGTTTGCAAAATCAGTAAAAGAAATGAATAGATTAATCAAAATTACCTCTCAGTTTAGTGAAGATATTAATATGACCTTTGGTTTAGATAAGTGTAAAATTATAAAATTGAAATCAGGTAAAATTGTTACAAATAAACATATCCAGGATGAATATTTTAGTGTAATGGAACAACACGAAACTTATAAATATTTAGGCTTACAAGAGGGGCGTACCATTAATCATAGTCAAATTAAAAGGGAATTATGTAAAGAATTTACTGGCAGAATACATAAAATTTGTAAACGACCACTCTACTCCAAAAATCTATTTAAGGCTCTCAACACCTTTGCCATCCCGATATTAACGTATTCTTTTTGAGTAGTCAAGTGGTCAGCTACAGATATAAATAATTTAGAAATTAAAATACGTACATTACTAACTAAATATAACTATTTACACCCTAAGTCTGCTGTTGAACGAATGTCGATAAAAAGGCATAAGGGAGGTAGAGGATTAATTGATATCAGGGCACTTTGGGAAGATCAGATATATAGCCTCAGGAGCTTTTTCTACTGTAAAACTGATACTAGCAAAATACATTTCGCCACTATAGAAGCAGACAAAAATTGCACACCTTTAAACCTTTACAATAAAACCCGAGAATTAGCTAGGAAAAAAGATCTTGAGACAATTAAGTTGACAAAATGGCGCAGTAAAGAACTACATGGTAGACATTTACATGATCTTGAAAAGGATCACGTAGATTTACATGCTTCCAATCGTTGGTTGAAATTTGGATCCCTATTTCCTGAAACAGAAGGCTTTATGATTTCCATTCAAGATCAGGTAATCAATACAAGAAATTATAAAAAATTCATTCTTAAGGATCCTAATTTACAGAGCGATAAGTGTCGAAAATGCCATCTTTTATCCGAAACCATCCAACATATCCCCAGTGCCTGCCCTAGCCTTACTCAAACTGATTACATTTATCGACATAATCAGGTTGTACACATAATACATCAAAAACTTGCCAGTAAATTTAAATTAATTCAAGAAAACTTCATCCCGTACTATCAATACAGCCCAAAACCAGTCCTGGAGAGTAGCAGTCACAAGATATACTTTGATAGAGCCATTTTAACTGATAAAACAATACATAACAATAGACCGGACGTTACTCTAATTGATAAAGTTAATCTAGTTACATACCTAATTGATATTGCAATACACATAATATACTGTTAGCAACTTCAGACTGAAGAGTGGGACGAGCATCGTTGCAGTCTATATAAGCCATCGGAAACCAGTGCGCCTCCTATTTGGCCGACAGGCGTACGCTCGATAACATCCACCTAGAACACCGTGTATTATTTCTTGTCATTTTGTTAAAAATATTTTTTGTGTAATAAGAACAAGTTTAATCGTGCTCATTTTTGTTTTTTTTAATTAATTAAATTAAATTCCTAAGATCAGAAGTGGGATTCAACGCCGATAAACCCGCTACATTCCATTCCTGATTTAATTAAAATGTCAAGTAGAAAACGTGCCACACCGCGAGAGCGTGCGTCTTCGCCTACTGTAGTTAACCTAGCCACGACGATGGAAGCAATCCTTAACCGTCTGACGACGCTGGAGCAGCAAGCCGACGCACGGGCCATGGGAACTTTGCCTGCGGTTCCTACCCTCGCTACGCAAGTGGACAACGCGACCGCCTTGCCACTACCAGCTCCTAACGAGCCCGCGTTAGCCGTCGCACCGAGCACGCCACGTGGCGAGACTATTGGCAGCATCCCGAGCGACACCGCCGGTTCTGTATTATCAACAATGGCATCCACGGACATCACGGAGCGTCTTATCGACGCACTAAAATCTATAAATCCGGTGAGATCTAACCATTATTATGTCTCAGATTTTGATCCTAGCATTCATGACGTCTATGCGTGGTGTGACGAAGTCGACCGTGCCCGCTCACAAAACCAGTGGGACGACAAAGAGTGTTTAGCCCGTGTAGGACTATGTCTAAAGGGAGATTCTACATCATGGCTACGTGAGTGGACTAGTGCTAACCGTACTTGGTCAAATTTTAAAATAGAACTCAAGTCACTCTGTCCTCCGCCATAATCGTACGCGGCATAAAAGATCCACAAATACTTGCTGCCGCCACTAACGCGAAATTAACACCAGAAACCATCGTGGAGTTCTTATCAATTTACGTAAAACCAAGACGTTCAAGTGCAAGTGTACCTTATAACGTTCAAATACACAGTAACCGATCCGCCACTGATTCCACAACTGAACATTTTCGTAAGCATCATGTTACAAATACCGACATACGTTTACATTGCTACAATTGTAACCAAACCGGACACAAAAGTCGTTTTTGTCCAAAGAGAATTAAAATGGATCACAGTAACAATGACTTTCACAAAAATAAATTCACCACTACCCCCGAATCTACAAATCATTTCGTTCAAAAAGACGTGTGTACGTTCTGTAAGAAAGTTGGTCACACTGATGATAAGTGTTTTACAAAAGAACGTTCCAACGTGAAATAAATTTTATTTCATGTTATAGCTCTGGTACACACAAAAAGATACTTATTAATTAATTTGTAGTGGTTGAAGTATTTCTTTTATACCGTACGATTTAAAAAAAAAAATTACGTGGCATCAAGCAATACTTACAGATATTAATACGTGATTTTGGTAGAATACATGTGTGTCCAGATTATTTTTAGAATTCAAGTAAAATCAAATAATTTATTAGTGTACAACTTCGTCTCTAAAATTTAGTAACTTTACTATTAGAGTTTTGTCGTACCCCGTGAATATTATATCTTGCCAGTGCTTATTGCTATTGATGTAGTAAATGGAAAAAAATAATAATTGGGCAAACAATTCTTATAACATAATCAGGAAATTTGAAAATAGCAACAAATGATTAATCCAAGAAAGTGCATGTTCATTACTACTAAGTATCTTGATTGGACGATCGGTGAGGGTCAGGTTCGGCCGAACGTTAAAAACAAAATGGCCAAATGGCTTTCGCTACGAACGATCTGGTTTTTGTCATAAAATCATCTCAAACATCTGATGAACTTGACAGTGGCGTCCGGGGTCCATACCGCATTATGAGTGCTTTGCTGCGTCTTTGACAAAACTACGCTAGCAGCCGCGGAATATTTAAAGCCTTGGCATGGCGAGTGGACCCCAGAGATCTGTGCAGCTTGTTTCTTGACTGTAAGGTTTAACTTTTATGTGCTAAAATATCGCTATGTTTATAGTTTTATACGCTTTGATGTCCGCTATGGAGCTATGTTTGTTTTGTTTTGTTTACTCGCATGATGTGATTCATGTGATACCTGAATGTCCGGGGTGACATGGAACATAGCTCTTATAAGGCCTTGTGTGGCGTAGAGTTTTCGACTGTTAACAAACCTGTGTCTCACTTAGCATGTAAGACCTGGATTGCTTCAGCAGAAGGCATTGCGATCTATTGTTCTCGTGTAAGGCCTCGTGTGGCTTCGAGAAATCATCATGATTACTCAGTGTAAGGCCTTGTGTGGCATCGGATTTGTTTGATTGAACATGTAAGGCCTGGATAGTTTCTGTATCAGGCATTATGTTGTGTTTATCTCGTATAAGGCCTTGTGTGGCGTCGAGAAAGCATCTTACTGACTCCGTGTAAGGCCTTGTGTGGCATCGGATTACTTTGATTGAACATGTAAGGCCTGGATAGTTCCTGTATCAGGCATTGTGTCGTGTTTATCTCGTGTAAGGCCTTGTGTGGCGTCGAGAAAGCATCTTACTGACTCCGTGTAAGGCCTTGTGTGGCATCGGATTACTTTGATTGAACATGTAAGGCCTGGATAGCTTCGGCATCAGGCATTGTTGAATTGATATCGTGTAAGGCCTTGTGTGGCATCGAGAAAGCATCTTATTTACTCCGTGCAAGGCTCTGTGTAGCATCGGAGTGTCATCTTATCTACAGCGTATAAGACCTAGTGTGGCATCGCTTATAAACATTATCGCATGAAACATAACGTGTAAAAAGATATGTGAGCTCATAGTGACATCATAGCTTGTGTAAGTTTTAAGTTATCAAAGTGTATGTTAAAGGAATCTTAGAATTAACATGTATGTTTTTGCTTCCTAGCTCATGAAGGTTCGAGTGTTGACATAGCTTCAGAGCCAGAGCCAGGACCATCTACAAAGAGCATCGTGGGCGCTGCTCCGTCAGGAGGGGCCGTGTTAGCAACTTCAGACTGAAGAGTGGGACGAGCATCGTTGCAGTCTATATAAGCCATCGGAAACCAGTGCGCCTCCTATTTGGCCGACAGGCGTACGCTCGATAACATCCACCTAGAACACCGTGTATTATTTCTTGTCATTTTGTTAAAAATATTTTTTGTGTAATAAGAACAAGTTTAATCGTGCTCATTTTTGTTTTTTTTAATTAATTAAATTAAATTCCTAAGAATACAGAAAACGATCACAGAAAAAATTCGAAAATATACAGAATTAAAAGAAGAGGTTGTTAGAATATGGAAAATGAAAAAAGTATATATTGTACCACTTGTGCTCTCCACTACTGGTATTATTCCGAAGTATTTACACCACTCCCTACGTATTTTAGACTTACCGCCAACCACCTACGTAAACATGCAGAAGGCTGTGATTTTGAATACTTGTAGAATCGTTAGAAAATTTTTGCAGGACGACTCACCATATTATGAATCCCAAATGGAACTTGATACTGACTTGGCATAAGCCCGTGAGTATCATTATTTACCGAAAAATAATTCCGAGAAAAACAAAATCTAAATAAAAATAATAATAATAATAATCATTTATTTTCTCCACACTTTCATAACTTATGTCTAACAACTTAACGTACCTACATTATCTTTAATTAGTAGGGAGCTGGTGTCCGAAGTAGGCGTAAACCTGTATTACGGATCACCAGGCAGCATTAGGCTCCAAATTTTTCAAAACCTTAGCTCGAATAGTTTTGAGCTACAAAGCAATAAGTATGTGTAAGCTGGGGACACGTCGCACGGGTGAATTACGGTAACTATATAAGTTGCAGTTTTCTTTTAAAGATCAAATAACATGTTATAATTGGAGCACACACGAGGCATAATTTCAAATCTGAGTCTTTTACTTTCAAAATATAAGCCATACGGTTTTTCCGCCAAAATTTTTCGCGGTCAACCGCGACGTCACGTCGCCGTTCGGTGCATTACCTATACAATTGCTATCGAGTCTGAACTTTAGCTCTAACATTATAAGAGTTATTTTAATTCGGTCTCAATCATTTCAGCTTTTGAACTGACATAAGGAAAATATTCTTAGACTAGGAGCTGCTGTCTCTTAACATTTACATGTATGAGAAACATTTTGATTTTGACTTGTATGTACACTTTTCAATTAACTATATGTATTTATTGTAAGTATGATACGGAACGGGGTCTCCGTTAGGCGCGAGTAGGGTCCAACCCGAAATATGCGGCAGATTTCTACAGCTGACCTAGCTCCACGCGTATTGGCTTGCCTTTCCTGTGGGCTCATCTAGTGAGGCCTAAAGAGGAATGCAGGTCTTGGGCAACCCTGCGCTTCCTTTACACCGTCCCAGGTGGTGTATTGTCTGTGGAGAGGTCACTTCACCCACGTCAGCTCTGCTCGGTGGACAACAACACGGAACGTGGCAGTTACCAGTAATAAGTTCGCACACACGGACGTAAGTGCGGACGCTAGGGGTCACTTTCGACAGTGGGAGGGCCCATCGCAGGTCCATTGTTCGGTTACCGCCCGCTTAAAGCCCCCGGCCAATTAGGAACCGATCCGTCCCGGTGCTGGTCTGTTCCCTTGGGGTGTGGGGAGCACTAGCTCTTGGCTAGATGACTGGTTCCGTTAACTAATTCACCTACTGGTACAAATAAACAGAGTAATAAACCCCGCCAATCCATGCGCTTTGGAACATGGAATGTCCATACTATGAGGACAGGCCTCTCGGACACCTGTGGAGGTTCAAATTCTAATTGCGCACTAGATCTGCGCAAAATTGCTGTAATCGATGCAGAGCTAAGCAACCGTGACCGTGATGTTAACGGTCTGTGCTTTGCAAGAGACCAGACTACCCGACGAAAGCTCACTGCGCGAGAACTCCTACACGTTCTTTTGGAAAGGAAAAGCCTCAACTGATGTTCGCGAGCATGGCGTAGGTTTCGCGATCCGAAAAAAAGATAAAGATAATGACATACTACTTGCAATTGAACATCCTTGCGGAGTTTTGGAGCGTATCATGGTCCTCAGACTGAATACTGGTTGCGGTTTCGTGACTTTTATTTCAGCCTACGCTCCGACTCTTAACATCTTCGGATGAGTCAAAAGACCGCTTTTATAAAAACCTACCCGAGACAGTTATAAAAGTCAGTCGAGGAGATCGCCTCCACATCTTAGGCGACTTTAATGCTCGCGTTGGCCGTGATCACAATGCGTGGCCCGACTGTATTGGTTACCATGGAGTTGGCAATATGAACGACAATGGCCAACGTTTACTCGAGTTCTGCTCTGAACATTTATTATGCGTATTAATACATATTTCAAGGGCAAGATATCGCGCAAAGTATCTTGGAAACATCCTCGGTCCGGCCATTGGCATCAGCTGGACGTAATACTTTCCAGAACTAAGGATCTCCGTGAAACCCTTCACACACGTACCTTCCATAGCGCTGACTGCGCCACCGACCACTCCCTAGTGGTAGCTCGGTTGGCGATTATTCCCAAGAGGATTTATTCGTCGAAAATGCCAGGTATAAGAAAGATAAACCTTTCCAACACCAGGGATGACGAAAAACTCCGAAAATTCGAATTAATGGCTTTAGCCATCAATTCGAATTTTCGGACTTTTGCTGAGCGACTGAGGAGGTAGCGCAAAGCATACCTACCTATACTGGATGTATTGACTGAGTAAGACGAACTTCCGACCATTGAGGAGTTCATCAAGGCTGTCAACCAGCTTAAACGCGGAAAGAGCTCTGGCGGCGATGGCACCCAGGCTGAAATCATTAAGTCCGCCTTGGGCATTAAGTCCGCCTTTGTACAATTTGATGTGCATAAAGTTATAAATAAAATAAAATAAAAATAAATCATTTAACTCCATTGCGTGCGCCCTATTCTGCACAATCTACTGGTTAAATGTTGGGAAGCGGGGGAGGTGCCACAGGATATGCGGGACGCTAACATCACTACATTATACAAAGGGAAAGGGGACCGCGGTGACTGCAACCACTACCGTGGCATCTCTCTTTTGAGCATAGTCGGTAAGCTTTTCGCTCCAGTCGTCTTATCTAGACTGCAAAAGCTTGCTGAGCGCGTCTATCCTGAGACACAAAGTGGCTTCCGTCCTCAGCGTTCTACAGTGGATATGACCTTTACACTTCGCCAATTACAAGAGAAGTGTAGAGAACAAAAGACTCCCTTGTTTATAGCGTTTGTTGACCTTAATAAGGCCTTCGACACTGTCAGCAGGGAAGGTCTATACTATGCATTGGAGAGCATTGGGTGTCCGCCTAAACTCCTGAGCCTCGTCAAATCTTTCCACGAGGGCATGAAAGGCGCAGTAGTTTTTAACGGTAACACATCTGGAACCGTTTGACGTTCGAGAGGCATGCGCCAGGGCTGCGTGTTGGCACCTACACTGTTCGGAATATATTTTTCGCTAATATTACAATCAGCTTTCGGCGAAGGCCGACAGGGTATCCATCGACCGTATCACACGAGGGCTGACGGAAATATGTTGAACATCTCTCTCCTCAAATCTAAAAGAAACCGTGAAGATCTTTTCGTTGACAGTCTTCTCTTTGCCGACGAACGCAGCCTTTGTGGCTAGTTCTGCGGGCGAGCTTCAGTTAATGGTGGATAAATTCTCTCCGGCCCGTTCTCTGTTTACCAATTCTATAAATACAAAAAAGACAGTTGTGCCAGCACAAGGCACACCTGTGGCCCAAGAGATGTATCTGAATGGCACGCAGTTAGAGGAAGTTGATCGGTTCTGCTAGGTACCTTGGATCGACCGTAGAGAATAATCTCTCACTTAACGCAGAGATAGATGCTCGCATCGGGAAAGCGGCGACCATGTTTGGGAAACTTGACACGAGAGTATGGCACAATAAACTGCTTACAATTAAGACCAAGATGATAGTCTTCCAGGCCTCCATCTTAAGCATACTCTTGGACGGAGCAGAGACGTGGACGTCGTATGCGAGACAGGAGCGCCGAATAGGTTCCTTTTACATGCGTTGTCTCCGTAAGATCTTGGGCATCACATGGAAAGATAGGGTCACTAACGAGAGAGTTCTAGAAATAGCACAGCTACCTAGCCTGACAGCGTTTCTTAAACAGAATCGTTTACGTTGGTTGGGGCATGTGCACAGAATGGAACCCACTCGAGTACCACGATGTGTTCTGTTGGGTGCGGTAGCTAATGCGAAGCGCGATTTCGGTAGACCTCTGCTTCGCTTTAAAGACTGCACCAAGCGGGATATGGCCGCTTTTAAAATTGACCACTATTGCTGGGAAAAGCTCGCTGAAAATAGAGTTGAATGGCACAAACGTGTAGTGGAGGGTCGTAAGATCTGTGATGAAGCGTGGTTCGGAGTACTTGCTGATAAGAGACAGAAGCGAAATGAAAGCGGCTCGGCACCAAACACCGCAAACTTCTCTTGTCACGCCTGCGGCAGGCTACGTCGCTCTCGCATCGGTTTGTTTAGCCACCAAAAGAAATGTCTCTCAGACAATGCGCCGTAAATCGTCTGTAACAGACGCAAAGGCCATATATATATAGTTTGTGAGTATGAATGTTTCTCTTTCACGCAAAAGGTACCGATTATTAACTAACTAACGCAAAAATACTTAATTAACAGAACAAAAGCTTGTCCTTTTAATATAAACAAAAAAAAAAAATTCAATTACTTATATTAAAATTATGGACGAACCTCGGGATTCAGTTTGTAGTTCTACCCTTTGATTCAAAGGTTTCGGTATTGATCCTCGCACGGGACAAAAAGATACTAATTTAAATTTACATACATAGGTACATTACACAAAATAGTAAAAGGATCTCTCGAAGTAACTCTGTCGTTTGTTACCCTTTCACGATTAAATCTCAAGACCATTGATTTATTATTGGTATAATGATAGTTCCAACTAACTATTCCTGAACACATGTCGCGGGCAGGTTAGTATAATATCATACTAATATTATAAAGGCGAAAGTTTGTGACGGTGTGAGTGTGTATGTTTGTTACTTCTTCACGTCTAAACGGCTGGAGCGATTTTAATAAAATTTGGTATGGAGATAGCTGTCACCCTGGATTAATACATAGGCTGTAAATTATAAAGTTTAAGTCAAAATTGTAATTACGTCCTTAACACATAGGCTATAATTTATATGGTTTTACGCGGGTAAAACCGCGGGGCCATAATGACGACAAGAAACAATGTAGTTAATCATTCATATTTCATCGTGATTGCCAGTATAAAATAATCAGGCGTTCAAATTTAGAATTTTAATTTCCAAAATTACTTAATTTTTATTCACTTGCCGCATCCGATTCTGCTTATGGTACGTTCGAGCACATTGCCGCGATAATATTATGTTCTTCTGGATTCTGATTTATTGGCTAAGAATGTTGGGTCATCCAAAACTGTATAAAAGATTTAGGTACCTAGGTAATTGTTTTTATGGAGATGACCTGCAAAGCCTTCCCAAAGGAAACTCAAATATAAGCATGGCGAAAAATTATTTTTGGTATATTTCTAGCAAGAGGAAAGGTGGCTTTTGTTAGGAGTATAAACCGGATATTATGTAAAAAAACACCTTTGGTTCCATGAATATAAAAAGGTCTCCAAATTCCTCATTCCTCCGTGATATCAACTAGGTATACCTACATATTTGTAGACTGCGATTAGGTTTCTGTTGTCCACCTGTTTTCCTAACACTTAACTTAATTAACTGTAGTAACGTTACTTTAAATTTTATGAATTATACCTGAGTATTAGTTATAATTTAATAATTATTTTCATCACCCCATCTCCGAAAGAGTATTTTTCCTCCAAACAACAATCTACAATCTGGGTCTTTCAAGACCAGCCAAAGCCGACTAAAGTTGTTCGTTCTCGAAGCACTTCAAAGAAAGATGGTGGCCACGTTCATTGGGAAAACCGGTCATGTTGCGACTATTGCACTTGAAGATCGTAGAACGGTTAACGCTGAGTAGTATGCCACAGTTGGTTTACCACAGTCCACAAGTCATCGCTGAACTTCGAAAATCTTAATCAAAGCAACTCATCATCATGCACCACGACAACGCCAGCTCACACAGCGCTCGTCAAATCATTTTAGTATTTGAAGCAGGAACAAGTAGAAATGTTTGACCATCCTCCATACAGTCCTGACCTAAGGCCTAACGATTTCTTTACATTTCCTAAACCATTTTGAACAGCCTCACTTTAGAGTGGAATAAACGTTATAATAACTGGTTTGAGCGAATGGAAAAGCTACGTGGTGAATACTTTGAAAAACAATAAAAAGTACTAAAAGGTTCTAGTTGTTTTTTTCTTCAAACGTCAAAACTAAAAATGCATGCCGCGAAAAAATAAAAAATTGGTTAAGTGTTATCGCACGTATTTCGATTTCACATCTGAAATTGGTAGAATTATCGACATCGGGATAACTCACCATTGAGAAAAGAACGAGATTAGGTCTTCCACGTTCTATTAGTTTTGTGGGTTTCCGAGACAAAGCAAGCCCATTTATCATCATCATCATAACAGTTGTAAGAAGTCCACGGCTGTACCAAAGCCTCCCCTAAGAATCATCTTGGGGGGGATATGCCATAATCACCACGCTTGGCAGACTGGTTGGCGATCGCAGTATGATGGTCATATTTCACAGAGACGCTGCTGCAAGTCCTCTGGTAGATATTCCCTCGGGTCGACTTCTACGCCCTCCGCGAGATGACAACCCATTTATATATAAATAAAAACCAACCAGCCTAACAGTAGTATTATAGACGGGCCTGTTGGCGTGGTTGGTAGATACGCTGCCTTTCACGCCGCAGGTCTTGGGTTCGATTCCCACCCGGGACAAATATTTGTGTGCATGAACATGTCTATTTGTCCTGAGTCTGGACGTAAATTATCTATATAAGTATGTATTTACAAAAGAAAAATAGTATATGTAATATATCAGTTATCTGGTTTCCATAGTACAAGCTCTGCTTAGTTTGGGAACAGATGGCCGTGTGTGAATAATGTCCCAGGATAAAAAAAAAACAAAAAAAAGTAGTCGCATATGTGTAAAATTGAGATGAAATGTATGCTCATTCTTATGCTAATCCTTAATCCAATGCAATCCGGTTTCCGACTCCGGTCACAGTACCGTCACGGCCTCCGTCCATATTACGCATGACATCAGGAATGCTATGGAGACTGGAAATCTCACAGTTCTTCTTCTACTTGACTTTAGTAACGCATTTAATACTGTAGATTTTGACATTCTCCTTGGCATCCTGAGCTCACTTAATATATCTCCAACGGCGATTGATTGGTTTCAGTCTTACCTGCTTGGCCGTCGACAAAGAGTCCGTATTGACGACAAATTTTCGTCATGGTGCAATACAGTTGCTGGCGTGCCATAGGGTGGCGTTCTTTCTCCGTTACTTTTTGCTATATTTATAAATACAATATCCAATAATATTACTTCCTCCTACCATCTATATGCAGACGATATCCAAATTTATTCCCATAAACCGCTTGCGCAACTTCCAGACGCCATTACCGCGGTTAATCATGATTTGGCTCGGATAGGAGAGTGGAGTCACGCGTATGGACTTAAAATCAATCCATTGAAGAGTCAGGCTATTGTCCTTGGTAGCTCTCGAATGATTTCTAGAGTGGACTGGACACAACTTCCTCAAGTTACTTTAGGTGGAACCAACATTCCTTTTACGGACAGCAGCGTCAAGAACTTGGGGATAATTATCGACGACACATTATCTTGGGGTCCACAGCTTAAAACTGTTAGTAGAAAACTGTTCGCATCAGCTGGTTCCTTGAGGCGCCTTCGTAACTTTCTACCTATTATGACTAAAACTGCGCTTGCACAGTCACTTCTTTTACCTATTCTCGACCACGCCGATGCCAGCTATCTTGACCTCACAGAAGAACAACTGGATAAACTTGAGCAACTCCAAAATTTTTGCATTAGATTCATATTTGGTCTCCGCAAATATGATCACGTTTCATTATTTCGTATAAAGTTTACGTGGTTGCCAATTCGTCTTCGTCGGAATGCCCATATTCTTTCATTATTGTATAATATACTTTTCAATCCCTGTACTCCGAATTATCTCAAAAAACTTCTTGTATTCCTTTGTGACACACATTCGCGATTTCTAAGGTCAACAAATAACTTGAAGCTGCATATACCTACACATTCAACTACATTCATCGATAAGTCATTTATTGTGCAAGCTGTGAGAATGTGGAATGCTTTGCCAATCTCTATAAGACGTGCCCAGACTCTCCCTACTTTCAATAAGCTTGTTAAGGATCACTACCTATGTTTATAATTTCTTACTGTTGAATATAATATTTATTATTATCATATATACATATATGTATATATATATGTATGTATATATATATATATATATATGTGTGTGTGTGTGTATATAATTAGTGTATGATATGTTTATTAACATACGTTAATTGTGAAGTCATGCTAAGTCCGGCGCACATAAAATCCGTGTAAATTCGGGCAGACCACACCGAGCCGCGGCGCCGCCGATCGGCACAAAAAGTGTGTGAAAAAAATTGAACGTTTGCGTCAACGCGCGCTAACGCAGACGGCGCACACTTTAGTCCAAAGAGTATAATAATAAACTGGGAGCTTTAGTTTTAGTCGGCAATCTGCATTTGCTAGGGGTGGACGCAACGCACGCGATCTATTGTTATGGCGCCAGAGGTCGATGAAACGATGTTAATGCAAGAAATACAAAACAGACCAGCAATTTATGATACTTCTAAGGCAGAATATCATGATAGACATTTAAAAAGAAAACCGGCCAAGTGCGAGTCGGACTCGCACATGAAGGAATGCAGCAAGTATTTCAGTTGATTAAATGAAAGCAAATTGCGGTTTATGACGTATTAAAAAAAACTACTTGCTAGACTCGTTCAAACCAATTTTCGTTGTTAGTTTCCATGCAGACTTTTCCATGGTAATGTACTTCATATATTTTTTTTAGTTTTATGATTCTCTTATTTTATCATTTTACCACTTTGGAAGTGTCTCTCGCGCAAACTATTCAGTTTAGAATAAAAAATATTTTAGAAACCTCAATATCATTTTTGAAGACCTATCCATAGACACCCCACATGTAAGGGTACGATGAAAAAAAAATTTTGCGTTTCAGTTCTATGTATGGCGACCCCCCAAAATTATTGTTCTTTTTTCTATTTTTGTGTAAAAATCTTAATGCGGTTCATATAATACATCTACTTACCAAGTTTCAAGTACCTACAGCTCTTATAGTTTCGGAAAAAAGTGGCTGTGACATACATACGGACGGACAGACAGACAGACATGACGAATCTATAAGGGTTCTGTTTTTTGCCATTTGGCTACGGAACCCTAAAAATGTGGGAAGAAGTGTGCTGTTATGTTTATTCCGCTCCTATTCGAGACCAAGCTTCTAAGGAGCTTTAGTAATCTTTCTGAAAGTTTAGGATGTACCCAAAATTCTCTATTTCTTCTTCTTTTCTGTACTTCATGTACAAAATAATACTTCGTGATCTCTGCACGATTTCCATAGCGTCTACGTCCCTACAACTCTGCCGACGGAATGATCGAAGATGTGCGTAGTGTGCGTTGAATCTGTGAAAAATTCGCGACCGACTTTTTGTGCGCCGCAGACTCGATCGCACAGTGTGCCGTCTGCGCTGCACCTAAGGCGATAAGACCGCCCATTGTACCTTATGTTCTAAGAGTATTCTATCTAATTTATTCATCGTGTGGTTGGTCGAATATATCATCCATCACATACACTATGTTGGCCGTCAGTACCTTGGGCAAAATGGGTTGGCACCACCTGACCGCCATCTCTAGGCCACTGCGCGTGCTCATTGGTCAATTGGTCAAATCAAAACCGATTTTGATACTTATTATTGATGCGCTAATAATAACTATCAAAATCGGTTGATAAACACTGGAGTACTCTATGCATACAATATGACATAAAAATATGCATTGAATCTCAATTCAATGGATATTTTTTCGCCTTTGGCATTTCTGAAATAGGTTAAGAATAAAACCATAAAAATGAGAATCATAGTATTTATACAATTTTATTTTGAAATTTTTCACATTTAGATAAAGGAGATGGAATCAGAAATACGAAACTTATGTAGGTAGTGGCAGCAAAACGGTTGAGATATGACTAGCGGGTACGACGTACAGACAACATTCAGAGAAACACAAACTTGTTCTAATTTACTAATATTTTCTCCATGTTTTAATTACGGTATAACTGTCTATTTTTACATTATTCCTCCATCTCCATTTACCTACTAAAATAAACATACTCCTAAGCGTACAATAACATATATACATACTAAGCTCGCGACACCTACGCACTTCACCGTACTTAACGCACACACATGCACAAGTCCACAGTTTTTAAATATATTACAGTACTATGTACACATAAATCCGTAGTTCGCAGCCTCGAGATATATTATTCTCTTATAAACAACAAAAAAAACAATGAAATACTGAGATACTCCCGGTCGAGATAGTCCCGGGGGCGGAGTCTGTGCCGAGGGCAGGGTATTTACAAAATAAATAACAACAAAATACATGTGATCACTCGCGGTGCCGCGGCTGGCGGCGCTACCGGTAGCGGCTGGGGCGCGCGCGGCCGGCGGAGCGCAGCAGGCGCGCGGCCGCCGGGTCTACTCGCGCCACGCGCACCACGGGCTGCAGCCAGTCGCCCAGGCCGTGCAGCGCGCGCTTCTTGCGCTTCAGCTCCCTGTCCTCAGTCTCTAAAGCTCGCTTCTTCTCCTCTTCCTCGTCATCTTTCGCCTTCTCTTCGGCCTCCGAATCTTGAGACTCATCGTCTTTGCCATCAGAGTTATCCTCGCATTTGCTCTCCGCCGGGTCCGCCGTCAGAGTTTTATCCTGGGAGTCGGTATCGGATTTCTCTATCGAAGTCTTTTCCTCTTTCTCGGTGTCGGACGTATCGGGGTCCTCTTCACTGACGGTGTCCTGGGCGGTTTCATCGTCGGGCGGCTCGGCCGAGGAGCGGTCGAGACTACTGTCCGCGTCCCGACTCGACTCGACGCTACTCGTCCGCGAGGTCTTCTCGGTCTTCCTCTTGTTCGGCCACCCGGTTCGATTCTTCTTCTTCTTAAACTTGCCGCGACGGCCGCGGGGTCTTTCGGCGGCCTCCCGCATCTCGTTTCGGAGAATGTCACAGTCGTCGCACTCGGACACGAGGCCGGACACGTCGGGGACGGTGGTGGACGTCACGACGGCCGTCGAGCCGTCCATCGCTTCGTCCGAGACGTCGTAGTCCGCGGCGTCTTCGAACACTTCGGAGAGGAACTGCTGCAACCTCTCCGACGCCTCCTGCGTTTCCGAAAGGACCGGTTCCAACTTGACGTTGCTGTGGGTGTCGCTGATGGTGTCCTCCGAGGCCGTGGACTTGGTGTCGTCGGCGGCGCGGCGGCCCAGCAGCGCGGCCGAGCCCAGCATGGCCAGCGTGGACGCGTGCTCGCGCGGGGACTTGCGCGGGTGCGCCTCCAGCGCCAGCAGCGCGGCGGCGGTGCGCTTGCGGATCTTCTGCTTCTTCATGCCGCGCGTGCCGTACGAGCGGGACGGGCCCGGCTTGTCCTCCCGCTTCGCCAGGTCGCTGAGTGGACAGCAATTGGGCTTCAGCGGTGGTAACTGGCCGATTTCATATGGTAACTTTGGCGATTTGGAATATAAAGCTGAAACAGAAAAAGAAGCATGATTAGAAATTGGTCCAGAATAATTTAACAAAAGCATATGTTTATCTATCTTCTCTTGAACTTACCGAAGTATTGGGGCACATTTCGTGCGAGAACTTTGTCCTCGTCTTGCCGTTTGAAGGTTTCGAACCACGGCTCACTCAGAGGAACGGACTCGAACGCGAACTCCAGCTGCTCGACGGCCGGCGTGTACTTCAGCTTGCCATCCTCCCACTTCATACACTTCTCGGTCGGTTCCTCTCTGAGCGGACTGATCTCGATTTCCCCGTCGACAGTCGGAGTTACTACAGCTACGACGGTTTCTACCGGCACCTGCTGTTCTACCACTTCAGTTTCCACTGGTGTCGGTGGTGGTTCAACTGAAGGTTCTTTACAAGGAACTCTTCGCGCTCTCTTAGCGACGGCGGGTGCCCGTTTTTTCCGTCTCCTCTTATCTTCAGGCCAACTATCTTCTTCTGACGATTCCTCTTTAAGAGCCAATGGTCGGGCTTGTCTCCGCCTCTCTATAGGAGGGGTGGGGGGTGGTGGAGTGCTCTTTCTCCTCGTAGTCAACTCTTTTAAGTTATTGTCATCTTCGTCAGATGACGTGGAACTAGTGGAGCTGGCGCGCTTGGGGAACATGAACTGTTCGGCCTCGTCGCTCAGCACCGACAACTCTGACCGTCGCACTTTTCTAAACTTGACAACTAGAGGTTTTGTACCGTTGCAGGTGGGAGGCGAATCTTTCCGCTTATTGGAGAAGCCACCACTGGACCTTAGTTTTGTACTGACGCCTACCACTTTGTAGTACTGGCGGTCCTCTGGCTGTACTTCGCTGGCACGTTTACTGCACCTAGTGTTGTGCTTCTTCTCGTCATCTAGAGCGCCGTTGCGTCTCGGACTTTGGTTGCCGTTGACCGTGGAATCTGGTGACTGTGATCGTTTTGACCGTTTATTTTTAGGTTGTTCAACCTCGCCATTGCACATTTTCCTTAGCGATCTCCTCTCGCCGTTGATGGGCGTGGCTTTGTCTAAGAAAGTGGTGACGTCCGCCCCGGAGTCGATGAGGGAGTCGAGGGCTAGGAAGTTGGTGTGGTTCCGCACGAAGGCGAGGTGGTGCGGCGAGCGGCGGTGCAGCGCCGCGTCCGCGTACTCCGTGTTGCACATCTCACAGTATCCGCCTTTGGCTTCTTTTTCCTCCCGTTCTTTTATTCTAGGACGACTTTTCCTCGTCATTCTGTAATTAACATATATATTAGAACAAATCAAGGCTCATTTAATAATTTGTGCATATGCATGGTCTACTTACTTCTGTAAAACGATGTCTTTAATATTTTGATTGGTATTTGTATATGCGATTTTTTCTGGAGTTTCTTTCTTCTTTTCTTTTGGCGGGTCCGGTTCTAGAGATATCTCTGGCCATTCATCGAACTCCTTGTAAATGGGCCGGAACAACCTGCAAATTGAAATTCATACTTACAGTTCCAGTATGTAGGATAAATATATTTGGATCTTATTGTTATAAATGTTATCATACTTGTCCAAAAATTCAATCTTGATAAATTGTTTAGTGAAGAGTGTGACATGCGCTTTGCGCGGCGACGCGAAGAATGTATCATAGAGTTTATCCAATAGACTTATAGCCTGAAAGATTAATAAATATATTGTAAAGATATATAACAATAAAGCTCCATATACTAAGGTCACAATGTAACAAAATAACTGGTCGGGTCTCAGGAGCTTAGTTGAAAAATTACAACTAATAACTTTAAGTACTAGTCAAATAACCAATTCATACTAAAAGAATAAATATTCTGCTTACTTCTAAACATGAATCAGCATAAGAAAAGTTTTGCCTTTACCGTTTAAATGTAATCCACCAACATCATGTTTAAAGACGTCCATAGCTGGACAAGGCCACCCCAACATCTCCATGATACAGCAACCCTCACAAGATTATCATCTGTCCAAAATCAGTCTTGATCAGATCTTGCCAATGCTGTCTTTCATTTTGTGGTTTGTGGTCAAATATAATTAACTGACAACTTATATGGACAATCTCGGAAGTATTTACTTTGAAGTTCAATTACATATTCCATAAAGCTCTTTAAAGCTTTATGGAAGATTTAATCAGCTTTAAAAAGAAGAATGTTGTCAATTCGTATTCAATGTTTTTATATGTATGTAACGCAAATGTATTTAAAACAGAAATATTAATGACAAACATATCGTTTTATCAATGTTTGCTTTAAATACAGTTCATTTTATGGATATTCCTTAAAATGAACTGTTAAAATATTAACTGACTGCACGTGTGGTGAAGCGGTTAAGGCAGTCGCCTCGCCACTTAGTGGCCCGGCTTCAATTCCCGCAAAGGACACCTATTTGTGTGACCTTTAAGTCTGGGTGTACTTTGTAATTGTTGATTATATATGACACTGGGATTCATTTCTAAAGGGCGGTTGATGTCTTTAGTAAATTAAAAAAAATATCTTTACAATTGGTTGAATAGCTCGTAGAACTGAAGGCTGTTGGGGCAGAAAGGTTCTCGATTGGGGCCACGAACTGGAAGATGCAACGTGGGCAGGCCCCCTACTATATGGTCCGATGATTTTGTGAGGGTCACTGGGAGCTGCTGACTTTGGTGACCTTTGGGAAGTCTTTGTCCAGCATTGAACGTCTTTTATATGATTGGCCAAATCATATATGAATAAATATAATACATTTGGCAAAACATTTCATATACTGATCAAGTTTATAGGTAAAGCCATATGCCGTTTTCGTAAGGCTCTGATTAATGAGATGTTTGAAAGGTATGTCCTGAAGTATGACAAGTTATTTTGTTACATGTATTAAGTTAGAAAGAAGAGAATGGTTAGTATTATTAGACAGAACATGCAAACAGTACAGACAGTGACAGCAACAAGCATGACAAGGGATGCATTCAACTTAAACATATCCAACATGACAATTGACATTATGACCCAGAAATCAGAACGCACAACACGCCCGTACATTTACAACCCGATCGAGTTAACTCCGGCCTTTAACCTCGTGACGTCACATCGACGCTATGGTAGCTGACAAGTGGGAGGGGCATCGCATTCCACTGAGGTGCCGAATTTGCCCGATCGGGTAATAAATGTTTTATAGGCTATCAAATTATTATTATCACTTCCGAAGGATGTGCATCTGTCATATTATAAGATTAATATTTAAAAATATTCACAATCAATTTTGACTTATAATTTTTAACTTGGCTAAAGTAATAGGATAGAACATTATTCCTATATTTAGTGGACATTACAATAAAATATAAAAATGTAAACTAGTTGAGAATATGTTGTTATATAATTGGATGACAAAAGCACATTTTTAAAAAGTGTATCCTATTATTCTATAGGTTGTAAAACATTTAATTGGGCAAACAAGATAGCTGCCCGATTAAGTCTTACAAAGATATGGGTTTTTAGTATGTCTTTATATAAGAAGAGTTTTAAGTTGTGTGCATCAAACTACTGAAAGACAATCATAGAAGATGGAATAGATATATAAATAATTTCCCCAATGGTGAAGCAGATCATAAACAAAAGATAGAGGCGCTCATAGCTAGTTGTTCCTACCCATACCGTAAGTTATAGGCAAAATTAAGTACTTTAGCATGCGGTCAAACCAATGTATCTACCAAACATGGACATCAGTCAATCTCGGTTGTAGTCATTAGAAAACAGTCTTTAAGCCCTTTCAGAGGCTTCTTACGCGATTTAAACTGCTCTTAAGGTAACCACTGCTCTTTAATAAGATAAATAAATAAGAGCTCACAGCTAGATGCTCTCACTGGTCCGTAAGTGATTGACGAGGTCAAGCAACTAGGCTCACGGTCCCTCCCTAGATGGGTGACCGCGAAAGTGGTTTAATTTCTGAGCGTCTCCGTGCTTCGGAGGGCATGTTAAGCTGTCGGTCCCGTTTGTAGCCATTAGGTAACAGTCATTAAGGGTCAGCGCAGACAGAGAGGAGCGCAGCGGAGAGGATTATTTTAAGGCACTAGAAAATCAACTTTAGAGCTATAGGAATAAAGTGCATATATGCTTGAACCTGACAAAATACTCGCGCAGTCTCGCGCATTATAATGTTCAAGCATACATGCAGTTTATTTAAATAATTTTAAAGTTGATATTCTAGTGCCTTAATAAAACCATGTCCGCTGCGCTTCTCTCTGTCTGCGCTGGCCCTAAGCCATGTCAGAGGTCTAATGGGTGGCTTAACCAACTCTGACACTAGGGTAACCAATGCCCACACGATAAGTAAGTAATAAGATAAAAATGTGCAATGTTGACGAATATGATGCAAATAAATTATAAATAACGATAACAATATATCTTTATTTATAATTTCTTGGAATTAGTTCCACAATAAAATAGTGGCAGTGTGTGTCGTCGGGGATAGTTAGAGCAAATTGAAAAAAAAAACCACTACCCTTATTATAATGATAAAGTTCATACCCCCAAGGTGTATATTCTACGGATATACGTCCTCATCACAAATAAAATAACATCACAACTTAATCATTGAATGCCAAATTACACCTGTCTAGAGTTAGGAGAGGCTGGTCATCTGTCATACAGGTTTTCCACCTAGTACGGATACCAGTCTCTCACACAGATTTCACCTCTTCAATGTTAAGCAGAGAAGAAATAAAGCTATTATTATTATATATTTATTATAACTACTAAAAATCGCAAGTAATTGGGTGAAATCTACTAAATATTCTTCCCTTACAATCCTTATCAAATTACTAAATAGATTAAGTAAGTTAAACAGAATGTTAATAAAACTTAACTCGCTTCTGGCCAACAAAACAAGGTAAAAATTGTTGAAAAACATTGTCAACAAAACAACACCAATGCAGTATCATGGAATGGTGGAAAATTATTTTTAGAGAGCCCAAATTAATGTATACCTTGGAAAATGCAACACACAATTAGATTTTGAAAATTTAACTCTTAGGGGGGAAAATTTAATATTAATGATATTATAATTTAACATTAATAAGTTCAGTTAAATTCCAAATATGAAGCCCTCTGGTTTGAATTGCTAGTCTAAATATAAATTTGATATAGTTTTCTTATAATTTCCTGTTTCTTTCTAAATATAAATGTTATATGGTTATAAATTTTATACGGTAATGTGGTATGGAGTTAATGAAAAGTTTTACTAATGTGTAAAATTTATAAATCTAGTTTTGATAGTTTGTGTCATTGATTGATTTTAAAATTAACATAAAATAATATTTTTACATTTTGGAATATATATATAGATATAAAAACAATTATTTAAAAATGTTAGGACTCTTGTTACTTATATTTACGTAATTTCTTAAGAAAATTTTATTCAGTATATACATGATAAAATGTAGAGGTATAGCTTTCTTATTACACATTCCAACAGAATGGAGGAATCACTGTGTCAAGTTCTTCCATGAGAGTAAACTTATTACATCAGTTTATTCCTTTTGACCAACATAGCTACTGTGTTACTCGTGATAATTTCAATCTTCACATTCTTTAACTAGTCTGATTGTTGAAAGTATAAAGGAAGACACTTCAAATATTGTTTTTTTTTTTTCATCAAGATATTAGCCAATGGTTAGCTTCACTATATTTAGTACTAAAATATTATTCTTTAGTCCAAAAATCAGTCACTTCTAAAAACATGTTAAAACAAAAGAATCTCGAAAAATAATGACTCACTTTAAATTGTTATTTTGTTTAGACAAAATATATAATAAACTTAGGTTTATATCTAAGAAAATCATTGTTGTCTCAGATTTGCTATATATAATCTTTATATTTTCTTCCCACTAATTATAATTTACCTCAATTAATTAATATTAATCAATTAATTCAATTCCTGATTTAACTTGCTTTGGCAGTCCTCTGCTCATTCTATTTAATTCCATACTGATTAACTTATATGGACAAGCTTACCATGATATGATGAAATTGGGTGCCAATGAAGGGGGCGGTTTTCCGTGAAAAGCGAATATAACCCTTAATAAGGCAGAAGGTATATTTTAATTTATTGGTTTTGAACTTTATTACAAGCCGATAGAGTTTAAAATATGGTGGCAACTATATGGCTACTGCCCGGGGAAGGGTTAAGAAGTATAGTACACAGTTGTGAGCAAACACCATAGTAGTTGGTAGGGGAGGTCACCTTCTGCACCGTGAGCTGCACGTATCTCCCGTGGGTGTGCGGCTGCGCGACCCGCACGCGCTCCAGCATGGCATCGGCGCGCGCGCGCCGGTCACGCGAGCATCGCGCCGCGCCGCCCGCCACCACGTGCGTCACGCGCGATGTCAGGAACACCTCCTGTTGCTGCAACAACGCTGCATATCAACATGCTGTGCGACTCCCCCTTCTTCCTCAACATTAAAATGGCTGATTTTAAAGGAAAAATCGTATGCAAACTACCAGTAGTAACCAGGTACATACTCGAAATCTATTCTTATAATAAAATCGTAGGAAAGTCAAACTGTACATTAAATATTTTTTTTAAAGAATACTTGGTGCGTAATATATAATCGATATCGAAGTCAAAAATATAGTTTCCAGAATTTTTGTCCGTTTGTTATATGTATAGATTATTCAGATTAGAAGTGTAAAAAATCGTAGGAAAGTCATAACTGTACATTGAATAATTTTTTAAAAGGATTCTTTGGGCGTGATCTACAATCGATATCGAAGCCAAAAATATAGTATTTGAATTTTTGTCTGTGTGTCTGTGTCTGTATGTATGACCGGGCTAAACTCAAAAAGTACTGCATGGATTTACTTCAAATTTTGCATGAATATTACTAAAAGGGCGGGTCAACATATAGGCTATTATCACGCCATCACGTGAACGTGTGTGAACGAAAAAGCTTCATATGATCCCTAAGAACTTTTTTATAGTCCTTCTTAAACTCTTTCCGCACACAGATTTCTAATAATGCAATAAAGTTTTACGAAATTAAAAAGCAGATCATGTTGACGAACGAAAAATAAATTATATAGTCAACTCATCCCGCAGGATCAGTTAACTAAATAACCGATACTTTTTAAGACTTATGGAGATGATTAAAACACTAATGGTAGTTAACATCTGTTACCAGAAACAGATACACATTTTTATCATTAATGTATTGTGTTCTGTGTTTATTCCCTAAGTTTACTGTAAAATAGGTAAAGTAGGCTTTAATAAGTGTTATATTAGTGTAATGTTAGTAATTTTTTCTTTTATTAAGCATAAGAATGTGTTTCAGTTATTTGCTTGAGTTGTTTATAAATATATTTTAATTTTTGTTATTATAAATAAAAATATGTTTAATTTTATTTGTTTTATGTAGTATATTTTATTTTATTTTTCCTTATGTGTCACTATTATGAAATTTATGCGCATGCTGTGACACCTTAAAATGTTGTGCATTTAATTATAATTTTGTACTTAATAATCTAGACCTAAGAAACAATGTAACAACTACTGGTTGTCCAAATAAATAAATAAAATATATCACAATAATTCCTTATACCATTTTATGTTTTACACTAGTACAGAGGAAGTAAGTAATTGTAGTACACACGGCTACATAACAAGCTATACAATTCCAATATAAGCTGATCTGGCGTTGTATAGGATTTCCATACAATGAGAGGTCAGCTTATATTGGATATGTATAGCTTGATATGTAGCCGTTTGTACATTATTTTGTACATAATTGTATAGCAGTCCACATGTATTTAATTTGTATTTATCATTCTAAATAATATTTATTACTATCTGTAAAAATAACATTTACAATATTTATTTTAACTTTATATTAGCAAAATAATGAAAAGATAAAATAGAATAAATATAGCAGCCTGTTGTAATTTTATTAGAGTGTTGTAACATGTAGTGTTGTAAAATATATATATATATATATATATATTTTTTTCTGTAAGTAGGCATAACAATTAGCTATACATGGCAACCAAAATATTATAATGCAAATTAAGCCTTAATTTTCTGCAGTCCTCTTAAAAATAAAATAAATAAAAAATAAAATAAAAAAGGTTTTTATTCACGTAAACTTTAAAAAAGCGCTTGTAAATAGTTAGAACATGTTTGTAGTAATAATATTCGATTATAATATTCCATTTATATATTCCATTATTTATATTTAATAATTTTATAAAAAGAGGTGTGCAAAGACATTCACAAATTTGTTGTCTCTGCCTACCTGGGAGACTTGCATGAACAAGTATGTATGTAAATTAATAAAATAAAGCAATCTTAAAAAGATATTCTACATAAAGTCCAAATTACCTTCTGCACTTGTTGCATCTATGCAGACACTTAAAGATAACAATCATACCAAACATTTTCATTCTTTATAACTCTTAAAAAACAATTCTAAAATGAATCTGAATTGTGGGTATGTATACAACATGTAACATAATTAATGCACACCCTCAAACACCCCAATTAGAATATTATGTTATAATCATAATACATACACTGAATTTTTAATTTGACATGTATATGCATTGTTATTTACTAAATTAGTTTCTTGGAATAAAGTTTATTTTTCTTTATTTTGTATTGAATGATGGAATTTGTATGAATACAAATAAAACTGCAATTTTAAAAGTCTTATTACTTTGACTTATGGTCCAATTCAAGTTGTTTTGACTGTACAGGGTAAATATGTCAATAATTTCCGTAGCTTTAATTATATTCGAGATAAAAAATACATACACAATATATAAATGGATTCAGTAAACGATTCTGAACAAACTATTTTCAGGATGTGCGTTAATTAAGTTACATGTTGTATTGTAGTATAGTTGAAGAAACTGTGGACTAGAGTATCCTTTTGAACAAAACCAATAGCATTAGTTTACTCAGGCGTGTGGACGAGTGGAACCAACACCCAATGTGATTTTATCTCCTCAGTTGTAGTGCTTCTATTTACAGATCATACTGAGTTCGGAATACAAGATCTGTTGATTCTTAAATTAAAGATTTCACAAATACAAAATCTTTATTTGTCACAAACACAGGTAAGTATAAAAGCAGTTACAAAACATATGTGCGCCATGTTTTACTCTTTCGAGCATACAAATACAGCATAAACTGATTGGATAACATTTCCATACTCATGCTTAAAAACTACATTACTTATTATCTTAATTAATATTATTGTAAGAAACATAAATACACCTTCTTTTTATTTAATACTCTATTATAATTTATATTCAAAAAATTCATGGATGCTATAAAAACATTTCTCTGCAAGCCACTTTGTCAACTGTATTTTAAATTTATTGAATGTCAAAGATTTAAATTTATAAGGAATTTTATTAAATATTTTAATGCACATTATATAGCAATTATTTGATGTCACTTGTTATTACTATTCTTTTTTTTAATAGGTTTCACTAGTTACATGACAAATTTGTCAACACCATCTAGGGAAAAGTTAATGAACCAAAATACACAAACAATTTTCTATTTGGCCTAACAGTAAATGGTTAGACAATAGTATTAAATTTAAGCTGCCTGTCTAAATATAAGCTATGAAATATGGATTCTGATTAATTCATTCAACCTCAATGTGAGAAACAAGAGTTATATCTATGTTCTGGTATTTATTTATATGATATTGCAATGTAATAGTATGTATATGTACATACGCCAGCACATCCAGCTTCCCCAATCGGTCAAATTTATTTTATCAGCATAAGTTTCACTTTAATTGGGAAAATTTGAAAGATTGGTGTAGCTTGATGTGCTGGCATCTGTACTATTACTATTTATTTAGTAAATACAGTACCAGTTACCTTTCCTACTCTTATTGTTTTATTGGGAAGAGTTTGCTTCTTGTGACTAGGATGTGAATTGTGTCTGTAATTTTATCATCATATATAGTATATATTGCCCCCATATATAATTTTGAATAATGAAAGTAAACAACATAGAACAGGTTGTATACAGATAATTCAGAAAATCATACACTGAACTTGGGGTAATGTAAATATTAAAATAATGTGATTTTATTCGCCTTAAAATCACATAACATTATACATTTTTGCTGTAACTGCTTACCTAGTCCATGGTGAAGTCTTGTCACAAAAATCCTTTAGATGCATATTTTATTAAGTATCTTTTAGACTAAGACACCCACTTAGCAGCAAACTTGGAATACTCAATTCTCTAAATATACAATAAAAATATCTTTATTTGAATATCTGCAGAAGGCCCTCAAGACAGGGTTTCGTAGTCTCCTGGACTTCTGGATGGCACTAAAATGGTTCAAGTAGCCAAACAAGTATCACATACAATGGCCCAATTAGGAGGCTAAGTGTGGAAACCTATCGCCCAACTAACTAACCAACTTGAATATCACAATCTTATGTAAATAGTATGTTTATATTGACCACTCTGTTGGTCAGTAACGGACTAGTAAGTGAGAGGTTGTGGATGGCTCCCACCCAGGACAAATCTTGTTGTGAGGAGCATGATTATTTGTTCCGTGTCTGTTTGCAATTCATTTAGGAATATGAATGTTTATCCATTATCTGGTTGCCATAGCACAGATTTTGCCTAGTTTGGGATCAGAGGGCAGTATGTTAGTTCTCCCAAGTTATTTATTATAATAAGAAGCCATATTATTTATAACTTCACAATACCGCTATTTAATAATGTCAGTAATGTGAAGTATGAAATATACTCTTTAATGTAAAAATGTATTGCCTACATCTGCCAACATCAAAGAGGTTAAATTTAAAGTCAAAGAGGACAGAATTGCTCACACACAGTTATCTTATAATTAGATAATAATAATTATGTTATTAATATTCAGCTGCAGTAAATAAATTTTTAATAATTATTTGAAACATGAAGTATGTATTTCAACGTTGCAAATATGAAAAGAAGTCATCATAATCCACAGTAATACATCTTTTTACATATAAAAACAGGTCACTAACATGTTTAGCTTGCTAAGTGATATTCAACAAGTGCTACAATCATTTTTCTTGTTTAAACTATGTACAAAGTTGCATGCTTATCATTATATATTATGCAGTTGAGCTGACCTTGCATTTTACATATTCTTGCAAACATTGACTCATTGCGTAAGAAACCCACTTAATATTGTGATAATAAGCAAGAAAATATGCCTTTTTAGACTAGACCATGTGATAACCTGACCACAGCTATCATAATAATAATTACATATCAGAACTGAGAGCAAATCAAAAGGTATTTATATTAGTGTCATGACAACAAAATGTTATCAACTTCTTGCAAATGCTAATTACATCTGTGTTGCCAGTAACAAATTTTAATAATTTCTGGCAACTCTTATAGGAATTTAATGTCAGCAAATGTTATTGTTTCGGGTAATGCAGTGTGCAGTGACATTATGTGAAAGTCAGCATTGCAGGCTGACCTAATACTCGTAATGTATGTGTCGCAACGAGCCACTCGACGCGGGCGAGTAGTTTGGTCAGAGGGCATTCTCGGAATATGTTATTGAGCGATATATGCGACGCAACAATGTTAACGGTGCGAGTCTGAGCAGTCGCGCCGAGTTATCGACGCACCGGAACACACATCGCATGGTTTTCCTTGAAATACGTTCTACGGACAGCCGACGCCGGCGGGCCGCGGCATCGCGCCCTCCACCGCTCGCGCCAACCGTCCCGCGCAAAAAAATAACACTCCTCGCTACAACGTACTAAACTCACCCTTAAGACGACAAGCTAAGATTCACATCCCCTTGATACAAGTAAAGTAATATCAACTGTCAAAAATTAAGCGAACACACGCGTAACCCGAAGGAAACTACATTTCAAACGGCTTTTAAAATGGATGTAGTGCAGCGCGACGCGAGCGAGCGCGCCGCGCGGCCTCGGGCCGCTGCATATCGCTCTACGGCGGCGGGTCTAACGCGACCGTACAAAAGATGACCTAAAATGAACGCAAGCTACGAGTCTCGCAATCCACTCCATCTGTTTTTAAACTGTTTTCTGAACAATTCTGACTCGATCGTCATGTCAGTATGCACGTGTGGGTAATGTAAACTGTATATACTTACATAAAAGCCGTCCGCGAGGCCCCCGCGCTCCGCTTATCACAAAAATAAGTAACTATATACTAGTCACTCCGACGACCACTATGTTCGTCACTCATAGATTTAGCTTCTATCGGTATATTCTCTCAGATTGGCAGTTTCACTCATTGAATTATGTGATTGCAGATTGATAATGCAACGTTTGATACACTTTTTAAACTTATTTATACAGAATTTCTAAATAAAATCGCAAAAGCAACAACAAACACAAATCTGTCAGACAAGATGGAGATATTTCATGTTAGTTTATGTTATGGCCACCGGTGGCACTGGTATCGCGTGGGAGGGGGAACGGCTCTGATTGGCCAGTTAAAAAATGCATTCCGATTCACATAGAAAATGAATTTGTGATTATACATAAAATTGAACAAAAATTATAATAAATATTGATTTAGACGTAAACCTTGAGTCTATAACAATTTTGTATGAGATTTAGAGATGCAAATTTGATATAACGTCAATTCACAATAACTTTCAAAATAAAAATAGTTTACAAAATGTGAAACGAAACGTATATAACATGACTAAATTCAATTTACCAGTACATATGCCAAACAAATGAAAAATTACTGTTATCTCTATTTTGGTCACAGTACATTAATACATAACCAAAAAATATGTGGCAACGTAGACCCGTGTTATTTTGAGGGATTAATACTTTTGGCGGTAAAATTCTTGAGTACTTACCAAACCCATGTCTTGAATCCTTCGAGATATTGACCTGGCGAGACCATGGTCTTGAATATCCAAATAAAAACAGAAATTTCGCCTCACTGGAACACACCAAATTTTGTTATCAACCCGAATATTCCTTCCGTTTTGTAAAAATAGGTCACATTGAAAATGACGCACGCACCTCTATTGTATTTTTCGTCTAAATTCAAAGTTGATACCATTTTGATAACAAGGATGTGTCGGAGCCACTATCATAATAGCAAACTCTTTAAAACACATTCATTTTCACATTCGAAAGTTTCATATTTTTAATTAACTAATTATATAAGGTTACGATTAGACGAAGAAAATTATACAAAATACATTTTAGAAAAATACGTTTCGAACGTCGAAATGTCATTGACAGCTGAGCTACGTCCAATAGAGAAAAGAGTTCCTCCAATGATCTATGGTAAATAATCGATATAGCAATCGATACAGATATAAAACTGTGTTTTTGACAATTGCAGTAAATTATACAGTGATTTTCAAAACTGACATTCAATGGCGCTCGATGCAAAGATTCGTTTTACAATACTTTGTAATCTAACAACACAAATAATAAAACACTCAATCAACTGTTTGTTATAAGCGCCTGCATTCATACGCTTAGCAATCTTTACTACAAACAGTCGTAACAAAATAAGCATAATTTCAACTCCATTCGTTTCCATAGCTCCCGGCCGGCGGCGCAGCGGTTGGGGCGCGTACGTAGGCAGACATCGGCAGTACATGGCTGTCTATATAGTATTTTATTGATTGCTCACGTATTTGTGTGTACAGTAGACGTGGACGTTACCTAGATAACTGGGTACATATGTACATGCGTCCGGACGATTTATCTTGCACTGAGTGTAGACTGTAGATAGATGGAGTGTTCAAGAATTAACCGTTGCCGTGGTAATTTCGGAAAATACTTTAGCAAATGGAACTTTATTACTATTTCAAATTGAAAATAAATTACTGACCTACTCAATTTCTTCAGAACGCTTTGTTTTAACTTATCAAAGCACAGCACGCTACAAGGCATGTTCTTCGACATAAAAAGCCTCATTTGAATTATGCGATCTGCTACATAGCAGCGGTTAGGTATAGCATAAAAAATGTACGAAATTAAAAATATTTCCGATTTCCGTTATTACACGTAAGTACACTAAATATTTCTTATTTAATTACCTACTATTGTCAAATTCTAATAGTAATAGGCACCCACCTGGTTTTAATATAACCAAATTAAATAATATATTGATTGCTAATTAGTGTAAACAGTTTTTAAAACACCTATATGTTACATACTAAGTTATAATAATGTATTCGGGGAAATAATATGGGAAAACACTGAATTAAAAGGGTACAACTAGCCTTTTGCAAAAACTTAAATAATATACAGCATAACACCACCCAAATAACACCACGTTTCGCTGTTTGTATTTTTTGCATTTTGTAATAAAATTTGTACACCTTAGTTTATTAGATGGCTGTTAAACTAGTCAACGAGGTAGACATAATTAGACAGACGAACCGAGAAAGTGGGATGGGAATGACGTCATAAATGCGTATGACCTTAGTTAAAAAAAACCGGCAAGTATCTCAGTTGATTAAATGAAAGCAAATTGCGGTTTACGATTTATGACGTATTAAAAAAAAATACTTGCTAGATCTCGTTCAAACCAATTTCGTTGTTAGTTTGCATGGTAATGTACATCATATTTTTTTTTTAATTTAACATTCTCTTATTTTAGAAGTTACAGGGGGGGGGGGGGCACTCATTTTACCACTTTGAAAGTGACTCTCGTGCAAACTTTTCAGTTTAGAACAAAATGATATTAGAAACCTCATTATCATTTCTGAAGACCTATCCATAGACACCATAATATATGTATGGGTAGGATGAAAAAAAACAGTTTTGAGTTTCAGTTCTATGTATGGGGACCCCCCAAAATTATTGTTATTTTTCTATTTTTGTCTAAAAATCTTAATGCGGTTCACCGAATACATCTACTTACCAAGTTTCAACAGTACACCTCTTATAGTTTCGAAAAAAGTGGCTGTGACATACGGACGGACAGACAGACAGACAGATATGACGAATCTATAAGGGCACCGTTTTTTGCCATTTGGATACGGAACCCTAAAAACACGACGTATGCGTTATGTATACGTTGTACCTTTTTAGTGATGTGGACTTCTAAAATGTCCATATTAATCTCGTGTTTATGGTCACATTTACATATGGATATTGCTATTAGTAACGCCATCTATTTTGTAAAGTTGAACTACTTCTGATTATATTATTATTTATTTCACACGTTCAATAGATAACTTTTAGAACCCGCACCATACAATCAATACCAATAAATAATTTGAATTAATAAAAATTATATACTTAATACCGAAGTTTGCGATATACTTTGAATGTTTGACCTTGACCTGTTGCCGCCAAAACTCATAATAAGTACATAGAGTAAAAAAAGCAAAAGATTTACGCAAAATATACTGATTTACATCGCAAATGTACGCACATTAAATCGTAACTATGGTCCAAAAATTACTTTATAAAAATAACAATCCGCGTAAACCTCTCAAATTAAAAAAAATATTTGACCGTTGGCGTCAAGTTTTCACATATTGGCTTCCAATCTCTATTCAAGCCATAATAGTCTCTGTATTGAAGCGAGTACATCATTTATTTGTTCGGCACAAGGCTGCGGTAAACTTATACAAAAAGAAACTCCCGAACATCTTTTTAACTGTTGGATGACGGTTTATATAGATGTTTTTTTTAACTATTATCTTTAATAGATCAGCTAAGTAACAGTTTCTCAATATGGCAGCAGTCAATAGTTTGTTTCTTGCGCTGTGTCATTTCTGTCGGTGTCAACTGTGTAGCAGGGCCTATTATAATATTTCGAACTTTGTGAACGACATAATGTCACCTAATTAGGAGATTTAATTCAGCACATTTAAATTAGATATTATATCCATGGTCAGATTATCATGGATTTGAAATAGAAGGATACATACTGAGTTGAGAAAGAGAGCGAGAGAGAGAGAGAGTAGCTGCCACGTCAAACACTGCACGGTGGTAGGGTAAAAATGGATACAAGTAAAAAAAATTTGCGATGCAGCCATTCTTGCCTGCCGATAGAAGTGGAAACTATTCTTTACACTTTTAATCTAAATAATCTACAGCATATTAGTAATACATGGGAAGCGTGACGTGTGATAAACTGATGACGCGAGATTCATGCTTTTTGTTCCCCCAAAAAGTACACGTAGTTCATTGGACACAGTACATATCTATAGGTCATTAGAAACGTGACGTGACGATAACGCGAGTTCCATGATTTTTGTTCAATCAAATAGCGCTTAACGGGACAAACGAATTATATAAATATCATTGTGTTTGTGATATTTACATTTAAATAAGAAGTTTCTCACGCCATTTTTTTTAAATATATTTAAGTACTGGGTGTTGGTAAGTAAATTAAAAAAGCGGCCAAGTACGAGTCGGATTCACCCATGAAGGGTTCCGTAACAGCAAGTAAACAATTTTTTCAATTTAATAATAATATTATAATTCAATCAACTCAAATATAATAATAAATATTTGTAATATAAGTTAAGAAAAAAATTATGTTAGAAACCTAAACCTTTTAAAGACCTATCCATAGATACACCACACGAGGTTTGAAGAAAAAAAAATTTTGAGTTTCAGTTCTAAGGATTATAGTTATAAGGATTGGGGACCCCCAAATTTTATTGATTTTTTTCTATTTTTCTGTGAAAATCTTACTGCGGTTCACAGAATACATCTACTTACTTACTGCCTTGGGCATTGTCGTTCACTTAATGGATCTAGTTCATCAAATCTCGTTCCGTGAAGTGAACTCGTTCAGCTAACTCGTTCCACAGTTCATTTCGCTCTTTGACTTGGTAGGTTGTATATAAAGTACAGTACTACTGATTCAAAGAGCGAAATGAACTGTGGCATAGACACGTTTTCGACAGAGTCCGGAATTGGAACTTGTTTAGCTATTCGTTCATAAACTGTGAACTATAACAATGGTTCGTCAACGACACGTAGAGAATGTTGGCCTTTTGATATCCACTTAACCAATTGCTTATCTATAACCTGCGATCTTTGTACGGAAATAGGTCTTTTTCTGATGATAAAATCAGTAATATTTTGTTGCGATGTTTGTTGTTGGTCAGCAGAAGTTGATGGGTCAGTATTAGATCTTTAAGTATTTATTTCAACTTGCCGTTCCAAAACGATAGGTATTGTAGGATGTTTCCTGGTCATATGGCGCGACAAATTACTTGTATTTCCAGACGTTGCTTTTTTGGTTCTATTTCCTTAAAATGTCCCCGAATATCACTACGTTTACGTTTAGAAGTCATTTTATATATAAAAAAACAAAAAGTAGGCACAATAGGAAGTAGTCACTCACTCAACGCAATTCGACTCTCTAACAAATTTAAAAAATACGATCTCATAACGTAAACAAAGTTGCATAAAATAGAATGTCAATCTAAAATAAACTTATTGCTTTATGAAATAGAGACCAAAATAGTTAACCCCTCTAGAATATCGAATACTAAGAAAGCTAAACAATAATTGTCAGTGTGTGTAAATGCGATAATGAATCAGATCTAAAACTAAGTGTATGTGGTCACCACATGCACTTAGTTATACGTCACCAACTCAACTCACCACAATGTGGTGAGTTGAGTTGGGGACGCACTATACACCAAAGGGCTCTCGTTCCTACCTACACACACTGACGCGGGCTTAGACCAGAGAGGCGGGATTATAATGAGTCGGTGAACTGTGGAACGATAATCCCGCACAGTACCGAACGAGTTCAGTTCGTTCACTGTGTTGGAGTAGTTCATCGGAACGAATCGCTCCGGAGTTACTCAAGTCACTTACTTACCAAGTTTCAACAGTATAGCTCTTATAGTTTCAGAAAAAAGTGGCTGTGACTTACGGACGGACAGACTGACAGACATGACGAAACTATAAGGGTTCCGTTATTTGCCATTTGGCTACGGAACCCTAAAAATCGTGATTACTTAGTTGAAAAGTTCTGGAAGCATCAGATTAGACGAAGTACCTACATTCACGGACGCGGCGCGAGTTATAACCGAAAGCACTGAAGTATACCTATTTTGAATGAAACGTATTGAATTACGAACCTAATACTTATGTGTTAAAGTTGAAAATCTATAAAAGAAGTTTGACAGATTGGGGTAGCTGGATGTGCTGGCGTCTGTACAAGTTTATCTACTGGCACATAGAACCAGATTTTCATATGCCTATAAAACAAATTTAAAATCTAATGAAAAAAAATAACTAACCATCTTATGTGGAACTAGCTGTGCCCCGCGGTTTTACCCGCGTTAAACTTTATAAATTATCACAGCTCCTCCTCCGTAGGTGATAGCGTAATAATATGTAGCCTATATGTCGACCCGACCTCTTAGTAATATTCATGCAAAATTTGAAGTAAATCCATGCAGTACTTTTTGAGTTTAGCCCGGACATACATACAGACAAACATACACACAGACAAAAATTATAAAAACTATATTTTTGGCTTCGATATCGACTGTAGATCACGCCCCTAGTTTCCATTTAAAAAAAATATTCAATGTACAGTTTTTACTTTCCTACGATTTTATTATATGTATAGATAAAGTCAGTCCCAGCTATTTTAAATTACGTTCTATCTGGCAATTTTCACCTGCATGCTTGGGGGCTCCACAGCTCGACGCAGATTGTGGAACCACAGCGCTTCGGCTTTGTTAGGCGCTATCCGAAGGCCCAACCTGCCTATGCTGTTGATGACACATGCTACTCCTAGCTCAGCGAGCTGGGCCCTGTTTAATAAAGCTAACAAGTCGACATTATATGTCCAAAAATGACATAATTGTAGAATTGTCGTGCTTAGGCTGTTTAATAAAGGTGTCAAATATGTAAAAAGTCGATATAAAATGTTTGACATACATATTTGTCATTTAAAAACGCGTTTAATAAATCTCGACATATATCAAAAAACTACAATCATGTTATATCCTACAATTTTCGGTTGACAATTGTCGGATTTTCGTGACAATTATGTCGACTTGTGACATATTTGCTAATCATTCTGATTTATGAAGATAAATGAGGGTATAACAAGAAAAAAATATCTACGAAGTAATAGAATGAAGTAATCAAAAATAAATAATAATAATTTAATATTTTTAAATTGATTCTGCTTTTAAATGACCGTCGTTGTCCCCTCGTTTATATTTGTTCCAAGTATTCATAATCACTAGGTACTCTCGCTGCTCGATGTAAGTGCCATTTTTTGTATTAAACCTTTTATAAACACTTTCTTACACCTTCAATATTCAAAATATGAATCGCGACAGAAGGTAAGGTGCCTGTCAGATTTTTTGGACAATTCTACAAATATGTCATGACAATTTTCTGTTTAATAAAGCAGAATTGACTATTTTCCACGACAAATTGTCGCCTGTCACCTGTCGCTCAAAAACTTTTATTAAACAGAAATATGTCAGATTGTCGTGGCAGTCGGGTTGTCACGACAATCCGACATATTTCTAGGTAAGGTATTTGTCGATTTTCCACCATGACAATTTCGTCACCTGTAAGTTTTATTAAACAGAAACATTGTCGGATTGTAACTTTTTGACATATGTCGGACTTGTCGAATTGTCAGCTTTATTAAACAGGCCCCTGGATCCCTCCGAAACCGGACCCCCTGGCCAAAACGAGCGTAACAAAGATGACTTTTACCTAGGACAGACTATTCAACTAGATTTGGTCCACTTACTGAACTTAAACTGAATTACTGAATGACGGGCCTGTTGGCGTGGTTGGCAAATGCTTGCTTTTCACGCCGCGGCGCCGGAGGTCGTTGGTTCGATTTCCACCCAGGACAGATATTTGTGTGCATAAACATGTCTGTTTGCCTGAGTCTGGGTGTAATTATATTAATAAGTATATATTTACAAAAGAAAAGTAGTATACGTAGGTAGTACCAATATCAATTATCTGTTTTCCATAGTACAAGCTCTGCTTAGTTTAGGATCAGATGGCCGTGCGTAAATAATGCCCCAGGATATTATTTAGCAGGCGAAAACAATATATGAAAATAAATTCATCAAAAGAACAGTAAGTAATATTAATCATTTTGAGACGGAACATGGAAATCTTCATCCCGATTACCAAATTTGTACGCACGTGCTCTCTTATAAAAGTTTTTAAAGAATCCTAACAAAATGGACCGGAGTTTTTCAAACAACGTGAACTTGCCCGGTCGGAAGAAGCCGTACGCTGAGTGGCATTTCATTGTGTGCCTTTTTTGAAACTGGCTTACAGGAGTTGCAGTGGTGGGTAAGAAGGAGGGACCTATTGCCACTCCAAAGGCTTACATAACTCGAAACTACGCACGCTTGACTTGGGGAGTATGGAGGTGAATTCAAGACGAGAGCGACACATACTACTACTTGTTATACACTATGATCGGTACACATCATAGTGTATATTGACGGTCACCGTAGCCTAGTTGGTAGTGCTCCTGCCTACGAAGCTGGTGGTCCTGGGTTCGAATCCCGGTAAGTGCAAATATTTGTGTGATGAGCACGAATATTTGTTTCAGAGTCATGGATGTTTTCTATGTATTTAAGTATTTATCTATCTATATAAGTATGTATATCGTCGCCTGGTACCCATAGTACAAGCTTTGCTTAGTTTGGGGCTAGGATGATCTGTGTGACATTGTCCCTAGATATTATGTTCATAGATAGATATTATAACAAGTAGTAGTGTGTGACCTCTAAGCCTTGCCCTTTGAATCATAAGAACCAGCTGTGCCCTGCGGTTTTACCCGCGTTAAACTTTGTTATCGGGCGAGGCGAACTGAACGGAATAGAAAAGACAGTGAGTTACGTTTCGTATATTACTGTAGGGTCAAGAGAGAGAGAGAGAGGTATTGCAAGGTGGAGGTTTTCTTTATCTCTTTCTTTCAAAGCCGCTTACATTTCGTAGATGGAGCTAACGAAGTTTTACTTCACTGGGGGCCTAAAGGTCACTCGTATTTTAACCTTAATTCTTTTAAATTTAGAAGCACCATGTTCATTGGACTGGCAAAAACTGTGTCCTTTTTTCAGTACTTGTTAATTGTTTCAGAATTATTAATTATGTAAATTGAATTTGTATTAATTATAAAAATATATTTGTTCTGTAAAGATTTGTGTGCCGGAAACGGCAGAATATTTTGGACATTTTAAACTATAACAACCTGTGACAACAATATTCTTACAGATAAGTAATTATTTCTATTTGATTCTATTACACTAAGACTTCTAACCATTCGCCTTTGAATTATAAGAAACAAGCTGTGCCCCGCGGTTTTACCCGCGTTAAACTTTGTAAATGATAGCCTATGTGTTATTCGGATATATAAGCTATATTAGCACAAAGTTTCATCAAAATCCCTCCAGTAGTTTTTGCGTGAAAGAGAAACTAACATCCATACATCCATCCATACTCACAAACTTTTGCATTTATAATACTAGTAGGATTACATTATGGAAACCTACTAAAATAAATAAATAAATGGTAAACTGCGTCCGTAATTCATCACGGGTAAATCGCTACACGCCCCGCGCTTATTCCGCTTTACTCTCGGTGACGCCATATTGCTGTCACTTACCTACAGTACAGTACAGTCGATCCCACATCGGTAGATATACTTCGATCGTATCAGAGACGTTATTACGTAGGCAGGAAGAGCACTTTTTGTAATGCAAACGTATCTACGGATGTGCCGTCAATTGTACACAATTGTATGTATATATGTAGTATTTCTAGCGTTCGTACATAAGCCCAGTCTTTATATAGTGGCACGCGCTCACTATAAACGGGTTACACTGTTACAGCAACATCGATCGGTTCTCCTGGGGCTCTACCGGCTAAGTCGCCGAACATCGATTTCTTAAATGGCGTTCATATAAATTAAAGGTTATAAATTACTTATTCAATCGTTAAATCGGCTTCCTTGCCATTTAAGAAATCGATGTTTGATGACTTAGCCGGTAGAGGCCCTGGTATACAATATGGCTACGGATTAGATATAAAATTTACCTATATATGGGTTACAAAGTGTACCATAAATAATATTAATAAGTAATTTGACTGCACGTGTGGCGTAGCGGCTAAGACAGTCCCCTCGCCGCTTCGTGTCGCGGGTTCGAGTCCTTTGCCAGAAAAATATTTGTGTGACCCATAAATAGCGGGATTACATTTTAGGCGGCTCCCATACTACAAAGGCTATTTGGCTCGATATTAACAAGGGTAACAGGTAGACGCTTGAAATATTCACAGGATATTTAGTTATAACGGGTGGCGCAAAAGTAAAGACCCTATTTGGTTCAGCTATAACAGTTTTTCTAAATTAGAAAACTAGATTTAGATTTTTTTAAATGTATATTTGTGCCATTAAATTTCGTACCATTAGGATTTAAAGATGATGTCTTTTAAATGGTGACCTCCAGAGTTGATACACATTTGAGCCCTATTTATGACATTTTGCATAACTTGCCGTAACACTTCCTGCGATATGTTCGTTATTTCTTGACGAATGTTTTCTTTTAGAGCTGCGAGAGTCTGTGGCTTGTTCACATACACCCGAGATTTCAAAAAACCCCAAAGAAAGAAGTCTGGACTGGTCAGATCGGGTGATCTTGCAGGCCAAGGCAAATCGCCAAAACGAGAGATAACTCGGCCTGGAAAAGCGTCCCTCACTAAGTCCATAGTGTCGCGCGCTGTGTGTGCCGTAGCGCCGTCTTGTTGAAACCAGATGTGCTCCAGCCCCAATTCGTCCAAACTGGGTATCAAAAACTCACGTAACATGGTTCTGTAGCGTTCTCCAGTGACAGTAATCGCATTGCCTCCAGCGTCTTCGAAAAAATAGGGTCCGATCACTCTGTCAACACAGATGCCACACCATACAGTAACTTTTAGTGGGTGTAGAGGTGTTTCTTGAATAATGCGCGGATTATCAGTGCCCCAGAACCGAGTATACTGCTTATTGACATGCCCTGAGAGATGGAAATGCGCTTCGTCACTCATAACCAATTTTGAAGGAAAATCATCCTCTTCAAGGTTGAGGTTTATGACGCGCTGGCAGTAATCTAGACGAGCTCGGTGGTCAGCAGGCAGCAGCTGATGAGTCATTTGAGTTTTATACGGGAACATCTTTAAGTCTTTCACCAAAATACGCTGCAGGGTCCGTCTGGAAATGCCCAATTGCGTGGCACGTCGCGTCGCCTCGTTGATGTTTCTGGACACTCTTCCACATCTTCGCGCACAGCATCGATATTTTCAGCTGAACGGCCTGTTCTTGGTCTCCCAGACTTAGGTCTATCCAATGTTGAGCCAGTTGCTTCAAGGCGTGTGGCAAAGCGTCGAATTGTGCGACCAATCGGTGCCGGACGGTGGGGAAATCGTCGACGAAATTCACGTTGTGTTCTTATCACTGATGAATTATTCCGTAAGAACATTGACACAATTATTCCACGTTCTTGGGGAGTAAAACGGTCCATGTTTATTTTCAGTGTATTTTACATTTGTTCACTACACAATTTTCAACAACAGAATGACAGAAAATGTCATATAAAAAAAAAAAAAGTATTTTCTTTAGTGCCAGTACTTTTGCGCCACCTAGTATATTCACATAATTGAATAAAATAAAACCGATATTAAAGCGGGCTCCCATACATTTTAAAAACTTGATTATTTTGGCATTTTTATAGATAACGTACCTAACCCTGTACCTACCCTTCGTGCGCGAGTCCAACTCGCAGTTGGCGAGTTTTTTTTTCTATGGGAAGTTGTGCTACATGTTGTTCAGTTCCGCTAGCTAAATAAATCAGTTAAGAAAACTTACGTCCGCTATTTATGATACATGTTGTAGAAGACTCACGAAAACTAGGGGATATGAGATGGACTGTCGTTGGTCCAGGTAGCGTGTTTAATGGTAGATAATGAGCTTGACGGGCGTGGTTGGTAAATGCTTGCCTTTCACGCCGCAGGTCGTGGGCTCGATTCCCACCCAGGACAGATATTTGTGTGCATGAACATGGCTGTTTGTCCTGAGCCTGGGTCTAAGCTATATATATCTTCTTCTTCTTTTTATAAATGGCAATTAGTGCCGATGTCGACAATTCTGACAATGTCAGATTGTGAAATGGGAAAACGTGAAATAATTTAATTCTATTTTAACGACACTACATTGATATCACTAATTGTGTATCTTGCTGAGTGTGTTATAACACTGAAACGGACATAATAATGGTAATACATAAAATAAATAATAAGTAAATATGAACATGACTAATTGTTAAAATATTAGAAATATGCTTCCACAACTTTCGCAGATAGGGGCTACCTACAATTTGATGCGATTGCATCGGATAAAGCTATATATATAAAATGAGAAGCTGACTGACAGACTGACATATCAACGCAGGGCCTAAACTATAGAGGTTAGAAACGTGAAATTTTGCACAGGGATTCCTTTTATAGCGTAGGGGAGCACTAAGAAAGGATTTTCCCTATTTTACCCCCCTAGGGGATAAAATAGGGGATGAAAAATTTGTATGAAAATCCGTCACTTTTAAAGTTAAAGGCATGAAAATTGGTATTTGGCCTTTTAGTTAAAAATACAAAATATGCAGTTTAGGATTTTTGGAAATTTCAACCCTAAGGCGTCGTCCTAATTGGGAGCGATCGTACGATGGCGCGATGCGTTTTTCATCTGACGATCAAAGTGGTCGTACGATGAAAAACGACCTAACAGGTGTCCTAATAGATCGCGCGATGTCTATCGTGCGATTTCGTCGCTCGATGGCTGGCGTCGCGCTTACGCCACTTTAACGATGGCTCTTTATAGAGATGCACAGTTTTTGCTGTCGGGCAATATTGCTTTAAAAATTGCAAATGACATTGAAAATAGGAAACGTAGACAACATAAAATACTTTATAGATCCAGGAATCTGCGCGGTGAATTTTTCAACCTTTATTTTGATTTACGAAATAACGAAGAAGACTTTTATGATTATTTGTATATGTCAAAAGAAACATTTGACTACATCTGCAATGGAATACGTAGCGATTGTAATCATAGAGTGACCAACTTTAAAAAAACCCATTAGTGTGGAAGAAAGATTGGTATTAATAATCAGGTAAGATTTTTATTATTATTATGTGTGCGTTACGTACAGTCAGCCGCAGTTGAACCTATGAGTTTGTTTTAACCCCTGAGTTTGTTTCGGTGTTTATTCTCAGGGTAGTCAGCTAGGAAACACCGGCCTCATCTAGCATAAACTGACTAAAAAAAAAATTTGACGTGTAAAAGTGTTTTTTAAACCTATTTGCAAAAATAAATATCATTTATCCATTTTCCTCCAATTTGTAAGTCCCTGTTGAAAGACCATTCAAATGAAAGACAAATATTTTATGTATTTATTTATTACTTTTTTATATTTCTTTCATATAGGTAGTCATTATGTCTGTGTATTTATGTATATTGTGCAACAGAGTATATAAAACACTTCTTAAGTCAACAAAATTACGTAGAATTCTAGTTTTAAACTACTGGATTTACAAATATTAAAAAAATCTTATAATTAACTATTACGGTATAAAAAAAGCAGGAAGAAAGAGCTTTAAAAAAAAAGCAGTGATTGCCGAGTGGTACGACCGTTGGACTGCCAAGTCAAAGGTTGCAGGTTCGAACCCCGGCACGCACCAATGTCTTTTAGAATTTTTTGTGCGTATTATAAATTAATTATCAGTTGCTAAAAACGGTGAAGGAAAACATCGTGAGGAAACCAGCACACCTGAGAGATTTTTCAACGGTGTGTGAAGCCATGTCAGAGGCCTACGGGCGGTTTAAACTCTGACACCAGGTTGTTCATCAACCATACGATAAGAAGAAGACGGTATAAAAAAAGCAATAATCACACATTTTTTTATTAGAAAAGGAAATTGAGGTGTAAAAAATCTTATATTCAAGAATCATATTCAGCATTAAATGATTCGTAGAATTGTTGTGTGTTTGTCGGTGGTGCCATGGATGGATGTGAGGATGCGTGCACAGGTGAAGGTATGATTGACATTCACATAGTAGATGAAGAGTTTGAAGGGGGTGATGGCATAGCTAGAGAAATTTCGTCTGCTATTGTATTCTGTAGTTTACTTTTTAATCTTAATTTTTGCACTGGATTCATATATTTAAAATATGGAACTAGCGATTTCAAAAATAGTAAATCTTCATCCTCAACTTCTTTTTCTTTCTCCTTAAACGCTTTAATTTTATCTTTTTCGATTTGGATCATTCGACGCTGATATTCAGTTAAAGATTGATTTTCTTTACGTTTTCTTTTTTGGGATCCAGTTTGTAATCCACCATCCAAAGCTTCAGTTGACAAAGCACTCGTGCTCTGTGTAATTGTACTGCGCGCACTGGTAGACAGTGGTTCGTCATCAGAAGACAAAAGCCTCGGATCTATTAGACATTGCAGTAGAATTCTCTTCATCAGGCAACTGAAGATTCTGCTCTGATCTTGAAGTGGATGGTAGGCTGGCATCATTATCATTATTTCCAGTTTCTTGATGAACACTATTACCTTCGGTTGGTCGAGGCATTGAAACATCCTTTAAAACAACATATGTTGGTAATAGGTCCACTTTCTTGAGTAATATTGTTCATTTGGGCTTCCTGGATCTCCAGAGCGAGGCTTACGAACTTTTTTCAATTCTTTTAGAAAGACATCCCTTAAGTGTCGCCACCTAGTTTTAACGTCCTTTTCTGTAATAAATAACAATAAATTTTAATTCAACGTGTTATTATTTACAGGTACTTAACAACAGGAACCCCTTTTAGGAAATTAGGAGTGCCATTTCGCATTTCAAAAACCGCAATAGCAAGTATCGTGATGAAGTTTTGCAGTGCAATTTGGAATAATTTTAACGAAATACATATGAAGTTTCCAATTATCGAAGATTTTAAGGAAATAGCAAATTCATTTTCAAATAAAAATAAATTTCCACATTGCTGTGGGAATCTGGACGGAAAACACATTCGTGTCGTAAAGCCACAACTCTCTGGAAGCATGTATTTCAACTACAAAAATTATTACTCAATTGTTTTATAAGCGGTCTCCGATTCAGACAACACATTTCGCATCATTGACGTAGGTGCATACGGGAAAGATAGTGATGGAGGCGTTCTCAGCAATTCAATATTTTTTCAAGAACTTAACAGTGGAAATATTCAATTACCACCCGAGGAACGATTACCGAATAGTGATATTGTGGCACCATATGTATTTTTAGGGGACGAGGCTTTTCCTTTGAAAACGTTCATAATGAGACCTTATCCAAGAACACAAGCAACAGGAAATGCAGATAAATCAAGGTTTAATTTCAAATTGTCTACTACAAGGGTCGGTATAGAATGCACCTTTGGAGTGGCTGCTAGTAAATTTAGAATTCTTTTAAAAAGCATCGAAATATCTGTGGACAATTCAATTAAAATTGTAAAGGCAGTCTGTCTGTTGCACAATATTATAATACACAGAGATAAGAAAGAACCAGAATTATCTGTAACAAATAATCAATTAAATAACAATTTTGGAAGACTTCCTCGTAATAGAGTTAATAATCGTGCTAAAATAACAGCAATTAACGCTAGAGAACTCTTCACCACTTATTTCCTTAATAGAAATGATTCCTAATTAACAGTTAATTTACGTCAATAGGGCTTAGTGCACAGTTGGCATACTAAATTCACCTATGAGGAGCCCCACTATAGGAAAATAAAATTATAAAAAATGTTAAAAATATATTAACGATTCAAACCCTCATATTTTTTAAAGTATACCACTTACGACAATTTACTTGACACATGTTTCATCATTGGCTGTCACAATTTTTTTCCCCGTACTGAGGCTCCTCATGGGTGAAATCGGGTCTAGTTCATAATATCGAACGTGAAATCACTATGCCAGGCTTCATACAAAAATGTCAGAACCTCTTTAGTAATGAATGGAGGTACGATTTACGATTACGATTCAAATTATATCTAACTATACTAAGTAGATACTTAAGCCAAGGTATGAGTGTGAGTGTGTGTGTGTGTGTAAACCAAACAAACAACCAGACTTGTATACATTATACAATTCTGGTTGTGATTAAAACTAAGCTCAAATTACTATCTACTTACTTGTTTTATTTACGTTCCTCGCAATTATATCCCATGCTCTTTCACTTTTCAACCTGTTTTTATAGTCCTCACTCTGTTTATTCCAAACAACAGGATGTAAACGTACTTGGTTAATTAAATCTTCTTCGAATGTCATCTTGTATGTAACAGAATAGCCAAACGCTTTACACGAAGAATGAAAACACAATATGGCGTCCGGCCGCGAGCGAGCCGAGTACCTACTGTGTGTCACTGGTGTTGGGCCTTGCCCCTTTCGTCCCGCGCCCCTCGCGCGTCGACGCATCGCGTATGTAACCAATTAGGACACTCAAAAGAGATCTGTTGCTTTGATTACATGGTCGCACGATCAAACGCATCGTACGATCGTTATTAAGCATTTCATGTGCTCGCACGATTACTTGCGAGGTTGAAATAGGACACTCTGATGAAATCTGTATGTTTGAACTCATCGCACGACGAGAACGCATCGTGTCATCGTACGATCGCTGTCAATTAGGACGACTCCTAAGGACGTAAAATAGGGCATGTAAGTTAGTATGAAATTACATTTTTTAAGTAAGTTAAACGCGGGTGAAGCCGCGGTGCACTACAACTATATAAGTATGTATTTAGTGTATTTAAGAAAGAAAAGTAGTATCCAAGTACGTATATGTAAAATATCAGTGATTTGGTTTCCATAGTAGGTACAAGCTCTGCGTAGTTGGGGATCAGATGAATCATGTCTCAGGATATTAGGTATTATTATTAAATTAGCTCCAGGGTTCAAAGCTCTAATATAAAAGTGATATTAAGAAAACTTCAAAGTATCAGCACTGAGTATTGAAGTTGGCGGTCGTGTCAACTAGTTGGTACAGACGCCAGCACATCAAGCTACCCCAATCTGTCAAATTTCCCCAATTAAAAGTGAACCTTATGCTTCTGTGATAAAGTTGAAAATCTATAAAAGAAATTTGACCGATTGGAGTAGCTTGATGTGCTGGCGTCTGTACATCGGATCATAAGAGTTTTTTTTTTTTCATTCTTTATTTTATTTCGGAACTTTTGACAACTGTCACGCCAGTTCCATCATACCACAAACCAACTTACATCTGACATATTAACACTTGGCGTGATACTAATACTAACTAAGTACGTAAATTACACAACTCATACAACATTTTGGCTTTACGTGATATGGGTGCCGATATAATATTGTGGCAGTAGCCTAAATCTAATTGATTAACATTAAGACATTTTATAATGCTGTCTCTTTGGGTTTGGTTAGGTTAGGTTAGGTTAAAATACGGTGCACATCCTCAACTTTTTGAAGTTATACTTCTTTTGGTGCGATGGATAAAAATGATGAAAGTGAATTTTTACGATGCGCGCGCACACCGACACCAAAAAATTTAACAGCATGAAGTTAGTTCTAGGTGGTATGAAAATTGATAACTATGTTCAAGTTGTATATTAAGAAGTATAACTTCTAACGCGTGTACATAAGTACACACAAGTTTTTTTTTTACATACCTCACACAAAGGAGACTCAACTTTTTTCATCAAGAATGCAAACACTTTCAGTGGCATGTGACCAGAACGGACCCTTAGAGCAGTAACCATCATAAGAGTGTGGGAATATAAAGTGAACCTGTGATTGCACACACACTTGAGCTCTGTAATAAGTGTTGTGCCGGATGTCCTTATGCGCGGATATCCGAGGTAGAACAAAAATCCGGATCCGAAACAGCATACATTACCTACCTTTCTGGCCAATTTTACTGATCTTTTACCATATTATTATATTTAGACGGTCACCATAGCCTAGTTGGTAGTGCTCCTGCCTACGAAGCTGGTGGTCCTGGGTTCGAATCCCGGTAAGTGCAAATATTTGTGTAATGAGCACGAATATTTGTTTCTGAGTCATGGATGTTTTCTATGTATCATCATCATCATCATCATCATATCAGCCGAAAGACGTCCACTGCTGGACAAAGGCCTCCCCCAAAGATCTCCACAATTGCCGGTCTTGTGCTATTCGCATCCAGCATTTTCCAGCGACCCGCACAAGATCATCGGTCCATCTTGTAGGGGGCCTGCCCACGCTGCGTCTTCCGGTTCGTGGTCGCCACTCGAGAACCTTTCTGCCCCAACGGCCGTCGGCTCTACGAGCTATGTGCCCTGCCCACTGCCATTTCAACTTGGCAATTCTTCGGGCTATGTCGGTGACTTTGGTTCGCCTGCGGATTTCGACATTTCTGATGCGATCCCGCAGGGAAACTCCGAGCATAGCCCTCTCCATTGCTCTTTGGGTGACCTTGAGCCTTCTAATAAGGCCCATAGTGAGCGACCACGTCTCTGTTCCGTATGTCATCACTGGCAACACACACTGGTCGAAGACTTTCGACTTGAGACACTGCGGTATTTTGGACGAGAAGATGTTACGTAGCTTCCCGAACGCTGCCCATCCGAGTTGGATTCTACGATTGACCTCCTTCTCGAAGTTGGACCTACCTAGTTGGATCGTCTGTCCTAGGTAAATATAGTTCTCTACAACTTCGAGTGCAGAGTCACCAACTTTCAATTGAGTGGGTGCAACATGGACGTTTGACATGATTTTCGTCTTATCCATGTTCATTTTCAGATCCACTTGTTGAGAGACTCTGCTGAGGTCATCGAGCATTGTACCGAGGTCTTCCATGGTCTCAGCCATGACTACGATATCATCGGCAAATCGAAGGTGAGTGATGTACTCGCCATTGACATTGATGCCAAAGCCTTTCCAGTCCAGAAGCTTGAAGACGTCTTCCAATGCAGCGGTGAACAGTTTCGGAGATATAACATCTCCCTGTCTCACGCCTCGCTGCAAGTGGATAGGTTTCGAGATCTGGTCCTGGAGTCGCACTGACATATTGGCGTTTTCATACAAACACTTTATCACCTCGATATACCGGTAGTCAATTTGGCACCTTATGAGAGACCTCAGCACGGCCCATGTTTCGATAGAATCAAAGGCTTTCTCATAGTCCACAAACGCTAAGCACAGTGGCTTGTTATACTCTTCGGTCTTCTGTATAACTTGCCGCAGCGTATGTATGTGGTCTATGGTGCTATAGCCTTTTCGGAAACCGGCTTGTTCGGGAGGCTGGAAGTCGTCAAACCTGCGCGCGAGACGGTTCGTAACGACCCTCGAAAACAACTTGTAAACATGGCTCAGCAGTGTGATGGGTCTATAATTCTTCAATAGGGTTTTGTCGCCCTTTTTGAAGAAGAGCACCACCACACTTCTGTGCCATGCTTGTGGCGTTTGACCATCTAGTATGACGGAGTTAAATAACTTCTGAAGGGCCCGTAGGATTGGTGTATATAAGTATTTATTTGTATATAAGTATTTATCTATCTATATAAATATGTATATCGTCGCCTGGTACCCATATTACAAGCTTTGCTTAGTTTGGGGCTAGGATGATCTGTGTGACATTGTCCCCAGATATTATTATTATTATTAATTTTCAAATAAAAAGCTGTAATTTTAAATTTTATGGGTACTGGACTATTTTAAATTTATAGCTTTAGATATATTTAATTACATCTTGTTGGAATGGCTCTGTCTATATTAAGATGAAATAAAATAAAAAGGTTCACGGTGACTTTAAAAAAGCGCTTGTAAATAGTCAGAACATGTTTGTAGTAATATAAGTAGTTGTATACATTATTATTTCTAGTAACAGATATTTAGGTACATCTTGTATGAAAACATTTATAAAATTTATTTTATTATAGCATTGATATTTAGCTAGCTCGTATCAAGTTATTGTCAAGAGATTATGTTTAATTATCTTGTTTAATTCTAATATTTTTACTACATATTGTCAATGGTTCTGTCTATATTATGGTATTATTATTATGACGGACCTTGTGTTAATAACGACGGTCGCGCTTTAATGCTACCACCGGATCCAATGCGCCCCAACTGAGAAGACCCAGCGAAACAAATTCAGTGGGTTCATCTACTACCGGTTTCAACACGACCCAGTTGAGACGGTCCGGCGAAACATACTCAAGCGGGCATGAACACGGGATTTGGTCCAATTAGAGTAATTATTTAGTAGGCAAACACAATATATGCTCGATCGGTGAATGCTTATTATTTTAGATTATATTTAGGTATACAAAAGAAAAACTTCGAAACAATAACATTATTCATTTTGAGACGGAGTCAATAATTTTAAATTAAGTATATGATAGCAATCAGTTACAGATAGTTCACGTAACTCAGCAGATCAGTCATGTCTATATGGCTACAAGGTCTCCAGCGAGCAATGTGCAGGTAGGCAGTGAGAGCCAGACGTCTTTGTCATCGTATGTACTCTTTAGTGGTGTAATAACCCCTAGCCATAAGTACACGTTTAATATGTGTTTTAAAACTTGTGTGAGAATTCAATATTATTGTTACGACTTTGTGTTTATAATGACGGTCGCGCTTTAATGCTACCACCGGCTTATGTATAACAAACATGGCATTGTTGGTAATAATGAGTACTTACTATAAATATATAGTACACTAGCTGTGCCCCGCGGTGTTACCCGCGTTAAATTTTATAAATTTTCTTTGCTATAAACCTCACGGAGCCCGAAACCTTTCCAACGAATGCAAAATCGTGGAAATCGGTTCGTGCGTTCTGGAGTTATAGCGTCAGGAAGGAAAACCCGACTTATTTTTATATAGTAGAAGACTAGCTATGCCCCGCGGTTTCACTCGCGTTAAAGAAGATTTTCCCAATTTTCTGTTGAATTTTTTCCTGAATTTTCTTTGCAATAAACCTCACGGAGCCCGAGACCTATCCAACGAACGCAAAACCGTGGAAATCGGTTCATGCGTTCTGGAGTTATAGCGTCAGGAAGGAAAACTCGACTTATTTTTATATAGTAGACTAGCTGTGCCCCGCGGTGTACTCGCGTTAAATTTTATAAATTTTCTTTGCTATAAACCTCACGGAGCCCGAGACCTTTCCAACGAATGCAAAACCGTGGAAATCGGTTCGTGCGTTCTGGAGTTATAGCGTCAGGAAGGAAAACCCGACTTATTTTTATATAGTAGACTAGCTGTGCCCCGCGGTGTTACCCGCGTTAAATTTTATAAATTTTCTTTGCTACAAACCTCACGGAGCCCGAGACCTTTCCAATGAATGCAAAACCGTGGAAATCGGTTCGTGCGTTTTGGGGTTATAGCGTCAGGAAGGAAAGCCCGACTTATTTTTATATAGTAGACTAGCTGTGCCCCGGGGTGTACTCGCGTTAAATTTTATAAATTTTCTTTGCTATAAACCTCACGGAGCCCGAGACCTTTCCAACGAATGCAAAACCGTGGAAATCGGTTCGTGCGTTCTGGAGTTATAGCGTCAGGAAGGAAAACCCGACTTATTTTTATATAGTAGAAGACTAGCTATGCCCCGCGGTTTCACTCGCGTTAAAGAAGATTTTCCCACTTTTCTGTTGAATTTTTTCCTGAATTTTCTTTGCTATAAACCTCACGGAGCCCGAGACCTTTCCAACGAATGCAAAACCGTGGAAATCGGGTCGTGCGTTCTGGAGTTATAGCGTCAGGAAGGAAAACCCGACTTATTTTTATATAGTAGACTAGCTGTGCCCCGCGGTGTTACCCGCGTTAAATTTTATAAATTTTCTTTGCTATAAACCTCACGGAGCCCGAGACTTTTCCAACGAATGCAAAACCGTGGAAATCGGTTCGTGCGGTCGGTGCGTGCGTCCTTCTAGTAGAATTATTTTATGTATGTGTTAACCATAATTTGAAACGTATGGTTGTGGGGTGTGAATATCATCATCCCATCTTATCCCGAGAGCCCTCACGGGATAGGATTAGAGTACGGATCCCTAAAAAAGATCAACTAATGCATTTTGGGTCGTTGAGTGAAAAAATCTCGTTATTCAACAAACTTATTTTTGATGTGAAACATCTATAGCCGCACGTAAAACAGATTTCTGGCGGGGCCTTTCCCCTAAAATCCAAAGTTGTACCCCTACAGTGCAATAACCGTAGTGACGGACACATTCCTCGTCACAATCGCGTCCGGCCGGACGGCAATCTGCCGCATACCAGAACAGAACTGACCAACATTGGGTTTCGTCCTTACAATTACATGCCGTATTTGTCACGTTGATTTTGTCCAACTAGTCTAAAAACGATGCAGGATTTTTGAATGAAGGTCTTATATAGTAGGTACACTTTCAGTTGACGAAATTTTGCTGGGATGAAATAATGTAGTATAAAACAACATCTACACAAAAAGATCTAAAATTACAAAGCCTTCCGTAGTATGAATAAAATACGCCACAGTAAAATTAAGTATTTTTCATGAAACAATTTTACAAAAAAATCTTAGCTTGGCGTAATCAATTTACTTAATCACAGATATTATTCTCTGTTTTATTGAAACTGTGACAAAATCTGCAGTAAAGTCAAAATTAATAGCGTCAGTGAGATAAACTACACATCAATATCTATTTCTACAAGTCCTCATTTCAACTCAATAAGATCTTTTGATTATTATTTACATATGTACACACGCCAGCACATCAAGCTACCCTAATCTGTCAAAAAAAAAAAACCACGGCAAGCCCCACCGTGGTTTTTTTTTTGTTAGTTCCCGTCACAATATGTTCTTTTCGACTTCGACTTCGACTTCGACTTCGAATTCTACTTGGACTTCGACTTGACTTCGACTTTGACTTCGACTGCGACTTATACTTCGACTTCGACTGCGACTTATACTTCGACTTCGACTGCGACTTATACTTCGACTTCGACTGCGACTTCGTCTTCGACTTCGACATGACTTCGACTGCGACTTATACTTCGACTTCGACATCGACTTCGACTTCGATTTCGACTGCGACTTATACTTCGACTTCGACTGCGACTTATACTTCGACTTCGACTTCTGCATATTACTTTTACAAAATAATGTCGATGTTTCACATCTGCCAGGCGTCCCGTGACGGCTCACATTTTTTAATTTATTTCTTCAGTATAGGTTTATAAACCAGGCATCTGATAAAAAATATACTTATTTTACTGAGTGTAAACGAAGTAGTACTGTATCTTTAAAGAAGATTGCTTCTTCAAAGATACAGTAGTAGTGACATACTCTTGAGTGCATCATCATCATCATCATCATATCAGCCAAAAGACACCCACTGCTGGACAAAGGCCTCCCCCAAAGATCTCCACAATTGCCGGTCTTGCGCTATTCGCATCCAGCAGTTTCCAGCGACCCGCACAAGATCATCGGTCCATCTTGTAGGGGGCCTGGTACACGCCATATAATGTCTTTAATTGGAAAACGTTGGATACCTTTGGATACCTACATTATTGTAATTTTCGTAATGAACTGTATTCTTTTAAATAACATATACATATTGTACATAAAAAAAAAGCCCATGCTGGTCATCAGTAATGATTTTAAATAACTTTTTTAAATATTGCACAAACGCCGGATCTACTGGCGTATGTGAATTAATAATAATGTCCTCCTAGCCGAATTTTGGCCACGGCGGTCAGTCTCAACAGAGATTAGCCATCTGCGCGGGACATGTTATAGTGCTCAAGTGTGTGCGCAAACACTGAAGCACTTTCTATTCCATCACTCTCATGATCCGATGGGACGCCTAGCGACACGACCGGAAAGAGGTCAGGTACAGGACCGACGGCTTTACGTGCCCGAGGCACGGGGGTATAATACCGCCAACTCCCAGACTTCGGGCTGATGCTGAGAAATTTTTCTTTTTACAGAAAAGTTTCAAAATCACTTTTGGCCCGACCCGGGATTTGAACCCAAGACCTCGTTCTCTGCGGGTGAACACGCTACCACTGGACCAACGAGGCAGTCAGTATGAATTATGTCAGTAAAAATGTGAATTAAAAGACGAATAAAAAGACACGACTGAACTAAACCGTTAGATATACGAAACTTAACTGGCTATAGTGATAGAACCATTAATAAACGATTACCTTATACTTTAAATAGTCTACCGGCTGACATTAGGAGTGAACCAAAAAAATATATATTTAAAAACAAATTATATAAATACTTACTTCGTAAATTAGAATAGATAGATAATAGAGATATTGTTAATACATAAAATAGTGCCATAATATCAACTGTGATTAATAATAGTTATTTTTAGTATTTAGATATCTTATTGTTGTTTTCTTGTTTATTGAGACTTTTCTCCCGCAGTCAAACCGACTAGCGCGACTGATCGGTTTTGTGGGGTATTCTTCTGTACTTGTGATTTAATATTAAGAAAACAATAAATAAATAATAATAAATAAATAAGAGAAAGAGGGAAAGAATATGCGTGCCCGCATCTGTCTCTCTTGCCGCTACAGTAATATACGAAACGTAACTCTCTCTTTCCATTTGCAGATATTTGTGTGCATGAACATGTCTGTTTGTTCTGAGTCTGGGTGTAATTATAATTACATAGTCTATTTAAGTATTAGGTATATAACTTTGTAAGTATTAGCAAAAGAAAAGTATTAGGTATATGTAATTAAGTTATTTTGAATGTCACTTGTTTTATAATATTTTTTGCGGATGTAACAGATAATATAATGTTAAAAAGCTAAAAAAAATATATCAGTTATCTGGATTCCATAGTAGAATTGACGGTCACCGTAGCCTAGTTGGTGGTGCTCCTGCCTACGAAGCTGGTGGTCCTGGGTTCGAATCCCGGTAAGTGCAAATATTTGTGTGATGAGCACGAATATTTGTTTCAGAGTCATGGATGTTTTCTATGTATTTAAGTATTTATCTACCTATATAAGTATGTATATCGTCGCCTGGTACCCATAGTACAAGCTTTGCTTAGTTTGGGGCTAGGATGATCTGTGTGACATTGTCCCTAGATATTATTATTAGTAAATGAGCAACAAACATTCTGTAATTAAAAGACGAATAAAAAGACACGACTGAACTAAACCTTAGATATACGAAACGTATGTAACTGGCTATAAGAGAAAGAGAAAAAGAAAAAGCATGCTCACACCTAGCTCTCTTGCCCCTACAGTGATATACGAAACGTGGAGTAGAACTCTCTCTTTCCATCTGCACTAAGTTACGTTCGTCTCGCCCGAACACACTTTTCGTAACGCTTTCGTCACGCATTTTAGAGCTTACTCCCCAAGTCAAGCGTGATTAAAGAAGTTTTACTTCAAAGTACAGTACATAATAGACTGGGCTGGTCGGCGCGGTTGGTAAACGCTTGCCTTTCACTTCGCAGATCATGGTTTCGATTACCATCCAGGACAGATATTTGTGTGCATGAACATGTCTGTTTGTTCTGAGTCTGGGTGTAATTATAATTACATAGTCTATTTACATAGTTACATACCTAGATAATTATCTAGGTATATAACTATTTATTTATTTATTTAGGTTCACAAACAATTACTTACACTAAAAAAATAACAACACTTTCATGCAATAGTACAAGTAATAGTGTAGTAATTACTTAAAGGTAAACACCGCATTTAAAATAACAAGACAAATGTGTTGATGTTAGTAAGCTAAAATAATATGTTTAAATAATAAAATTAAGTACATAAAATAAAATGTAATCATTGCAACATGAGTCCAATTTAAGTGCTTTAACTTATTATCACTTAGAATTGCACCAAATTTAGTTAAATTACTGATCCAGATTAGGTAACCCACTAATTGTTGATTTAATTTTAGCTAGGCTATCGAAATGAAGATCAATTTGATCGCTGCAACCATTAATAGTCTTACTTAATCTGGAACAAGGAGAACTAGCACCTAATACAGTCCTTCTTAGCGGTGGAAAGAGTGGTGTGATTGAGTAGCGAGGGACTATGTAAGTATTAGCAAAAGAAAAGCAGTATAGGTATATGTAATATATCAGTTATCTGGTTTCCATAGTTTAAGCTCTGCTTAGTTTCAGATCAGATAGAGGTTTGTGAAGCCCAGGGCATTATTATTATATTATAATTGAGAACATTCCTCCTTTAAAGAAGTCACATATCAATGTGATTCGTTTAAAAATATCTACACCGACAGACTATGTCTCACATGTCTCCATTGTACCTACACGGAGCATATTGTATGTTCAACCTTGAACATGGTATTATTAAAGTGTCAAAGCAATGCTATAACTGGTTTTGAATAACTGTTCTAAGTAATAAGAGCGCGCTGAGTCTAGAATAGCAAAAAATACAAACTTGCCAGACAGACACGTATCTACATACATAGGTATAGCTACGTTTATACAGATGTCGCTCACAGGAAATATAATTAATCCAGCGTCCGGAACTTGACCATGGCGACAGCTGAACCAAACATTCACATTTTATTTTATTTAGTATTTTTTTATAGTTAAATAAAACGGTTAATAACCAATTACATTAATTAACATAGAAACAATTACATAACTTATTTTTAGGGTTACATACAAAATTCAATACAAAATACTGGACATCCTTGCATACTTTCTTTCGCAGAAAACCAAACATATTTGCCTAATGTCTGTTCATCTACCGGCAAACACATCGCATTCAGGATAGGCAATCAGGAGGGCGTTTAGCATATCTAGGGTTCGACATACTGGAGACTTGGCTCTAGCGACAGTGTGAGGCAGCGGCTTCGCAAATAATTCACGCTGGTGGCGCGATATTCACATGTATATTTTGAGGCTTTATAAAGAATTCAGGTTTATGGTTTTAATAAGGAACGCTGCTAGTGGGCTCGTAGAACCGATGGCCGCTGGGGCAGAAAGGTTCTCTAGTGGCAGGTAACCACTAACCATAGGCACAGCGTGGGCAGGCAAACTCAAAGTTAAGTCAAATTTCCATCGTCGCTTTTTAACTCGACCCGGGATTTGAACCCCGGACCTGATTATCCGCGGTTGAACACTACCGCTAGGCCAACGAGGCAGTCAAATACGTATAATAGGACCTAATTGTATATAAGCCTTTATATGTCAAGCCGCTCAAATCTATACATATAATAAAATCGTAGGAAAGTTAAAACTGTACATTGAATATTTTTTTAAAGGATACTTGGGGCGTGATCTGCATTCGATATCGAAGCCAAACATATAGTTTTTAGATTTTTTGTCTTTGTGTCTGTTTGTCTGTATGTATGTCCGGGCTAAACTCAAAAGTACTGCATGGATTTACTTAAAATTTTGCATGAATATTACTTAAGAGGTCGGGTCAACATATAGGCTACATATTATCACGCTATCACCTACGGGGGAGGAGCTATGATAATTTATAAGCGGGGCACAGCTATTGCCACAATAAAAGTTTGTGAGTATGGATGTTTGTTTCTCTTTTACGCAAAAACTACCCGACCGGATTTTGATGAAACGTTGTGGTAATATACTCGTAGCTTATACGAATAACAAATATAAGTGTTAATTATTTGTAATAGTGGTTATTATTTGTCAGGATTGATATATAGCTACTAGATTAGTAATTACCGCGCAATGGGTAGCCACTCCACATATGGCCACAACCATATGTGCAGCTAACGTCACTTCATTGCTCAATGAGACGCCAACCTAGTTGAACGAGAAAAATGGGTAAATGCGTAGTGAAACAATGCGTTTCAATCTCTCACAAGCATAATAAATCAAGCGGAATTGTTTTCCACGAGTAAGTTTATTGTTTATGTATTCATATTAACGTAAATAACGCAAAAAATGTATAAAAATGTTAAATAATGTAATTTAGATTCAGTGCTACCCCTAAAACATTGTTTAGGTTTTTCCACAATATTGGGAGAATTTGTAGTTTCTGGAATAGTAATATAGTAGATATAGAATAGTAGTTTGGGATGTAATAGTTTTTTTTAATGTGCTAATGATTAACTGGTTTGCTGAGCCTCACAATAGGATTTCCTGTGTCGTGAGGCCCAGTTCCTTCCTACTTATTAAAAATTGCAACTATAGGTGAATTCATATTAAAAAGTAAAAATTAAATTAAAAAGTAAAATAAAAATTGAAATTGAAAAGTAAAAATTAAATAAGGTAAGAAGTAAAAATTAAAAATTATAATTATATTAAATGAAAATGTGTGTGTGCGTGAGAGAGAGTGATTGATTGGGTGTGCGTGTGTGTGCATGTGTGTGTGTTGAGGACTGCGCATTACAAACCGATGTGTTATAGTTATTCAGCTTGACTGTAGTTTTTAGGATGAAGCCAATTGAAAATGGTAATTTTACATCCCGAATAGGTCATGTTTAAAACATTCTTATTATTATTGTAAAATCTTGAATACAGAAAGGGTCCAAGATAAGCAAAGCATTTATGTGCAAATTTATGGAAACTGAAGTCAGATATGCCTGTAGGCATCTAATAACTGGCAACGCGTCGGCTGCTAATAGGTACTACGTATCTGGTGTAACTATAAAATATCTTTGGATTTTTAGGAACAATAAAAATTTTGAAACAAAATCTTATTTATTTTATTAGTCGTTGGTACCTTCTTACTGCATTTAGTACGAAATACTTACTTAAAATAATTTATTTTATTAAAAAATATATTTAAAAATGCTTGATTTAAAAATAATATTTGGGTAAAATATTCTATGGTAAGCAACACAAACTGGTCGTCACATTTTTATATGTTTGGATTTGTCTATCTTCTATCTTAGCGACGCCGCGACGGTGTTGTCCTTTCGACCGGTGTAAGTAAGATAGATATAGGCATGTTGACTTGAAAATGTTTAGTGGTTTCAAAGCTACGTCGTCACTGTTAACTAGTGGCTAGCTTTTTGCGACGCGCCATAATGAGGTTTGCTTCTCTATTTGTTTAACTTCAATGTTTGTCACTTTTGGCAGTAATCGCACGCTTACTGCCAACAAAACCATCACACCGTCCATTCGACACTGCGGCCACAGAGTATACAACATGTAACGTAATTAACGCACACCCTCAAACACCCCAATTAGAATATTATGTTGTAATCATAATACATGCACTGAATTTTTAATTTAACATGTAATACATTGTTATTTACTAAATTAGTTTCTTGGAATAAAGTTTATTTTCCTTTATTTTGTGTTGAATGATGGAATTTGTATGAATACAAATAAAACTGCGATTTAAATGTCTTATTACTTTGACTTATGGTCCATTTCCATTTGTTTTGACTGTATAGGGTTGATATGACAATAATTTCTGTAGTTTTACTTATTTAGGAATAAAAAATTATATATATTAAAAATGATATAAATCGATTCAGTAAACGATTCTGAACAAACTACTTTCAGGATGTGCGTTAATTAAGTTACATGTTGTATATGGAAAACTGCGGCGCTTTCGCGACTGTTTGTGTACCGAACACGATGCGTGTCAGTATTACTAGCGTTCCGACTATTCGTATGAAGATATAATACTGTTAGATAACATTACCGTGTTCCTGGCATTAGTTCCAAAAGCACGGGTTTATAGACCCAACTATATCTAGCGTTCGACCAATGAAATAACGGACTCATCGCGCGATCAAAGAGATAATTATCTGCAATTTCACGGGTTAACTTACATAGTAGATTCTTATGCCTTCACTGCCATGATATCAGGACTTTTCTGTAAAAAGAAAAAATTCTCAGCATCAGCCCGAAGTCTGGGAGTTGGCGGTATTATACCCCCGTGCCTCGGAGAGACGTAAAGCCGTCGGTTCTGAACCTGACCTCTTTCCGGTCGTGTCGCTATGCGTCCCATCGGATCATAAGAGTGATGGGAAAAAAGTGCTCCTGTGTTTGCGCACAAACTTGTGCACTATAATAATACCTATGTCCGCGCAGATGGTTAATCTCTATTGAGACTGGCCACCCTGGCCGAAATTCGGCTAGGTGGACATTATTATTATCATTATCGGGACTGTAGTTCATATAACATACGGTTTACCTTTTGCTTTTTCTTAGCTAAGTACCTTACCTAATTGTTATTTTTGAGCCGTGGATTACATAGTTGGATACATCCGACTAATATTATGAAGGCGAAAGTTTGTGTGTATGTTTGTTAGTCTTTCACGCAAATACTACTGAACAGATTTTGAAGAAACTTTGTAGTAATGTAGTTTATAGATCCGAATAACACATAGGCATATATCGTATATCAGCCGCTAAAAGCTTCCACCTCACCATCCATAGGCTAACTTGTGCTCGTACCTCTTCAATATATTTTTTTGAGGTCTATGTAACCAGCGCCGGAGTCACTAAAAATCAGTCGTCTCGTGGTTGTGTGTAACGTTTTCCCCAAAACCTTGACTTCTCTGAACGGAACCTGTCTATTGGTATCGAGTCTTGGTTCCTTGGACGGTTGAACGACTCACCTCTTCCAGCAGCGCTATAATTTGACTAGCTTTTATATTGCTTTTTCTGCCATTAAGTAGATAATACCCTCCGTTTTTAATGCACAATGTGTTACTTTTGTTAATAAAATAATCAGTCTTTCTTCCTTTAATTATAATCAATCAAAACCAAAAAATATAATACTTCTCATAGAAATGTCAACTTTAAAAAAATACCTAAATCTCCCCATCTTACCCCACCCATAGGGCAAGACGGGGTACCCCCTAGGGTAAGATAGGGTATAGAATATTTAATCGTCGTCATCTCCACAAACCGGGCAGATATGGTCAGCTTTAACTTCATCATCTTCCACTCCTGAACAACCACAATACGCCCATTTATCGCAAGTTTCGCAAGCGATCTGTCCTTCATTAGACGGAATACAAGCCGTGTCAGTACAGACATTCTATATCTTCGTCATCTGTAGATCTCTTTTATGGTTTTTCATTTTCTTTTTGTTTGTTATCTTTGGTTTCGGTTTCTTACTGTTTTCGTCTTTCCTGTAATATTGTTGAAACAAATTTCAAACGTCATAGTTGCTTTTTTTAATTATTATCCTCAAATGTTTTTCCTAGCAGTTCAGTTCAGTTTGAAAATTCATACCAACAGACGACTGACATGACTATATTAAACCCAGCAGCACGAGCCGCTGACGTATTTTCTGGCTTTCTTAAACTAAAAAATAAAATAGGATAACGGTTTAGAAATGTAAATCATAATTTTGAATGAAATTGAAATCCAAAACCAATACGAAAAAAGATGTTTATGGAAAATATGGGGTACCAACCCCGTCTTGCCCCCCGTGGGTACCCCATCTTTTCCCAAAAGTTGTATTAATTTTTTTGAGGTGATAGATCAAAGCAAGCAAGGTTTAAAATCGTAAAATAAACAAACATCAATCAAAAACATGTGTCACGCATCTTACTTATTTTATATTATGAACAGTCACGCACTTTGTATACGTCAATAATTAGATAAAACCACTGAAAATTAAAAAAGCATACTAAGTAGAAACGTGCACTCCTCCGACCAAACTTTTTGTGACACTAACAAGTACTGCTAAATACCATCAGATGGCATTTAAATAATTTTTCTAGTAACACTGCATTATCTGTTTTGACTAGGTCCCCATCTTACCTCGCTTCCCCTACGATACACAAAGATATCTGTTTTAAATAACAATAAGGCAGGAGTACGCGACAAACATAAATCATAAATTAACGAGAAGTTAGTTTTAGTCGCCTGATAACCTTTTAACTGCAAACCCGCGAAAAGTAAGTAAAAAGCCGCGATAAGAAAAAGGTTTATTTTTAAAAACAAGTTTCAAATTTGGAATAAATATCATTTCTTCGAACGATATTATTATTAAAGGCCAGAAACATAATTGGGGTATTAAAACCACTTTTCAAATAAATGGTTAACAACAATATAGAAAAACCAAAACCGCCAATTGCTTTTTTGGAAGTGAGTGTAAAATAATATAGATTTAGTAAGCCTCCTCTTAACCTATACAACTGGCACAATAACAGTAATCTGTCTAGAAGTGCCGAGTAACATGTAGATAAGTCTTTCTTAACTATGTATAATTTCTACCCAGGGTACGTGTTCTAACCACCAAGAGTATGGTGCAAAAGGGGGGCACTGGAGCAGCGTACCCGCGTTCCCCCCACCAACGGCGAAGAGAACTATATGGCTGGTAGATTTATAGTCGGTGCGAGTCTGACGTACCCACCCGCAGACACTTTTTGCGGGTGGCATTCGAAGGCATTCCTCTGCCTTAAAATCAAAAAGGCATATTTTCTAGCTGAAAAAGTTGTCTAGTTCCTTAAGGTCGGTACACAACAGGGTATGGAGGCAATAAAACACATAAAACCCACTTATATTTAACTTATATTTAAATAAAAGTAAAATTATAATTTTACAATAATACATTTAATATACATAGCCACTTTGTAAAAATTCTTAGGAATATTTAAATAGTATTTATAAATATGATAGGAGTACGATAGGATCTTATAGACAAAACGAGACAGCTTACAAAAATATATAAGCGTGGGGGCACATTGTCAAGAATTCGCGCCTTTTCTGTCCGCCATACTTGCGTTTGACGCCAGTAAGCGTGGAATAGATAGTTTCTTTTTAAACGGCCGTGAGAAAAAAAAAGCTAACCGAATAGCTATGGTTCGAAGCTTTCTTATTTTTAAATTAAAAAGATAGCAGAGGGCATAAAATCAATTTTCTGTTTAACAGAAATTAAAAAAATCTCCGAATGTTGTGACCCCTCGCTAGCTCTGTGACTTATGACCGGCCAGTGTGAATGTATTGTTTCAGTATTCAGGTATTTTCCTCATAAAACGACAGTAACACGACTTAAAATTTACAAATCTAACTCACATCAGTCTCAAATTCGTCGACTTCACATCATAACCGCAATACTTTCTTTCGAATTACACAGACAAAAATACCCAAAAATGTCATTTAACATCTAAAATTTTGAACTAGCATGGACAAATATTTATTGCATTATCTAAGGGGTCCTGTATGAAGTGTTAATGTGCTTTGTTTTCTTCGCTTTGGTCGCCGTTGGTTTCGCCGTTTAGAACCGGCGGGATGCGAGCTTTGATAGGCGGAGCTGGTATTACCTGTTAAAAAAACAATATTTTTAATAACGCTTGATCTTTGCCTGATCCTGGCTAACAGAAGTTTCAATGGTGGGTAAAAGGGGCTAATCCCGAAATGTCTACGAATACGTTTAAAACAATTATTAAAGCCAAATTGTGTAGCAGGGCATATTATAAAATATCAGATTATTTAAGTGATAAAAGTGCTTGGGATTGAGTTGTTCCGAGTCAACACACATGATTGTAATTAATTTTAAGTATATTTTATTAAAAAAAAGGATTCCTACTGAGTTTTCTGGCAGTGTTTCTCAGTCGCTGCCACGTCATGCACTGCACGGCAGGGTAAAAAATATGACGATTCCACATAAATGTATAATTTTTACGGAATAAAGATTTTTTGACTTTGGACTTTGAGACGGCTCTCCTAAGTCTGCTATTGTAATTGATTGTCGCGATAACAAATGCAAACCAATCACCAATATTTGCCAAAACATGCTAATATGCTAAATTCATAATAAGCAATTAATGGACATTATATTAAAGGTTGTGCGATATTTGTCAATTTCAGGATGTTCTTTTGAAATAAATTGAATAATGTACAGACGCCAGCACATCCAGCCACTCCAATCCGTCAAATTTCTTTAATAGATTTTCAACTTTATAACATAAGCATAAGGTTCACTTTCAATTGGGGAAATTTGACAGATTGGGGTAGCTTGATGTGCTCGCGTCTGTACACAAAACGGCGGTGACAGCGGCCAATATCAGAATATCACCATCCCAACTCATTCCGTAGGGGGCGTAGAAGTTAAGATGAATCCCTACGTCGCGGTTTACTCTACAATCATATAATTAACGATGTATCCCTTCTACTTCTATCATTTGTGCATTACTAGTTGGTAGTGCTACTGCCTACGAAGCTGGTGGTCCTGGGTTCGAATCCCGGTAAGTGCAAATATTTGTGTGATGAGCACGAATATTTGTTTCTGAGTCGTGGATGTTTTCTACGTATTTAAGTATTTATCTATCTATATAAGTATGTATATCGTCGCCTGGCACCCATAGTACAAGCTTTGATTAGTTTGGGGCTAGGATGATCTGTGTGACATTGTCCCTAGATATTATTATTACATAAGCAGACTTAGGTAGAACTTACTAATATAGTATGGCGAACGCTCTCCCTCTACAGCATTCAACCAATAGAATCACAGAACACACGGGCTTTGGTTAAACGCTGTATAGACGTCTTCGACGCCATTTTAGTTTGGGAGATCTCAAGATAATGCGAGGTACCCTGTAATCCTAACTTTTAGGTTTTAGTTTTGAGGGGGTTATAAATTTGACGTCGATGTATGTCTGTGTGTGTGTGTCCGTCTGTGGCATCGTAGCTCCCAAACGGATTTCGATGCGGTTTTTTTTTTCATTTGAAAGCCAGTTTCCTTGCGGTGCTTCTTAGCTATGTTTGGTTAATTCTTTTTTTAAGACAACACTCGCACCAATCTAATTTAATCCCTGTCGTGGGGTACTTTACAAACATATAATAGACGGATACAAATTACATCCAAATTCAGAACAACTATTTCTGGATCACACAAATAGTTGCCTGGCGCGGGACTCAAACCCGCGATAAGAAGCGGCGAGGCGATTGTCTTAGTCGCTGCGCCACACGTGCAGTCAAAAGTCCAAATAGTTGGAGTCGCGGATTCCCCAACGATTACGATATATACAGAAACATTTCTCCCGGTAATCAAACAGTCACTTTTTAGACATAATAAATACAGTTCAGTTCGAATAGCTTGTAACGCCGACAACTATAACGTTCAATAACATGTACAGACGCCAGCACATCAAGCTACCCCAATCTGTCAAATTTCTCCAATTGAAAGAGAACCTTATGCTTTAGTGATAAAGTTGAAAATCTATAAATAAAATTTGATAGATTGCGGTAGCTGGATGTGCTGGCGTCTGTACATAGATTCAAAACATTTGTGCTACAAACATGAACAATGATGTTACAACATTCGGTATTATTTACATTTCGCGTTAATTACGCGGCTGAGGTTTATGATTTAAATATAAAAAAACAACAATATTGTCTATGGCACATGTTACACTTTTAATTTTACGCGGCAACATTAGCTCGTTGCGTCGAGAGGGTATTGACCTCTGAATAGATTTCGTTATATTTCCTGTTCCACTGGTATATCGTTAAGCAAACAGTTATCGACGCGAAAAATAAATATTACTTTATCTGCAGGCGTGCGAACAAATCAATTCTAATCGAGACCATAGATATTTACATACTTTTTATCAATTATAATATATCTTAGCTTTGTTTTTCTGTTGAATTATTTTATTCTTAATTACGTTCTTAATGTAAAATTTTAAATAAGTCTTTTTGTTCCTAAAATATTATGAGTACGAAACTAGTTCATGGCAAAAATACATGAAAAAGAAGTAAGTACTACAGAATGCCATTAGAATGGCTATGTACTGCTCCAAATGGCAATCATACATATTAAGTTATAGTTTATTAGGCCATATCAGTATGGCTATGCAAAATTATCAAAAAAATAGCCATTAAATAAATTGCAAAAACATTAAAGAGATGTTGGACAGATATGTCCAACAGTTCGTTAATTTAGAAACTTATTTGTATATTCAGAGGCCATTCAGAGCCATAGTACAGGCTCTGCCTACTTAGGGGTCAGATAGCAATGTTAGTTGTCCCAAGTTATTTATTATTATTATTATGCTACCATACAGCCGAGACTAAACCGTCTGGTCTTTCTCTCAAATCTAGTGTCAGCACTAAATAAATGTTTAAAAAAAACCGGCCAAGTGCAAATCGGACTCGGCACGAAGGGTTTCGTACCATTATTTATAAAAACAGCAAAAAAACCCACATTAGTTGTATGGGAGTCCCCTTTAAACATAAGTTTTTTTTTATTTAATTATTTATTTTCAAAATTAATATATAACTAAATATTCTATCAATATTTCAAGCGACTACCTGTTGCCGTCCTCAAATTCGAGCAAAACAAACAATAATATCACGTTTTTTGTATGGGCAGCCGGAACTATCTGTCTGTCTGTCTGTCCGTCTGTCAGGCTGTATCTCATGATTAGTGAACCTTAAAAACAAGTGATTTTTTAATTTATTTTATTTTTATTAATATCAGAGGGCGACAAACGAGCAAAGGCCTTTAAGAGTCAGTAAACAAGTGTTGCTGACTCACTTCACTTCCCCCCATCCCAATGAGCTCTGGCGACCTTACTCACACGCAGAAACACAACATTAACTTTATTATTGTTATTATTAAGGAATGTCTTCTGTAACTGTTCTGTAAGTATTTTTTATAATTGATATTAATTGCCCGTAGACACATGATAACATTACGGTCAGAGTCTCCTCCACCTTCGTCGATAACCCACCCGAGGAAAGGAGCGGGGGACAGACAGATAAGGTGCTTCACCAATACACGTCATATTGATACTACCTATACAACATGTAACTAAAATAATGTGACTTATAAAAGGTGTAATATAAATATAGACATATATATATAGACTCTCAGACAATGCGCCGTAAATCGTCTGTAACTGACGCAAAGGCCATATATATATATGTATATATATATATATGGCCTTTGCGTCAGTTACAGACGATTTACGGCGCATTGTCTGAGAGTCATTTCTTTTGGTGGCTAAACAAACCGATGCGAGAGCGACATAGCCTGCCGCAGGCCTGACAAGAGAAGTTTACGGTGGTTGGTGCCGAGCCGCTTTCATGGCTTCAACACAGATCTTACGACCCTCCACTACACGTTTGCGCCATTCAACTCTATTTCCAGCGAGCTTTTCCCAGCTACAGTGGTCCATTTTAAAAGCGGCCATATCCCGCTAGGTGCAGACTTTAAATCTAACCATGAAACTGACATTATTGGCGTGGTTGGTAGACGCTAGTCTTTCACGCCGCATGTCGTACGTTCGATTCCCACCCAGGACAGATATTTTGTACATGAACATGTCTGTTTGTCCTGTGCCTGTGTAATAAGTATTTACAAAAGAAAAGTATTTATGTAGTAAATTTATGTATAAGATTCTATAACAAACTTCCCATTGATATCAGAGAAATGTCTACGAATAAGTTTAAAAGGACTATAAAAACCAAATTGTGTAGCAGGGCTTACTACAAAACTACTGATTCTTTAAGTGACAAAACAGATTGGGATTGAGTCGCTCGTCACACATTTAAGTACATACAATATAATTTTATATTAAGAAATGAATATTTTAAAAAAGCATTCCTACTGAGTTTTCTATCAGTGTTTCTCAGTAGCTGCCACGTCATGCACTGCACGGTAGGGTAAAATAAAATGACGATTCGAAACAAATCTAATATTTTAACGGAATAAATGACTTTTGAGTTTGAATTTTGAGTACCTATATCAGTTATCTGGTTTCCATAGTACAAGCTCTGCTTAGTTTAGGATCAGATGGCCGTATGTGAATAATGTCCCAGGATATTATTATTATACATCCGTATTACACATTATATATACTTAGTGTATATAATGCGAAGTGTCAACTATTATATTGTAGATTATTTAGATGAGAAGTTTAAAATTTAGTTTTCTCTTCTATCAGTATTTCCCAAAGACTACCCCGCACGTTTTTTTGTGTATTTTGCATTACAAATTAAGCTCCTTACTTATTATCGACTATTTATGCTACACCTTGTTTACATTTATATCTATCCATTCAGGTTAGTTACTTAGGATACTCGAAATGCGTACTTCTCATAAAAACTAGATAAATTTCATAATCACAAACCTGTCTAAAATGTATAATTGACTAAAATTGCGTTGCATGCTGTTTGTCAAAAATATCCCAATGTCTTCCAGCTATAAGAATAAACTATCACTTGAATAAGGAAAGAAAATTTTATTGAAATAATAATCTACTTGCCAAAGAATCGTTCTTAGTTAGCGACCCTGAGGTCTAGAAATAAATATAAAAACTGTTTTTTGGCGAGAACCGGGATTCGAACCTAGAACCTCTCCGATTTAATACTCTATCGCGAAACCAACCATACAGAGTATACTATCTACTCTATCGTATTGATGTGGGAGTTTAACTTTTAGAATAGAAATTAAGTAATCATTTGATTCAAAAAGCATGCAACATAAACAATGTGATATTTATATAGGAGTACTAACTAATAACACACATTTCGTTACACGTTGTATAAACTCACCATTACCTCAATAAAATACATATACGTAAATATAAACGGCCAAAAAAATCAAATATACTCAATTTTGTACGCAAAAATAACAGGATTTATTAAAAACAAACAAACACACACATCCTCCACCTTACCCCTTCCGTACAATAGTTGCTATGGATACTACAAATTCATCTTAAAATAATGCTTTATACTAGAGAACGTCTGCGAAGAGCATTAGAGCATAGCTACAGGAGTGTGTAGGTACCTAAGCATGCTCTTAATAAAGCTAGGTCTGCAAGACATTCTGTTGGCGTGGTTGGCAAATGCCGCATTTCACGCCGGTGGTCGTGGGTTCGATTCCCACCCAGGATACATATTTGTGTCAATTTGTGTGCATGAACTGTTCGTCCTGAGTCTGGGTGATATTATTTATGTAACATTATTTACACACGGCCATGTGATCCCAAACTAAGCAGAGCTTGTACTATGGAAATCAAATGACTGATATACTACATATACTACTTTTCTTTTGTAAATACATACTCATAGATAATTACACCCAGACTCAGGACGAACAGTTCATGCACACCAATATGTGTCCTGGGTGGGAATCGAACCCACGACCACCGGCGTGAAATGTGGCATTTGCCGACCACGCCAACAGGCCCGTCAAATTCAACAATTAAACATTATGAGACAGTATATCAGTTCCGATTTCCGATTCATACTAACATGCTAGTATGATTGCTATGCGGTTTCCTAGGTCCTATACAACATGTAACGTAATTAACGCACACCCTCAAACACCCCAATTAGAATATTATGTTGTAATCATAATACATATACTAAATTTTTTATTTAACATGTATATGCATTGTTATTTACTATATTAGTTTCTTGGAATATTTTTAATATTTATTTATATTTTTCTTTATTTTGTGTTGAATGATGGAATTTGTATGAATACAAATAAAACTGCGATTTTAAAAGTCTTATTACTTTTTCTTACGGTCCATTTCAATTTGTTTTGACTGTACAGGGTTGATATTACAATAATTTGCGTAGTTCTAATTATTCTGGAATAAAAAATTACCTATATTGAAAATTATATAAATCCCTTCAGTAAACGATTCTGAACAAACTATTTTCAAATTGTGCGCTAATTAAGTTACATGTTGTATACAAGCTTGAGCTTGGAGCTGTGTGGCTTCTAGCCAAGAAAGAATAACAAGGCCACCCCATATCACTCCCTGGGTGTCATAAAAGGCGACTAAGGGGTGCACCAGTCAGTCGGGAAACAGCGCCACCTGTGTACTAGCTACCACCGACACTGCGCCCCCAACTCGCATGCCCAGCGCGGGGAGCAAATCCCTCCAAATGGCACTGTTATAGAAACCTTTGGAAGAGGCCTATGTCTAGTAGTGGAGGATATATAAGCGTGCTAGGTGGAGTTGAATTTTACAACACGCATAGGCTTAGTGAGTATGATTGAAATCTATAAGCATGGCGACTTTAATTCATAAAACAACATTACAGGTAATAAATCTGAGTCTAACAATGAAAGTATTCAAAAAACTAAAAATAATTAAATTTATAAGCAATGGCGCCGTAAACTACTACGGTTGAGTTGAATTAGAGATAAGTAATTTCTCAAAATGTAATAACTTTACAGTTATGAGTTTCGATTTACACTTGGCATCAATTACAAAGCTGTAAAAAAACTATATTTATTTAAATAGAAGTTTTAACAACTTTATTAATGCAAATAATTTTAGAGGTGAAACGAGAGATACTGGGAAAATTACAACGCAGCCGGCATATTTGACATTTGACACCTGTCATTCATATTGACATAACCTAGTCTGCAGCTACGCGTTCAGAAATATGACAGTTTTAGACACCATTCAAAGGTGAAACGGATTTTATTTTAATTATGACGAGGAAAACTGGTGGCGTCATGTTAAAGTATACCTAAAACCCGGTGTACTATGCCCAATCGAATCTCAATTGATCTACCACTATAAATCGAATGTCTAAATAAACGAACGTTTATAATATGGAATGGTTAATAAATCGAACATTCGCTACTAACTAGAACAGAACACTAAAAGTAGGTTAGATTACAACTTACATCAAATCGTTTATCACCAAATGATAGGTACATTCGAGTATTTAGACATTCGATTTATAGTTGTCGATCAATTGATATTCGATTATTTGGAATATTACACGCCGTCAAAATCAGTCCATAGGCCGCAAACTAAGCCTTGCACACAACCCGCAACGTTGAATGCCATTTGTATAAACACTTATGAAACTGATTGACGTAGAACATTTTATGATCAATAGTTTATCAAATAAATCTTCAGTTACGCCCGGAAAAAATCTATTTATTATGAAAAGTATTTAATAAATATGCATTTTAAAATTAATTCGAAATAAGTCTTGAATCCTGTTTTGATATAATTTCCTTAATTGTTTTAATGTGATTGTATGAATTTGTAGTACCACAGCAACTATTACTATATAAGACTCCATTTTTATTCGAGATTACCGTGAAGTATAAAATGGAACTGAAACGGGTTTGGACCTTTCAGTATGAGAAATGACATTACCCCGATCAGCCATCTTGAATCTTCTCAAGTTTTCGCTTACGAACTGCTTCAAGTAACATTCGCTAAAGGATAGACAGACAATTAAGAAAGAAGAAAAAATTATTAATTGTAAAAATAAAAGAATTCAGAATCACCACAAATAATCTCTTGGTGTTACAAATAACATAATTACTTAATGCATTTCTACAATCTTGTGGAATGCTCTGCCAATTTCGATTTTCTGCCAATATCCTGGGACATTACTTACAAACGGTCATCTGTTCCCAAACTAAGCAGATCTTGTACTATGGAAACCCAGGACAGATACTTGTGTGCATGAACATGTCTATTTGTCCCGAGTCTGGTTATAATTATTTATATAAGTATGTATGTACAAAAGAAAAGTAGTATATGTAATATATCAGTTGTCCTAAATTATTAAAGTATTGTATCTGGCGTCCATCTCAGCTCTGCTCAGTTTTTTTTTTCCTGGGACCTTATTCAGACACGGTCATCTGATCCCAAACTAAGCAGAGTTTGTACTATGGAAACCAGATAACTGATATACTACTTTTTTTTTGTAAATGCATACTTATATAGATAATTACACCCAGGCTCAGGTCAAACAGACATGTTAATGCGCACAAATATTTGTCCTGGGTGGGAAGCGAACCCACGATTTCCGGCGTGAAAAGCAAGCATTTGCCTACCACGCCAACAGGCCCGTCATATTTTGGAATCAGATGGAGATATTATTATTATTTTTATCTCAAACAGGCGTGAGTCTATGTATGTATGTATTTAGACCTACCATATTTGAAGAACAGATTTGATTGCGGCATTTCAATGCAAATACGGTCTCCTGTCAAATGAGGGTGAAAAACAATCGTGCGTCAAAAAATTCAAGATGGCGTCGGACATAATGTCAAAAATGTCAATATTTATACCCTTTTCCCTCCATATTTATACTACAGAACAATTCCAAATAAAAATAAATGGAGATTACACCCATGCCACTATAGCTAAGGTCATGCTGCAAACTTAGCGTACTTGGCCCTCGGCGCCCGCGCACTCCTCCTCTTCCTGTCGAATAAATTATATGTGTGCTTTAGTTATATGCTATGTTATTTGGTGTGATTGCATGATATACCATTATTGGTGACGCTTATGATTACAATGGCTATTTAATTAATGCAAATAATTAAAAAAATGAATTGTTACACAGTGATAGAACCTTTAGACCACTAGTCATGTATGGATGACGGAGTATCCCCTACGGTCAGATACGAGTTTGTCATCTATATACGACTGTAGCGATCGAAAGGTTAAGGTCCAGAATTCAAAGCCGAGTCATCTAACTCGCGCAATCACATATTTTTTACAATATAAAATAATTTTATGTACGAGAAACATGCTTCCGATATTGTGTGACAATATTTTTGTAATTATTTTTTTATAATACTCAAATTAACTATAAAAGAAAATAAAAAATAGTATCGTTTTTCTGGAGAAATCTTCGTGAACTGCTTATAACTATTTATCTAATGTCTCAATGCGCGAGCGAGATAGCTGGGCCTGGAAGTCAGGGCCTTAAACAAAGCAAATTGAAAAAAAAAAAACATTTATATTTCATACAAATGTGCCAGCAGACACAGAACCACAAGAAACGTTTCAAATGCTGACCGTTCGTTTGACCAATGGAAGCACTTGGTTTTCAGACCACGTTATAGTCTGGTTCAATTATTTTATTAGACAATCATACAGCCCTTTTTTGCATTTCCTTTAGTGCTGTAGTGACAGTGTAAACTCAAATTTACTCTATCATAACAGCCCTAAAGGAAACTAAAAATAATTAGCTGTTGTTTTATAAACTGTTAAGAAGCTTATAATATAGATTGAAAAATATTTTATCTGTGCTTACAGATAATAGATATTTTAATAGTCTGTACTATTTACGTGCCACATGTTTATCACAGGATCGTTATAGCAATCAGTGTGGCCATATTTTGGGCCACGAAAATATTATTGTTTGCCATCGACACGCCAAGAATATCGGCTGTACTATGACTTTGTGATTTGTAAAACATGTCGAAAATGTTTTTAGAGATGGGCAACATTGCCCAATATTTATTAGTTCAATATGGCAACACATAGAAGCATTAGACTAATGAATGGAGTTATTTTAGATTATAGAGTAACTAGTTGCTACGTGAGAAAGGATTCGGAGTTCGTATTTTCCTATTTCTTCCTTCAAAATTTTACTGATTTAAATATTGTTTCAGTACTCACTGGATTAATATAGGTACTCGTAGTCTATGGCTGACCGTTTAATGCCAGATACTTATTTTCGGCACAAATTATATAATAATAATTAAAAGTTGTGTGGGTGGTGGCCAAGAATATCTCCACCCCATCTCATCGCTTGGGGGCGTAGAAGTAGTCCCTAGCAAATGTCTCTTAGAGAACCATCATACTGCGAACGCCAACCCGTCTGTCAAGCGTGGCGATTATGACATATCCCGCAAATGATGGACACAACTACATTGGAAATTTTGTCTTTTGTCGCTGAATTACAGTTTACCTCCGATAAATCATTAAAAAAGGTGATCTTTTTAAATGTTTTTGTAGGAAAATAACTTTAAAACAAATATGCTTATCCAAAACGACACGGTCCGGCAAAATAGTGGCAAATATTTACATTACCTAAACAAAATGTCTGTCTAAAGTCCGGCCGCTAATAGAATGCATTCAATGATTAATAAAAAAAAACCAACATACTGGATGTTTACAAGCAGCGCTATCCCGCTGCGTACTTTACTACACTGGGGATAGACGCCAGCACATCCAGCTACCCCAATCTGTCAACTAGATTTTCAACTTTATCACATAGGCATAATAAGGTTTACTTTCAATTGGGGAAATTTGACAGATTGTGATAGCTTGATGTGCTGGGCTTGGTAGTTTGGCAACGTCGCAAGAATATAAATTTGCCATACAAGTGACAATTATTGACCTAAATTAATTATGATTGATGGTATTTTAGATACTATGAATTTTGCGGCCACATATTCTAGGCCTTTCTGTATTATTTTTTCTTTTATAATATTACCTTACGAGTTATGGTATATCGAAAAACATGTGTAGGTATTATTGTACCAGTACAAAAGAACACTGCCAGAAACAGAATGCTACCCAGTCATATGTGAATTTCACTATTATAAATTCGAAAAGATCACATCCAGTCAGCATGGCTTGATAATCCAACGGCGAGGTCAAGCTCATAGGCGCGCGGTCTGTCTTTACATGGGTGACCGTAAACGTGATTTTAATTGAGTATCTGCGTGGTTGACTGAAGTCTTATTTAGTTCGGGTGAACTTTCTATCTATATTCTATGTTCATCGGGTTTTGAAATCATATCCTAATAATAATTTTATTGACATTGATATATATTTGCATGTTCAAAGTTTAAATTTAAATTCTGGTTGTAATATTCAAAATTTTAATGGATTATTTTTATATAAGTTTTTAATTTCAATTTGTTGTTATTATACACGAATATTTTAATGGATTTTTTATATTAGTTTTATAATTTCAATTTGTTGTTATAATACTCGTATATCACATACTTATATCTAATATTAATATCACTTCTATAGCATTCTATAAAATGTAAAATGGAATTTTAGTGTAATTTTGTTCTTTTTTCAGCATATCTTAAATAATTTAATTTACTCTGCTACTGCACCCAACAACTAATTGTTAGTGTTTTTCTGTGGATAAGTCGTTGGCTGCAACATTACTTAATATTTTTTTTTACTTACTCTTATAATTTTACTTTTACTTAACACCTATGTATATGTATTATGTTGTAGCTGTTAATTAAAGAGTTTTTCGAGGATAATACTAATAAAATAATAATATGATGAAATCACATACCAATTAATCATTTGACACTTAATTTTTTGGCGTAACGTATGTATATATCAATATTTATAATTGAACTTGTAAATTATGTCCTAAATTATATTATTTGTATTGTTCGGACTTGAATATCCCCATCATTTATTTAATTTTTAGATATTTATTAATATTTAATATTAGTAAACAAATTTAATTTAAGTAAATGAAATGTAATTTTGTGGAAATGAATAAATAAAAATGTATTATTATTATAAAAAACATCAATTATTTTCTATCTAATACTTTATGATTATAGTATATAATAATTTAAACTGAACTTATTATCGAACCAATTGAATGTACGTACCTATTTAATTTATTTAATAATTCAATGTTAACTAACTATTAATGAGATATTCAAAAATATAAATTTAATAAAATTCAAATTAGAATCACAAAATATTGATATGCAACACCCTGACAGGGTTCATGTTTGTTACTTACTTTTATATTTAATCACCTATTTGTATACATAAAAGCAATAAAGAACTTGAATTTGATTATCCCTAAATAAGTAAAATAAAATATATGATATAGGCCGTAGTCAGTAAAATACGCCTAGCCTATAAGCCATGTCGGAAGAATTCAGGGCGGTTTGAAGAGCTTGTAGAATTGGAATACAAGTAATTCAGTCCCATCTATCATCAGGTGTATTAACCGGTTCTGTGCGGTATAAAAAAAGTTTCATGGCGCCTGTAAGGAGTCAAGCGCCAGGAAAGTGATGGCGCCCCTAAAGCGCCATCAACTATTTAGTGTAACTTGCTGCGTTTGGCCACGTCTTTTAAGTTGAGTTTCGACCCGATATGGAACGTTATACAAACGCCACACGGAAAATAAAATACATAGTAGTCATAACCTAAAGAAATTTCTCTTATCCTATCAAATGAAATTTTAAAACGTAGATGAAAACGTATCTATTCTATAATCCTTCATCATCATCATCATTACAGCTAAATAAGTCCACTGCTGGACAAGCCTCCCTCAAGAATCGTCTTGGGGGGATATGCCATAATCGCCACGCTTGGCAGGCGGGTTGGCGATCGCAGTAAGATGGTCATAGTAATCAGAAGGAAGCTGCTGCCCATCCTCTGGCAGATATTCCCTCGGGTCGACTTCTACGCCCCCCACGGGATGAGATGGGGTGATGATATTCTGATTCTGATATTTGTCGCCGTCACCACACAGCATTGTCGCCGTCACCACACAGCATATAGTCCTATACCTCCAGCTATAATCCTTATTTAATTGAAATAACTGTCTCAAGTAATTCTTATTAAATGTATCCATATTATTATTTTATTTTTATTTTATATTATATTACTTATTTAATATTCTTTATTTATAATACCTACTCTCAATAATTATTTGAAAGACTGTCCTTGATCTAGATATCACATTATCCGTAATAGACCAGGGTAGAAGCCTTTAAAAATAATAAAAAGTGAAATAAAATAATAGTAGGATGAAACCCATTATAAAAGGAGGGGAATATTATAAAATATAAAGGAAAAATAATTTACGGGCGATCTGAGGTCGGGAAGGGGATGGGGGTGAGTTTTTAAGGGTAAACAACGTTTTTTCTCGATTTCCGGCAACACTAAAAGACCTATCGAAAAAAGTCAAATGGCAAAGTTGTAGGTAATAAAAAAATCTAAAACTTTTGTATTTACACTTTTTTCACATAACGTCAAAATTTATGTCAATAATTCAAAAAACCAAGTTTTTGGTTTTTTATTTTTAACTTTTACAATTTTTTTTCTTTTTTAACGAAATTTGGTGAAAACTTACCTTTTTATGTCCCAAATACGCTGTAATTTATTTGATTAAAAATATTTATTTTTTCACCTTATTTTGAATTAATATCGAAAAATCACCCTAATTTTCAATCGAAAACTCACCCGTCAAAATATCAGCTTTTTCAAAAAGTTGGTATGTTTTCTGTTCGTTGAAATCTCTACTTTCCGATGGTGAAAAAAAATACATATGTTACTATAGTAAATCTTCTCAGAAAATGCAAAAAATCGAAAAATTTCTAATTTAATTTTATTTAACTATTAAAAAAAAATTAGAGCTATTTATTAAAATTAACACTTAAATTACTCGGAAACGTTAGATTACATGTTACATTGATAAAAAGAAATGCAAATGAAAATATACTACTACAATTAACAAACAAATAAGTTAATAAAATTAATATTTAATAAGACGTCTACAATATTTGGAGACAGTTGTCGAATCTTCTTTAAATTATATGCGTAGATGTCTATTTATAACTATTTTAAGATAAATTATAGTATACCTGAGTGACCTACGAAAAATACGGTCACCGTAGCCTAGTTGGTAGTGGTCCTGCCTACGAAGCTGGTAGTCCTGGGTTCGAATCCCGGTAAGTGCAAATATTTGTGTGATGAGCACGAATATTTGTTTCTGAGTCATGGATGTTTTCTATGTATTTAAGTATTTATCTATCTATATAAGTATGTATATCGTCGCCTGTTACCCATAGTACAAGCTTTGCTTAGTTTGGGGCTAGGATGATCTGTGTGACATTGTCCGTATATAAAAAAAAAAAAAAAAAAAAAAAATAGAAGCCCATCAAAAGGTATTTCATGGAGAAGTGGGGAAGGGGCTAGGCGGGTCATAATACATACATACATACTAATAATAATCCTTTAATTTTCCACAAAAAAATTTAATTAATCCCATGAAAAAAAAAATATTTCAAAATACATAAAAAATATATTAAATATATATCGTAAATATATTTTTAATAACAAACTTTTGGCCGATTTTCATATATATTTTATACATTTCAAATATATTTCAGATATATTCAAAATATATGAAATATACATGAAAATCAGCCAAAATCGTTTTGGTAAACCTCCCACCCACAGAAGGAGCAGTAGAACAACATTGTTACAGGGCATATTATCAGCTTGAAACTTGGTTGGGTAACGAACTAACAGCAACAGATTGGGGCTGGAAGCAATATCAACGTGGAATTATGCCCAAATTTACACAAAAAGAATTAATTCCGGACATATTGCTCAAAACTATATGCTGCAGCTGTGAAACTGGATGTAACAGTTTAAAATGTGGTTGCCGAAAACATGGTTTAAAATGCACAAATTTATGTTCAAACTGTCATGGTTCTGAAAATTGCTCCAATACTGAAGAAGAAACCTACGAGGAAGTTGAGGATTCAGAAGAAATTGTGGATGAAGAACCAACGCAGTCTGGAAATAATATTGGAGAGGAAGAAGGTGATAGTCATGAAGATTTCGAAGATCTACTAGAATCGGAGATGTTTGACGAATCTAACGATGCAGAAATGCCAAAAAGACAAAAACTAATGGATAAGTGATTAGAATTGAAGATAAGGTAGGTATTTATGAATGATAAGATTAATGTGTTTAAAAATATTGTAATGAATAACGTAATCAAAATAAAGTATCTACATTTAATTGTACTATTAACATTTATATGTATATATAATGAGATTTTCTATGACATAAATGTAATTAGCATTAAGTAAATCAACTTTTTTTATTGAAACAAATTGCAGCTATCACATTTTTTTAGATGAAATTATTTATAATAACTAAAAAACATCGAATTCGAGTTTTTTCGATTTTTTGCACTTTCTGAGAAGATTTACTATAGTAACATATATATTTTTTTTCACCATCGGAAAGTAGAGATTTCAACGAACAGAAAACATACCAACTTTTTGAAAAAAGCTGATATCTTGACGGGTGAGTTATCGATTGAAAATTAGGGTGATTTTTCGATATTAATTCAAAATAAGGTGAAAAAATAAATATTTTTAATCAAATAAATTACAGCGTATTTGGGACATAAAAAGGTAACTTTCTCCAAATTTCGATAAAAAAGAAAAAAAATTGTAAAAAATAAAAAATCAACAACTTGGTTTTTTGAATTTTTCACATAAATTTTGAGGCTATGTGAAAAAATTGTAAATACAAAAGTTTTAGATCTTTTTATTACCAACAACTTAGCCATTTGACGTTTTTCGATAGGACTTTAAGTTTTTCCGGAAATCGAGAAAAACCGTTTTTTACCCTTAAAAACTCACCCCCATCCCCTTCCCGACCTCAGATCGCCCGTAAATTATTTTTCCTTTCATTTTTATAATATTCCCCTCCTTTTATAATGGGTTTCACCCTACTATTATTTTTTTTGGTTTTAAAAATTATCGACCCTGGTCTATAAATACTATCTTGTACCTAAGTATTGGCTTTACCTCCGGCCGAGTGTTACACACACGGTTGCCAACTGAAAACCAGCGCTAGGTGCCCCCACCTAGCTTATGCTGAGATGGTAACCCTTCGGCAGAGCATGCAGGGGAAATATAAATAGCAGCTTATTCTTGTTTAATTTTACTATCTTTTATGTTCAAGTTTGTAAGTATTTTATCATTGTAATTTTCATTCCTGTGTGTCTGTTGATTTTTTTTTTAAGATTTCTATGGCGCCTCTCAGGCACCATCCGCATAGAATCGGTTAATCAGTCATATGTAGACTATGAATGTGGCAGTGCCGTGCGCAGTGTCACGTCTAGGGTATACTCAAACTGGGCTTGATATAAGTAGCAGCATATTCTTGTTTAATTTTACTATCTTTTATGTTCAAGTTTGTAAGTATTTTATCGTTGTGATTTTCATTCCTGTGTGTATTTGTTGATTTTTTTTAAAGATTTATATGGCGCCTCTCAGGCACCATCCGCATTGAATCTGTTAATACAGTCATATATAGACTATGGATGTGGCAGTGCCGTGCGCAGTGTCATAGTCCAGGGTATACTCACACTGGGCTTGGGCCGGTGCGTGTCCACGGCGGGCACAGACAACGCGATGTGCTCCTCGCGGCAGCCGTAGGCTACGGGCGTCAGCTTGATGACCGTGTGCAGCGGCACCTGCAGGTACGGCAGCTCCTCTGCACAACACAAACAGACCATTCTTTAATAACACCAGACCAGATAGAAAAGGGTCTAAGAAAATTCCACCAACGAGTATTATATCTTTTCCCCTGACCAAGGTTCATTTTTATATACAAATAATAATAATATCCTGGGACATTATTTAAACACGGCCATCTGATCGCAAACTAAACAGAGCTTGGAGTATGGATCCCAGATAATTTAAATACTACTTTTGTAAATACATACTTATATAGATAATTACACCCAGACTCAGGACAAACAGACATGTTCATGCATACAAATATCCGTCCTGGGTGGGAATCGAACCCCCCCCCTGCGGCGTAAAAGGCAAGCATATACCAACCACGCCAACCGCCCCGTCTGTTAAATTATTTCAGTAAGTGGACGAAATCTAGTTGAATGGTCTGTCCAAAATTAATTTAACAAAATTGATTGTGGTCTATAAATAATCTGCTTGCATCTAATCCATTCCAGAGCCAAGGAGTTCTGAAGTCGGGCAACTGGCCGTAACTCACCCGCAGACTTGTCGAGGAAGTAGGCGAGCAGGCAGCGCATGACGGCCTGGTGCGACACCACCAGCACGTTGCCCTGGCGCTCCAGCTCCATGATGACGGGCTCCAGGCGCGCCACCAGGTCCTCGTAGCGGTACGCGGTAGCACAACTCACCCGCAGACTTGTCGAGGAAGTAGGCGAGCAGGCAGCGCATGACGGCCTGGTGCGACACCACCAGCACGTTGCCCTGGCGCTCCAGCTCCATGATGACGGGCTCCAGGCGCGCCACCAGGTCCTCGTAGCGGTACGCGGTAGCACAACTCACCCGCAGACTTGTCGAGGAAGTAGGCGAGCAGGCAGCGCATGACGGCCTGGTGCGACACCACCAGCACGTTGCCCTGGCGCTCCAGCTCCATGATGACGGGCTCCAGGCGCGCCACCAGGTCCTCGTAGCTCTCGCCGCGCGGGTAGCGGTACGCGAACTTGTTGGCGTCGCGCGCGTTGAAGTCCGACGGGTACTTCTGCTGGATCTCCGCGTAAGTCATCTCTTCGCAGATGCCCTGGTGGGAACGAACGAATACCTTCAGTCGTAACCACAACCCGTAATCATCATCTTCCATCAAAACATTTAAGGATTGTCTCACTCTACAATCATACGAGAAAAAACATTTAAGGACTGTCTCACTCTACAAGCATACGAGAAAAAACATTTAAGGACTGTCTCACTCTACAAGCATACGAGAAAAAACATTTAAGGACTGTCTCACTCTGCAAGCATACGAGAAAAAACATTTAAGGACTGTCTCACTCTGCAAGCATACGAGAAAAAACATTAAAGGACTGTCTCACTCTTCAAAAATACGAGAAAAACATTTAAGGACTGTCTCACTCCACAACCATACGAGAAAAAACATTTAAGGACTGTCTCACTCTACAAGCATACGAGAAAAAACATTTAAGGACTGTCGCACTCTACAAGCGTACGAGAAAAAACATTTAAGGACTGTCTCACTCTACAAGCATACGAGAAAAAACATTTAAGGAGTATCTCACTCTTCAAAAATACGAGAAAAACATTTAAGGACTGTCTCGCTCCACAAGCATACGAGAAAGAACATTTAAGGACTGTCTCACTCCACAAGCATACGAGAAAAAACATTTAAGGACTTTCTCACTTTACAAACAAATGAGAAAAACATTTAAGGACTATCTCACTCCACAAGCATAATAAAACTGCTAATCAACGAATGCAAGGTATCTCCCATTTCTTGATCCAATCATCATCATCATATCAGCCGAAAGACGTCCACTGCTGGACAAAGGCCTCCCCCAAAGATCTCCACAATTGCCGGTCTTACGCTATCCGCATCCAGCGATTTCCAGCGACCCGCACAAGATCTTCGGTCCATCTTGTAGGGGGCCTGCCCACGCTGCGTCTTCCGGTTCGTGGTCGCCACTCGAGAACCTTTCTGCCCCAGCGGCCGTCGGCTCTACGAGCTATGTGCCCTGCCCACTGCCACTTCAGCTTGGCAATTCTTAATCCAAACCCGAACAAATTTTCTGCTATAGTAAATTGTAATGTATTGGACGGATTATTTAGTTTATATTAGGTATAGTAAGTAATATAAGTATCTGTATATATTTAATTACTTTAGGTAACACTGGTTTTAGTTTTAATGTCGTATTAGGTGAGGAAAGTACAATAGTTACTTACCGCATCGATCTCATTGAGCGCCTTCCACCTCTCCTGCGGCGCCTTGACGTCCTTGACGGTCTGTATGGCCCTCTTCATCCAGGAGGTCCACACGCGGAGGCCCGGGATCTGCTGCTGGTCGATGTACGTGGCGAGCGCCTTGGCGTACGTCTTGCCGCGGTTTGACAGGTCGCTGTCGCCGCCAATGCGGCCTACGATGTTGTGTGTGCTCTCTCCGTGCTGGAAGAAAGAAAGAAAAAATTATTCATTCATTCCCACACATACATAGATAGACTCACTCCTGTTTCACAGAGGGGTAGGCAGAGACAACGGATTTCCATTTGTCACGATCTTTGCACACCTCTTTTGCTTCGTTTACTGACATTATATTCTTCATACATGCTCGCCGGTTTAGAGTACTTCAGACCCGGTCTTTCTTGAGAACGTAGGTCTTAGTAGGTAGGTCTTCCTCTTCCGTATAATACTAAGTATACACTATCCCTTCCACAAGCACTACTGGAGTCATACCCCCCCCCCCCCCCCCATAGCTACTTCGCATATAAACGTAGGTGATTTCTTCTCTTTTTTTATGTCATAGGTCGACAAACGAGCAAGTGGGTCACCTGATGGTAAGTGATCACCGCCGCCCATGGACGCTCGACACACCAGAGAGGTCAAGGGCGCGTTGCTGGCCTTTAAGAGTCAGCAAACAAGTGTCGCTGAGCCTTCCCCTACCTCGACCAGCTCTGGCGACCTTACTCTCACACAGAAACACAACATTAAGTTATTAATAACTTTATTAAAAAAAAAAGGAACAAGGACAAGTGGGCTAAGGATGTGTCCGAATGGTGTCCATCACAACACAAAAGAAAGAAAGGGAGACAACGTCGACGATGGAAAGACGACATAAAAAGAATAGCAGGAGCCACATGGAGAAGGGAGACACATGACTGCATTTTATGGCAAGCTTTAGGGGAGGCCTATGCTGAATAGCAACACAATCTTCGCGAAACTTGTGTCTATATCAAAGAGATTGTATATATTTTTATAAGATTGTTAAATAAAGGCTTTCTGCAAGGTCGGTCTTCTGTAAGGTGGAGGTACCTCCTCAGTCGGGCTCTTTGAGCGAATAAACGGCGGCTTTATTTGAATAACTATATGAATACATACCCTGGTCAAATATATAGTCCTGGGTACGATATGTATATTCATCAGGTAGTACACGATCCTGCTCTGTATATGTCCCTCGTGCTTGTGCACCACCACCTTCTCCCCCGTGTCGTAGATCTTCATGTAGCTGTACTCCGACTCCATGGTCTCGTCCAGCGGCTCGTACTTCTCCTTGTAATGCTCTATCCGCAGCAGAAAGTCGTTGAGGACATTATCCGTGTTCTGTATGTTGGTATAGTCCGGACTGCTTACTTTTACTTCCTGCAAAGGGGGAAAAGTGCAGGAATTAAATAATAATAATGAAAAATTATGGGCAGGACACATAGCTCGTAGAACTGAGGGCCGATGGGGCACAAAGGTTCTCGAGTGGCGACCACGAACAGGAAGACGCAGAGTGGGCAGGCCCCCTACAAGGTGGACCGACGATCTTGTGCGGGCGCGGGAAACTGCTGGATGCGGGCAGCGCTGGACCGGCTATTGTGGAGATCCTTGGGGGAGGCCTTTGTCCAGCAGTGGACATCTTTCGGCTGATATGATGATGATGATGAATGAAAAATTGAGTAAATACCAAGATCTTGCGATCGAAATTAAGACGCAATGGAAAGCTGAAACAGTCCATATTATCCCTATAGTATTGTCTTCCACTGCTATTGTCCCTAAATCTCTTCTCCAAAACTTACACACTTTAGATACGCTCTCACGAACTGTTAGATCTATACATATGTACATAAGACTCACGCCTGTATCCCAGAGCGGTAGGCAGAGACAACGGATTTCCATTTTTCACGATTTTTGCACACCAGAACTGAGAACTATCATCAGCATATCAACCGGAAGTCGTCCACTGCTGGACAAAGGCTTCCCCCAAAGATCTCCACAACTGCCGGTCTTGCGCTATTCGCATCCAGCAGTTTCCAGCGACCCGCACAAGATCATCGGTCCATCTTGTAGGGGGCCTGCCCACGCTGCGTCTTCGGGTTCGTGGTCGCCACTCGAGAACCTTTCTGCCCCAACGGCGGTCGGTTCTACGACCTATGTGCCGCCCACTGCCACTTCAGTTATACAATTCTTCGGGCTATGTCGGTGACTTTGGTTCGCCTGCTGATTTCGACATTTCTGATTCGATCTCGCAGGGAAACTTTGAGCACCCTCTCCATTGAGGTGACCTTGAGACTTTTAATAAGGTCCATGGTGCGCGACCACACAAAATCAAAATCAATAGTCATTTATTCCGTTAAAATATTACATTTGTGTGGAATCTTCAATTTTTTTTACCCTACCGTCCAGTGCATGACGTGGCAGCCACTGAGAAACACTGCCAGAAAACTCACTAGGAATCCATTTTTTAAATATTTATTTCTTACATAAAATAACATTGTAATTAAATGTGTTCCTTAAGTCATCACTGGCAACACACACTGGTCGAAGACTTTCGACTTGAGACACTGCGGTATTTTGGACGAGAAGATGTTACGTAGCTTCCCGAACGCTGCCCAGCCAAGTTGGATTCTACGATTGACTTCCTTCTCGAAGTTGGACCTACCTAGTTGGATGGTCTGTCCGAGCATACTTTTTACTATTATAACTTTATTCTCACCATAATATTCTGTTCAATAATCCTAGGGTCATCACAAATAGACTCGACGAAGAAGAGCTTGAAGCCCATCTTGTTGACGACTATGTCGCGGATCATCCGCCGCCGGTCCAACGTCGAATTGGTTGCGTCAAACACCTGGAACAACAAACATATATATATATGGAAATAAAGTTAAATTTTCCATGCTTCAAGAAATAAATCACACTAAAATTATAAAGGCGAAAGTTTGTGACTTTGTGAATGCGTATGTTTGTTACTTCTTCACGTCTAAACGGCTGGAGCGATTTCAATAAAATTTTGGTATAGAGTTAGCTTACACCCTAGATTAACACATAGGCTTTAATTTATAAAGTTGCTGGTATAAACGCGGGCACAGCTAGTAATTAAATAAAATGTTGGGCCTGTTGGCGTGATTGGTAAATGCTTGCTTTTCATGCCGTAGGTCGTGGGTTCGATTCCCACCTAGGCCTAGGACAGATATTTGTGAGCTTGAACATGTCTGTTTGACCAGTGTCTGGATGTAATTATCTATACAAGTATGTATTTACAAAAGAAAAGTAGTGTGTGTGTAGTATATCAGCTATCTGATTTCCATAGTAAATGCTCTGCTTAATTTGGGATCAGATGGCCGTGTGTGAATAATGTCCCAGGATATTGGAACGAAGTTCCTTATCGCGCGTTGTGAAAGGGGGCTAGACGGAAAAAAATCTCACGAAAAGTTGTCACGACACTTTTTGCAGCTGTGCGGCGTGCGCATGTTTCTCTCTCTCTCTCTTATAGAAAGCAAACCAGATATTTTCATTTCTATTTCGCATTGAGCAGTGTGGTGTCGCGACGATTATTTTTGTTGAGTGTAAGAAATAACTTCGTTCCATCCGGGTGTCCCTTGACACCTCTCAAGTTTTTATTATTATTATGGACATCCAGACTCAGGACAAACTGACGATTATATTTGCACACAAATATATGTATTCTGGGTGGGAATCGAACTCACGACCTGCGGCGTGAAAGGTAAGTATATGCCAACCAATATTATATTAATTTGACATGATTTCATACACTAACATTATTATGTGTTTCTGAATGCTCTGATTATAGATAGAGTACAAGTTTTCATGATCTTGCCCTTGCCCTTTGATCCCAAAATGATGATGATGATGATGTCCTCCCGGCCGATTTCGGCCACGGCGGCCAGTCTTAATGGAGACTAGCCAATTGCGCAGGACATATTATAGTGCACAAGTGTGTGCGCAAACACAGGGGCACTTTCTATTCCATCACTCTCATGATCCGATGGGACGCCTAGCGACACGACCGGAAAGAGTTCAGGTACAGGACCGACGGCTTTACGTGCTCTCCGAGGCACGGGGGTGTAATACCGCCAACTTCCAGACTTCGGGCTGATACTGAGAAATTTCTTTTTACGGAAAAATCCCAAAATCACTTTTTTTTGGCCCGACCCGGGATTTGAACCCAAGACTTCATTACATGCGGTTGAACACGCTACCGCTAGACCAACGAGGCAGTAAAAAATAGGCAGAGCCTGTACTAGGGGGGTACCGGAGCAGCATACCCGCGTTCCCGGGACTCCCCCATCAGGCGCCAAGAGAAGTCCACGGCAGGTAGGTTTAGTCGGTGCAAGTCCGACATACCCACCCGCAGACACTTTTTGCGGGTGGCATGCGAAGGAATTCCCCCTGCCTTAACAAAAAAAAAAAAAGACATAGCCTGTACTATACCAACCAGACAACTGATAAACATACTGACATTATGTTAAATTCAAACATGCTATAGATAAATTACACCCAGACATGGAACAAATAATCGTGTTCATCACACAAGTATTTTTCGTTTATAAGGATCGAACCCACGACCTCGGGCTTAGCAGTCAGGTGCGCTAACCACTCGACCAGCGGGCCAGACAAATTCTTGTAGTTCTTGTTTATATTTTCGGACTAAAAACTAGTCCGCGCAGAATGATTAAGATCTTGCGCGTGGAATGCATTCAAGGAGTCGCATATTATATTATATGCAGTTTCCACCCGCGTGTGGGGCGCGGTGAAGATGTGGTGGAATGGTCTACTACTATCGCCAGTAATAAGTTTTATGGCGTGGAGACCTATTAATGGCTCTCTGTCTTCATATAAAGCAAAAATGTCGCTGAAAGCTGTTGATCTTCCTAAGATAAATAAATTAAAATCAACTTTCACATCATCACCACCAGCCTGATTTCATCCACACCTGGCCTTCTCCCCCCCCCCCCCCCCCCCAAAGGTTTCTATACCGTTGCCATTTGCTGGGGTTTGCCGTAGTCAACGCGCTACGACAGACAGACATCGAAGTCTTAGTAATAGGGTCCCGTTTTACCCTTTGGGTACAGAACCCAAAAAAAAGACGCTCCGTCTTACGAATATTCAATCAGGTCACGTGTCCTGACGCGAGTTTAACATTTTTTACTCTCCCAAAAAAGTGCACATAAAGAAGGTTTCACTTCAAAAACAATATAATATTTACTATATATAGTACGGGCTCTGTATACTTTGGCATCAGATGGCACAGTATTACTTGACCCAAGATATCTATACAAATAAATAAAATTGGAGTGTCTGTTTGTAATATTGAAATAACCGTTTTTTTTCTACATAATATGAATATATATACGGTACATACACCAAAATAACATTTTTTTAAATTTTTGTCTGTCTGTTTGTTCCGGCTAATCTCAGAAACGGCTGAACCGATTTTAACGGGACTTTTATTGGCAGGTAGCTGATGTAATAAGGAGTAACTTAGGCTACTTTTATTTTAGAAAAAGTCATTTATTTTACTAAAAAACAAAAAAAAAACAAAATAAACTAATTAACACGCGGACGAAGTCGCGAGCACAGCTAGTCTATAATAAGAGTATGTATTTACAAAGGATAATTAGTATATCAGTTATCTGGTTTAAATAGTACAAGCTCTGCTTAGTTTGGGATCAGGTGGCCGTGTGTGAATAATGTCCCAGGATATTATTTATCAGTTCTCTCGTTGCCATAGTACGCAGTAGTTTGGCATCAGGTGGCAGTGTGTTACTAGACCCAAGATATTTATTATAATTATTTATCAAGTTATACGAACCGCAACTTCCCCTCCCTTCATGAGCCAGTCACAGACGTCATGCAGCGCGTCCAGGGCGCACTGCTGCCGTATCGCCATCGCCTCCTTGTTGTCAGTCCTGAAGAACTCATGGCTTGTGTACGCGGTCGTCGCGTGCCGTCTGTACTCGCCGAGGTTGAATACTGGAATGGAGGATATAGGTTCAGTTAGGGAAGATTCTGGAGCACTAGGGCTCCAGGCCATGTTAGAACAATCTCTATTTACTAAAGAGTGAAACCTTTCACATCCTTATAGATATGGCGGATTTTCCAATTCCAAGTTATTGAGGTTTCTGGAGTACAAGGGGCTCCATGTCAAGCTGGACGACTATCTATTTGATATATTGAGAAACCTTTAACATCTATATACACATGGCGAGTTTTCCAATTCCAAGTTATTGAGGTTTCTGGAGCATTACGGCCCATGACAAGCTAGAAGTCTCTCTATTTACCAAAAAGAGAAACTTTTAACATCCATATACACAGTTCTCCAATTCCAAGTTATGGAACTTCTAAAGCACTAGGGCTCCATGACAAGCTAGAAGATTATCTTTTTACTATTTTGAGAAACCTTTAACAGCCATATTCTAATTCCAAGTTATTGCAGTTTCTAGAGCACTAGTGGCTTCATGTCAAGTAAGAAGACTTTCTAATTACTATAGCGAAAAACCTTTAACGTGCATATACATATGGCGGATTTTCCAATTCCAAGCTATTGAGGTTTCTGGAGCACTAAGGGCTCCATGGGTGGTTCGGAAATAGGGGAGGACAATTCTGAGCCCTCGCAGGGTACGTGTCCCGACCATCTGTGACATGGCGTAAAAGGGAGGCACCGGAACAACACACCCGCGATCCTAGGGCTCTCCCGATCGGGCGCCAAAAGAAGTCCACAGCAGGTTAGGTTTAGTTGGTGCGAGTGCGACATATCCACCCGCACACACTTTTTGCTGGTGGCATGCGTAGATATTCCCCTGCCTTATCAAAAATAAAGGCGCCATGAGAAGCTAGATGACTCTATTTACAACTAAAATTTTAACATCCATATATACATGGCGACTTTTCCAATTCTATGGGAATAGTTAAATTATGCATGTATAGTCTAATATCGTCAATTTTAGGAGTCACGAGGTCAAGTATCTCTTAAAGGAGGTCAGCCTCCTGATTCAATAAGTTACTGCGATTGGTTATTATTTCGCCAATTAAACGCCACGTTTTCACAGAGACGTCTTTTTCATACATACATAGACTCACGCCTGTCCAGGGGCTCTACCGGCTAAGTCGCCGAACATAGTTTTCGAAAACGATGTTCGGCGACTTAGCCGTTAGAGCCCCAAAAGGAGAATGGACTTCGGTTCATCACGATCCTTGCAAACTTCGTCTTTAATTATAGGTAAGCTTAGTTTTTTGGCAAATTATTGATTGCTGTTTGTGACTGTGTGTGACCCACTCTAGTTAAGGTTGGAGACTCTGCACTCGAAGTTGTAGAGAACTATATTTACCTAGGACAGACCATCCAACTAGGTAGGTCCAACTTCGAGAAGGAGGTCAATCGTAGAATCCAACTCGGCTGGGCAGCGTTCGGGAAGCTACGTAATATCTTCTCGTCCCAAATTCCGCAGTGTCTCAAGTCGAAAGTCTTCGACCAGTGTGTGTTGCCAGTGATGACTTACGGAACAGAGACGTGGTCGCTAACTAGGGGCCTTATCAGGCGGCTCAAGGTCACCCAAAGAGCAATGGAAAGGGCTATGCTTGGAGTTTCCCTGCGAGATCGAATCAGAAATGATGAGATCCGCAGGCGAACCAAAGTCACCGACATAGCCCTAAGAATTGCCAAGCTGAAGTGGCAGTGGGCAGGGCACATAGCTCGTAGAGCCGACGGCCGCTGGGGCAGAAAGGTTCTCGAGTGGCGACCACGAACCGGAAGACGCAGCGTGGGCAGGCCCCCTACAAGATGGACCGATGATCTTGTGCGGGTCGCTGGAAAACGCTGGATGCGGATAGCGCAAGACCGGCAATTGTGGAGATCTTTGAGGGAGGCCTTTGTCCAGCAGTGGACGTCTTTCGGCTGATATGATGATGATGATTGATTGCTGATCGACTGTAGTCTTGTGCTAAGACAATATCGGGACGAAGAATTTGGGGTGCATTCCGAAGCACCGAAAAGTTATAAGTGGTGTAACTTCAGCGGTACCAAATACACTGACATTTTGTTTTCTACACGACTTTTTTACTTTCCTGCTTCACCGGACAATGGAGGCGACCATGGGCTCAAGCAGTCTATCAAAAACCGGCCAAGTGCGAGGCGCACTCGCACATGAAGGGTTCCGTAGCAGCAAGTATTTTAGTTGATTAAATGAAAGGTAAATTGCGGTTTACGGTTATAACGTATTAAAAAAAAACTAATTACTAGATCTCGTTCAAACAAATTTTCGTTGTTAGTTTACATGGTAATGTACATCATATATTTTTTTTAGTTTTATCATTCTCTTATTTTAGAAGTTACAGGGGGAGGACACTCGTTTTTCCACTTTGGAAGTGTCTCTCGCGCAAACTATTCAGTTTAGAAAACAATGATATTTGGAACCTCAATATCATTTTTGAAAACCTATCCATAGATACGCCACATGTATGGGTACGATGAAGAAAATATTTTTGAGTTTCAGTTCTATGTATGGGGAACCCCTAAAATTATTATTATTTTTCTATTTTTGTGTAAAAATCTTAATGCGGTTCACAGAATACATCTACTTACCAAGTTTTTTTTTTTTTTGAGGCCAAACGGCAACAATTCCGAATCAAACTCAAGAAGAATCATGTCAATCGGATTATGTTCGGCGACTTAGCCGGTTGCCCCCCAGAGTGGGCTTACCGCGTCTCGCCATGAACATCCAGTGGTAGCCCCCCTGAGGGGCTACCGGCCAATTCAGTTATCGTGATCAGCGTTTAAATAGATGAAGGTTAAAAATTACTAAATCATTCGCTGGCATGGATATGGCATTGTCAGGGCTTCCACTGCGTCTTCCGGTACTTGGTCGCCACTCAAGAACCGTTCTGCGCCAGCGGCCGTCGGTTCTACGAGCTATGTGCCCTACCCATTCCCATTTCAGCTTAGCAATTGTTCTTCAATGCTATAATGTAAACTTACAATACCTGATGTACTAAATATATTAAAGGTTTCTCAGTCAATGTTTTTCATAGATAAACATTGTTAACAGGTATTAACGCGACTAACCTTTATTGTTACTTTCCCGACGTGTTTATATATAATTATGATACGCGAAAGTTTAAAAGTGTATATTCTTTTATAGATTTTCAACTTTATCACATAAGCATAAGGTTCACTTTCAATTGGGGAAATTTGACAGATTGGGATAGCTTGATGTGCTGGCATCTCTACACAACTAATGAGCGAGTGTGCCGGCACAAGTATTTGGGGGTATATCTCCTACGTAAGAATCATCCGATCATGCTATATTTAATGATCTTCAATAACTATACCTAATGAACGCATACGGGCGATATCACAACATATTTGGCAACGGTAAGATCATGTGAATTATTCCTGTACACATCCGAATTATACAATAGCGAGTTTCCTCTTGCAAATTGACCGTTGATTTGACTTATATAGAGGCCTGGTCTAGCGGTAGCGTGTTCTACCGCAGATAACAAGATTCTGGGTTCAAATCTCGGGTCGGGCTAAAAAGTGATTTTGGGATTTTTCCGTAAAAAAGAAGTTCAGAATCAGCCTAAAGTCTGGGAGCTGGCGGTATTACACCCCGTTCCGCAGAGCACGTAAAACTGTTGGTCCTGTACCTGACCTCTCTGCGTTCGGGTCGCTAGTCGTCCCATCGGATTATGGGAGTGGTGGAATAGGAAGTGCACCTGTGTTTGCGCACACATTTCTGCACTATAATATTTCCTGCGCAATTGGCTAATTTCCATTAAGACTGGCTGTTGTGGAGGGCATTATTATTATTATTACAAAGGCCGACAGGTATTTGAATTGATCAACTTGCTGCAATAAGGAAAACCTTTGTGTCCGAGAGGTATTAGGTCAGGGCTGTTGAGCCCGGGAGATAACATATCGGGACAATGTCACACAGATCATCCTAGCCCCAAACTAAGCAAAGCTTGTACTATGGGTACCAGGCGACGATATACATACTTATATAGATAGATAAATAAAACTTATATACATAGAAAACATCCATCACTCAGAAACAAATATTACAACAACACCAACAACCTGGCAAACAACCGTACGGCCCACCTGATGGTAAGCGTCACCATAGCCTACGTACGCTTACAACACCAGGGGCATCATTAGCGCGTTGCCGACCCTTTAGAAACCTTAGATCTCCCTTTTGAAGGGCCCCATGCTGTGGTCTCTTGGTAACAGGGACTCCATTCCACAACCTCAATGTACGTGGGAGGAAGTTTCGCTGGAAGCGAACCGTACGAGATCGAAAAGGTTCGAGAATGTGAGGATGAATTCTCTGTCTGTGGCGAGAGGTGCGATGGTAGAAGGTGGCCGTGGGCATCAAATCAAATGATTCCTCTGAACACATCCCATTGTATAGACGCGTAGACGGTAGAACACACAGAGGGAGGCAAAGTCCCTCCTCAGGCTTCAGTAGGCTCAGGGTTCAATATATTGTCTATTTAGCTTAGGGTCTTGGATAATCTGTCCAAAGTCCAATTTAATTTTTACAATAGAACTAAAGGCTTGTTCTATAACTTGCTCTAAAACTACTTACTCGTTGTCAAATTAGTTTATTTTTTAATCTAAGCGTATTAAAAGGGGAACAGTCACAACTATTGTTTCTATCTTCATTGAATTATGTCGATTTTGTTAGAAAAATGAAATATTGCACACATTCAACGTACTTAGTAAAGTTATAGAATACAAACGAACACGAAAAGTGCACGTGATATACCATCAAAGGGCTCCGTCGGAACAGGCGGGATCGTAGGTGGGATCGCACTATCACTTGTAAGAGATTAAATAATACTATGTGTTCTGATAATACGATCGTTAAATACTTAACACGCTTATTCATATCATGTGTATTCATTTTAGTTCCTGGTTGGTTACCAGCAGTTTAATCGGCTCAAAAATAAGAAGATTACTTTTTTTTTTTTTTAAGACGCCAGATTTGTTTTATCATCATCATCATATGAGCCGGAAGACGTCCACTATTGGACAAAGCCTTTCGAAATATCCGCATCCCGCTACAACTTTAACGGTTCCTGGTAGTTTGTAGATTTGTTTAAAATCATTTATTCAGGAATAGGTCTTATTTATTATTTTAGAATGGTCATCAAAAATAGGCTTAGTGGATTCCAAACTTATTAAGAATCACTACTTAACGCTTCACCATGAAAATACACCGAGCACGGAGTTTTCAGCCATGCCGATTGCTCACAAAATATATTTATTATAGTCTTAAAATTCTAGTCGGTACCTAGTTAAAATACGGGTCCAGTGTTAAAATACTGGTATAGCCATAAATTAAAAAAAATGCTAGTAGCAATTGACGGCATAGAATAACGCCACCCCATCTCGTCCCGTGGGGGGCGTAGAAGTCGACCCGAGGGAATATCTACCAGATCACAGACAGCTGCGTGTCTATGTGTACTATAACCATCATACTGCAATTGCCGTCTGTCAAGCGTGGCGATTATGGCATATCCCTCCAAATGCTGGTCACAACTCTATCGAGGAAATTTCCTCTTTTGTTTTTCTTCTCCAGCTGTGGACGTCATTCGGCTTACAGGAATCACAATGAATCTTAAAATACTGTTCTAGTATTAAAATCCCCGAAAGCAAGTATTTGTATAGATAAGTGGCATGTAGGAATGGCTCAGAAGATTTTTAATCTATACATATAATAAAATCGTAGGAAAGTCAAAACTGTACATGGAATAGTTTTTAAAAAGGATACTTGCCGGCCGTAATCTACAATGGATATCGAAGCCAAAACTATAGTTTTTAGAATTTTTGTCTGTTTTTCTGTTTGTCTGTATCTATATCCGAGCTAACACAAAAAGTACTGCATGGATTTAATTCAAATTACGTGAATAATACTAAGAGGTCGGGTCAACATATAGGCTACATATTATTACGCTATCACCTACGGGGGAGGTTGTGAAAATTTATACAATTTAACGCGGGTAAAACCGTGGGGCACAGCTAGTAAAATCTATGAAAGAAAATGTTAATAGATAAATGGCATGTACGAATAATACAATAAAGGTATGCAGTCACCGTAGCCTAGTTGGTAGTGCTCCTGTCTACGAAGCTGGTGGTCCTGGGTTCGAATCCCGGTAAGTGCAAATATTTGTGTGATGAGCACGAATATTTGTTTCTGAGTCATGGATGTTTTCTATGTAAATAAGTATTTATCTATGTATATAAGTATGTATATCGTCGCCTGGTACCCATAGTACAAGCTTTGCTTAGTTTGGGGCTAGGATGATCTGTGTGACATTGTCCCTAGATATTATTATTATATACTCACCCCTTGTATTAATTCCTATCCAGTTAAGATACCGCGACAGTTTCTTGGAGATGTAGGTCTTGCCGCGGGCCGGCAGACCGACCATCGCGATCACGTGTGGTATGTTCACATAATTCGCTCGCTCCCCTGAGGACAAATAAGATAAAAACACATTTGAATTATAATCATCGTCAACAATGGGAAAACATAACATGAAATTATCCCTCCTTCGCCTTTTTTCATCAGACTACTAGGCGTCGGGAGGGTTTTTTACCGCTTTGTTGTTGACATCCCATTCTGCCGTACCTGTCCTGACCATTTACATGACGCAAAAGGGGGACACCGGAGCAGCATACCCGCGTTCCCGGGGCTTCTCCCAATAGGTGCCAAGAGAAGTCCACGGCAGATTAAGATAAGTCAGTGAATTGAGGCGAAAAATGTGAATTGCACTCTTGAGCCGATCCAACGCCCTTAATTTACGCGTACTTCAAGTAAATCACGATCGACCGTTCTTAATTTACGCGTACTTCAAGTAAATCACGATCGAACGCTCTTAATTTACGCGTACTTCAAGTAAATCACGATCGAACGCTCCTAATTGACGCGTACTTCAAGTAAATCACGATCTTAATTTACGCGAACTTCAAGTGAATCAAGATCTAACGCTCTTAATTTACGCGTACTTGAAGTAAATCACGATCTAACGCTCTTAATTTACGCGTACTTCAAGAAAATCACGATCTAACGCTCTTAATTTACGCGTACTTCAAGTAAATCACGATCGAAGGCTCTTAATTTACGCGTACTTCAAGTAAATCACGGTTTAACGCTCTTAATTTAGGCGTATTTCAAGTAAATCACGATCGAACGCTCTCAATTTACGCGTACTTCAAGTAAATCACGATCTAACGCTCTTAATTTACGCGTACTTCAAGTAAATCACGACCTAACGCTCTTAATTAACGCGTACTTCAAGTAAATCACGACTTAACGCTCTTAATTTACGCGTACTTCAAGTAAACTTCAAGTAAATAAAGGACATTTATTCCTAATTTTAATAATTAAACTTGCAATGCCTGCAAAAGGCCACTAAGAGCGAAATTTGTACCTAATATTATTATTAGATAAGGTCTGTACAACACTTAGTCGCAAATAAACTTTTGACTTTGACTAAATCAAACTAATGCCACACAACCAAACCTGAAAAGAACTTTACTGCATCCAAACGAAAGTAACAAATGATTTGAGTCCGACGAAGATAATCTTCTGTATGCGTACAGAAGATTTTGTACTATACAAAAATTATATTGTACTTATTTATTTATCGTATATATTTATCGTATATCGTAACCCTAGTGTCAGTGTTGTTCAAGCCGCCCAGTAGACCTATGACATGGCTTAATGGATGTTGCCTAACGGGTACATCCGGGACCGACAGCTTAGCGCGTCCTCCGAAGCACGGGGACGCTCAGAGATTAAACCACTTTGGCGGTCACCCATCAACGGATTGACCGCGAGTCTAGTCACTTAACCTCGCCGATCACTTACAGACTGATGAGAGCATCTGCCTATGAGCGCCTCAAACTCAATTATTATTATTAAATTAACGTTCGTGTTCGTCTACTGTATAAAATATGATCTAAGTTTATAAACAGTTTTACATAATTTTACAGACACAAGGTTATCATAGATACTAGTAGGGTTGCCAACTATACTGTTTTGAACAGTATTATACTGTTTTTCACTAAAGTATACAAAATTATACAATAAAATACCCTCACGTATTAGAAATGTACACTCACTCAATGCATTCAAAACTCAACTTAGCCAGTATCTAGTCGCAGATCAAAAACTGTTGGAGACCATTTATGACATTACATGTGCTCATGGAAGCCGATTTAACTATTGATTAAGTCATTTTTAACCTTTATTTATTTGAACGCCATTTAAGAAATCGATGTTCAGTGTCTTAGCCAGTAGAGCCCCAGTTATGACGTCAAATGTGGTCATGGAAGCCGATTTAACGATTGATTAAGGGTCAGCGCAGACAGAGAGGAGCGCAGCGGAGAGGATTTTATTAAGGCACTAGAAAATCAATTTAAAATTATTTAAATAAAGTGCATGTATGCTTGAACATTATAATGCGCGAGAGTGCGCGAGCATTTTGTCAGGTTCAAGCATATATGCACTTTATTCCTTTACCTCTAAAGTTGATTTTCTAGTGCCTTAATAAAATCCTCTCTGCTGCGCTCCTCTCTGTCTGAGCTGACCCTAAGTCATTTTTAACCTTTATTTATTTGAACGCAATTCACGAAAACGATGTTCGGCGACTTAGCCGGTAGTGCCCCTGAATATACTTTATCTACTATATAAAAATAAGTCGGGTTTTCCTTCCTGACGCTATAACTCCAGAACGCACGAACCGATTTCCACGGTTTTTCATTCGTTGGAAAGGTCTCGGGCTCCGTGAGGTTTATAGCAAAGAAAATTTATAAAATTTAACGCGGGTAACACCGCGGGGCACAGCTAGTTTCTAGTAAAAAAAATTGGCAACCCTAGATACCAGGTACATGATTGTGTTTAGTTTATACTTTAATATAGTGCTGATAGTAAGAATTACAAGATAAAAATAGTAACTGATTAGAATCAGAAGAGCGGGTATAAACATATTAATTATAGAACGACGAATATTTGGCCTTGACATTATAATAAGTTTCGTACGGGACTATCACTATATAATTAGCATAATTTTGTCGATAGTCGTCATAATATTACAGATAAGTTAGCGAAAATTGATTATGGCTCTGAAATAATAATAATATTATCCTGGGCCATCTGATTTCAAACTAAGCAGTGCTTGTACAGACGCCAGCACATCAAGCTGTCAAATTTTCCCAACTGAAAGTGAACCTTATACTTATGTGATAAAGCTGAAAATCTATAAAAGACATTTGACAGATTGGGGTAGCTGGATGTGCTGGCGTCTGTACTATGGAAACCAGAAAAGTGATATACTACATTTCTTTTGTAAATACATACTTATATAGACAATTACACCCAAACTCACGACAAACAAACATGTTAATGCACACAAATATCTGTCTAGGTGGGAACCGAACCCACGACCTCCGGCGTGAAAAGCAAGCATTTTCCAACCACGCTAACTGGCCCGTCCATAATAATAATAAAATAATGCAGAAATGCAACCTCACCCGGTTTCAATCAAAACAAAACTCATTTCACAAATTATAAACATTATTAATTATAAATTAATTTATTATATTATATATATTACCAAAAACATGTTCTGACTATTTACAAGCGCTTTTTTAAAGTCTACGTGAATAAAAACAAAAAGAAATAAAAAATTCAAAATTTAAAATTTCTATCTCTGTGGAATTGATTATTGCCGATTAAGAGGAAAGTAATTATACAAAAATTCAACTTTTGAACGAAAAATTCCCGGCGTAGTGCGAGTCGGACTCGCGCACCGAGGGCTCCGTACAAACCTTAAGTACAGCTTAAAGGTATTATAGACCTGAATTCAATACTCTACGTGTAGTAAGTTTAAAATAAGAATAAAATTATTTTTTTTGATCCTTGGGGGAGTCCTTTGTCCAGCAGTGGACGCCTTTCGGCTGATATGAAGATGATGATTTTTATTATGTGATAATACAAAGAAGAATATGGTTTTCGCAATGTTTTCTTTATCTGTGCTATAAGACATTGCTTCGTACAAAATTTCAAGATTCTGAGTTCATGGGAAGGACCCTGTAGGTTTGATTTCCTTGCGAGTGTCGAAACACGTGTACCTACGTTTTGGGTGAACAAAAAGCGTGACACCGGACACAGCGTCACGTCACGCTTCCCATAAGCTATATGTATAACTATTATATTGTAGATTAGAAAAATAGTTTTCAGTTCTTCATTCGCCAAAGACTGCCGCCTTGCATGTTTTATTTTTCTGTGGACTTGTAATAAGCCTACAACTTACTTCTTAATTATTTTAATGTGATTCACATGTCATTAAGGTCATCCATGCTTAGCTGTGTCTAAACTTACAGTTGTACAGACGCCAGCACATCCTGCTACCTATATGAATTTTCAACTTTCTCACATAAGTATAAGGTTCACTTTCAATTGGGGAAATTTGACAGATTGGGGTAGCTTGATGTGCTGGGCGTCTGTACAATTATTTTGACACTGTAAATCTAATTATGGAAATAAGCAAATGACAATTTCCTTTGGTGCTGCTTTATGCAATGCCACATGCATATAGCATAAAGATTCCTACTGACTTTTTGCCAGTGTTTCTCAGTAGCTGCCACGTCAAGCAGTGCATAATAGAAGAAAAAATATGTGACAATATAAAAACAATGAAATTTTATACTGAATAATATACATATGATGATGATGATGATACAGTACCCACGCTGAATCACACCCTATTTCAGTTCTGATAGGGCATACTAATTGAGTTTCACTAATTATTTATCTAAGAAGCAGATATATTAAATAAATAAATAAATATCTTGAGACTGTGTTAGTTGTCTCAAGATATTTATTTACAATACAATCTGATCGTAAATTAGTCAGAGCCTGTACTAAGGCAACCAGGCAACTGATACCCGCACTTATATACTTCTAAATACATACATATTATAGATAAATTACACCCAGATAGATCAGACAGATTGTGGAGATCTTAGGGGACGGTCTTTGTCCAGCTGTGGACATATTTCAACTGGTATGATAATGACACCCAGACAGAATAAATAATTGATCTAGTCACACAAAGATCTATCATGAATGGGAATCAAACCCTAAACCGCTGGTTTAGCAGTCATAGGACAGTCCAATTATTACTCCAATTACATTTATTTATTGTTTGTAGTGTTTAATAATAGTTAATGAGTTTATTACGAAATTGTATCAGTGCTATGTTATAATTGATGTTTGAAAAACTAAAGAAACTTCTTTCTTCTTTTTATCTCTTACTACAATAAATTAAAAATTTATACTGAAACAAAACAGTCTATATCCATATTAATCTGTTTCACTGTACATTTCTGATAATAATGAAACATAATTACTTTAAAACACACACTTTACAATCAAACCAAGTGTATAGGAACATAAAATCAATATGAGCTATCTAACTTACTTACTTATCATATGGGCAGTGGTTACACTGGTATCAGAGTTGTTCCAGCCGCCCATTAGGCCTCTGACATGGCTAAATTACTGTTGCCTAATGGCTACAACCAGGACCAACAGCTTAACGTGCCCTCCGAAGCATGGATACGGTCTTGTCTTGGTTGGGGTGTACTAGCATACAGCACTTCGACCCTTCAGGATCTTTTGTACTAGCCCCCATTGGTTATTTACTCTATCCCTAGAGCCATGAATGAAGTATGTACATAATTCAGTACGCTAGTTAGGGGTAGATCCTTGTCGTCTGGTTCTGGATATGCCAGCTCCAGAATGGCCATTCTGTGTCTTGCCAATGCATTGCATTTACATATTATATGCAGCATTGTTTAATTTTTTTAAGACATTTGACACCGTAATCGAAAAGGCCCAGGATGGCCATTCTGTGTCTTGCCAACGCATTGCATTTACATATTATATGCAGCATTGTTTTGTAGATGTTTGGAGACGGTCAGATATTATACCAAATTGGTGGTCACCCATTTGGGACTCTCCGCGAGCCTAGTTGATTAAACTCGCCAAACACTATCTGCTATCACAAGGTTGGTAAGTGCTTTCACAGAATAAACAATTTTAATACTCGATATGATAAATAACTTCACTTCATTATCTAGACATGGTTGTTGTTACTCCAATATCTTATTACAGTTGAACAATGACCTGTGTCTGTTTATAAAGATAAGGCTTTTCAATAATACTGTCCTCCTAGTAGAAAGTTGCCAGTCTTACTGGAGACTGGCCATCTAAGTAGGACATACCTACTGCTAATATTTAATGTTCAGCTCATATCCATCCTATAGTTTTCTAAACCATTAAACCATTCAGACAATATGTAGTAAAATATAGCTAAAACTATAAATTTCGATAATTAAACTTAAATATAATCTCTTTGACAATAACTTAATACAAGCTAGCTAAATATCATTATTATTATAAAATAAATTTTATAAACATTATCATACAATCTCTGTACTATATCTATGTAACTAGAAATAATTATGTATACTTAACTACATTACGCCGCGAAACAGACTGCATAGACAGACTTATTCAAAATATCTTTGATACTTGAATACTGTATTCTACTATGTTTAAGTACTACATTATGAGCTTGACAAGTACAAGTGTATGTTAATACCCAAGTGCTGAATAAATTTCATTATTTCTACTACTAGAATGTATAGAAGTTAAGTTTGTGTTAAGAAGTTACCTCTGGGATATAATTTACCTGGCATTTGGAGAAATAGGTTAAACACTCTAGTAGATTGACCCAAAGAGAACTGAGCAATTGGGGATACATTCCCACATCATAAAAAATTAAGAATGATAAAGGGAAGGGTCCAATGAAAGGTCCATTTATTTAATTGTCTCTCCCTGTTCAGTCTCATGCTCTCTTCCACAGTTGTATGAGGCTCCTACCAATGTCATCAGCAATGCAATTCAGGAAGAAAAATATCAATGTAAATTTATTATTTCTAATACTAACTACTGTATGTGTCCTTGGATCAGGTAGCAGAATTAAAATTTTGGATCAATTGTGTATTCCAAATAAATAAGTTCTAATAGACTTTCGGACAGGGAATGAAAAGATACAGTTTAACACAGTTTTACAGTGCCACCGATTTATTATAAACAATTTCTGACACCGTAATCGAATTAACTGATAAGAGCCTTAGTTAAATCAGTAAGATAACCTCAAATTGAATGAATTTGACAAGATATAGTAGATCTACTGCGGAAATAATCAACAATATACAATACGCGTGTCCTTGTATATGACGACAGTATGTAAACTAGAAGAACTAGTGCGAAATTCGCGAAACAGGAATTTGTTACTAACCGTCGCCAAAATACTGCTTGTTGAGGTACTTCCAGCCTTCGGCGCGGTTGTCATCCGTGTCCATCTTGAGCCAAGGGCTACCGTTAATATTATATTTATTAAGTATTTAATAAATAAAATAAGACAATAACTTGCACTCGATCTACTCCGCGGACCGCGATACGTGAACTGTCAGTGTCAAAGTGAGTGAAATCGATTGACAGACTAATGTCAGGCAGTCGGATAGCATAGACAAGTAGCGTTCCAAGCACGTGCGATTGGAACGTTAATATATCAAGCATGAATTTAACTTAATTATTCTGAGTAGATGAATAATTAGGCCATACCTTAATGCCTATCAGAAAAGCTACTACCTACCTACCGTCGCTACGGAAACCATATCTCAAACAAATTATAATTACTTAGGTACTCTTAAAAACCTAATAGCCATATCAAAATTCTATATATAATAATAATAACGGGCGTATATTTTATCCGTGAGGGATTTTTAACCTACTTTACATGGTAACAAAAAACCTGCTGTTTTAGCAGATCAGAAATTTAATGTTATGTGGCAACGGGTATGGACAATAGGTACCTTGAGAGTTGTGGGTCCACCATGAGAATGGTAATTTATTATGGCTGCCTAGCTCACACATACACTTTATACATGGGTTGATAACTACTTCGTGACAAGTTTACATGCAAGCCAGGTAAATCAGACATTATTTACCAACCTACTAGGCTGAATTGACTTTTACTAAACGCTTTTTTTCCTCCTGGCTTACGGTGAAGAGTTATTATACCTTCCCAGTTCCCACCACATTCAACGCTCTTCTGCATCTTAGCTATAATCACAAACAGGATTGTGATTTGTTTGGAGACGAATGAAAGTCATTATTGTGTATGTTCTTGAGATTACTGTATAATATACATTTAGAAAGAAAGAAGAAAGCTAGAAAATTATTTATAAGACTCGACATAAAGAAATATACAAGAAGTATGTATACGTATTCAGAAATGAAGGATTAACACGAATAAAAAGTAATAACATTAAAACTAATATAGTTTTGTTACATAACTATTTTGATTTAATGTGGTAACTCGTGTCAAAATGGCCTTATTTCCGCATTATGCTGCATTTATCGAGTTAAATGGAGCGCTGTGTCAACTAAGGCCAGTGTTAAGTGACTGGACTAAGTAGTATACGAAGAAGGAGTAAGACTAAGGATTGGACTTTTATTTTTGACAAGGCAGTAGAAACATACCGGCATGGCACCCGCAAAAGGTGTATTGTCGTGTACCGACTAAACCTAAAGTGCCGTGGACTTCTCAGGGCTCCTACGGAGAAAGCCCCGACAACTTGGAAATGCTGCTCTAATGTTCCCTTCTACGCTATGTCCCACGTGTTGTGGGACACGTTCACTGACAGGTCAATTGCATATCTTCGCGGATTACTCCTGCCAACCGGCACAGCGACTTCGCCGCAAACATATCGCCATCTTTCTGGAGCTGCCTGCACTTGGTGGCAGCAGAGGACACTTCTCTTACTGCGTCCACGAGGGTGAGTTATTGGCCTGCTGTACTAATTAAAGATAAGGAGTTATATTTAATATTAAATTATCTGGTTTTCATAATACAGACGCCAGCACATCAAGCTACCCCAATCTGTCAGCTTTCCCCAATTGAAAGTGAACCGTATGCTTAAGTGATAAAGTTGAAAATCTATAAAATAAATTTGACAGATTGGGGTAGCTGGATGTGCTGGCGTCTGTACAAGCTCTCCTTAGTTAGGGATAGTGATCGGCTAAGTCGCCGAACATCGCTGTAGTGATCGGCGTTCAAATAAATAAAGGTTAATAATGACTTAATCAATCGTTAAATCGGCTTCCATGAGCACATGTGACGTCATAAATGGTCCGGAATCGATTTTCAACGTCGAAGCCGATTTAGCGATTGATTAAAGTTATTTTTAACCTTTATTTATTTGAACGCCGATCACTATCCCGATGTTCGACGACTTAGCCGGTAGCCCCCCAGGGCCTCTACCGGCTAAGTCACCGAATATCGATTTCTTAAATGGCGTTCAGATAAATAAAGGTTAAAATGACTTAATCAATCGTTAAATCGGCTTCCATGAGCACATGTGACGTCATAAATGTCCGGAATCGATTTTCAACGTCGAAGCCGACTTGGCGATTGATTAAAGTTATTTTTAACCTTTATTTATTTGAACGGTGATCACTATCCCGATGTTGGGCGACTTAGCCGGTAGCCCCCCAGGTCTTGGGTTCGATTCCCACCCATGATAGATACTGGTGTGCACGAACATGTTTGTTTGTCCTGAGTCTAGGTGTAGTACAGACGCCAGCACCTCAAGCTATCCCAATCTGTTAAATTTACCCAATTGAAAGTGAACCTTATACCTATATGATAAAGTTGAAAATCTATAAAAGAAATTTGACAGATTGGGATAGCTGGATGTGCTGATGTCTGTACTTAGATAGATAAAAGTAAGTATTTACAAAATACAAGTTATATGTGTGTTGTGTGTAATATTTAATGTATCAGTTATCTGGTTTCCATAGTACAAGGTCTGCTTTATTTGGTACCTAATAGATGTGTGAATAATCCCAGGATATTATTATTTTTATAATCTATATATATACATATAAATCAATGCCACTTTTCGTTGTAATGTTATAACTCAACAACGCCTTTACCGATTTGGCTAATTTTGGTCTTGAATTATTCGTGGAAGTCCAGGGAAGGTTTGTACGGAGAGAAAATTTAAAAAAAGTGTCCAAAACATCTTTTATCAATTTAAAATATTTGTTTGTTTGAATAAATGAACTTAATAATCATTTTCGAAGTTATACTTCTTTTGGCGCGATGGAGAAAAATGATGAGAGTGATTTTTTACGATGCGCGCGCACACCGACACCAAAATTTAACAGCATGAAGTTAGTTCTAGATGAGAGTGAATTTTTACGATGCGCGCGCACACTGACACCTAAATTTAACAGCATGAAGTTAGTTCTAGGTGGTATGAAAATTGATAACTATGTTCAAGTTGTATATTCTAGTATTTTTATTTAAATACAATCTTTTTGATAAATTATAATATTTATCGTTAAACACTACTGCATTTAAATTTTTTTTTTCTATACGCCAAAGAAGTATAACTTCTAACGCGTGTACATAAGTACACACAGAATTTTTTTTTTATTACTATGCCTTATACGTAGCGATGCACGTACCGGGCCGCTAGTACTTAATAAATATAAATATATCAGGTCCATACGTAGCAACTCTACAATTGAGTACCCATACTTGTAATCTCTAGTAGTTGTTATATGTATGTAAGTATGTTTAGTTAGCGAGAGAAATGCGTCAGACATCACGCCGCGCATTGATGTAACGATTTGACGACAACACAGTGATAACCTTTTGTATAAATTGCATGATAACACACATACTGTAATTTTTCCACGTTGAGTTAACAACTAATCTTACTAATACTTACATTTATGTTGGTATACAAAGTGTATCATAAATAATAGACGAGATTCTAGACGAGAGTATCTATACATATAATAAAATCGTTGGACAGTCAAAACTGTAATGCCGCGATTGTGAATACAGTTTTATTATCTACTAGCTGTGCCCCGCGGTTTTACCCGTGTTAAATTTTATAAATTATCACAACCGCTCCCCCGTTGGTGATAGCGTGATAATATGTAGCCTATATGTTGACCCGACCTCTTAGTAATATAAATGCCAAATTTTAAGTAAATCCATGGAGTACTTTTTTAGTTTAGCCCGGACATACATACAGAGAAACAGGCACACAGACAAAAATTCTAAAACTATATTTTTGACTTCGATATCCAATCTAGATCACGCCCCAAGTATCCTTTTAAAAAAATATTCAATGTACAGTTTCGAATTTCCTACGATTTTATTATATTATTATCTATTACTAAAATAAAAATTGTTAATTTCACGAAATTCTAATAAAAATTCAAATACTTTATTTCAGACATAAGTCCATAGTGTTAGTAGAAACAAGATAATTTAATAAATAGTGTTAGTAATACCTCCATAAAAATTTAAAGATGTTAACCAATTCAGTCCAATTCATATTAATATAGGCACTATTTATAATGTCCTCCTAGCCAAATTTCGGCCACGGCGGCCAGTCTCAACAGAGATTAGCCATCTGCGCGGGACATATTATAGTGCTCAAGTGTGTGCGGAAACACAAGAGCACTTTCTATTCCATCACTCTCATGATCCGATGGGACGCCTAGTGACACGACCGGAAAGAGGTCAGGCACAGGACCGATCCCTTTACGTGCTCTCCGAGGCACGGGGGTATAATACGGCCAATTCCCAGACTTCGGGCTGATGCTGAGAAATTTTTCTTGTTCCAGAAAAGACCTAAAATCACCTTTGGCCCGACCCGGGATTTGAACCCAGGACCTCGTTATCAGCAGGTGTTCACGCCACCGCTAGACCAACGAGGCAGTCAAAGGCACTATTTACAAAGATTATGTCGAGTCAGAGTCTAAGTATCACTATTTGTGATCCAATCTTCCACGGAGTAAATATATCATTCGCCTCTGTGTATGGTAAATTTTACGTTACACCTTTTATATTAAGTGGTAGTGGTATTTTTCTATGACAATATAAAGTCCATATAATCGCATAAAATCTCTTTGTTTATGTATGTTTGAATAACCATGTTTGGCCATAAATAGTATGTGTATATCTATTTTAATACACATATAATATACACATTGATATTTATTATACAGGCCTGTTGGCGTGGTTGGCAAATGGTTGCCGCAGGTCGTGGGTTGGATTCCTACCCAGGACAGATATTTGTGTGCATGAACATGTCTGTCTGTCCCGAGTCTCGGTGTAATTATCTATATAAGAATATATTTACTAAAGAAAAGTAGTATATGTAATATATCAGTTATCTGGTTTCCATAGTACAACCTCTGCTTAGTTTGGGAGCGGATGACCGTGTGTGAATAAAGCCCCAGGATATTATTATTATTATCAGCCTAATGAATCAAAATATCATTAAATACTTATGTAAATATGTAGGTTCCTCAGCGGAGAGGATCGCGTTGGCTCCTTAACACGTGATCGCTTATCCCGTGCAAGTGATCACACCCTCATTTAGATTCCCATCTTTTTACGGCCGCTGAAGTCCCCCAGTGCTGTGGCCCGAATCCCATAAGGGTGCCCTCAGTTATAAGTCGCTTAAATTAAGCTACTGGCTGCGAGCCTTCTACGCTAGCCAACTGCTCGTTGTCTTCAATTCTTTAATTTTAATATTCAATTGTTAAATGTAACAATAATAGCTTAGTAACTTGCTATTTATTATTTATCTAAGGATATTAAAAATATATGTGACGAAACAGACCGCACGGACGGACTAATTCAAAATATTTTGTTGCTTTAATTACTGTTTTTAAACTGTGTTTATGTAATACATTGTGAGCTTGACAAGTACAAGTGTATGTAAATACCCAAGTGCTGAATAAATTTCATTATTTCAATATTAACCTTTATTTATTTGAACGCCATTTAAGAAATCGATGCTCGTTCGTTCTGCTCGTTGACTTCAATTCTTAAATTCTAATATAGTGGTACTTAGTAACTTGTTATTTAGTTAAGGATTAAAAATAATTACATGTGATAACGGACGGACTAATTAATATTTTGATACTTTATACTGTATTCGACTATGTTCATGTAATACATTGTGAGCTTGACAAGTACAAGTGTATGTCAATACCCAAGAGCTGAATAAAATTCATTATTTCATTTCATTATTGTAACCTTTTTCTTGTTCACTTACATGGAAAAATCATCACGGACAATGTATTGTTTACCAATATTCACGACGTCCGTTGACAATGAATGAAAGTAAGTTCAGTGGGCGGGACGTGCTAATTTTGTTGTCAAAGCGACGTCACCCAGTACCCTTGACATTGCACGGTTTGAGTTCGACGCGCAATAGCTTTGAGTATGTGGTTACAGACTTAGGCTGAGATCTATAGAGCGTACTTAGACTTTGCTCAAACTTTACTTACGTAAAACTCTGCTAAGTGTATGCTAAGCTTATACTTTGATTTGGTATTTATAGACTTTTTGAAGTTAAGATTATGCTTAGCATAAGCTAAGACAGACAAAGTCAAAACACCAATTGTAATTTCGTTACATTCATTAACTTCTGTCTAAGTAAAGTCTGAGCAAAGTCTAAGTACGCTCTATAGATCTCAGCCTGAGAGTACAGCTAATGACGAGCATTGCATGAGTATTGTACTCAATGAATTTGATGTGGTGAAAATATTCCAATTACTATTATTGTAAACGCCCGTAGTGACTCAGTTCCTACTAATAATAATAATCTGGGGACAATGTCACACAGATCATCCTAGCCCCAAACTAAGCAAAGCTTGTACTATGGGTACATGGCGATGATATACATACTTATATAGATAGATAAATACTTAAATATATAGAAAACATCCATGACTCAGAAACAAATATTCCGTGCTCATCACACAAATATTTGCACTTACCGGGATTCGAACCCAGGACCACCAGCTTCGTAGGCCGGAGCACTACCAACTAGGGTATGGTGACCTGCTTTCTGATATTCTTCTTCAAAGTTCTAGAAAAAATATATTGAAATTAAATTGAATTGAATTGAAATTGAATAAAAAGAAATTGAAACATTCACAACTATCACACTAAAATCTATACATATAATAAAATCGTAGGAAAGTCAAAACTGCACATTGAATATTTTTTTAAAGGATTCTTGGGGTGTGATCTACAATCGAAATCGTAACCAAAAATATAGTTTTTAGTATTTTTGTATGTGTGTCTGTTTGTCTGTATGGATGTCCGGGCTAAACTCAAAAAGTACTGCATGGATTGACTTAAAATTTTGCATGAATATTACTAAGAGGTCGGGTCAACATATAGGCTACATATTATCACGCTATCACCTACGGGGGAGGAGCTGCGATTATTTTTTGTTTTTTTTTTTAATTGGCGAAGTTTTTGAGTGTGTATTTTTGTACCTCTTTCACGCAACAACTACCGAGTGGATTTTGATGAAACTTTGTAGTAATATAGCTTATATATCCGAATAACACATAGTCTATAATTTATAAAGTTTAACGTGGCTAAAACCGCGGGGCACAACTAGTTACCTAGTTGTTTATAATTTTAACTACGTGAATATAACTATTATTTATAAAATAACTAGCTGTGTCCTGCGGTTTTACCTGCGTTAAACTTTATAAGGTTTACTAGGTGTTAATCACGCGTTTCAGCTAATTCCATACCAAAGTTTTATTTTTTTATTAAAATCGCTTCAGCCGTTTAGACGTGAAGAAGTAACAAACATACACACTCACAAACTGTGGCCTTTATAATGTTAGTGTGATTGTTTTAAACATACTGTGTTCATTTCGTGACTCGGTCAGTAGTGAACCTAATCTAAAGGTTGCGGGTTTGAGCCACATCAAGACTAATATTGTTTTCTTGGTCTGTGTAATGTATTTAAATATCTCCACAAAAAAGAAAAGAAGTATTTGAAGTAAAATCCTAAAGAATTCAAAAAAACTCTATCTGTCACAGTGAGTATTTCTTTCATTAAAACTTTAATTAAAAACTGCTTTACTTGCGATGTTAATCACTCTCAAAATTAGTTTCTTGTTGTTTACGTAAAGTCTTACAAAGATTGTTTATAATCAAAGGTAGTAAATTAACATTTTTCTTTATCTCTGTTCCTCTTAATTCCACTAGCACTATGTTTGAGTGGGTCGCTAGTAGGTTTAAGAACTTGTTTTGTACACATATGTTTTGACATCTGTCACGTACCTACTGATGCTAAAAGTACCTACTTTAAATGTTGCTAACTCTTATAATAATTTGCTTTGTTGTTGACATCCCATTCTGCCGTACGAAGCTCTTTGCTTCCTCCTTTATCATACGCACGGCTAAGCGGTGGAACACCCTCCCGAACGACGTGTTTCCATACTCATACAACATGGGTTTATTCAAGGGGTAGAGTGAACAGGCATCTTATGGGTACGCGCGGTCCACTTTCGACCACATCTTCACTTACCATCAGGTGAGATCGTGGTCAAGCGCAAACCCATTCAGCAAAAAAAAATGTTCTCATTGTCGAATTCAATTCAAAATAAAATAAAATAAAATAAAATAAAAAAGGTTTTTATTCACGTAGACTTTAAAAAAGCGCTTGTAAATAGTCAGAACATGTTTGTAGTAATATAGTTGTATACATTAGATATTATTTCTATTAACATAGGTATTTAGGTACATCTTGTATGAAAACATTTATAAAATTTATTTTATTACAGAAATGATATTTAGCTAGCTCGTATCAAGTTATTGTCAAGAGATTATGTTTAATTATCTAGTTTAAGTCTAATATTTTTACTACATAATGTCAATGGTTCTGTCTATATTAAAGGTATTATTATTATGACGGACCTTGTGTTAATAACGACGGTCGCGCTTTAATGCTACCACCGGATCCAATGCGCCCCAACTGAGAAGACCCAGCGAAACAAACTCAGTGGGTTCATCTACTACCGGTTTCAACACGACCCAGTTGAGACGGTCCGGCGAAACATACTCAAGCGGGCATGAACACGGGATTTGGTCCAATTAGAGTAATTATTTAGTAGGCAAACACAATATCATAAATATAGCCTAATAAGGAGGAGATGCCTCACTGGAGGACACACTCTTAACTGCCACAGCGTACAACACACCTGGTTATAGCGAATGCTGATTGCAGATACAATAAGGAAAACGAAAAAAAAAAAGTCGGCCATGGCATCCAATCTCAATGGAGACAACACAAACACTTGAGCTCTATGATATGTGCCGAGCACGTGGCAATGTGTGAATAATGTCCCAGGATATTATTATCCTATTATGAGAGTTGACGACAGAACGCCTACGCCGGATTGGTACAATCTTTATTTGCAAATATAAGTACATATATAAAGATGTTACAATCTGACGCCGGATTGGTACAATCTTTATTTGCAAATATAAGTACATATATAAAGATGTTACAATCTGTTTATGTTATATATTTATGCTATATTTTACCGGTTAGGCATGCAAATATTACGTTACAAATTCATTATACGAGAAAATACTTGAAATTAAATTACTTTATCACTATTAACGTTAACCAAATAATAACAAAAGTAAAAACAGAACAAGTAAAAGCTTATAAAAAAATACTCTCATATATTAATCAGGGGCTTTACCGGCTGAGTCACCGAACATCGATTTCTTAAATGGCGTTCAAATAAATAAAGGTTAAAAATGAGTTAATCAATCGTTAAATCGGTTTCAACGTTTACAATCGATTCCGTCAGGACCATTTATGACGTCACATGTGCTCATGGAAGCCGATTTAACGATTGATTAAGTCATTTTTAGGGTTCCGTAGCCAAATGGCAAAAAACGGAACCTTTATAGATTCGTCATGTCCGTCTGTCTGTCCGTCCGTATGTCACAGCCACTTTTTTCCGAGCTGTACTACTGAAACTTGGTAAGTAGATGTATTCTGTGAACCGCATTAAGATTTTTACACAAAAATGGAAAATGAACAATTATTTTGGGGGGTCGCCATACATAAAACTGAAACCCAAAATTTTTTTTTTCATCGTTCCCATTTTTTTTGGTTGTCTATGGATAGGTCTTCAAAAATGATATTGAGGTTCCTAATATCATTTTTTTCTAAACTGAATAGTTTGCGCGAGAGACACTTCCAAAGCGGTAAAATGCGTGTCCCCCCTCTAACTTCTAAACTAAGAGAATGATAAAACTAAAAAAAATATATGATGTATATTACCATGTAAACTAACAACGAAAATTGGTTTGAACGAGATCTAGCAAGTAGTTTCTTTTTAATACGTCATAAACCGCAATTTGCATTCATTTAATCAACTGAAATACTTGCTGCTATGGAACCCTTCATGTGCGAGTCCGACTCGCACTTGGCCGGTTTTTAACCTTTATTTATTTGAACGCCATTCATGAAAACGATGTTCGTTGACTTAGCCGGTAGAGCCCCTGTGATATTAATAATAATCAGTGATAAGTACTTGGAGGGCGAGGCATGCCGGGGTCACTCCCTATAATCATCACACCTTCCTTAGCGCTCCTTCATACTACTCTGGGACTACAATATAATCTTTAAATTTAAGATTTCAGTAGGCCTCATAATTGTACGTAATGTACACATACATACATACATAGACTCACGCCTGTTTCCCAGAGGGGTAGGCAGAGACAACGGATTTCCATTTGTCACGATCTTTGCACACGTCTTTTGCCTCGATTACTGTCATTGTACGTAATGTTATGTAATTAATTTGAAATAAACAGTTTAAAATATAATGTAAGTTTTTCCATTAATGAGTTAAATTATCATGTTTTTATGCAACAGTTAAAACAATGAACGTCGAACGAGTAACATATCCTAAAGAAGACAAAAACTACTTATTAGTAATGGCCTTAATGTTTTGAAACTGTCAACGGGTCATTCACATCTGAGTTTTTGAAGACAGGCAAGACAATAACTATTGCTTATTATGGGCTTCGAGCAAGATTATGGGACATTGTTTGATGGATGTCATGGAGTGTTTTTTTAAACAAATAGCTTTATAACTCGTCTGCCAAAATATTTTACCTGATTTAGTCTTTTGCAAAGGTTTTCAACGAACGAGAGGATGAGTGATACGCATGCCTTTAAAATAAAATAAAATAAAAAAGGTTTTTATTCACGTAGACTTTAAAAAAGCGCTTGTAAATAGTCAGAACATGTTCGTAGTAGTATATAATTAATTTATAATTATTTCTAGGTACATATAGATATTTAGGTACACGGATTGTAGGAAATAATTTACAATAAGATTTATTTTATAACAGTAACGATATTTAACTAACTTAAATTAAGTTATTGTCAAGGATCATGTGTAGGTTTAATTATCTAAATATTAGCCATATTTTTACTACATATTGTCTGAATGGTTCTGTCTATATTAAGGTATGAATTAAATGTTATTATTATGGCGTTACCTTGTGTTTATAACGACGGTCGCGCTTTAATGCCGGATCCAATGCGCCCTAACTGCGAAGACCCAGCGAAACAAACTCAGCAAGTGTCTCTACTACCGGTTTCAACACGGCCCAGTTGAGACGCTCCGGCGAAACATGCTCAATGGGGCATATACACGAGATTTGGTCCACTTACTGAAATTATTTAGCAGGCAAACACAATATATGCTCGATCGGTTGACTGATTAATTATTTATTTTAGGTTTAATACATTAAAAAGAGGAAATAAAAACGTCATAATAAAAGTAACAGTAATTATTTTGACACAACCAACAGTTCTGAAATTCGTAGAATATTTGAATAATAGGTAGTTTTATTATAAATAGTTCATGTAACATACAAGATTACTCATGTCTATATGGCTATAAGATCCCCAGCGGACTATGTGCAGGTAGATGCCGACCGCCAAATGTCTTTATCGTCAATGTAATCCTTAGTAGTGTAGTAACCCTTAGCCATAAGTTCACGTTTAAAGTGTGACTTAAACTTATTGTCAGGTAGTTTAGTTATATGAATAGGGAGCTTGTTATAAAACCTAATACAATTTCCCATGAATGACTTATTAGTTTTGTTAACTCGAAAGGCTGGTATAACTAGTTTGTCCTTATACATCATCATATCATCTGATATAGTCCACTGCTGGACATAGGTCTCCCCCGAAGATTTCTATAACGTTACCATTTGGGGCGATTTGCCTTAATTACCGCGGTTGGCATGCGGGTTGGTGACCGCAGTTAGGTGGTAGCTAGTACACAGGTGCCGCAGCTGCCCGACTACCTGGTGTATCCCTTAGTCTACTTTTAGCGCATCCACGGGAAGGCATACCATCCCATAGGATGGTCCAATTATTCTTTCTAGGCCGGAAAATACACAGCTTAACTCTTGCGAAGTTAAATGCAAAGGTTCTCATCAAAGGAGAGGCGCAGAACCTAATGGTACTTTATTGGTTATATGTATGTAGTATGCAATATATATATATATATATATATATATATATATATATATATATATATTGCGTGGGCCCCTACAAGATGGACCGATGATCTTATGCGGGTCGCTGGAAACTGCTGGATGCGAATAGCGCAAGACCGGCAATTGTGGAGATCTTAGGGGGAGGCCTTTGTCCAGCAGTGGACGTCTTTCAGCTGAAATGATGATGATATATATCAACAAATTTCAATTACATATTAATATGTATATTATATGAATGTGTAATGCCTACGAGCTATAATAATGTTTCACACTTTGCTCTCTTCATTTACTAGACTAGTCTATTTATATTTACTATTTCTGTCTTAAGTTGCTACACCCTTATCACTCGTTTAATTATTCTTCTTGCTGGGTATCTACCGACTAAGTCGCCGAACATCGGTTTCTTAAATGGCGTTCAAATAAATAAAGGTTAAAAATGACTTAATCAATCGTTAATTCGGCTTCAACGTTGACAATCGATTCCGGAACTTTTATGACGTCACATGTGCTCATGGAAGCCGATTTAACGATTGATTAAGTCATTTTTAACCTTTATTTATTTGAACGCCATTTAAGAAAACGATGTTCGGTGACTTAGCCGGTAGAGCCCCTGATCTTGTCCATCCTAAGGTTGTCGGGAAGATATCGCAGTTAGCGATAAGACTGGCCCACTGTACTATATTTAATACAATTGTATACTTTGTATGTAACTCTGGGTGTACATTAAAGAGTATTTGTATTGTATTGTATGTATAGCTTGATATGTAGCCGTGTGTACCTACTAAGTACTTGTGTGTAGAGATGTAAAATGACTGAATATTACTAGTCACAATTGTCATAAACCTTAAATGACCGGTCATTTACTGTCAAATTCAGTCAATTTGACTCAAATATTATTGTCTATTCTCGACGACCTACCAATTATTTATTTAGGTACCCAATTTATATGCAAGTTTAAATGAAGTAACGTTTTATTTTCTATTGAATCATGAGAGGATAATACGACATCAAAAGTAGATGCGCGAGGCGATGCGACGTTGCCATTTTGTCTTAAATGCACGCATGATTAGAAATGTAAAATGATTAACACTATATATAATAATACTATAGGTCATAAAAAACACTTTTTTGTTTCAATTTAGAAGTTGTAGACTTTCATCAACGACAAAAACTTAAAAGGTACTAAGATATTACTGAAATCAAATTGACTGAAAATGACCATTTTTGACAGTTAATGACCATAAATGACAGTCAGTCTAATTCAGTCACCTTAGTCATTTTCAACACTACTTGTGTCTTCGTGTTGAATAATTCTATTCTATTCTAAAGGAATACATTCGACTGAATGTTCGATTATTTAACATTCGTTTTGGCATAGTTGACTCGATACATGAGGGGATTGGCGGATCAGAAGTTTGCAGGTTTCTGTTTGTTACATTACTTAATTAATTTACGTATTAGACAGTCTGACCTACATTTGTTAATTAATGCTGACTTCTGGGACTTAACTTTCCCGACAGCATGGCAATGTAGCCGTAAGTCTGTACTACGTTTGGGCAGTTAAATGGCAGTGCATTGTCTTTTAAACGGCTTCAAAACGGAGGCAAGTTTGTCGCTTAGATGCCTATTTTCTTAGTGTATAAGCATCGAGGATTCCGTCACTTTCGTTAACCGTTTTTAATTATAATGACAAGACTACCCGCACTAGGTTCTAATCCCTGTGTCGCGAGGTAGGTACTTTACAATCATGGTATAATAGACGGACACAAATTAATCCAGATTCAGAACAACTACTTAGGGGTCACACAAATAGTTGTACGGCGCGGGACTCGAACCCGCGACACGAAGCGGCAAGGCGACCGTCTTAGCCGCTGCGCCACAGGTGCAGTCATCTTGGTGCGAATCATCCGCTTCCTTTCCGGAAACATGGCCGACTGTTATGTTTATAGATCATATTTCACATTGATATCACCTATTAAACTATCAATATTTTCGTTCCATAGTATTAACTGCAATGCCAGACATAATTATCAGTTGTCTACAGACAATGATAAAATCATAATATTGTGTTTATTATTATAATCACTTGTCAATATCAAAGAACCACCATACGAAAGACGCTGGATAACCTCCCACGTATGCGCCTCCAATCTCGCAGACCTATCTGGTCCGACCCCTACCTACAAAGTAACAAAACCTTCGATGTCGATACCGAGTGGAAAAAATACTGGCATGACCAGGGGTGCATCTCTAACATAGACCCCACCAAAACCCCCACTGGTTTTAAAGAAAGCCGAAAGATATGGGTCACTCTCAATCGAATACGAACGGGGGTGGGTCGATGCAACCACAACCTTCAAAAGTGGGGTTTCATACCATCAGCAGCCTGTGACTGTGGAGCACCAGACCAGACCATTGCGCACATTGTCGAAGAGTGCCCCATAAGACATTTCTCAGGGGGACTTGAGGGCCTGCTTGCGCTTACAACCGAGGCAAGGGACTGGCTACTGAATCTAGATATAAAATTGTAATTATAGATATAAAATTGTAACTTATATTAACTGGAAAATAGCTATACGAAAAGAAGAAGAAGAATATCAAAGACAAACCAATTGAAGTGATCGACAGACTAATTTGATGGCTTGTGGCCGATATGTTGGGAGTGGCTGACAATGTGTGCCTACATCATTTATAAGTGTTATAAAGTAACTATATACGATTTAATATTGATATTACTCATGTCTTTCTTAATATTTATTTCAAACTGTGGCGAAACAGTGCTTGCCTACCCATCCCATTCGTCCCTCCCGCCGAAAATATTCTACCTGGACACAAGTTGCCTTGGCCAATCTGAAAGTCTCTGAACAGACTCCAGCCCCAGGTTGGTGGAAGTAAGGAAAACCTGCTGAGATTGGGATTTTAAACGTTTCCAACCTTGAGTGCAAGTGTGGTTCTGTCCCTGAAACTAGGGCACACTGGTTTACGAGTCCTGCGTGCTCTAATGCTTGCACCTTACAAGAACTAATGGACGCTACTGACAACGCTCAACTCGTAGCTGAATTCTGGGCTGAATGAATTTAGATTGCCATCGACACCAGAAGAAGGACAACAAACACACTGCCATCTGATCCCTAACTAGGGCCTGCCAGAGCTTGTATGTACTATGGAAACCAGATAACTGATAATTGAAGGTTAAACAAACTTACCTTAAGTGAAGTTTGACCATAATTATATGAGTCGCTGCATCCGAAGAGATTTTCATATAACACAGTAGTACACTCTTCAATGTGCTGGACATCGAACACTTTTTTAGAGCTTGCAACATTAAAAAAGACAAAATGGCGCCTCTGCGCGCCACGTGGCCGGCTGGAAAAACTTCATTCTTTTCAGAGTCCTCAGTATCTACTTAAGATTTCACTAAAGGCAAAGTATTAAAAACAAATAACGGGAAGAAAGTATTCACAAGAATACTTTAAGGGCGGGAGGGATCGAAAATCTCTTCGGATGCAGCGACTCATATAATTATGGTCAAACTTCACTTAAGGTAAGTTTGTTTAACCTTCAATTATATTTCGTCGCTGCATCCTCGAGATTTTCATATAACACAGTAGATGTTCAGAGCTTTAGGGAAATCGTTAGAAAGAGTATTGAACCAATACCCAAAAACGAATTGTTACATGTAATAATTCGCTTCATCTAATTAACTTAATCATTTTTAACTTTACTTAACAGTAATAAACTGGCACTTTTAAATACAGGATCATTATTAGAGCTGTCATAAAATTTACTAAATACGTGGGAATTTCATGACCATCCTGCTGCCTTCCTAATCACTTCAATGGAAACGCATCCACGGACGTCTCTGCGTCGTGAGCGCTATGCGCAGAATATATTCTTGCGTCCATATCCGCTCTCTTGCAATACTTGCTGGATACAGCATCTGATTGTAGACGCGGTTGCGTTGTGGTGTAATTTTTTAGTGGTCAGAATTAACCTTTCGGCATTAGACGTGTCTCTAAACGGTCCTATTAGTTCTATGTATGCTTTCAGGGTTTTCCCTGGGCATATCTCCTTCTAATTGTGATAAAAGAATTAGATGCGATTGAGGTCTCGCTTTCAAGAATTTTAAATATTTGAAACAACGTCTCTTATCTTGGGTTTAAAAATTTCAACTTAAATTTTTGGATACACTTAAGGCATCCCAAAGGGCCTGCGGCCAAAGCTCATATGCTGAGAGTTCATCTTTATTAGATTATGTGGTCGAGGTTGCAATATCAGCGGTAGGATCGTTCGTAGCGACAACATTATCAAGAGTATGAGTAATCGGGTCAATATTATTCGGCGACAATGGAGCGTATAACCTAATTAGCTAAAAATGGATGCTCACATGCATTATTCGGCGTTCGTATATTCGGTCGTAATCAAATCACGACTCTTTAATTTTATGCGTATTAGCCTTGACCAACGATACAACGGAACGTATTCCAACATTTTATGAAAATGTATGCTCAGATACATTATCTGCATCAGAAAAATACATATTATTATGGGAGTAAGTGACCGTAATCGCACCATGGTTCAATTATTTATATTGGTATTGTGTTCGTATATTCGTTCATAATCGAATCAACACGATGCGTATTCCAAAATTTAATGAAAATGTATGCTCAGATACATTATCTGCATAAGAAAAATATATATGTAAGTGACCGAATTCACTTCACGGTTCAGAAATAATATTGATATGGTGATCGTATATTCGGCTGTAATCGCCTCGCAACTATTTAATAATATCCGGATTAGCTTTGACCAACGATGCGGTGGAGCGTATTCCCTGATTTAATAAATATAAATGTTCAGATACATTATCTTTATAAGAAAAAATACATATTATTATGCGAGTAAGTGACCGTAATCGCATCACGGTTCAGAAATAATATTGGTATTGTATTCGTATATTCGGTAATCTAATCATGACGCTTTAATTTTATGGGTATTAACCTTGACCAACGGTATCGATTCGACGGAGCTTATTCGCTGATTTGATGAAAATGAATGCTCCAATTCATTATCTGCATCAAATACAATATAAATGTGAGTAAATTACCGTAATCGCATCACGGTTCAATAATTATAAATCAAAATTCATTTATTCTGTAAAAAAATACATTTATGTGGAATCGAATATTGGTATGGTATTCGTATATTTGGTCGTAATCGCATCACGACTCTTTAAAATATACATTTTAGACGCCAGTTTACGCTATTTATCTGCCTCAGATAAAATACATATGTGAATAAATGACCGTAATCGCATCACGGTTCAATAATTATATTGGTATGGTATTCGTATATTCGGTCGTAATCGCATCACGACTCTTTAAAATATACATTTTAGACGCCAGTTTACGCTATTTATCTGCATCAGATAAAATACATATGTGAGTAAATGACCGTAATCGCATCACGGTTCAATAATTATATTGGTATGGTATTCGTATATTCGGTCGTAATCGCATCACGACTCTTTAAAATATACATTTTTAGACGACAGTTTAGGCTACTAATCTGCATCAGATATAATACATATGTGAGTAAATGACCGTAATCGCATTACGGTTCAACAATTATATTGGTATGGTATTAGTATTCGGTCGTAATCACTTCACGACTCTTTAAAATATACATTATAATAAAGTCAAAGTCAACGATTTATTTGCAAATAAATATGGTTTTAGAAGTGAATGTAAGAACATTGGTAGCACAGCAGGTACTATCTATATATATTTTTTTTTTTTTGAACTGCAGGAATTCCTTTACTGTACAGAAAGAAATCTCAGTTAGCCATTTGTGTAAAGTCTTTTTGAATCGGACCATTGGAAGTACCTTAATTTGATCAGGAATCTTATACAGTTTATCTGTATTCGTTGTGCAGTCGACAACGCGATTAGACATGTCATTTTTTTTTTCTTTTAATTAATATTATTATTTAATTGTCAATGGTATTCTTTCGTTTGGGCACCATCTACTCACAAAACAAGTTCCACAGTATTGAGTTTTGTAAATACCTTTAAGCCATATCCTGATATTAGCATCTGAACGAAATCTGGTTTACTCAATATGGGAGAAAGTGCTGAACGGCATGTGTTTTCAGATGAGAAATTAGCTCCTAACCTGCACTGTTATGTAATGAAGTTTAATGCTACAGGATTGATTTTAGTTTTTTTTTCTTTTTTTTTTTTTAAGAAATCATCAATATTATTATTATGACCAAATTTCCATAATTTTTACACGCTGTATCGTTATTGTTTTAATGTGTTGTGAGACAGAGATGAAATCATTAATTCAATTGTCTCTATTTTGAGTGCTTGTTACGAAAACGCCTCTTTATTGACTTTGCCAGATTATTATGTTGGATTCACGTCTCACTAGGCCAGTGAGGAACGACAATAAAATCTATTGCCAGGTTATTATCTTGCATAAGCATTTCAAAATAGGTGAAAAACGGAGGAAACAAGCAAGAGAAAAAGTATTTCTAATTAGGGGTAAACGTTTACGTCGAAAGCGTTACGATCCTTCTTCCAATAACTATATCAAGGTCATTTTTCATTTAAAAAGTAGGCCTGAACTTGTTGTCTATATCTGGGGAGCCCGATCTCTCTGCTAAACATAGCATACTAAATAGAAGTAAATATATGTATGCATCTAACAATACGAGTACCCGTGTCAAAATACACGATAATTTTAAATTTAATTTTAATATTGGCCTCTAATGGTTAATTTTAATATTCCTGACTGCTAACTATAATACTGGTGTGGGTTCGATCCCCACTCGGGACAAATATTTGTTCGATTAGCGCGATTATTAGTTCCGTACCTGGGTTCAATTTATCTATAATTTGTGTGTATTTAATAATAAACATGTATATTTATCAGTTGTCTGTTGGCCACACTATTGCAATAGTACTGGCTATGCCCCGTCTGGGATGAGATGGCAAGACATTTATTTATTGTTATTATGTATATAATATACTGTATTATTAACTTATAATATTCAAATTAATAGATCGAATATTTACAGCTACTTAGTTACGTAGTAAATTACTAATACCATTTCAAATTAATGGACAAACAATTAACAACATTTTCTGTTATACTTGATATCAAACAAAACTAATACACGTTCACCATATACAAATTCTATTTTCCACAAGTTTTTTACGGCAATCACAGTCAACTTAACTGGAAAAACCATGTCTGCAAAACTAGCAAATCAATCACATGTTCGCTAAACTGGTAACCCATGTTACTAACACATGTGCTAAAAGTCGACGGGATCAACATCGGGACTTGTACTTGAGTTGTACGTGTACTTGGTTAATCAAATATAATAATAGCATACGTTTCTGTTACCTACTAATCTAAATAGAAACTACATTGCAGATTATTTAGAATTAAGCTATTTGAATGGTTGAATGAAAATAACATCGATAGCATTAATGAATTCCTGGAACTGAAAATTTTCTATTTCAGGATTCAGTCCTGTATTCTCCTTGCTGAGTGCATCCACTATAATTTGCCCCCATTGTTCAGAGAATACGTGGCAGATATCGAGGTTAGTTGTGTAAGTAAAGTAATCAGGTTGTAAATAATAAATCATCACAACTCCATATGATTTTAACCCCAACATTTCCCCAGGGCATTGTAATTATTAGGGTTTTACAACAGGTACATACCTGTTGTAAAAACAGGGCTTGTACTATCTGATACAAAGGGTAGGTCTTATTCCATAGAATGGCTAGCTGTAAAATAGGTTAGAATAACCTAATAATGCCAGAAAACCTTCAGCTAGTAAAACTAAAATCTAATTATACATAGACTCACGCCTGTTTGCCAGGGGGGTGTGTAATGTAATCATAATTGTATATATGTAATAATCATAATTAAATAAAATGATAGTATCGTTGTAATAGTCGGAATAGAAAAAGAATTCGAAAAATATTCATATTTGCTGGAGAGTAAGTATGTACTTACATTTTTTGCTGACACTCGGCATTTCCGTAGATTCAATCGGCACCAAATTATTCTTCATATTCCTTCTTCGTGCACTTAAACTAGCCCATTTTTATAGGCCAATACAGTAATTCACATTAAATGTCACTATAATATAATTATAACACTTGTTTACTGAAAATAAAATAAAAAGAATTGGTGTTTCGAGGTCCGAACACTAAGAGCGAATGAAGTTTTTCCAGCCGGCCACGTGGCGCGCAGAGGCGCCATTTTGTCTTTTTTAATGTTGCAAGCTCTAAAAAAGTGTTCGATGTCCAGCACATTGAAGAGTGTACTACTGTGTTATATGAAAATCTCGAGGATGCAGCGACGAAATACAATGAAATAGTGATGAAATTTATTCAGCTCTTGGGTATTAACATACTTTATACTTGTCACTTGTATACTTTGTACTTGTCAAGCTCACAATGCAGTACATAAACATAGTCGAATACAGTATAAAAGTAACAAATAAAAATTAATTAGTCCGTCCGTGCGGTCTGTTTATTACATATATTTTTTAGTCCTTAAATAAATAAGCTATTATTTTAAAATTATACTATATTAAAATTAAAGAGTTGAAGACAACGAGCAGTTGCCTACCGCAGAAGGCTCTCAACCATGAGGGCACCCTTATGGGATTTGGACTACAGCGCAGGGGAGTTTCAGCGGCCGTAAAAAGACGGAATTCTAAATGAGGGTGTGATCACTTGCACGGGATAACCGATGACGTGTTAAGGGGCCAATGTGATCTATACTTATTATATACATAATTACATCCGGACTCAGGACAAACAGATATGTTCATGCACATAAATATCTGTCCTGGGTGGGAGTCGAATCGGAATAAAAGGCCAACTCACCAACCAAGCCAACTGGCCCGTCAGTATACTGTAAAAAATAGTATACAGTATACTATTTTTTGAAAAGCGGATGTTGTGCCCGCACTACGCAATCTAATCCCTGTGTCGCGGGGTACTTTACAAACATACAATAGACGGACACAAATTACATCCAGACTCAGAACAACTATTTATGGATCACACAAATAGTTGTCGGGCGCGGGAATGGAACCCGGGACACGAAGCGGCGAGGCGACTGTCTTAGCCGCTGCGCTCCGCATAAAATATGTTAGTTTGGAACATAGCAAGCAGATTCGACATGTATTAGTTGTCCCAAAATAATTCATTAAAACAAAAATAATTATTATTTGACTAAGCTGAATGCGTAATAATGATTATGTGATTAATCCAATTACTTAATTGGCGTTATTGTTTTGTTAGTCAACAATCAATCAATCAATTAGAACTAATTATTTGTGTAGTGCATTGAAGCTTCACACGTGGCGATATGAGATTTGTCTACTGGTCGCAATGTCCAACGCAACGTTTGATAACAGAAATGATACAATGCAATTTATTTATTAATATTTTCTAAGTGAAAGAAAGAAATATTTATTTGTCAGATTACGAGTACATAGAAGATGTTTATGTTTAGGTAGGATCATCATATTCTACCGATTTTGTCGGTGTACAAATTTTACACCATACATTTAACATTACAAAGATTATATTACATTATGGATTACATTACATTATAGATTACATTACGTTATAGACTACATTACATTATCACATTAACTATTCCTGGTGAGCAGGATTCGTGGCCACTCTAACAGCATTCTGGCCATGATCGCAGGCAGATTTGACTGCCTATACATGAATCACTGCTGCGCTCTTTCTCACGGAATGGGGCATCAGTGATTCATGTATTCCACTAAACAAAATCTTAGCTGTATTTTTACTAACATAGAATAAGTCTTATGTATTCCTAACAATTTTGAGTCTTTGGTTACTTTAATAAATAACTTTATTATTATTACATAAATTAAATTATTATACCCAATTAATTTTAATGTCAATTGTTATGCTTTTGTCCATAAGACAAAAGCATGAAGGAGGAGGTGGGGCAGGGTATTGGAAACTAGTGTTTACAAACGGAGCCTTTACAGTATAACGGTTGGTTCAATACTTCTTCTAGTTCTTCTTATCGTGTCGATGGTAAGAATTAGATTTTATCTTCCCAAAATTGGGCAAAGCTGACCGCTTTGGCTGAAGCGTCATACAAGTCCTGAAGGGAACAAGAGACTGGACAAGAGGGACAATCAGATAAATGTGCCCTATTTTGGGATGACACGCCGCACTCGCCGATGTTTTGTGATGTGGGAATGTAACCCCATTTGCACATGTTTTCTTTGAATCTACCAACCTGGGTAGGTAGTCTATTAAGAGTCCTCCAGGTTGGCCAGCAAATGATGATGGTGCAATACTAAGATTACGCGACGCACTTAGAGTACCGGTGACAAGTACTACGTGAGAGTTCACATGCCATGCCAGCTCAGCAGTCGAAATGGTTGTTTCATATTACATAACGACTTGTATATAACTATACTTTTCATACAGCACATATTGTTTTCACGAGGGAAATTGCAAATGATTTTTTTATTTTTTATTTATTTTCCTACATCTATTATTACAGGTATAAGTCCAATGCGATAGACTGCTTATCTAAGTAGAATACTATTTCATACCCCTAAACAAATTTTACTTATAACTAAATATGAATAATCCACTTCTCGTGAACTCACTCAGAAAACACACAAATAGATGTTGCCCATGTTGTTAAATATTTTCTTAGTTAGTTATTAGAAACTCCCGTGACACTTTTCACAATCCCACATTTATGTGTCATGGTAAATTCTACTCTATACATATGTAATGTAGTAATATTTGCCTTGATAGATGCTTGCATGTTACGGCGATTTAGTGATGATATGTCACGTATAGTTTGCTTCCTCGGTGAAACTATCTTTCGATGGAAAACTCACTATAAAAGTTAATTGGCATCCTTCATACTTTCTACAGTGCCGTAACAGGGTATTAAAGTGGAACTAAGGAAACATGGGTCATCGAGGATATTACATCCTACGTGATGTACCCACGCAGTCTCATCTCTGTCCGCCGTTTGTAAGTTATAAACAGGAAAGAGCGGTGTAACTTCCTGTTAGGTACGCACTTATAAACCTATACTTTTAGTAGGTACTAGGTAGATCCAGTTTCGAGAACGAGGTCAAGCGTCAAATCCGACTTCTGTGTTTTTTATTTTATTTGGTGTATTTTTACGACTCACTGCTGCTATTTTATTGCAGCAACATTGTTTCTAGGGGTTAGGATTCTAGGTTTAGTTTTTATTATTTTTCCAATCTTTTTATTTTATTTTAAACCTTCCTTTTCTATTACTTTATGTTTTATTCACTTTTTAGTTTATTCAACTTCAGTGTTTAGGAAGTTACGTAACATCTCCTCTCAAAAACCGCAGTGTCTCAAGTCGAAAGTCTTCGTCCAGTGATGTCTTTTTTTAAGGCAGTTGTACGTACGCATGCCACCCGCAAAAGGTGTCTGCGGACGGGTATGTCGGACTATACCTAACCTGCCGCGGAGTTCACTTGGCGCCTACGAAGTAATCCCCGGGTACGCGGGAATGATATTCTGGTACCCCTTTTACACCATGGTCCCACATGATATTATTACTATTTATTCCATTGTACCTATTGAGTTGAATTTGCTACACATTATTATTGTTATAAATCAAATTTAATGTCGTGTCCATTTAATTAAAATTTAATATCTAACTGTAGTCAAAGTCCTAGCTTGTAATCGTATCACACCGATAGCCTCAATACAGGCATTGTCTAGTGAGACTATCACTGTAAGTAAACTACTTGTAAAACTGGACTGCTAATAAATTATATTTTATTTTTTATTTATGATTTGGGACACGTGCTCTGGATCGTTCAGTGATGACTTACGGAACAAAAATGTGGTCGCTTACTATGGGATTAATAAGAAGGCTCAAATGATATAATTAAATAATGAAATTAAGTAGCACTCGAGTATTAACATTCACCTGTAATTGTTAAGCTCGCAATGCAGTACATAAATATAGTCATAATTCATATACAATATTAAAATAACTAGATTTTTGAACAAGTCCGTCCTTGCGATCTGTTATATCACATACAATTTTTAGAAATCCTATAATAAATAACAAATATGTACTTAGCTAATAATTTTAAATATTCAATTAAATAAAATTAAACTATAGTTACGCCCGTTTTAACTCAGAATGTAAGTAAACTCTTTATGTTTTGATTTTGTGCAAGAAAGTGCAATCTACTCTACAATACGATTGTGAAACATTGATGATGATGATGTCCTCCCGGCCGAATTTCGACCACGGCGGCCGGTCTCAATGGAGATTAGCCAATTGCGCAGGACATATTATTATAGTGCACAAGTGTGTGTGCAAACACAGGGGCACATTCTATCACTCTCATAATCCGATGGGACGACTAGCGATACGACCAGAAAGAGGTCAGGTACAGGACCAACAGCTTTAGGTACTCTCCGAGGCACGGGGGTAAAAAATACCGCGAACTCCCAGACTTCGGGCTGATACTGAGAACGGAAATATCCCAAAATCACTTTTTGGCCCGACCCGGGATTTGAATACAGGACCTCATTGTTTGAACAAGCTACCGCTAGACCAACGAGGCAGTCAGTGTGAAACATTAGCCACGTTTCAAAGCATTTTGTTTATATTTTGAGCATGTAGATATTACATAATTACGCACGTGCGAATTTCAAACGAACTTCATTACGCACGTGCGAATTTCAAACGAACTTAAATATGAGTTTTTTTTTCTTATTTGCTATGGACTCACTCGATTCGAGTATTTGCCGTGCCAAGTAATTTAATAAATCAAGTTATTTACATATGAATTCTATATTACCTATACAGCGTGTTCGTCATTTAGTCGCAGTCAAAGTCCTACCTACCCCAGTAATTGAGTAGGCTCTTTACTAGAGGCTTTTATGGAGATTTCGAATCAGTACGGAAAATCACAATTCACGGTAATATGCCACTTACCTACACTTGTGTACGATGTCGAAGACGTTACGTCTAGAAATGCGCCATTTGTGCACATAAAATCTCGAACTTACACCAGTTTTAGAAAAGGATACAATGCCTCGTAACTCTTTTTCAGCGTTGGTCGAATTACTTTGTAAAAATGATATAAGTATTTTTTTATATAAAGTAGGATGGCAAACGAGCAAGTGGGTCACCTGATGGTAAGTGATCACCGCCACGCGCCGCCCATGGACTCTCGCAACACCAGAGGAACCGAAAGTGCGGAATAACGCCATTAACCTTAAATTTACTTTATAGATTCAACATTCCAAAACCAACTGATTTACGCGCGTAAAATAAAAATCGCTCGTACGAGATTGACCTCGTTATTCTATTTTGAAAGCGTAGTGATAAAACTGAGTCAAACTATTTAAATGTTTTTATGATTTCTATGCATTCGTCTATAGATTTGTAGTAGCATTCTGCTCCGTCGGGGGCGTAGAAATTGACCGAGGGAATACCTACCAGAGAACGGGCAGCAACGTTTTACTATGACCATCATATTGCGATCGCTAACCCGTCTGCCAAGCGTGGCGATTATGGCATTGTGTAATTATATAAGTATGTATTTACAAAATAAAAGTAGATGTAGTATATCAGTTATCTGGTTTCCATAGTACAAGCTCTGCTTAGTGGGATCAGATGGCCGTGTGTAAATAAAATCCCATGATATTAGTAAAAAAAACAATGTCAGTTTAATAGAATAAAATGTTCAGATATTTGTTTAAAGATTTTACTTATCATAAAGAGCTCTACTTTGTATAATAAAACCATTGAGTTGTATAAGTATATCAATGAATAAAACAATCAATTTAGTCGAGCTCACGTATTGCACTCAAGTAAGTATTACATTTGTAAGTAAATAAGCTACCTTTGTTATTGATTACGTTTTGTGTAAATTGAGTCGTTCATTAAATGTAAATTGAGCATTAATTTCTCGAGATTATTTGGATTTAAGTATTTGTTAGAGGTGACTTTGTTAATTTTTATCTCGAACGATCGTTGTTGAACCTTGTCTTGGGATCAATCTTCAGAGTCTTGTGAAATTTGGCGTTCACGTTTTTAACTAAGACTAGAGATCGCACTTGTTCAATATTCGACCATTAAGGTTCTATTGACAAAGAGGGCGAACGACATGCGGGTCGTATTCGCGCTGAAGATGACTTCCAGAAGAAGTTGAAACGGTTGGCCGAATCCAACATAAACTTAATTACGTGAGTTACCAGTTACTTTCTTTCATTATGTTAGCCCCTCACGTCAGTTTTAATATAATAATACCTTATTTTTTTTTATAAGGCAGGGGGAATGCTAATGCATGCCACCCGCAAAAAGTGTCTGCGGGTGGGTATGTCGGACTCTCACCGACTAAACCTAACCTGCCGTGGACTTCTTCTGGCGCCTGATACGGGGAGCCTCGGGAACGCGGGTATGCTGCTCCGGTGCCCCCCTTAATATAATAATACCTACTATAGACATTAAAGACAAATAATATTATTAATCTGTTCTCAGTTTTGACACTCAGTTCGTCATCTCTTTTTAGTTTGTCAGGGTGTTAAAAGAATTTATTTTTGACGTTTAGCTTCTTTACGCAGCTTTGACTTGGGTAGTAAGCTGGTGAATGTGTGACGAGAGCGTTACGAAATGTGAGATATAAGTTAGTGCAGATAGAACGAGGGAGAATTACGTTTTGTATATTACTGTAGGGCAAGAGAGAGAGGTTCGAGCACACAATTTCTTTCCCTCCACGTTTAGTAAATCTAAGTCTTACTCCAATCGTCTAAAGCACACACGGTTTTTTTATTAAAATAATTTACTTCTTATGCCTATTATATTAAATATTAGCTTTCTGCAATCCTTCTCCATACGAACTGTAACTGTTCCAAAGGAGAAGGAAACTTCTGGGCCCTGCAGTTAACTAGTTGAAATGTGAATTTAAAAAAACCGTTATATTTTTCTAAAGGAAATCACAAAATATGGTATCATGTTTCTATCTAGGAAGCGAGAAAACTTAAATTAAGTTATGAAACGAAATAATCGATAAAATAATGATGAATTGCTCGCAATCGATTAAGAATAAATCGGTAAAATCTCAGAATATGTTTGAAAATCGAGTGACAAGTGTTTTTAGTGGAATCAATTCATAGCGGATCGTATTCCTTTAATTTTTCTTCGGGCAACACTTCTCTGCCTGACAGCCTTTACATACTCTTTGACTATCACTCGTTCGTTGTCTTGCGTATTAAGTGCGCCCCTTTTTCCATGTATTATTTGTGGTTTTCTTCGACTGTAGTGACTGCACGAGGCGCGGGGGATCCAAACGTGCCAGATCTTCGACATGCCACACTCTCCATGCATAAAACCATAACACAACCAAGCCATTCAAAAATATTTTGTAAAACACTACAATGTTGTAATTTAACCTCACTTTTACTATACTTCATATAACTTGATTCCTGGATAGCCAAATTTCACCAAAATTTCAGTGAGGTCTTGTTATTATATCCTCTCACAAATAAGGCTAGTTTGATTCAGTTAACACCTGGGCCCAGGAATGTATGGAGTCATTTCCTTCTCCTTTCATTTTCGTCCGTACGCGCAACTTTCGTAAAACGGGGTAAAAAGTTTTTGCTTCACGTATTAGAATATTGTGATGAAGAACTTTCTAGTTTTTAGGGTTCCGTACTCAAAGGGTAAAACGGGACCCTATTACTAAGACTTCATTTTTATTCATTTATTCATTGTTCACAGTAAATAGATTTACAATGTATGTAGGTCTTATTATAGGGTGGTCCTTATAATCTATTTAGCCTCTTCAAGGCATGCGAACATAGTACATAGCTTATAATAATTCATTGTCACAGCACAGTAAATAATATGTCACAGCTTTTAGCATTTAGTAAAATTAAAATAGGAGTATATAAATAGATTTAATATTGAATTTATGTCACATTTTATATGCAGCCACTGGTCAACGGAATAAATCATTTTGTCTATCAATATATTCTACTCTTTTAAATTTTACTAGCGGTAGTTGTTGGACATCTGATGGAAGTTGGTTGTAGATTTTTATACACATAGGGTAACAATTTTTTTGGAATAAAGTTGTTTTAGGTGCAATATCGCTGTCTGTCAGTCCGTCTGTCACCAGGCTGTATCTCATGTACCGTGACAGTTAGCCAGTTGAAATTTCACAGATGATGTATTTCTATTGCCGGTATAACAACAAATAATAGATAAATATAGAAATCGACCGAGGGAATACCTAACTACCAGAGAACGGGTAGCAGCGTTTTTCTGGGAACTATGTCCATCAAACTGCGATCGCCAACCCGTCTGGCAAGCGTGGCGATTATGGCATATCCCCCATTCTTTGGGGAGGCTTTTGTCCAGCTGTGGACGTACTTTGACTGACATGATGAAGTAGGTGACTAAATCATGCATTAAGTACCATCATATATAATAATAATATCTCGGGACAATGTCACACAGATCATCCTAGCCCCAAACTAAGCAAAGCTTGTACTATGGGTACCAGGCGACGATATACATACTTATATAGATAGATAAATACTTATATACATAGAAAACGTCCATGACTCAGAAACAAATATTCGTGCTCATCACACAAATATTTGCACTTACCGGGATTCGAACCCAAGACCACCAGCTTCGTAGGCAGGAGCACTACCAACTAGGCTACGGTGACCTTCAATGTTATTTCTTAATGTTTTCATAATAGTCGCATATATAACTCTAAATTAAAATCTTCTCTCAAAAATAAAATCACTAGTCACGCTACTTCGCAGATGCCTCTGTTCAAGTCTCTTCTAAAATCAATAATGTAGTTTCTACTGGATAATTGTCATACATTACTGCCTATTGACCGAGAACGTTTTAAATTACTGGAGTGCAAGCAGCAATGTATCTATATAGCAGTTGAAGTTATGGTGTAATTAGGTCCACGTGCGTTTTCGGCTTCGTATTGCATGGCGTAATTTGGTCGCACAAGCGTTAATTGCACATCCATTAGTCGACTTCACGTGGTCCACTTAAGTAAATAATACATTAGTAAGTAAATAAGTTATACAGTTTGTTATTGTTTATTTTTTGTGTTGAACTTCGGACTTGGTGACCTAGTAGACACGAACATCGAAGAACAGCATGAAGGTAGTGAGCATTTTTATTCGAAGCTGTGTTCTAGATACACCTTTGTACAGACGCCAGCAGATCCATCTACCCCAATCTGTCAAATTTCTTTTATCGATTTTCAACTTTATAACATAAGCATAAGGTTCACTTTCAATTAGGGAAATTTGACAGATTGGGGTAACTTAATGTGCTGGCGTCTGTACATAGATATGGGTAGACTTACGTACGGCTTATTTTTTCAACATGATGTTTACATAGAAGGCTATCACTGCGTCACCTGACAATAGCGGCTAGCAGTTCTCAAGCGGGTCTTAAACCGGTCCGGTGAAGCAGTTAAATAAAATCCTGGGACATTATTCACACACTGTCATTTGATTCCAAACTAAGCAGAGTTTGTACTGGAAACCAGATATCTGATATACTACATTTCTTTCGTAAATACATTGTATACTTATATTAAACTTTATTTACGTTAAACTTTATAAATTATAGCCTATATATTAATCCAGGGTATTAGCTAACTCCATACCAAATTTTATTTAAATCGCTGCAGCCATTTAGACATGAAGAAGTAACAAACATACACATTCGCGTTTATAATATAAACGGTTGGAATTTCTTTATTTCTCAAAGATTTACAAACACTTCTAGGAGAAACAAGATACATAATTAAACTATAAATATTACATAATTGAAAAGTTCACACTGCGCATAATATAAAGTAAATTGCTAAACAACGTATCATTAACAATTGGTAAATACCTAATGTAGTTGTATAGGTAGAGGTGAATAATAACCGGCGCGCTGCGCACACGCCCTTTATCCGTTGTAAGTAAGTGAGCAAATTTTAAGAGCCACTATTAGTGTGATTACACCCAGTCTCAGGAAAAACAGACAGGTTCAAGCACACAAATATCTGTCCTGGGTGGGAATCGAACCCACAACCTGCGGCATGAAATACACGCATCTACCAACCCCGCCAACGCGGCAACGGCCCGTCATAGCTGACAATAAATCTGCAGACAATATGTAGTAAAAATAAAGCTATAATTTAATATTTCGATATTTAAACCTACACATGATCCTTGAAAATAACTTGATTTAAGTTAGCTAAATATCGTTACTATTATAAAAAAAAACTTGAGAGGTGTCAAGGGACACCCGGATGGAACGAAGTTATTTCTTATTATTTATTATGTACAAAAAACCTGTATACACTTAACAAAAATAATCGTCGCGACACCATACTGTTCAATGCGAAATAGAAATGAAAATATCTGGCTTGCTTTCTATAAGAGAGAGAGACAGAGAAACATGCACACGCCGCACAGCTGCAAAAAGTGTCGTGGCAACTTTTCGTAAGAATTTTTTCCGTCTAGCCCCCTTTCACAACGCGCGATAAGGAACTTCGTTCCAATAAATCTTATTGTAAATAATTTCCTACAATCCTTTCCTTCACCTAAATATCTATATGTACCTAGAACTAATTATATATTACTACAAACATGTTCTGACTATTTACAAGCGCTTTTTTAAAGTCTACGTGAATAAAAACCTTTTTATTCATTATTTACTGCTTTGCCTGACAATAGAAGCTAGCAGGGGCTCTACCGGCTAAGTGGCTGAACATCGATTTCTTAAATGGCGTTCAAATAAATAGAGATTAAAAATGACTTAATCGTTAAATCGGCTTCAACGTTGACAATCGATTCCGGACCATTTATGACGTCACATGTGCTCATGGTAGCCGATTTAACGATTGGTTAAGTAAATTTTAGCCTTAATTTATTTGAACGCTATTTAAGAAATCGATGTTCGGCGCCTTGGCCGGTAGAGCCCCAAGTCTCAAGCCGTCTACCAAATTTTGACTTAAACTCGTCCGGTGATGCAGTGGAAGTCTTAGTAGGCTTGGTATTTGGGAAGAACTTCCTAAGTACCTAAAGACATCAGTCATCAACAAAACAGCTGTTACCTAAGTATTATAATATCTACAGTACACACGGCAACACATCAAGCTATACATTTCCAGTATAAAATGATCTCACGTTGTATAGGTAGTAGTAGTTAGACAGCTATACATACTTAGTATTACATGCTTTAATTACTTCTGTTTTACTTTAATTCTAGTTTTAGTTGTTAGTGTTAAGCCTCTTTTTTATGTTAAACTATTTTTTTTTCTTATAATTGTATGTGCTCTTTAAATTGTAAGAGGAGGGGGCGTTGGTGTCTGTCACACAGTGTATACTAGCACGGACACCGCCGTTTACTCTATCTTCACATTAGTTTCCTACAAAAATTGTACTTTTAACATTATGTACAAAATCCTTATTTATTGAATAAAGATTATTATTATTATTACTCTACGGTTCCATAAAACCTCGCTAAACCACTGTACTCAAAGTCACTCTCATCGGAAAGTAAGATGGGACAGAATTAGGTGTTATAAATCTATAGGTAGAAAATCTTCTGGTTTTATGGGACCATACATATATGGGAAAATAAACAACCTACACAATATCATAAAAGAAACCAAAAATAAATGCAAAAAAATTAGTGACTCACTGGCTCCTTCCGCTGAATTATAACCAAACCGAAGAATTTATCAAAATGCTAGAGTAAGTAATGCAGACACGCACAAAAACACACAGACATACACTTAACAGGACACACACCACACCACACACACACGCACACACATACTCAAATTATGTTGATTGTTCTAGTTTAGGTTTTAAGTACTAGAATTTAGTTTTTGTGAACGGATCGCAGAGCCTAGGTCCTACAACACAGGGAATCCATATAACCAATAATGTAAAAATTTCTGGCAATAAACGATTTTCAATTTTTCAATAGGATTTCCATACAATGACAGGTCAGCTTATGTTGGAATGTATAGCTTGATGTGTAGCCGTGTGTACAAGCAGTTGGCACTAGTTATGTGTTTATGACGTTGTGCGAACAACATATGTAAACAAATAGCACGTGGAATGTTCACACCTCTCCGTGATGAGGAGGAACTTTAGTATAATAATAATAATACATACAACCTGGGACATTATTCACACGCGGCCATCTGATCCCAAACTAAGCTGAGCTTGTACTTTGGAAACCAGATAACTGATATACTACATACCTAGACTACTTTTCTTTTCTAAATACATACTTATATAGATAATTACACCCAGACTTAGAACAAACAGACATGTTCATGAACACAGATATTTTTCCTGGGTGGGAATCGAACCCACGACCTCCGGCGTGAAAAGCAAGCATTTTCCAACCACGCCAACAGGCCCGTCTATAGAATTGCTTTAATTATTAACTACTAATGCTTTAGTAAAGCCTTTATATTTTTTCAACTAAATGATATCTATAAATCCAGGTTTCCGGTCTAAAAAGAATAACAGGGCCACCGCATACCATCCCGTGGGTGTGGTTGAAGGCGACTAAGGGCTAGCGCAAACGGGCCACCGACCACAGCCACTGGTGGCCAGCGACAGCCACATAACATACTTTTTCATATATTTTGTATAGACGCGCCGCACACGTGTAGCCGGTGGCGGCCACTCGCTACAGCAGTGTCCGCGACGCGCCACTAGTGGTCGCTACAGGCCACACAAAACGCCCACAGCCGCCACTCTCGTACTGCTCCACCCCCCGCGCAGTAACCGTTACACGTTCTACGTATCGCACGCGTCACCATGGTGCACGACGCCTCAATGGACACCAAACACCGGTGGCGCCTTCCAAACATCGGTGGCTGTCGCTCGCCTCTGATTTTGTTACAAATGAGGCGGTAGCGCCCGACAGCCACCGGTGGCTGTGGTCGGTGGCCCGTTTCTGCGGAGCCTTAAGGTCCAACCACACCAAACGGCCCGCATCGAAACGAATTTTACAATCTTTAAACGAAATTAAATCGTGTATACAGTGTTTAAAGTTTATATTACCAAGTCAAGGGTAAACACAGCCGGTGACATACCGCGACACGCGATCGGCTCCGTCCGCATGCGTTCGGATACCGGCGCATACGTTCGAATACCGCCGAATGCGCTCGGAGCCGTCCGCCTGCGTTCGGATTCCGCCTGGTGCGCTGGAGCTTAAAACTATGAAACTAAAAAAGAAGCGAAGGTAGTAGTATGCGACGACGCGACGTCCGGCCGGACGCGGTCGGATGCCGTCGCATTCGACCGTATCCGACCGCATCCGGTCGGATGCGGCGGTTTCCGACCGCGTCCGTGCGGTGCGATACTGGCCGATGCGGGCCGTTTGGTGTGGTTGGACCTTAACGCGACGTCCTGCGTGAGCGATCTAGACGCGAACGCGAAGCGGAGCGGCGCGGCGCGAAAACAACAAACACTCGAAACCTATTGAAATGTCCAGTATGTTACAAAGGAAAGGTAATATATGTAGTATATCAGTTATCTGGTTTCCATAGTAGAAGCTCTGCTTAGCTTTGGATCAGATGGCCGTGTGTAAATAATGTCTTAGGATATTATTATTATAGGCACTGAAGTTCCACTACCTGGTTGGACTAAGGAATATTTACTGGCTTAAGTAGTCGACAAGTAGAGCAGCTGATCTGCTGATACCCTCTGACCTGTGGCGAGTTGTATACCACGCGACGAACAGTCACCATGTTTGGGTAAACATTAGTTTATAATGCGATATCGTACGACTCCCGTTCATTTTATCTAAAGGGCAATAATACCTATGCCAATTAATATTAATAGACAGTAATAGTTTGTTTTCTCAGAGCTAATTGGATTAGTTCCTTGACTAATAATAATAAATATCTTGGGACAACTAATCATACACTGCCATCTAATCGCAAACTAGACACAGTCTTTCTTATGTTTAGCCACTTGGTACCTACCACGGTGGTCTAGCCGCTAGACCACCGTGGTTAACACTGACTGACTCTAGCGGTAGCGTGTTCAACCACGTGTCAAACCTACGTAGGCGGTTGAAAGCGAACGCGATTATGAAGCGGTGACACGCGAATTCAATGCGATGCGGCGCGACGCGGTGGCGGTGTCCTACGTGCACGCGAATTGTCTCGCGCAGCCGCCATCGAAGCACGACGGCACCGCATCCTGTTCGCGCGAAAATATCAAGCTAACTGATCGCGTTCGCTTCACGTCGCGCCGCTCCGCACCGCACCGCACGCGCACTTGTGTACGTTGTCCATGATGTTATGTCTAAAAATCCACCATATTTACACATATAAACTTGAATTTACATCAGTTTTTGAAAATGAAACAATGCCCTGATGCGTCTTTTTCCGCGTTGGCGCCAAAACTCAAAAGATTATTGATTAAAGATTCGACGCTACCAGTATTCACAAGGTTGCCAGATTACGGTACTGACGTCAACCAAATTGGTGATCTTCGGCAAGATAATGGAGTTAAAACCTCTTTAGGCCAACAAAATCATGGGACTCGTGTTATCATCACAGCACTCTTTCCATGGTTATATGTATACTGTGTATACAACATGTAACTTAATTAACGCACATCCCAAAGTTGTTCAGAATCGTTTACTGAATCGATTTGTACCATTTTTAATATAGGTAATTTTGTTTCCAAATTAATTAAAACTATGTAAATTATTGTCATATTAACCCTGTACAGTTAAAACAAATTGAAATGAACCGTAAGTCAAAGTAATAAGACTTTTAAAATCGCAGTTTTATCTGTATTCATACAAATTCCATCATTCAAACCAAAATAAAAAAAAATAAACATTATTCCAAGTAATTAATTTAGTGAATAACAATGCATATACATATTAAATTTAAAATGCAGTATATGTATTATGATTACAACATAATAATTATTCTAATTGGGGTGTTTGAGGGTGTGCGTTAATTACGTTACATGTTGTATATGGAACATCGGTCCAATCCATGGCCCACCTAACAACGTGCCATGTGCCATACCTCCCTACCACATGTACATGGCAGGATCTTAAGAATACCACATGCAGGGCAATCAGTGTGGTGTTCTGGTCCACAAAAATTAGTTAAGCATGTGTACTTTTTGGGGGGAAAAAGCGTGAAACTCGCGTCATCGGCACGTCACCCTTTCCATGAGCTATATGTAGTTATAACTAGCTGTGCCCCGCGGTTTATAAATGATCACAGCTCCTCCCTCGTAGCGTGATAATATGTAGCCTATGTTGACTCGACCTCTTAGTAATATTCATGCAAAATTTGAAGTAAATCCATGCAGTCCTTTTTGAGTTTATCTCGGACATACATACAGACAAAAATTCTAAAAACTATATTTTTGGCTTCGATATCGATTGTAGATCACGCCCCAAGTATCCTTTTTTTAAAATATTCAATGTATAGTTTTGACTTTCCTACGATTTTATTATATGTATAGATAATATAATTGTATGTAGATATTATTATTATTATTTGTCACGATCTTTGCACACGTCTTTTGCCTCGATTACTGTCATTATATTCTTTATACATGCTCGCCGGTTTAAGGTACTTCAGACCTGCCCTTTCTTGAGAACGTCTCCTATTTGGTCAGAGAATGTTCGAATAGGTCTTCCCCTTCCGGTTGTTCCATTCACACAGGCCAGGTATACTTCTTTAGTCAATCTTCTAGTAGTTTATATTAGTATGAAAATACCTCCGGGATATAATTTGCCATGGCCAACCTGGAGGACTCTTAATACACTACGTACCCAGGTTGGTAGATCCAAGGAAAACATGTGCAAATGGTGTTACATTCCCACATCACAAAACATCTGCGAGTGCGGCGTGTCACCCCAAAGTATGGCTCATTTATCTGATTGTCCTTCTTGTCCAGTCTCTAGTTCCCTTCAGGACTTGTAAAAAAGCTGATTGCTTTGGCTGAAGCGTCAGCCAAAGCAATCAGCGTTGCTCAATTTTGGCAAGATAAAATATAATTCAACAGGAACCATCGACAGGATAAGAAGAAGAAGTATGAAAATGTCCGTAGTTCATTGAGACGAGTGTCAAATTTATTTTTACTTTGATAAATGATTCTATCGGATGTCAGGTTTGGCATGTGTCTAAGTAGTAATATGATAGTATTGTCTCATCTGGTTTACGTCACTTGGGGGTCGAACTCCGCCCACGGTCGCGCGTTTGAGTACTCCCGGACTGGCTGTTGGTGACCCTGACTGCTGAAGCTGAGGTCGTGGGTTCGATCCCTAAATGGACAAATCTTGGTGATGAGCACGATTATTTGTTCTGAGTCTGGATTTAATATGTAGATATGTGTCCGCAGTTTGAAATTTGTTGTGAAACAAACGGTGGTAGACGACTATTCATCCAGGTGATATGGATGCAATTATAAATATATTATAATAAATATGCATTACTGGCGAAAGGGTCTGTGGCGGAACGTGGCGGCAGGTATAAGTTAAAAATGACCGATTGTCTTTTTTTAAGTCTTTTTCCAGAAATTCCGTAACGAATAAAACCTAACACCCCCCACTCCGACCGCCATCTATCGATAAATACCAGAACTTTTAATGACTTTTTGAAATATCACGCTTGTCTCTTTAGTTCAGCAACCCGCCTTTAGGTGGCATTGGTTGTATTGGAAAACTACCGTAATCAGCTGTTTGTGAGAAAGTATATAGGTGTATAGGTATTTATCATCTACGTACAACAGTGAATATCTGTACTCGTATAATTTGTGTACAAAGTGTTTTAAATATGAATAAACAAAGTGCATTTATTAATGAAGAAAGTCACGAATAAATAGTGAATTAAAATGAGTTAGTACTCTATATACATTCATTTTATTATTATTATCACAAATGCAGTATTATAAAATAAATAAATAATTATAATTGCATAAGTTGATAAAGCTATGCAATAGCTTTACCGCGGCAGTCTCCGAGTGCCACACGTCTTTTTTTAATTCACAATTCACAGATGCTACTTCCCACCTTTGGGCGGTAGAAATAAATGCTGTGTGTGTATAAAACAGCCGTTTATACACACATAGCATGGTGGGAAGTAGCATCTTCCACTTGCTACTCGGATCAAACAAACAATACTTTCCGATTATGAGATATGAAAAAATAGTTTTCAACTCTATTGGCAGTCCCCAAAGACTGCCCCGCATGTTGTTTTCTTATATTTTGAATTGAATTCTTATATTTTGTGTACAATATAAAAGGTGCGTAAAAGGGGTGGAACTCTCCCCTTTTACGCAGTTGTGTAAGAGTCCAGACACCCTTAATTTAATTAATACTGAATGAAATTGATACTAACATTAGGCTAAGTTATACTAACATTATATGGATATTAATGTCTGAAATAAAAGATTTGAATTTGAATAAAAAGTTATCTTATCTTATTATACAAGTAGTTTAACAGACATGTCAATGCCGTTTTTATGTTATCGGTCGTTGTTAGGTGCTCAAAACGCAGTAAAAGGCACTCAGTGACCCTATTCAAACTAAATACCTAACGTGTAACGTGTGTAAAAAGTGCTTGGGATGGAGTTGTTCTGAGTCAACACACATGATTGTAATTAATCTTAAGTATATTTTATTTTAAAAAAGGATTCTTACTGAGTTTTCTGGCAGTGTTTCTCAGTAGCTGCCACGTCATGCACTGCACGGTAGGGTAAAAAAATATGACGATTCCACATAAATGTAAATTTTTTACGGAATAAAGTTACTTTGACTTTGAACGCTTTTCCAAAAATATCCACTCAATCAATATCCTTCTGACGGGGTTGGTAAATGCTTGCCTTTCACGATGCAGGTCGTAGGTTCGATTCCCACCCAGGACAGATATTTGTGTGCATGAACATGTCAGTTTGTCCTGAGTCTGGTTGTAATTATCTATATAAGTATTTATTTACAAAAGAAAATTTGTATATTATGTAATACATCAGTTATCTGGTTTCCATAGTACAAGCTATGCTTAGTTTGGGATGAAATGGCCGTGTGTAAATATCCCAGGATAATTATTTATTAGTTATTTAAATCCCAAATTGTCTAATCCAATGCGCATACGATCAGCTGGTTTGTCAGGCGCACGTCAGAAACCGCACGCACACAGGGCTTCTGACGTGCGGGACACGTCATATGGCGCCAGTATCATGACGACACAGCGCGGATCACGTCACTTTGAGCAAGATAAAGTGTCAAATATTAATAATAATATATCTAGGGACAACCAACACACTGCTATATGATCCCAAACTAGGCAGTAACACAGACAACTGATAAACATACTTATATATTTCTTATAGATAAAGACTGCACGAAAAGGAATATGGCCGCTTTTAAAATTGACCACTGTAGCTGGGAAAAGCTCGCTGAAAATAGAGTTGAATGGTACAAACGTGTAGTGGAGGGTCGTAAGATCTGTGATGAAGCCTGGTTCGGAGTAAATGCTGATAAGAGACAGAAGCAATATATGATGAGCAATGCTAAAAACAAATGTAAAGCATCCTGGAAAATTATAAACAGAAATAAAATCAATTATCCGAAAGAAACGATACCTACAAATATAAGAGTAAACGACATGCATATTACTGATCCCCAGACTATAGCAAATATCTTTAATAATTATTTTATTGACATTACTAATAATACTAATCTTAATACGGTTTTGACAAATTATTCTAACATTGACATTAATAGTAATTCCATATTTATTCCACCCACGACATATCTTGACATTCTTAATATATTTAATTCCCTCAGTGACACTAAAAGCCATGGATATGATAGTATAACAACTAGCATAGTTAAAAAAGTGTCTTCTCACATAGCACCAGTAATGAGCCATATTATCAATGTATGCATTGACCACGGATATTTTCCAGAGAAACTTAAAAATACTGTTATCAAACCTATCCATAAAAAAGGTGACAAAACGGCAATAGAGAATTACAGACCTATAGCTCTAATCCCAATATTCTCTAAAGTATTTGAGAAAGTAATCTACAACAGTCTTTATACATATTTTGAAAAATTCAACCTTATAACTAAAGTCCAGTATGGGTTTCGGAAGCGGAAATTAATAAATATGGCTATTCACGAAGTTATGACCCAAATAGTTACAAACGTCGACAGAAAAATTCCAGTTGCCGCTCTATTTATGGATATGTCCAAGGCATTTGACCACGTAGACCATAATATACTCCTAAATAAATTAGAGCGATATGGAATCAGGGGTAATGCACTACAACTCATAAAATCTTACTTGACAAACCGAATCCAAGTTACATCTATCAATAGAGTCAGCTTACTAACAAAAACTGATACCCTATATGAATCTAGTCCCAGAACGATTATATACGGTATTCCCCAAGGTAGCATACTTGGGCCGCTATTATTCAATATGTACATAAATGATATGCCCACCGTTTGCAATAATAAAATGATCCTTTTTGCTGATGACAGCACGATCCTATTTTCGGGTAATGATCTTCACTTATTAGAATATAATATTAACGATCTCAAGAACGTGATTGAATGGCTATTAAATAACAATTTAAAAATAAATCTCGACAAAACTAAAATAATGACTTTTAACCAAAAAACTAACAAACCTAACTTGACAATTAAATATGACACTAAATCAATTTCTGAAACAGATACTGCTAAATTTCTAGGACTTATAGTAGACTGTCACTTAACTTGGAAGGATCACATAGATTATTTATGTAAAAAAACTTAACCAATTTGCGTACGCTCTATACAAATTATCGAAAATCGTAAATCGCAGCACTGTATTGGTTGCATACAATGCATATGTCGCTTCTAACATAAGATACGGCATAATTTATTGGGGTAACTCAACTGATAGAGAAATGGTTTTTAAAGCACAGAAGAAATGTATACGTTCTTTCTGCAAACTACAATCAACTGATAGCTGTACTCCGTTCTTTCAAGAATTAAAAATATTAACTCTACCCTCGATGTATATATTCGAAACGGGAGTATTTGTAAAAGGTAATATGCATTTATTTGAATCTCTCAATTCTAGACGTCATGTGCATACCATACGCGGTGCCCCACACACCACAGCCTTATTTGCAAAAAGCGTACTTGGTATGGCATCTAAAGTGTAAGCATCACATAATAATTCAGAACCCAATGTTTATTTATTAATCATTTAATTCTAGATTTGAATAGTATCGATATTTGGTATTAATACAAATATCGATTCCTCCATATTTCTTGTATTATGAGTGGCAACACACAGAAACTGTCAGTGGAGGAGAAATATGTTTGTGAGTTGTCAAGAAGTTATAATAAGTTGGTGTGACAATAAATCCATAATTATTCGTGTAATCTAATTGTTTTACTGAGTTTAAGACCTTGATCTAACAACTCAGAAGTGGGATTCACATGGACTACTGATTATTTCGTAAAAATTGGCCGTCAGATTTATTTTTATTTTCGTTTTGTATACGTCGGTACCGACATTGTGGCAATACATTTTTATTCTTTTAAAAGAAATACGATAGAATCGAAAATGGAGAGAACCACTACGCCGCCTATTCGGAGCGAGACGATTAATATCCAAAAGCAGTTGACGAAAAGGAAATGTAATGACATCAAACATTAACGAGTGCAAAAGAGTCGGAAGAGACATTGTGCTAGTTATAGTGATTCTTCGGACGAGAGCCCTCATAGCAAGATGACTCAAATTAGCGGTTCTCTCAAGTGCCGGAATTGTTATTCTCGTGATCGTCGAACTGGCCGTGTTCGCAAGAAGCAAATGCGTCAGTACAGCCGTTCTTCATCTCAACCTCGACGCAGTCGTTCTAGAGAGAGGAGCAGCCGTTCCAGAGAAGTGAGGAGCAACCGTTCCCGAGGGAGGAGGAGCATTCGTCATTCACGAAAGAGGAGCAGCGGCCGTTCCGAAGAGAAAAGGAGCAACTATTCTAGTGATCGTCAGAGGAATCGCCCCAGGGAGCAACGAAGAAGCCGTCCCCGTGAGCGTCGAAGCAGCCGAAACCGCAGCCGGATTCGATGTGATCGGAGTCGACAAAGTAAACGGTGTAACGAACAGAGGTATAGTCCGTCTAATTATTTAAGCGACGAGGGCTGTTCAAGACAAGGGGTAAGTCGTAATAATAATAATAATGATACTTCAATATTGTTATCAAAATTAGTGCAGTCATTTCATTAGTGAGTGGTCGTCCTGTGAGCAATAAATTCCCCATGCTAGGTAACGTTATACCAGAATTTGACCCAATGGTTAAAGGACAAACCATTCACACATGGCTCAGTAAAGTTGATGAATGTTCGAAATTGTACAAGTGGGGTGATGATCAGGTAATACATTACGCATTACCAAAGCTAGCAGGTGTCGCGAAGACCTGGTATCAAGCTTTACCAACCATGTCATTTTCTTGGGCTGATTGGAAAAACAAACTTACGGAATCGTTTCCTAGCAGCGATGACTATGCGGAGTTGTTAACAGAAATGCTATCTAAGCGTGTAAAATATAACGAGTCACTAGAACTTTATTATTACGAGAAAATTAATTTACTGAATCGGTGCGAAATAGTAGGTAAACGGGCAGTTGACTGCTTGCTTAACGGTATTAATGACAGATCATTGAGGCTAGGTGCAAAAGCTTCCAAATATCAAGAGCCCGAACAGGTACTGGAGTATTTACGGTCGATTAAACAACAGCCCCGGGACTTAGCAAATCTTATAGGCAGTGAAAAACGTACATTCATAACTAGTGGTAATAGTACCAATAAATATTTAAATAACGATTTAAATATGAGGGTGCAGTCAAATAATTCCGTGGTTTGTTACCATTGTAACGAACCGGGTCATTTTAGTTTCAGGTGTACCAAGAAAATATTAAAATGTACTTTATGTAATAAGTTAGGACACACATCTATAAATTGTTCAAGGTTACCTTCCGAGAATAATACAAAAATGGACAAAACGAGTGAAAAGAACGTTTTGCGAGTTGACATGAGTGATCATTAATATATGCTATTATTAATACTTAATGGAAATATTTTGACTGGTTACGTCGATCTACTCAGTAGCCAATGTACCCTGATACGACACAGTGATGCTCAACGTTTGGGAATCACGTGTAAAACTAACGATACCTGCCACTTATTACCACTACCCATAGGATAAGCAAGCAAGCATTGATACAAAATGTATATGATAATTCAATTCGTTTAGTAAAGGGCACACTTCTAACACGAATTCATCGACCAAATCGTTTTATGAATGTACACAAGTTAAATTTAGACTAACGATTCGGGTGACATTCTCGATTTTGACAACACATCAACGGATGATGTGGTTGATCAATTAAAGATATTGCTCAAGCATGGGACATGTAGATGCTCTGTGATGTTCTATGATGATGATGCTCTAAGTCATTCTCCTGTAGCCGAATCTGAACTTGGTGATGAAGATTGTCAAGTACTTGATGTCTTAAGTTTAGAACTAAAATATTGGATTTCTGCCGTACAGGGCAACGATGAAGAAATTACAAGAATTAGAAATATTTTGCAGGATACCGAAACTAAACAAGTGGCTGACATGCACAAAAACTATTTATTAAAGGGAGGTTATGTTTATAAAATGATTGAGAACGGGATACGATGGGTCGTGCCACGCGCAGTTAGATGGCAGGTTCTAAAGATGAAACATGATGATGTGTACAATTCGATTTTGAGAAAATTTTAGGTCGTTTACAAAGTGTGTTATGGTTTCCCAAAATGCGTCGCTTTACGAAAAAAGTATGTAACCGCTTGTTTAGAGTGCGCTTACCGCAAGGTTCCCAGTGGCCGTAAAGTAGGCATGATGCATTCCATTCCTAAACTTGAGGTTTCCTTACACACATTACATGCGGACCATTTAGGCCCTTTCGTTCGTTAAAAAAAGGTAATACTTATCTACTGGTAATCATCGATTCGTTTACAAAATTTATCAATATTCGACCGGTAAGGGACACTAAAAGTACGACGGCAATCAGGGTTTTCGAAGAATACTTTAGTTTCTTTGGCACACCGTCCCGCCTAATAACTGATCGCGGAACTTGTTTTGCCAGTGACAAGTTTAAATCTTTTGTAAATTAGGCTTAGGCTATGAGCGGTCAGTGTTGAGGTGTAGATGGTCGTAGATCATAGTAGACTGTGTTCATTAGAAGTCGGTGACATAGGCTATGAGCGGCCAGCACTACAACATAGATGACCGTAGATTGTAGCAGACTGAGCAAAGTTTGCTGTGTTCATGAGCTAGGTGCGATCAGCGTGAGTATTCACGTAGATGGTCGCAAATTATAGCAGATCATGATAAATAAATATGTGATGTATTATAAGTAATATTAGATAGTTTGTTGAGGATTATGAAAATGTTGTTGCACTGGACAAAATACATCCTTGGCTAGTTTTTAATAGTATCGCAAGTGATGCTTGTAATAGCGACAATACTGCTAGTGATTTGGAAGGCACTGATTGACTGACAGTGTGGGCTATATAAAATATTTGTACATACATTTAATTATTAGTAATTATAAGTTGGCTTGGTATGATATGTTCGATTAAGATCAGTACTATGTAATTGCATTATTATTTATTGTTCCAAGATTTGTAATTAAGGATATGGCAAAGCAAGAAAGGCATAGGCTATGAGCGGTTTTCTGAAGCATAGATGGTCGTAGATCATATCAGACTGTGTTCATGGATGGTTTAGTCATGACATGGGGTATGAGCGGCCAGTGCTGAAATGCATATTACCGCAGATCATAGCAGACTATGCCCTATTGTGAAATGAATTGTAAAGTAAGCTTGGGCTATGAGCGGTCAGTGTTGAGGTGTAGATGGTCGTAGATCATAGTAGACTGTGTTCATTACAAGTCGGTGACATAGGCTATGAGCGGCCAGCACTACAACATAGATGACCGTAGATTGTAGCAGACTGAGCAAAGTTTGCTGTGTTCATGAGCTAGGTGCGATCAGCGTGAGTATTCACGTAGATGGTCGCAAATTATAGCAGATCATGACAGATAAATGTGTTATATTGAAAAGTTGATGTGAAAATATTGATAATGATTTGTTAGTGCTTACCATGCATTGTATAATGTTACCTTATTGTTTCTTTTTTTTATTTGGTTTATTTATGATTTATTTTTATGTGAGAGGACTCACTAGAATAAGGATGGCCGAGCTGTAAGCATCACATAATAATTCAGAACCCAATGTTTATTTATTAATCATTTAATTCTAGATTTGAATAGTATCGATATTTGGTATTAATACAAATATCGATTCCTCCATATTTCTTGTATTATGAGTGGCAACACACAGAAACTGTCAGTGGAGGAGAAATATGTTTGTGAGTTGTCAAGAAGTTATAATAAGTTGGTGTGACAATAAATCCATAATTATTCGTGTAATCTAATTGTTTTACTGAGTTTAAGACCTTGATCTAACAAAAGTATATAATAACATACCTCTGGCTATTAGGCGCAAAGAATGTATAGAGTCATTTAAAAAATATTTGAATGAATCTAGTGAATAAGTGTTATTACTCCATCACAGATTTCATAAATGACAAAGAGCGATACGAGGGTCCGATCTATTAATTTAAGACTTTTAATTGTTAACAAGAAGCTGACATAGTTCAATGAATTCCATGACTGTTATTGAATTTAATCTAGGTTAAGATACTTCTAACATTTAAATTTTGTACGTCATTAAGTTGGCAAAACATAGCGGTTTACCTTTATACCTATAACACCCATTTAATATGTACCTATGTTTACGAAATAAAGAATACTGAATACTGAAGCGACATGAAAGCGGCTCGGCACCAACCACCGCAAACTTTTCTTGTCAGGCCTGCGGCAGGCTATGTCGCTATCGCATCGGTTTGTTTACCCACCAAAAGAAATGTCTCACAGACAATGCGCCGTAAATCGTCTGTAACAGACGCAAAGGCCATATATATACAACGTGTAACAGAAAGTGTGAACGTAACTTAAGGGGGTTATAGGGTATCAGGACGGCTACCTATGGACGAAACTTCAAACAGAAATAATCATTTTTTATTCAACTAGTAATTTATTTTTCTATCGACAACCTAAATCAACAAGTAAGATTACCGACATTATGAACAACACTAAAAACTCAGCCGCAAGGGTAATGAACCTTACCGCGAACTCTTTGGGTACCTACCATTTAGACTGTAAATAAAAAGTGTGGTTCTGTACAGTCACATAATTTATTACACGTGTTTATTTTAAGATTCAATCAAATGTTTAACTGAATTTTTGGTCTAGTTTTTAAAGGTTCCCTGTAACGAAATTTTAATCATTCATACAAATTTGATAACTAGGAAAAATCACTTAATTTAATTTAAATTGATATTTCGCAAGATATTGGATCTAGGAGAAATAAATAATTTAATTGACTTGTGTAACTGCAGATATTTTATTGTGTGTTAAATAGTAAGAATATTAAATTTTTCTTTCAGTATGTGAATTTAATCTGGCCGGAAACGAATAGGTACTTAATTTTTAATGCAAACTATACAAACTAACCAGATAAACACACGCGGTACGACTACTGATAAATTACGAAATATGAATAATGTACTAGGCTCATATGAACAGTAGGGGACATTTCAAATTCCGTCCTGATTATATCCAAAGTTACACTAATATGGCGGCAAAATCAAAGAGTTGATGTAGATAAATAATAAACGGTTAAATATCTTTTAATATTCATTTAAGCTAGCCGCGCGCGTCGTCGATACCTAGGCGGCTCTTTTGAGTGGACTCAAAGACGCCGCCAAAGGGGCCGCGTTCGAAGAAAGCCGCCAAATTCATCAAATATTGTGCAATTTTATTTATTTAATAAAAATATTAAATCATCAGTTGTTCGTAAACTGCTGTCTATTTAGGTCGTGTTTAGTTACTAAATCGTCTAAAATCGCGTTTAGTAATGAGTAAAGTGTTCCGCGAAATCCTTAACTATGTCGTTTAGTGATCGTAATAATTTTGAAAATGTCGTGCATTCATCTATGAAAGAATAGCCTGAGACGTGCACTTTGTGATGATGAGGATTCATAGGTCACAGAATTTAAGGCTGTTTAATTACGTGGAACCTATGTCGTGAAGGGTACAGTGTCGCGATGGAGGCCACGCCTCTTTATAACTAAGAAACATGAAAGCTTTACGATTCTATGAATATGTTGTACATGAGAGAGACTCGTGTTAGTTGGCAAGTCTTAGAGTTAAGCTTTCGGTGTCGGTGCAGATTTTAGTGAACGTGAAATAATGAAATTCTTTCATCAGTACTGAAAACAACTTCAACTAGAAGTTAAACTATAAAAAGATTCTCGTAATGTGTTTGTGTATCACGTACTTATACGATGTAAAGTATCCAATAGCTATTCAGCAGTGCTATAAATAAAAACATAACTCGAAAATAAAACAAAATATGTGTAGTGAGTGCAATCGGTATCAAACTACCAGGCGTGCATAGAAACACAGGTATGTCAAACAATTTCTAGCGTAAATCAGAATCAGCTGTGCTGTGTTAGTACGGATGTTCGTTATATCGATAAAAATACTTGTCGATATATTTAATGGTATATTATTTTACGATCAAGATTAAAATGATGGTATTTCGGTATGAGATTTTGTGTATAGGTAGGCTTAAGGAGACTGTATATGCCCCTTAAGTTACGTTCACTCTTTCTGTTACACGTTGTATATGTAAATTATAGATAAATAACACGTGTATCGGCATAGAATATCATCACACCATCTCATCCCGTGGGGGCGTAGAAATCGACCGGGGAAGTACGGTCTACCAGAGAACGGACAACAGCGTTTTTCTGTGAACTATGACCATCAAACTGCGATCGCCAACTAGTCTGCCAACCGCGGTGATTATGGCATATCCCCCCCATTTTTTGGGGACGCATTTGTCCAGCAATGGACGTACTTTGGCTGACATTATATATAAATTACACCCAGACACGGAATAAATAATCGTGTTCATCACACAAATATTTGACCCGGGTAGGAATCGAACCCACGACCTCTAGCTTAGTAGTCAGGGTCACTAACCACTAGACCATAATACTTAAATCGGTTTCTAAACACAAAACTGGTGGGAATTAGGGGGATACCACCTAATAATTCAGACTGAAAAAGGTATGCTAAGATGGTTTGGCCATTTAGAAAGAATGAATGAAAGAAGATTGGTAAAAGAAGTATACCTAGCCTGTGTGAATAGTACAACCAGAAGAGAAAGACCTCGTAGAACATTATCCGACCAAAGCGGAGAAGTTCTCAAGAAAGGCCGGGTCTGAAGTACCCTAAACCGGCGAGCATGTATGAAGAATATAATGTCAGTAAAGCGGAAGATGTGTGCAAGGAGCGTGACTCGAGGAGTTGTCTCTGCCTACCCCTCTGGGAAACAGACGTGAGTCTATGTATGTAACTATCAATAGTTTCAGTATTGTATACGTATAGTCACATCATGATGTTAGGGCTTCTTCGAATTTGAAGTACTGGTTATACGGCTCTTCAAATTCCACGAAACTCACGGTTCCACGTGTTCTGGTGTTGTATATACACAAGCTTGTTGGAAATATTGAAAGGTGGACCATTGTCTATAGAAACAGACGCATCAAGTTGCTGTATAAATTCTTGTCTAAGACATTCCTTTAGAATCGTGAATCATGATTGCCTGTGAATGCCGCTCATAGCCAGATGGACTCACTGCTCCGTAAAAAGATATTGTGTGAAGTGTCCAAAATATGGTGTATTCCCAACCAGTAACACCACAACCTGTAACACTGTTACTGGTTGGGAAAAATATTCCCATCCAGTAACAGTGTTACTGGATGCAACTTTTTTTGTCGCAACGAGTAACACTGTTAGACTTAATTAAATATTGGTGTTACACGTTGGGAAAAATGTTCCCATCCCGTAACAGTGTTACTGGATGCAACTTTTTTTGTCGCAACGCGTAACACTGTTACACTTCATTAAATATTGGTGTTACACGTTGGGAAAAAAGTTCCCATCCGGTAACAGTGTTACTGGATGCATGATTTTTGTACTGCGTTGGTATCGAACTCGCAATAAGCGATACCAAGTTTGTATTGTTTGCATAATGTTGCCACTACAAAGACGCAGTTTTTTTATAAAGTGTGTTTTTTACAATGGCAATTATGAAATATTTTTGTAACCTACAAAGGAGATGTTTCATATATCTATGGGACTGCAGCCATAACATGTACCTTTCAGCGAAGCTAGGAAATTAGCCCCTGAAAAAGTAACTTTAAAGTTGTAAAAAAAAAAATTGTATGCACTTTTAAAAAAATATTTGACATACTACTCTGTCAAGAAAGTACCGGGAAAAGATCAATAATAAACAAAATGTTTGTTATTCATCCAAATTTATTTTATCACCTTCAAAGTATGCTCCTTCAGAAACGATACACTTGCGCTAACGAATAATCGATTCATCAAAACATTTTTTAAACACTGCTTTCGGAATTGAGTTCAGTTCTTGCCGAGAATTCTCCTTTATGTCTTCTACCGATTGAAAACGGGTACCACGAAGTGGTACTTCTTTCTTTTTTAGGAAAAAGAAAGAAGTCAGCTGGAGCTGGATATCTGATGAATATGGTGGTTGCTGGATGGTATTTGTTGAGTGTTTGGGCAAAAATTCGTTCACAATGATGGCCTTGTGTGAATCTGCATTCTCGTGGTGCAAAATCCAAGAATTATCTTTCCACAAATCTCTAGTTTCTAGTCAACAAGCTTCGGAGTGTTTCGGAGTGGCGCCTTCCAACTGAACCGAAACCGAAAAAACCACGCCAAAGTCGATCAAAAGTCAAAGTCATGTTGACTGTTTTCTTTGACTATCGCGGTGTTGTGCACTCTGAATTCTTACCGGAAGGTCGAACGGTAAATAAAGAATATTATTTGAGCGTTATGCGGCGTTTAAAAGAGCAAATTTGACGAAAAGGCCAGATTTGTGAAAAAAACAAATTGCACCACGATAATGCCTTCGCACAAGGCCATCATTGTGAACGAATTTTTGCCCAAACACTCAACAAATACCATCCAGCAACCACCATATTCACCAGATATGTCTCCAGCTGACTTCTTTCTTTTCCAAAAAAGAAAGAAGTACCATTTCGTGGTACCCGTTTTCAATCGGTAGAAGACATAAAGGAGAATTCTCGGCAAGAACTGAACTCAATTCCGAAAGCAGCGTTTAAAAAATGGTTTTGATGAATCGATTATTCGTTGGCGTAAGTGTATCGTTTCTGAAGGAGCATACTTTGAAGGTGATAAAATAAATTTGGATGAATAACAAACATTTTGTATATTATTGATCTTTTCCCGGTACTTTCTTGACAGAGTAGTATGTCAAATATTTTTTTTAAAAGTGCATATAAATATTTTTTTTACAACTTAAAGTTACTTTTTTAGGGGCTAATTTCCTAGCTTCGCTGAAAGGTACATGTTATGGCTGGAGTCCCATAGATATATGAAACATCTCTTTTATAGGTTACAAAAATATTTCATCATTGCCATTGTAAAAAACACACTTTATAAAAAAACAGCGTCTTTGTAGTGGCAACATTATGCAAACAATACAAACTTGGTCTCGCTTATCGTGAGTTCGATACCAACGCGGTACAAAAATCATGCATCCAGTAACACTGTTACCGGATGGGAACTTTTTTCCCAACGTGTAACACCAATATTTAATGAAGTGTAACAGTGTTACTCGTTGCGACAAAAAAAGTTGCATCCAGTAACACTGTTACTGGATGGGAACATTTTTCCCAACGTGTAACACCAATATTTAATTAAGTGTAACAGTGTTACTCGTTGCGACAAAAAAAGTTGCATCCAGTAACACTGTTACTGGATGGGAATATTTTTCCCAACCAGTAACAGTGTTACAGGTTGTGGTGTTACTGGTTGGGAATACACCCAAAATATGACGATAAGTTTCAAGTATGTAGGATAAAATTTACCATTTGCGAACTATTCCGGCGTGCACTGTCAAAACCGCGAGAGGTACACATTCTACTAATATTATAAATGCGAAAGTTGGCGAGTATGTTATATGTTTTTTACTCTTTTACGCCAAAACTACTTTAACGCGGGTGAAACCGCGGGGCATAGCTAGTTATGTATAAGTACCTACTTAACTATATTACTACGAACATGTTCTGACTATTTACAAGCGCTTTTTAGGCTTCCGTAGCCAAATGGCAAAAAACGGAAACCAAGATTCGTCATGTCTGTCTGTCTGCCCGTCCGTATGTCACAGCCACTTCTATCCGAAACTATAAGAGCTGTACTTTTGAAATTTGGTAAGTAGATGTATTCGGTAAACCGCATTAAGATTTATACACAAAAATACATAGACATGAAACTCAAAAAAAAATTTTTCATTGTACCCATACATGTGGGGTACAATGAAAGGGTGTCTATGGATTTTTTTTATTTTTTTATTTATTAACGAACTTACATTAACGGTTAGACCAAACATATAAGTTATAGGTTACATATTAAGCAAATGTTACTAACATTTACAACTTATACTATAATTAATCGTAACAAATGGAAGTCCGTTGTCTCTGCCTACCCCTCTGGGAAACAGGCGTGAGTCTATGTATGAATGTATGTAATAGTAATATTTTTACATTAAACATGAGAATAGAATAATATTTAAATAAACATTTTGCGGTAACGGTATCACATAAGTATCACTATCCCAAAACAATCACCCGGTTATTGAGCTTGGAGTAGCATTAGTTTCTAAATAAAGATTGGCTGTAGCTAGAAATCTCGGTTCCGTGCATGTAAATAAGTCCAAGGATGGATCATATTCTAATACTTTATTGATATGAGTGAGAGCTAACCACAATGGGCTTGTAATTAGGGTTACTGTGCTAGTTTGAGGTATTACAAATAGAGGACGAACCCTGGGCCGAAGAGTATACCTGATAGATGGTGGTACATTAAAGGGGATACTTTGCAAGAGAGATGAATTGGATAAGGTTCCACGAACAAGACGGAAAAAGTACTTTATAAGATTAAAGTTTCTTCTTATCTCTAAACTCTGGTAAGTAACCATACCTAACACGAATGGTGTAGGATACATGTAAGGATAGTAACCATATAATTTGAGATAGATTGATAAGTTAGGTTATTTCAATAATAATATGTTAATCTTGTACCTAGTATTGAATAAATGTTTATTTCATTTGAGATATAAATAGCGGACAAAAGATTATATGTCTTCAAAACTGATATTGAGGTTTCTAATATAATTTTTTTCTAAACTGAATAGTTTGCCCGAGAGACACTTCCAAAGTGGTAAAATGAGTGTCCCCCCCACCCCTGTAACTTCTAAAATATTTTTATACCATTCAAACTAACAACTAAAATTGGTTTGAACGAGATCTAGCAAGTAGTTTTTTTTAATACGACATAAATCGTAAACCGCAATTTGCTTTTATTTCATCAACTGAAATACTTGCCGCTACGGAACCCTTCATGGGCGAGTCCGACTCGCACTTGGCCGGTATTTTTAAATTATGAATAAAAACCTGTTATATTTCATTTTACTGTTACTATGTGAATAAACCTATTCGCATTATTGACATATAGCTGTCAGACTGTCCGATAACTGACACAAGTGCGCCTTTGATAAGGCCCCTACTCATCAGCGTTCGTTATCATGACTGATTACAATGTACTCACTTATTTAGTATTTGTTTATTATTGTTTTAAACTCGTTGATAAGGAGATTATGTTGGGTAATTACCTAATAAAGCGAAATAAGATAAATATGTCGTTGTATCATTATCATTTGAGCCGAAAGATGTTCACAAAATCGGACTGACCGTCGGAATTGACAACATTTCAAAACTGACACCACCTTAAAACAAAAATACCATTTCTTTATTTTTGTATCCTGAGTTCAAATATATTTATTTTATTTCTTAATTTCTGAGGAAAATAATAAAAACTAAAACAGGTGTGATGACGTCACTTATACGGTGGACAAGGTTGTTTCCTTTGCCTAAGCATTCCAATGTTTTAAACGAAAGCATTAATGTCAAACTAGACATGACAAATTGTCAATTGTCCTTCACGGTTTTAAATTTCGAAACTTACATGGTGACTTAATGAAAAATAATAAGGATAATAACACGGAAACAAATTTAATATTGCCGATTTTAATTTAGTTTGAAATTGAAAACATTAAACAAACGTAAACAAGTTTAGGCGCCAACGAGTTTCACAAGACAGTGATTTTTTTTGACGGGTTACATTAAAGCAAAGATCGATTGTTATTCCACGGTATGTATGACGTCATTTGCCGCTTACGTCTTTTTAGAATACATCGAATTTCAAACTTGAAATTATGAATGAAAAGTTCATTATTTCGCAAAAAGGAAAAATATGGGTGCCCTAGTTTTGGATTTACTTTTAAATAAAGCAATAAAACATGCCAGTTAAAAATATGAAATGTTGTCAATTACCGGTCTTGTGCTGTGCATTCACCAGCCCAGTAAGTGATTGGCGAGGTTAAGCAACTAAGCCGCCCATAGATGGGTGACCGCCAAAGTGGTTTAATTTCTGATGGTCTCCGTGCTTCAGAAGGCACGTTAGGCTGTCGGTCCATACACAGATATAGCTTGTAGATCCGACGGATGCTGGGACAGATTCTTGAATGGCAAAACGCGGACCGACGATCTTACAAGGGTCGCAGGAAACCCCTGAATTCGGGAAGCGGAAGACCGGCCATTATGGAGATCAATTATACAAAAAAAACTTGAGAGGTGTCAAGGGACACCCGGATGGAACGAAGTTATTTCTTATTATTTATTATGTACAAAAAACCTGTATACACTCAACAAAAATAATTGTCGCGACACCACACTGTTCAATGCGAAATAGAAATGAAAATATCTGGCTTGCTTTCTATGAGAGAGAGAGAGAGAGAGAGACAGACAGAGAAACATGCGCACGCCGCACAGCTGCAAAAACTGACAACTATTCGTAAGAATTTTTTCCGTCTAGCCCCCTTTCACAACGCGCGATAAGGAACTTCGTTCCAAAAAATATCCTTGGACATTATTCTCATCTGATCCCAAACTATGCAGAGCTTTTACTATGGAAACCAGATGACTGATATACTACATACAATATATAGATAATTACACCCAGACCCAGGACAAACAGACATGTTCATGCACACAAATATCAGTCCTGGGTGAGAATGGAACCGACTGCAGTGTGAAGGGCAATTATCTACCAACCAGCGTGTCCGTGGAGAATTATATATATATATATATATATATATATATATATATATATATATATATATATATATATATATAGATATATATATATATAATTCTCCACGGACACGCTCACACATCACATAAATATTAACCTACATCTATCTATATAACTATATAAATAACTTAAACTATATAACTATATCTTACATATATTTGAAAATACGTATATCTAAATTCACTTAACATTACAAAGATTATTTGATTAATTCATTTCATTTGATAAGTTCATAGGAATATAAAATAGTAACACAGGCTCACCATCTGTAATTCTTTTATGTATTAGGTGACCAGCAATGTTGAGTTTACTGTAAGTAATACTGTATAATTTAAGCTTTATTGAATGATAATTGTAAACTTGTTTGTGGATTCAAATAAATAAAAAAATAAATAAATAAAAAAAAAACACTAAACAGGAAAGTCTTTAACCAGCACTAGACGTCTATCAGCTGACAAAACTGCTGTTGTGTACAAAAAAGGTCGCTTCTAGAACCTACTCAAATTCACAGTAGCATTAAAATAATCAGACTATAACAGCTGGATATGAAGGTTATCATTAAATTTTGCACTAGTTTGTATCTGGATTGATTGCAACGATCATTGAACTGCCCACGAGCCTCCCACGTGGGCAAATAATGCTCGTATCATTATTTAAAACAGGATCGAACCCGTAACATTGGGAACAATGACCGGCCGAAATCAGTTTATATTAGTATGAAATTGTCCGTAGTTTATTGGGATGAGAACCTATTCTTTATTATTTGTGCTTGAATTAGGCCACATATCAGCCAATCACAATGTAAAGTACAAGATATTAAAAAACCGGCCAAGTGATAGTCGGACTCGCCCATGAAGGGTTCCGCAGCAGCAAGTATTTCAGTTGATTAAATGAAAGGTAAATTGCGGTTTACGATTTATGACGCATTTTTCCACTTTGGAAGTGTCTCTCGCGCAAACTATTCAGTTTGGAAAAAAAATGATATTAGGAACCTCAATATCATTTTTGAAGACCTATCCATAGATACAGCACATGTATGGGTACGATGAAAAAAAAAATTTGAGTTTCAGTTCTGTGTATGGGGAACCCCCAAAATTATTATTCTTTTTCTGTTTTTGCGCGTATCTTAATGCGGTTCACAGAATACACCTACTTACCAAGTTTCAACAGCACAGCTCTTATAGTTTCGGAAAAAAGTGGCTGTGATACGGACGGACGGACAGACAGACAGACATGACGAATCTATAAGGGTTCCGTTTTTTGCCATTTGGCTACGGAACCCTAAAAAGATTATTTTTATAAAACAAAAACCAAAAGAAGACGATAAAAGGCAGCCCGGAGTTTCTTTGTGCCTTTCTTTTCGGGTCGTCCATCTAGGTAGCTAGATAAAGCCGCAGGTTACTTAGCCTAGGTTCCTCAGCGGCTCCCTCGACCCTCGGCGCAGGTGTGAGATGGAACACCGGTGGTTTTTAGTCAGTAGGAGTCTGAGAGACCCCTCCGCCTCCCGCAAGGCGGAGGACATTTATATTCCACCCCGGCAAAAAATAAAAGGTTCCTCAGCGGCGAGGATCGAGTGATCACACCCTCATTTAGAATTCCGTCGTTTTTATTGCGGCAGCCCCCTGAGCTGTGGCCCGAACCCCATAAGGGTGCCCTCAGGTATTTGTCCCTTAATTAAGGGTGCTGGTTGAGAGCCTACTGCACTAACCATCTGGTCCTGGTCTTCAATTTTTTAATTTGAATGTAATAATACAGTAATTTAAAATAACAGCTTAGAAAAGAGAAGAGAATTCACCGTAGCCTAGTTGGTAGTGCTCCTGCCTACGAAGCTGGTGGTCCTGGGTTCGAATCCCGGTAAGTGCAAATATTTGTGTGATGAGCACGAACATTTGTTTCTGAGTCATGGATGTTTAATATGTATTTAAGTATTTATCTATCTATATAAGTATGTATATCGTCGCCTGGTACCCATAGTACAAGCTTTGCTTAGTTTGGGGCTAGGATGATCTGTGTGACATTGTTCCTAGATATTATTATTATATATAGACCGCAAGGACGGTTTTTTTTTGGTAATGATTTTGACTAGGTTTATGTATTGCATTGTGAGCTTCACAAGTACAAGTATGTTAATACCAAAGTTATGAATTAATTTCATTATTTATTCTTTACTGTACATAGAAAATATATTTATAAATGTTTTAATCTAAAGCTAGTGTAAAGAGGCGAGCTTAACTCAATATGAGTATTCTTACAGCAAACCTTTTTTAAGAGAGGTGGGGCATAGCATTCATTCGCTCAAAGAGCAGCCCGACTGGGGGAATACCTCCACCTTACAGAAGACATTCCTTAATAATAACATTAATCATTTTAAAGTTGTGTTTCCGAGTGTGAGTAAGGTCGCCAGAGCTCATTGGGGTGGGGGGAAGGGTCAGCAACACTTGTTTGCTGACTCTAAAAGGCCGGCAACGCACTCGCGACTCCCCTGCTGTCCATGGGCGGCGGTGATCACTTACCATCAGGTGACCCACTTGCTCGTTTGTCGCCCTCTGATATAAAAATAATAAAAAAAAAAGCCTTGTTAGAGTAAGACTTGTGTGAAAGAGTATACATAGTGCACAACAAATAACTAATACGACATTAAAACTAAAACCAGTATTACCTAAAGTAATTAAATATATAAAAATAAAATAAAACAGGTTTTTATTCACGTAGACTTTAAAAAAGCGCTTGTAAATAGTCAGAACATGTTTGTAGTATTATAGTTGTATACATTATTATTTCTAATAACATAGATATTTAGGTACACATTGTATTGATAGTATTAAAACATTAATAAAATTTATTTTATAACAGCAATGATATTTAGCTAGCTCGTATCAAGTTATTGTCAAGAGATTATGTTTAAGTTTAATTATCTAGTTTAAGTCTAATATTTGTAATACATATTGGCAATGGTTCTGTCTATATTAAGGTGATATTATTATTACATAACTATACATAACTATACCTACTTACTATAGCTAATATAAATAAATAAACACATAGGTACACTTACATAATAATAACTACGTCGGGTCTGTTGGAGTGGTTGGCAAATGCTTGCTTTTTACACCCTAGGTCGTAGGTTCGATTCCCACCCAGGCTAGATATTTGTGTGAATGAACATGTCTGTTTGTCTTAATTCTAGGTGTAATTAATTATCTATATAACTATCTATTTACGAAGGAAAAGTAGTATATGAAGTATATCAGTTATCTGGTTTCCATAGTACAAGCTTTGGGATCAGATGGCCGTGTGTGAATACATTATTCACACACGGCCATCTGATCCCAAACCAGGATATTATTTATCAACTAAAAAAATGTCCCATTCGTCGATCAGTGTTAAGAAAAGTTGAAGCCTGTATGTATCTTTGGAAACATTCGATTCTACCCGTCTCAGCAAAAAGGTTCTACGTGTACAAAGAATTGTAAAAAAACTCCATTCATGACGTCACGTGTACAATTACACTCTCCAGCAATTACAACGTTGGTGTACATTTACACAATTCGTAATGCGGTTATCTCGGTTGCGCCGTGATTTTCACGCGGATCGATCGTGTTAGTACATTACGACAGCTGCATAGATAAATTAAATACTCATTTAGAGCAAAAACTGTTGTCTTTTTTATGTAACATATGTGTGTTTATGTCAAACGCATTCTGGGTTATTGAATTGATAAAATGGTTTCCGGACGAAATGTTCGGAATTCGAACACGAGTAGGGTTGTCAATTAACCTTAGACGAGGCGGTATGGGATCTGATCCTAGCCTGCTCAAAGAGAAAAAAAAGTAGAGTTGTCAATAGTCCTGAATGGCGGCATTTGAATGGCTATTTTTTTCATTAATTCTAGTAACTGCCTACGATTACATAGACTTATCCTACTAATATTGTAAATGCGAAAGTTTGTGAGTATGGATGTATGTATGTTTGTTACTCTTTCACGCAAAGACTACCCAACGGATTTTGAAGATATAGTAGTAACTAGCTGTGCCCCGCGGTGTTACCCGCGTTAAATTTTATAAATATTCTTTGCTATAAACCTCACGGAGCCCGAGACCTTTCCAAGGAATGCAAAACTGTGGAAATCGGTTCGTGCGTTCTTGAGTTATAGCGTCAGGAAGGAAAACCCGACTTATTTTTATATAGAAGAAGACTAGCTGTGCCCCGCGGTGTTACTCGCGTTAAATTTTATTTATTTTCTTTGCTATAAACCTCACATAGCCCGAGACCTTTCCAACGAATGCAAAACCTTGGAAATCTTTTCTTACGTTCTGGATTTATAGCGTCAGGAAGGAAAACCCGACTTATTTTTATATAGTAGAGATATCTATACTAATACAATAAAGAGGTAATGTTTGTGAGTTTGTGACACTGTAAGGGGTAATCTCTGGATCAACTGAACCGATTTTCAAAATTATTTCACCAATAGAAATCTATGTTATTGTGGAGTGTGGCTATGAAAAATTCCAAAATTTATCCCGAACTTTTAACCCGAAGTATTACACGAGACAAACAGACAAGGAAAGAAATATTTATAACGCGGAACGAAGTTCGCGGGCACTGCTAGTTAGTAGCTTATACATCCGTAAAAGACATAGGGTATAATTTATAAATTTTAACCGCGGGGCACTGCTAGGAAATTATATAGTTAACTTATGTTTTGTATTAGTAATCATACAAATAACGGGTGTGCATAACATGACGGTCACTGTAGCCTAGTTGGTAGTACCCCTGCCTACGAAGCTGGGGTCCTGGGTTCGAATCCCGGTAAGTGCAAATATTTGTGTGATGAGCACGAATATTTGTTTCTGAGTCAAGGATGTTTTCTATGTATATAAGTATTTATCTATGTATATAAGTATTTATCTATGTATATAAGTATTTATCTATCTATATAAGTATATAATTATATCGTCGCCTGGTACCCATAGTACAAGCTTTGCTTAGTTAGGGGCTAGGATGATCTGTGTGACATTGCCCCTAGATATTATTATATTATATATTGTTGAAAATGACTTTATAGACTTCCAGTGCAGATAAAACTCTGCTTAGGAATCACAACAATTACTCGTACCTACTACAGAATATTAAATTAAAGTACATATACACAGAGGGTACGTAATTTACTAACATTTTATGCATGCTTTTTTATCAGCTTCTATATTCGCAAAATTACGGGCCTCTTGGCGTGCTTGGTAGATACGCTGCCTTTCACGCCGCAGGTCGTGGGTTCGATTCCCACCCGGGACAAAAAATTGTGTTCAAGAACATGTCTGTTTAATAATAATATAATAATAATTTATTTCCCACAAAAAAGTGTACGATTTCCACATAAATCATAGCTTTAAAATAGTGACAAGAAATAAAACTAATATTCTATTAATATAATAATGTTTGTCCTGAGACTGGGTGTAAATTATCCAGGTATGTAAGTATGTATTTACAAAAGAAAAATAGTATCTATACATATAATAAAATCGTAGGAAAGTCAAAACTGTACATTGTATATTTTTTAAAAGGATAATTGGGGCGTCAACTAATATCGATATCGAAGCCAAAAATATAGTTTTTTTATAATTTTTGTCTGTGTGTCTGTTTGTCTGTATGTATGTCCGGGCTAAACTCAATAAGTACTGCATGGATTTACTTCAAATTTTGCATGAATACTAAGACCTCGGGTCAATATATAGGCTACATATTATCGCGCTATCACCTACGGGGGAGGAGCTTTGATAATTTATAAAAGTTATCGCGGGTATAACCGCGAGGCACAGCTAGTATGTAATATATCAGTTATCTGGTTTCCCTATTACAAGCTCTACTTAGTTTGGGATCAGATGGCCGTATGTGAATAATGTCCCAGGATATTATTATTATTATAAAGATATATTAGAAGTGTTGTTAAGAGATCGATAAACGCACAGATGGGGATCCCAATCGTGGATGTTAATCTAGGTGAAGGACGCAGGCAACATTTGCTCTTGCGGTTCATTTTGACATTTAAAGACCGGTCGGTCCTGTTGATTGAGATAAATTAAAATGAGAACGTCGGCTACAGCCAGACTTATCAAATATCTGTTATGATTGGTTAGACTCACAAAAAGCTTGTTTAATCATAGCCGACAAGACGTGATGGTAAAATGAATAAATATTAATACGCAAATGAGCAAGCGGGTACCTAACCTGGGGCTCTACCGGCTAAGTCGCCGAACATCATTTTCGTTAATGGCGTTCAAATAAATAAAGGTTAAAAATTACTTAATCAATCGTTAAATCGGCTTCAACGTTGACAATCGATTCCGGACTATTTATGACGTCACATGCCTTCATGGAAGCCGATTTAACGATTGATTAAGTCATTTTTAACCTTTATTTATTTGAACGTCATTAACGAAAATGATGTTCGGCGACTTAGCCGGTAGAGCCCCTGTTGGGGTAAAGGTTAGTAGTGACCTAGAATGCTTAGCCAGAAGTCGTGGGTTCGATTCCCACCCTGGATAAATTTTTATGTGTTTAGCGCGATTATCTGTTCTGTGTTTGGTAGTAATTTATGTATAATATGTATGTTTATTTTATAGACATATATAAGTATGTTTATCAGTTGTCTGGTTGCCATATATGCTATGATATCACCATCATACTGCGATCGCCAACCCATCTGCAAAGCGTGGCGATTATGGCATATCCCTCCAAATAATGGACACAGGCCTTTGTCCAGCAGTGGTCTATTGTTTAAACATACTTATAAATAATAACTATGTTCATATAATTTGCAGATTCTGAATTTGTGTGATGAGCACGAATATTTGTTTCTGAGTCATGGATGTTTTCTATGTATACATTGATATAAACTACTAGATTAGTAATAACCGCGCCAATGCGTAACCACTCCACATAAGGCCACAGCCTTATGTGCAGCTAATGTCAGTTCAGTGCTTAGTGAGACGCCAACCGTGTTCAACCAAGAGAAAAATGCGTAAATGTGTAGTCAAAGAATGCGATTCAAGGTCGCAAACACATCACAAATGAAGCGGAATTACTTTCCACACGTAAGTTAATTGTTTATGTATTCATATTAACGTAAATGACGCCAAAATTGAATTAAAACATTTAATATTCTATTTAAGGTTCAGTGTTACCACTAAAACATTGGTTAGTTTTCCCATAATTTTGGGGGAATTTGTAATTTATGGAATACGTAACGTTGTTACCTCTGTTTTTTTATTAAATAAAAATAATTAATTTAAGGGGGTAATAATCAATTGTCTAGTATTTTTTATAACCAATTTTATATTAATTGCAGTATGCCATAAGATGCATCACGCCGTGAGAAGTGGGTGGAAGTTATTCGATTGCTGAGAAAGCAGACTGATTGGCAACCGATTAAATCGTCTGTTATTTGTTCAAAGCACTTCCGGGATCAAGACAAACTAGGACCGAAAAGCGATTGTGACCGTGTATATTTGTCTAACGTAGCAATTCCAATGCTTCTTGTAAGTAAAGGTTTCATTTGGTAATAAATATTGTCAGAACATAGGTAATATTGGTCTAAAAATACTTCTTGTAAAATTCCCACAGCCACAAACTGCTTTAATACAACTCAAACTAAATTATGTAGCAAGTGTTTGATGTAATTATTCCATTTTCTTGGTTTTCTTTGTAAGGATTTTAAATTTGTTATATTCTTAATTCTATATTGCTATATATAATAATATATAATGCATTTCTTCGTCTGTTTCCACATTTAAATCTATTTTTCTTTCCATTCCATTCTTTTCACCATTTTGGAAACTTTATTTGTAATTATAATCCAACATTCCATTTTATGGTATAATAAAAAATATTCAAACAAAACCTGTATTTTATTATTTAGTCATGCTTACTTCAATTAATAAGAAATACTTACTTTAAATAATTTATTTTATTACAAATTATTTTTAAAATAAACTTGATTTAAAATATATTTTTTTGGGGAATTTTTATGTGGTAAGCAACCCCAACCGGCCGATGCATGTTTTGCTTTTGTCTTTGTCTGATCTAAGCGACTGTATTGTCATTGCGGCCGGTGTAAGTAAGATAGATATATGTTTACTTTAAAATGTCTAGTGGTTTCAAAGCTACATCGTCACTGTTAACTAGTGGTTACACTTTTTGCGACTCGCTATAATGAGGTTTGCTTCTCTAGTTTAAATAACTCAATGTATGTATATAAGTATTTATCTATCTATATAAGTGTGTATATCGTCACGTAGCCATAGTACAAGCTTTGCTTAATTTGGGGCTACGATGATCTGTGTGACATTTTCCCTAGATTATTATTAATATTATTATTCTGCCAAGAATCAGAGGAAACTCCTTTGCATATTCTGTGCTCGTGCGGACTGCTAATGCGTTGTAGAAGTATCTTCTTAGGACAGTATATTATGCAACCGGAAGAGATACAAACACTCACTGCACAATCAATCTGGGAGTTTTCAGAAGCTTATAGGATTATGCTAAGCTTATAGGATAATTATAGGATTGAACAGTGAACTTTAACAAAGTCAAATAAAATACCCAGACATCCCATTACCCATCTATTTGATACTAAAGCATCCAAGACAAATATAGGAGATTGCTCACCCATCAATAGGCTCAGTCAGGCGATGAATTCATATATAAAGTCCACTCCACATGCTGACATATATCATGACTCCATGACTATCTTTAAAACCCAAATTTTGAAGACCCGCACACAATCAAATAATATATTATGCTAGTACATAGGTATATCTCATATACTACATACTATCACATTTGTGTTTATTGATGTCTTTTTATTCTTGTTTGTCTTTTTATACATATTTTTGTTTTTTAGTTTTAAGTATAAGTATAATTTGGTTTAATTTCTATTTGATTAATTGGTTTAGTTAAGTTTAATAACTGTTTGTTATATTTGTGTTTATATAGTTTATTATCACTTTAATTTTACTACACTTTGTTTTAGCTTAGGTTATCATTTCTATTTGTGAGGGTTGGTTCACCTGTTATTGGCAACTGTATAAGACCATAACTTGGTACCAATCATTATGTGAAATGTTATATACAGAAGCTGTTGGTGTACATTTAAATAAATAAATAAAAAAAAGTTTAAATAAGTAAGTAAAGCAAGGAGCTCTGCTACAACAGATCAGTAATGGTCGAGGTAGCAAGATGCTATCAAGACATCAAGCCCCAAACAACAATAATAAAAAAAACTTGTGTGTACTTATGTACACGCGTTAGAAGTTATACTTCTTAATATACAACTTGAACATAGTTATAAATTTTCATACCACCTAGAACTAACTTCATGCTGTTATTTTTACGATGCGCGCGCATCGTGCGCGCGCATCGTAAAAATTCACTGTCATACCACCTAGAACTAACTTCATGCTGTTAAATTTTTTGGTGTCGGTGTGCGCGCGCATCGTAAAAATTCACTCTCATCATTTTTCTCCATCGCGCCAAAAGAAGTATAACTTCAATAATAATATTCAAATATCGTCGACGTTATCGCTATCAAGTACAATATATACTCTGTAGGTAAGTATACTAATTATATACATCAGCTGACTTACAGTGACCTATCGCTGCGTCGTTCAGGTGCGATTATCACGGTAACTAATTTGGAGATAATTAAAAACAAACTTGAAATTGTGTTGGCAAAGTCCAAGATCACATTAGAGCCCGCAGTCTTGGACTTTACAGCGATATAGCGACTTGACAGCTACTCGCTATACAGCTAAATCGTATGACAGCTACTGCTTAGTAGCTGTCATACGATACATACAGCTAATCGTATCGCCATACAGCTAATCGTATGATAGCTACTGCCTAGATAGCTACTCGCTAGACAGCTAATCGTATGACAGCTACTGCCTAGATAGCTGCTCGCTAGACAGCTAATCGTATGACAGCTACTGCCTAGATAGCTACTTGCTAGACAGCTACTTGCTAGACAGCTAATCGTATGACAGCTACTGCCTAGATAGCTACTCGCTAGACAGCTAATCGTATGAAAGCTACTGCCTAGATAGCTACTTGCTAGACAGCTACTTGCTAGACAGCTAATCGTATAACAGCTACTGCCTAGATAGCTACTCGCTAGACAGCTTATCGTATGAAAGCTACTGCCTAGATAGCTACTTGCTAGACAGCTAATCGTATGACAGCTACTGCTTAGATAGCTACTTGCTAGACAGCTACTTGCTAGACAGCTAATCGTATGACAGCTACTGCCTAGATAGCTACTCGCTAGACAGCTAATCGTATGAAAGCTACTGCCTAGATAGCTACTCGCTAGACAGCTAATCGTATGACAGCTACTGCTTAGATAGCTACTTGCTTGACAGCTAATTGTATGACAGCTACTGCCTAGATAGCTACTTGCTAGACAGCTAATCGTATGAAAGCTACTGCCTAGATAGCTACTCGCTAGACAGCTAATCGTATGACAGCTACTGCTTAGATAGCTACTTGCTAGACAGCTAATTGTATGACAGCTACTGCCTAGATAGCTACTTGCTAGGCAGCTAATCGTATGACATCTACTGCTTAGATAGCTACTTGCTAGACAGCTACTTGCTAGACAGCTAATCGTATGACAGCTACTGCCTAGATAGCTACTCGCTAGACAGCTAATCGTATGAAAGCTACTGCCTAGATAGCTACTCGCTAGACAGCTAATCGTATGACAGCTACTGCTTAGATAGCTAGTTGCTAGACAGCTAATTGTATGACAGCTACTGCCTAGATAGCTACTTGCTAGACAGCTAATCGTATGAAAGCTACTGCCTAGATAGCTAATCGTATGACAGCTACTGCTTAGATAGCTACTTGCTAGACAGCTAATTGTATGACAGCTACTGCCTAGATAGCTACTTGCTAGACAGCTAATCGTATGACATCTACTTGCTAGACAGCTAATCCTATGACAGCTACTGCCTAGATAGCTACTTGCTAGACAGCTACTTGCTAGACAGCTAATCGTATGACAGCTACTGCCTAGATAGCTACTTGCTAGACAGCTAATCGTATGACATCTACTGCTTAGATAGCTACTTGCTAGACAGCTACTTGCTAGACAGCTAATCGTATGACAGCTACTGCCTAGATAGCTACTTGCTAGACAGCTACTTGCTAGACAGCTAATCGTATGACAGCTACTGCCTAGATAGCTACTCGCTAGACAGCTAATCGTATGAAAGCTACTGCCTAGATAGCTACTTGCTAGACAGCTAATCGTATGAAAGCTACTACCTAGATAGCTACTTGCTAGACAGCTACTTGCTAGACAGCTACTGCTTAGATAGCTACTTGCTAGACAGCTACTTGCTAGACAGCTAATCGTATGACAGCTACTGCCTAGATAGCTACTCGCTAGACAGCTAATCGTATGACAGCTACTGCCTAGATAGCTACTTGCTGGACAGCTACTCGCTAGACAGCTAATCGTATGACAGCTACTGTCACAGTACAAATATGGACAGTAGGGCAATAAAAGCCTAGTTGATGAAATACTTACCTACGCTCTATTGAAGCCGTAGGGTTGTAACTTTTCATGTTTTAGATACCTATTATTAATTTTTTTTTTATCATTTTTATTTTATAAAGCACCCGTTTTTATGAAGACGGGTTCAAAGAGCCGTTTACTACGCAATACGCACGTGGATTCTTAAAAAGATTGCTTAGATAAACTTATATTCGACCACTCGTTTTGACGCGGTACTCACTACTGACAGCACCGCGACAACCGCTTAGGGGTCTTGTCGATGCGCATGTTTGTGTGAGTGTGCCGTTTTGACCGTTTGTAGGTAGTTTCCGTACTGTCTATATCTAAGGCCAGTGGTCACCCTGGTGTTAGAGCTCTTTAAGCTACGCAGGTAAACGTACACCCATTCAGCGTCTCATGCAAATATATTATAAACAGTTCATAGATGTATGTATTCTAGCTAAATAAAAATTCTTTTCGTGCTCAAGTTTTGTTTTGTTTTTTTTTACCAACAATTGTATACACATAAACATTTCTAACTTAAAGGCTAGGGTAACATTTACAAGTGCAACAATTAATTATAGGTTAACACATGCACAAAAAAACGGCTTTATATAATATTTTGACACAAATTGTAACAAATTATGTAACATACATAACATAAAGATGTACATAAAAACAACAAAAAAAATGGCATGAAGATGTGTGATTAAAATTGTAATTGATTAAATTATGTTTGATTATTATTTAAATTATGAATAAAATTGAAATTATTATAAATAGATAACAACATTAATAGAATTAAATTATAAAAATAAAAGTTATAAAAGTACTGAACAACTTGAATGTATCTAGTGGTAACTGTCTAGTTTGTAATGTAAGATAAATTATTAAGTGATCCCTTGATTCTTCATCACAGCATACCTCTTAATTAATACGTGGAAAATTAGTTATTACATTGATTTTGTATTATATACCTACTTTACCAATAATAATAATAATATCTGGGGACAATGTCACACAGATCATGCTAGCCCCAAACTAAGCAAAGCTTGTACTATGGGTACCAGGCGACGATATACATACTTATATAGATAGATAAATACATAGAATATATCCATGACTCAGAAACAAATATTCTTGCTCATCACACAAATATTTGCACTTACCGGGATTCGGATTATAAGTGTTATATGTAATGTAATAAAGTTATTTTCCCAAATAAAATAAGTAGACCTCTGACATAATAATATATAATAATAATAATATAATAATATCTGGGGACAATGTCACACAGATCATCCTAGCCCCAAACTAAGCAAAGCTTGTACTATGGGTACCAGGCGACGATATACATACTTATATAGAGATAGATAAATACTTATATGCATAGAAAGCATCCATGACTCAGAAACAAATATTCGTGCTCATCACACAAATATTTGCACTTACCGGGATTCGAACCCAGGACCACCAGCTTCGTAGGCAGGAGCACTACCAACTAGGCTACGGTGGCCTGACTGAACGTTTTGTTTTATGACAACAACCGAGACCGACAGCTTAACGTGCCCTCGGGGACCGGTCTACGGTGTTCCCCCGCATGAAGGACCACCGTTTACCACAAGAGTAGAAGATAAACGGAAGCAAAGTGGTCAACTTCTCCGCTATAAGAATGTAATCAAGAGGCATCTGAACGCTTGCGCTATTTATCCTGCATGTTGGAACAGGCTCGCTTTTTTAGCACTCTATTTGTCACAAAAGCATAAAATGTTTTGAAGAAAAGCGCAACCAAGTTATTACTGAGAAACGCGAAATACGCAGAGGCCTAAGTCCACCTACACGTATATGTTCAGACGCCAGCACATCCAGGTACTTCAATCTGTCAAGTTTCTTTTATAGATTTTCAACTTTATCACATAAGCATAAGGTTCACTTTCAATTGGGGAAATTTGACAGATTGGCGTAGTTGTACATACAACACGGCAGGCCAAATTTTTGTTCTAGTTGTGACCGAGTGTTTAAAACTAAGTTCGGTCTAGCTAGCCATCTAAAGGCACATCCAAGAAAGTGTCTTCGAAGGGTCGTCGTTATCGAAATAATAATATCTTGGACGATGTCACACAGATCACCCTAGCCCCAAACTAAGCAAAGCTTGTACTATGGGTACCAGGCGACGATATACATACTTATATAGATAGATAAATACTTATATACATAGAAAACATCCATGACTCAGAAACAAATATTCGTGTTCATCACACAAATATTTGCACTTACCGGGATTCGAACCCACCAGCTTCGTAGGCAGGAGCACTACCAACTAGGCTACGGTGACCGTCTCTTATCGAAATCGATAAGGAGAAGTATATATCGTACAATAATAATGTCCTCCTAGCCGAATTTCGGCCACGGCAGCCAGTCTCAACAGAGACTAGTCATCTGTTCGGGACATATTATAGTGCTCAAGTATGTGCGCAAACACAGGAGCACTTTCTATTCCATCACTCTCATGATCCGATGGGACGCCTAGCGTCACGACCGAGAAGAGGTCAGGCACAGGACCGACGTCTTTACGTGCTCTCCGAGGCACGGGGATATAATACCGCCAACTCCCAGACTTCGGGCTGATACTGAGAAATTTAGCTTTTTACAGAAAAAGTCCCAAAATCACTTTTGGCCCGAGTTTTGAACCCAGGACTTCGTTATCTGCGGGTGAACACGCTACCTCTAGACCAACGAGCCAGTCAAAAATAATAATAATAGGTATGTAAAACATTATGTGTTACAACCCTACAGCTTCAATGGAGCTTAGGTAATTATTACATCAACTAGGCTTTTATTGCCCTACTGTCCATATTTGTACTGTGACAGTAGCTGTCATACGATTAGCTGTCTAGCGAGTAGTAGTATTGTAATTTCGTACAATACACTGTAGGTGAGTATGTTAATTATATACAACAGATGACTCGCCGTGACCTTCAGTTACGTTGTTCAGGTGTTATTAACTTAAGGTGAATAATTAACAAAAAAAAATTGTTTAAATTGTTGGCCGAGTCCAAAAGACAATTAATTACACGAGTTACTCGTTAGGTTTCACTGTGTTGGCTCCTTGAGATGGTTTTAATTATAATAACTTACAAAATGTTTAAACGCATATTTCTTTTGTTGAATTTTATTCGGATCTGTATTTAATCTCACTTAAAATAAATAACGGTTTGCAGATTTAGTAGCAATGATACAAAAAGTAAACACTGAAAGCAAAAAAAATTAACACATCCAAAACTAAAATTATGACATACAATTAAAGGAAAACAATCTAAATAGAGGACAAAACGACAGAATATACTAATGTATGTGAGTACGTATCAAAAGTTATTAAAATTTATTGCACAACTTTTCCGTTGTTTTTAGTAAAATTTCATTTTAGTCCAATAGTAAAATAATAAAATAAAATAAAAATTGTTTATTTTCACACAAAACAAATAATTAAAAAGTTGTAGTTCCTGATTCCCAAACTAAGTAAACTTGTATCTTGGGAATCAGGGCACTCTCCTTAACCTATTAAATTAATTAAAATAGGTAAAACTTAATACACACTAAATAAAAGAATTTACAAAAATATCAAAAAGAGAAAAAAAATTACAATCATAAAAAAAAGACTTCAAAATAGCAGTAAAAAGACCAGATACCATTACTAACGAATTAATGTGTGAGTAAGTGAGTGTGTGTGCGGTGCGCGCGTGTGTAATGTAAGTGTACGTGTGCGCGCGCGTGTCAGTACAGTAAATTTAATTATATATTCACCTACAAAGTGTAGGTACACTCCTACTTAATATTTGATACCTACTTTTTCTCTTCCTTTTACTGAACTTGTTACACCTTTTACCCGTTTTCATTTCTTACAACTCCAGTCCATCCTAAGGTTGACTGTAAGAAATCGCAGCTAGCGATAAGACCGCCCCTTGTACATTATGCTACTATTTATGTTCTATTTTATGCAATTTATCTGGTGTACAATAATATTTATTTGTTATACAAGAGTGCAAAGTTGCTTTTTAACCGCGTGCTCAATTTTTGATACCCGAGTAAGCGAAGGATTCTAAAATTTAGAATCCTGAGCATTCGCGAGGAAATCAAAAGAGTACAAGGTGAAAAATATTTCATCACTCGAGTGCAACACGTAATTTTTCATCACACCTCAGCGAGGAAATAACTAAATGCGAAAAAAATCTTATCATAAATACTTTTATCTCAGTTTAGGTATTAATTACTATATTATGATATGTAAGTATTACGGGACAATCTTTAAATTATAACAAATAATACTTAGGTATAATTAAGAAAAACTAAAAGTGCTTGCTACAGTTAGAGTGTAATACAACAGTAATATTGCGCAAAACAATTTAAAAACCACCAACAAGGTTCCGAGTCTTAGTTTTTAATAAATTAAAAAAGTTGTATGATAAATTGGGCACCATAGAGGTAGAAGTAAATAGGTTTAGGTACTGATATTTTGCATTCACAAACTTGGTGCGTCACACGATGTTCTAAATTCAAATTTACTTTAACCTCTATATAAAAACGACTTTTCCAGATATCGAAGAGTAAAAATGCTCTTTATGAGATCGGGTGATGAAAAGAGTATTGTAAATACCGAAAAATAATTACAATGAGGGCTACCGTTTTTGTGCTCACCAGTCGGCGCCACTGTCGCGGAAGGTCCACTATAGCTGATCAAAATCATTGTTATTGTGGACGCGACGAATGTTTTTACGAAAAATATCTAAAATCCTGTTAAAGTGTTTCATAAATAGCATGCCGCAGTGTTGTGCAGTCCCCGCACAACACTGCGGCATGCTATTTATGAAACACTTTAACAGGATGTTAAATATTTTTTTAAATATTTATTACAGTCATCGAGCTGTTACTCATTTTGTAATTTATTTAGTTTTAAACCAAAATGTTTAGTTATAATCGCAGTTTTTATTAATAAACACCGCACCGTATCCCGAACAAAAACAGTGTATTTTGACGTTTCGTAGACCTGCCGCGATGCTAGCGCCTCTAGCGGCAAATTGATACGCGGTAGACCTCATTACCTGCAGCCCTCTTCTTAAAATGATAAAGAACGTCATTTCTAATGTTTCCCAGTTTACTGTAAGCTTATGGCAGATTGCCACTATCGATGCAACGTGTTCGACTATTTCTGTACAATAATAATATTCCATAAGCTTGCCAACTAAGGCATGTAACCGCTTCTTATATATTTTATCGACAATCATAATAAATCTCACTGCATTTCGGGCTACCATTTTCCACGGAGATTACGGCTTGAACTACTCTAGACTCTATGGTCACCACGATGAAGAAAAAAAGAATACCGAAATATAACGTATCTGCATTATAGGGGCATATTATAGTGCACAAGTGTGTGCGCAACTCAGGGGCAATTTCGATTTCATCACTCTCATGATCCGATGGACTCGTCCCATCAGCGACACGAGCGGAAAGAGGTCTTCGAGGCTCTCCGAGGCACGGGGCTATAATACCGCCAGCCGCCAATTCCCAAACTTCGGGCTGATTCTAAGAAATTTTTCTTTTTACATTAAAATCCTAATCACTGGCCCGACCTGGGATTTGAAACCATGACATCGTTAACTACAGTTGAACACGCTACCGCTAGACCAAGGAGATATACACCGTATACGAGACACATTTATTGTGTGTTGTGTTGAATTAAATGTTTATCATTTCATTTTCAATAATCCTTTTATTTGGATTAATTTCTTTAGAAGAGTACTATTACAAATACAAATCAGTTTATTTGTAAGAATGTAGTTTACAGGGTATGGTCTTAAGGGTATTTAAATATAATATAACAGAATATTGAGCTGATTCTGTCAAGAAAATGATAAATAAAAAAATAAAATAAAAAAGGTTTTTATTCACGTAGACTTTAAAAAAGCGCTTGTAAATAGTCAGAACATGTTTGTAGTAATATAGTTGTATACATTAGATATTATTTCTAGTAACATATCTATGTTACTAGAAATATATAAGCGCTTTTTTAAAGTCTACGTGAATAAAAACCTTTTTTATTTTATTTTTTTATTTATCATTTTCTATTTTCATTTTCTATATTTAGGTACATCTTGTATGAAAACATTTATAAAATTTATTTTATTACAGAAATGATATTTAGCTAGCTCGTATCAAGTTATTGTCAAGATGCGAGTAAAAGTTCGAGGCTTTTCGTTTTTGAAGTTACACTTCTTTTGGCGCGATGGAGAAAAATGATGAGAGTGAATTTTTACGGTGCGCGCGCACACCAACACCAAAAAATTTAACAGCATGAAGTTAGTTCTAGGTGGTATGAAAGTGAATTTTTACGATGCGCGCGCATCTGCGGGCGCATCGTAAAAATAACAGCATGACGTTGGTTCTAGGTGGTATGAAAATGGATAAATATGTTCAAGTTGTATATTAAGAAGTATAACTTCTAACGCGTGTACATAAGTACACACAAGTTTTTTTTGTTACATTTTAAACCCAGTACCTCTTCCGGGCTATTTCAACGAAAGAGATTGGAGGAAACTTTAAAAACGAGTTATGCTGGAAATTTCGGTTTCACGAAAGCGGTCAAACGGAGACCGTTTGACCGCTTTCGTGCATACTCACTTTACCCTGTATGTTTATCCTAGAGACAGCTAAATTTGTTATGCAACACCCTAATTTATTAAAAAAAACAAGTAATTTATATCCTCGTAACACCAGACATCTCGATATAATTGTTTTGCCAAAAATACCTAGAACGTCTATGTACCTTAAAATTAGCTTGGTAATATGTGGACGTATGTTTAATGCGTTACCGAGCATTTTTTAACAACTGCCTACTCACAAACTTTGTAAGAAATTAAAAGACTGGTTAATTGACAAATCTTTTTACTCACTAGAAGATTATTTTCAAGTTGTCAAAAATAAATGTTAATTGTAGCACTATAAGTCGTTTAATTTAAATTAAAAGTTATAAATTGAAAATTATTGCTTATTAAAGCAATAATTTTCCATTTATAACTTTAAATTTCAATTAAGATTTGCATGTCACAGATTGACAAAATGTATATGGCTTCAATTATATTATACTCCAACCTATATACCTACATTTTATGAAAATAAAACTATTCAATTCTAAAAAAAGCGTTGATTCTTTCTCGTATAGTTCAATTTTTAAATTTTTCGCCGTAATTTGGAGACGAGCACTTTTTAATATCGTTATGCTGTGTGTACGCACCTAATTAACTCACGATCGTCGGTCATGATCTTAGAACGGGTTACTATATAAATAGTTACCTACGAGGATATTTTTAGCCCCGTGGTCACTGCCACTGTGTTACTATTAGAGCATTGTTTGTAACGCGGTAACTCACCGAAACCCCGACTCCAACTCAAATTACATAATTTTGGAAAAGGCCTGATACTCTTACACTGCTGGACCGATATTAACCAAACATAGTAACTAATTCCTGACATAATAAATTGCCTAAGACTATTAGAGAAATTAGTGACATGAAACAATTTAAACAGACATTGTATACATTTTTAAATGTAAAATGTTATTATAATATGACTGAATACCTAAATGACATTATTATGTAAGAAAATGTATTATGAATTTTGACATGTTTAATAATATTATGGTAATTTGTATTTAAATGACATATTACTTCCAATCCAACATTGTATGCCAGTATGGCGGGTCATAGTTGTACTAAACTTGTAACATAACATCCGTATGTAACCTATGTGCCACAATAAAGTTCATTTCATTTCATTTCAACCACGGCAAGGAAACTGGGTTTCAAATGAAAACAACCGCATCGAAATTGGTTCATAAGTATGAGAGCATGGATGCCATTGGCAGATACACACACATACACATACAGACAGACAAACATCGACGTCAAACTTATAACACCCCTCTTTTTGTGTCGGAGATTAAAGAGACATAGATTTATTCATTTACATTTGCTTATCAGCTAGGAATTCTTGGACTGAATAATAGCATTTTTCTAGCAGTGCTGAGAGCTATTTTTTTAACCTTTCCAAGAAGACTGGCAGTATTGCCACGTTGTATGGTATTCTGTGTGCTTAAAATATACCAATATATCAATTTTTTTGCAATACTCTTGAAGAGTAGAAAATTTAAATTAAGTAGTAATTTTTCTAGTTTATTTTACTTTAAGCATTTTTAGAGACAATTTGTGATTTTTTCTATTGAATTAAATTCGTTCAATTTTGTCTTGGGATCTGGTGTTCTTACTTATCGTATGGGCAGTGGTTACCCTAGTGTCAGAGTTCTCCAAGCCGCTTAGTAGGCCTCTGACATAGCTTAACGACTGTTGTCTAATGACTACAACCGGGACCGACAGCGTAACGTGCCCTCCGAAGCACGGAGACGCTCAGAAATAAAACCACTTTGGTGGTCACCCATCTATGGAGCAACCACGAGCCTAGTTACTTAACCTCGCCGCTTACTTACGGACTGGTAGTGCATACAACTGCTTGTGTAACACAATGGGTGATGTAGCTTTAAGCGCTCTTATATTCTGAAAAAATACATGGTCAAATTTGACTTTGAAACTGGTTAAACCTTGCTAAAACATCGAATTTGGATATTATCAGCGACGAAATATATGTACGTATTCATTAATATAACTACGCAGGCAGGAAACAACTTTGTTAACCCTGAAAACGCAGACGAAGCTGCGAAGTCGATTGGCATAATAGTATGAATGTTTAATACAGAACTGTTACACACCTAAGTAATCAAAATATTTCATTAATTAGTAATGAAATAAATAAAATTTTAAAACGGGCCGGTTGACGTGGTTGCTAGATACTTGCCTTTCACGCCGAATGTCATTGGTTCGATTCCCACCCAGGACAGATATCTGTGTGCAGAAACATATATTTTTTTCCTGAGTATAATTATCGATATAAGCATGCATTTACAAAGAAAAGTAGTATATGTCGTATATCAGTTACCTGGTTTCCATAGTATAAGCTCTGCTTAGTTTGGGATGAGATGGCCTTGTGTGAATAATGTCCCAGGATATATAGAATCCCACAGGACAACTATTTGTGTGACCCATTAATGGCTGGTCTGAGTCAGGACGTGTTTTGTGTGCGTTTATTGTATGTCTGTTAAGTCCACCGCTATACAGGCGTTAATTTCCCTTGTACGGACGTTGTCATCAGAAAATGTAAGAAAACGCATTTTTATCTTAATATATCGATCAAGTGTGATATATATATTTCCGTCTCCAGTAGTGTTAGTTTGGATGTATTTAACCTATGAATAATTTTAATATTGACCTAGACACAATACATAGGTAATTTATATGCGAAATATCTAGCTAACTTACCAGACGCCAGACGATAGGTACCTTATGAAGGCTGCGCCAAGGTTAAGGAAGTGACCTGACAACCTAGTTTAATACTATTAATTGTTACGCTCGTAAATAGATATATACTTAAGTTCCAAGTATATACTAGGTGGCGCAAAAGTACTGGCACTAAAGAAAATACTTTTTTTTTTTATATGACATTTTCTGTCATTCTGTTGTTGAAAATTGTGTAGTGAACAAATGTAAAATACACTGAAAATAAACATGGACCGTTTTACTCCCCAAGAACGTGGAATAATTGTGTCAATGTTCTTACGGAATAATTCATCAGTGATAAGAACACAACGTGAATTTCGTCGACGATTTCCCCACCGTCCGGCACCGATTGGTCGCACAATTCGACGCTTTGCCACACGCCTTGAAGCAACTGGCTCAACATTGGATAGACCTAAGTCTGGGAGACCAAGAACAGGCCGTTCAGCTGAAAATATCGATGCTGTGCGCGAAGATGTGGAAGAGTGTCCAGAAACATCAACGAGGCGACGTGCCACGCAATTGGGCATTTCCAGACGGACCCTGCAGCGTATTTTGGTGAAAGACTTAAAGATGTTCCCGTATAAAACTCAAATGACTCATCAGCTGCTGCCTGCTGACCACCGAGCTCGTCTAGATTACTGCCAGCGCGTCATAAACCTCAACCTTGAAGAGGATGATTTTCCTTCAAAATTGGTTATGAGTGACGAAGCGCATTTCCATCTCTCAGGGCATGTCAATAAGCAGAATACTCGGTTCTGGGGCACTGATAATCCGCGCATTATTCAAGAAACACCTCTACACCCACTAAAAGTTACTGTATGGTGTGGCATCTGTGTTGACAGAGTGATCGGACCCTATTTTTTCGAAGACGCTGGAGGCAATGCGATTACTGTCACTGGAGAACGCTACAGAACCATGTTACGTGAGTTTTTGATACCCAGTTTGGACGAATTGGGGCTGGAGCACATCTGGTTTCAACAAGACGGCGGCGCTACGGCACACACAGCGCGCGACACTATGGACTTAGTGAGGGACGCTTTTCCAGGCCGAGTTATCTCTCGTTTTGGCGATTTGCCTTGGCCTGCAAGATCACCCGATCTGACCAGTCCAGACTTCTTTCTTTGGGGTTTTTTGAAATCTCGGGTGTATGTGAACAAGCCACAGACTCTCGCAGCTCTAAAAGAAAACATTCGTCAAGAAATAACGAACATATCGCAGGAAGTGTTACGGCAAGTTATGCAAAATGTCATAAATAGGGCTCAAATGTGTATCAACTCTGGAGGTCACCATTTAAAAGACATCATCTTTAAATCCTAATGGTACGAAATTTAATGGCACAAATATACATTTAAAAAAATCTAAATCTAGTTTTCTAATTTAGAAAAAATGTTATAGCTGAACCAAATAGGGTCTTTACTTTTGCGCCACCCGTTATTAATATTATTCATAGGTTAAATACATCCAAACTAACACTTACCTAAAAATATATTTAAAATGTTAACTAGTTTTACAAAGTCTTATTAGAATTTAAGTCTTAGATATTACTCGGGTCATCGATAAAAAGCCCCCTCAACGCGGGGCCGCGTCATGTCATTAACGTAGAACGAAAGTTGCACAAAACTCCCTAAAATGATGATCTCTGCCCTCTCTCCGCCAGTAATCGCCCAGAGTCGAGGTTCGAACCCCACAGGGAGTGCCCTCCGGCAGGGTTACTTAATTGCTAGACGGCTCGAGCCCTCTGCTCGCCTCTATAGTCCGGTGAAGTAGTGAAAGCCTCCTAGGCTAACTACAGCGTCACGTCAAAAAAAAAAAAAGAAAAAAAAAAGACTTCTACAGGATGAAATGGGGTGATGATATTCTGATATTCGCCACACAGTCATGTATAGATGCCAAACCAAATGCGGCCAGGGGCTCTACCGGCTAAGTCGCCGTTGCCGTTCAAATAAATAAAGGTTAAAAATGACCTAATTAATCATTAAATCGGCTTCAACGTTGACAATCGATTTCGGACCTTTTATGGCGTCACATGTGCTCATGGAAGCCAATTTAACGATTGATTAACTCATTTTGAACCTTTATTTATTTGAACGCCATTTAAGAAATCGATGTTCGGCGACTGAGCCGGTAGAGCCCCAGCACAACATAGTCGTGATCGTTCCGACCGGTACGGTACATAATCGAGACCGTGACGTGCTGAGCATATTTTGGTTTGACATCTATTTATGACTATGGCTAAACATATGTATTAAAAAAGTGACAATCAATATCATCATATAAGCCGGCAAAGGGCGTCTTTAGGCTGATATGATGATGATGATGAAACCCCTCCAAATGGCAAGGTTACAGAAACTTTTGGGGGAGACCTATGTCCAACAGTGGATGATACCAGACCATCATATAAAACAAGGTAAACTAACTGAAGTACGGGTAAATAATTACTATAGGGAAAGAACACGACAGTATATAATACCAAAGCTTTTCAATAAATATCAGACATTGAGAGATGAGAAAAACATAAATATTAAAGTGCAGCTAAAAACTAAATTAAAAGAATTGTTAGGGTATGGAATTAAGAAGTAGTATAATCTCAAAACAATATATCCAAAAGGGCAGAAATGTAGTAAATAAGTAGCTTAAGGGTAGCTCAGTGTATTTCAACCTTTTTCATCACGCGACCCCCCTACCCATTTTTTACCCGCTTTTTTTTTCATGTTTCTTTTATTTTGTGACACATATCCAACATTTTTATTAATTTTCATAAGGTTCGGATAAATACATCATTAAAATTTTTGAAGAATTGGAATAGAAAGCACGCCACCAAAATTTACTTTATTATTCAGAGGTTAGGTGGTTGTCAAGAGACAAAGTACTAGCCAGAGTTTTGGAACTTCGCGCTAAACTGTTAATGTATTTGCAGCAGGCCTAATAATAATACTCCTAATTCATTTGCGATGTTCCCAACTTTTTGCAACTTCCCTATAGAAGTTTCGCGACCCCCCTATAGATGCTTCGCGACCCCCCTATAGATGCTTCGCGACCCCCCAAGGGGTCGCGACCCACAGGTTGAAAAACACTGGCCGGTAGCTTAATTACTGTAAATATATACTTAAGTACTATAAGCATTTAAGTTAGATGAATAAGAGCGTGTCGCCTACAAACTGCGTTAGCCGTTTGGCGTTTAATATGTTAAGAACCATTTATGTGAATAAACATTAAAAAAAAAATTGCCGAAAGACGCCCACTGCTAGACAAAGGCCTCCCCCAAAGATCTCCACAATTGGCGATCTTGCGGTACCCTTGTCCAGCGGCTTTCAGTGACCCTCACAAGATCGTCGAGCCACCTTGTAAGGGCCCTGTCACCGCTGCGTGTTCCGGTTCGTGGTCGCCGAGAAACTTTCTGACCCAGTAAGTGCCAATATAAATGGGGCAATAATATAAACCTCTTCTTAACGGTAACTGCATAGATAACCAATATCCCCAAGTAATGAAGCTTGACATACAGCTGCGCCACTAATCGAATTTTCCAGACGGATCCTATAATTGCTTATTCCAGGATCCAATATGGAACTTGAACACACTTTGTGCAAACACGAGGCGCGCGTGAAATTGAAACTAAAAACGTAGGTTTTTTAGGGTTCCGTAGCCAAATGGCAAAAAACGGAACATCAATCATGTCTGTCCGTCTGTCCGTCCGTATGTCACAGCCACTTTTTTCCGAAACTATTAGAGCTGTACTGTTGAAACTTGGTAAGTAAATGTATTCGATGAACCGCATTAACATTTTTACACAAAAAAAGAATAATAATTTTGGGGGGTCCCCATACTGTAACTCAAAAATTTTATTTTCATCGTTCCCATACATGTGGGGTGTCTATGCCATGGATAGGTCATCAAAAATCATATTGAGGTTTCTAATATAATTTTTTTCTAAACGTTAAAAATTTGCGCGAGAGACACTTCCAAAGTGGTAAAATGAGTGCCCCCCAGGTAACTTCTAAAATAAGAGAATGATAAAACTAAAAAAAATACATGATGTACATTATTACCATGCAAACTAACAACGAAAATTGGTTTGAACGAGACCTAGCAAGTATTTTTTTTTAATACGTCTTAAATCGTAGACCGCAATTTGCTTTCATTTAATCAACTGAAATACTTGCTGCTACGGAACCCTTCATGGGCGAGTCCGACTCGCACTTGGCCGGTTTTTTTATCAATATTTTTTTTTTAAAGTCACCCGCACTACGGAGATGAATCCCTGTGTCATTGCAGCGTCCGGTGGTATCGACAACTGTTGGACATAGGTCTCCCCAAAGGTTTCTACAACAATGCCATTGCGTTGCAGCAGCGGTTCACATGCTGCTCGCTCCAGGGTTTGACATAGTCACCGCGCTTGGCATGCGAGTTGGCGACTGCAGTTACGTGGTTGTTATAGTACCCAGTGCTTGGTCGCCTTTACGATACCCACGGGATGGTATGGGGGGGTCCTGTTATGCTTTCTGAGCCGGAAACCACACGAGGCGGACTTAAAGCCGAATAATTTTCGACCAGGGGCTCTACCGGCTAAGTCACCGAACATCAGGTTAAAAATGACTCAATCAATCGTTAAATCGGCTTCCATGAGCACATGTGACTTCATAAATGGTCCGGAATCTATTGTTAACGTTGAAGCCGATTTAACGAGTCATTAAGTTTTTACCTTTATTTATATGAACGCCATTTAAGAAATCGATGTTCGGCGACTTAGCCGGTAGATCCCCAGTCCACCTTAGGGTAGTGGAGTGTGGTCATGGCAGGTATGTCTTAGTTAAGAAACTTACTCATAAGTTTCGCTCTGCACGAAATCATTTCTACACTATTATTAATTAATGTTATCTGCGTCACAATACACTATTAAGATAATAATTTATGTTTTAATGCAGCATTGTGGCGATAGAATCTTTAGGTATGTGTATGCTACCTATACATAATTATTATTTCTTCACATATCTCAAAGGAAAAATATAAATTGCACATATGTACCTACATAAATAAGCTAAGCAGAGCTTGTAACTATGGCAACCAGATAACTGATATACTACATGGCAACCAGATAATAGATAACTGATTTACTATTATTCTTCTGTAAATACATATATTAGATAACATATACAACCAGGCTTATGACAAACAGACATGTTCATGCACACAAATATCTGTCCTGGGTGAGAATCGAACCCACGGCCAGCGGCGCGAAAGGGAAGCATTTACTTTGCTGCTGATGCTATGCCAAGCAGTCACACTAATATTACAAAGGCGAAAGTTTGTGAGAGTGTGAATGTGTATGTTTGTTATGTCTTCACGTCTAAACGGCTAGAGCAATTTTAATAAAATTTGGTATTTAATTAGCTGACACCCTGGATTAACACATAGGCTATAATTTATAAAGTTTGACGCGGGTTAAACCGCGGGGCACAACAACAGTTATAGATAATTTACAATTATTTGCTCTGTGTCTGTGGGACACAGAGCAAATAATCATGATCGCCATACAAAAATTTGTCTTGGTTGTAGATGGAACGGTTTACTCAGTAATTATAAAACATGCGAAACTTATATTTATGTCCTTTTTTAATTTTTAGTTATATTAATAGTTTTTTGACATATGGTGGTGCAATAAATAAATGAGGATGATGACATTATTTACACACGGCCATCGGATTCCAAACTAAGCAGAGCTTGTACTATGGAGACCGGCTAGCTGATATACCACTTTTCTTTTATTTATTTATTTATTTATTTATTACAGATATCTTATTGCTAACAGATAATTCCAAGCACAATAAGTGATACAATCATAATAATTTATATACATAATCTATAGGTACTATACTATACTATAATAAGCTAATTAATTAACCATGTTAAAAAAAAAATAAAGTGAAAAGTTTTCTAATATTATGTATCTACTGCATAATATTAGAAAAAGATAAAATTGTAATAAGAAGTTACTGTATACTGCTCTCAATAGTCAATGCCTCAATGTGACGTCCTGCAACGGTTAGGAATGCATTTTCCGTGCATGAGAATATATCTATTGTTGAGTCATTCTCGATATCATTGATATAGCGAACTGCGCGGGACAGAGGTGCATTTCGGGCTAGATTTGTTCGAGCGGCCGGCACCGCCAATAGGTTATGTTGACGTCGCGCCTGGACAAAGTATGTCCTGTGTCGCGGCACACGGAACTGTAATAGTGCCAATAGTAAAGAGTTATATGTGTAACCACGCATTAACCTGAAGAAATACGTGACTAATGCAATGTTACGTCGTACTGCTAACATACGATAGTCCACCATACCCACGATATAAAGTGTTGGATATAAATACGGATGATAATAATAATATAATCTTTTGAACAAATAGCGTACAAATGATTTCTGTATTTTTTCGACTTTTTGTATGTACTGAACTTGATGGGGATTCCATATCACTGAATTAGTCTCGAGTGTGGTACGAACGTACGCGTTATATAAGGTACACAAAGTTTTACGATTACAAAAGCTTCTAGACTGTCTCAGAACAAATCCTAGGCTTTTCCGCGATTTATCACAGAGTTTGCAAATATTATCATGGTAAGTTAATTGGCTATCAAACCATGTGCCCAAATCTTTTACGGTGTCCGCTCTTTTCACAATCGTATTGTGTAGTGTATAGTTTTTGTGTATTGGGGAACGTGCGCGACTATAAGACACAATCACACATTTGTTTGAATTGAGACATAAACTATTCTGATAGCTCCACTCAATTACACTGTCGATGTCACTTTGTAATAGGTCGCAATCGGATGGTGTATCAATTGGCAGTGCCAATTTGACATCATCTGCAAACATTAGACATGTGCTATATTTTATATTAGATGGTAAGTCGTTTATTAATATTAAGAAAAGTAATGGGCCCAGACAACTACCTTGCCCAATACCTGAATTAACAGTATATTCTTCAGATTTGCAGTTTTGGTATAGAACATACTGTTTACGATTTCTTAGGTAATTTGAAAGAAAGTGAACAAGATTTTTTGAAAAGCCTATATTTGCTAGTTTGTAAAGTAGGACATCATTTTGGATCTGATCAAACGCCTTTTGGAAATCAAAATAAGCCACGTCGACCTGCCTTTTAGCATCAATTCCGTTCGAAATGAGCGTTGAAATATTAATAAGATTGCTAGTTGTGGAACGCCCAGGTAAAAACCCATGTTGTTCATCACAAAACCAACCATTTAATTGTTTATATATTAGTGTATATAAAGTGGACTCCATAACCTTACCAAATACTGACAGAACTGCCACGGCCCTGTAATTTTGAATTTCAGACTTAGATCCTGCCTTGTGTATGGGTATAACTTTGGTAGTTTTCCATACGAGCGGATAAATTTGTTGTTGGAGAGATAATTTAAATATGTGCCATAGAGGCTCAACAAAGATTTCATAACAGTCTCGGACAATTATTTGTGGTACACCATCAGGCCCTTGAGTGAATTTTGCTTTAAGTTTTTTTAGGGCGATGCGTATATCTATCTTTTGCACACTGTCCACAATAACGTGAATGTCCGGTGCGAGGCTGGGTGGGGGCGACATTGAGGCGGCGGCCAGCGCTGCGAGCGGATCTAATGTCGGCGCATTCGATAAATAAACACTTTTAAAGAACGATGCGAATGCATCTGCTACTTGCTGTGGATTAGACATTCCAAATGTTGAGGGTTCATTCGATTTCCTGTTTTGTTTAATATAGTGCCAAAAACTACCGGGATCTTGCAATATATTATTTTCAATATTTTTATAGTGAGTTGTGAAAGCTGTCGCGAGTAACGATTTAAATTTTTTGCGAAAGTAGGTAAAGAACGCGTAATATAGTTGGTTGTTTGTTTTTTTATAGAGTGTGTGATAATAAGATTTTAAATGTAAACATTTTATAGTTTGTGAGTTATACCAATCTGGATAATGACCACGTATGTTTCGTTTTATATTGTTTGGAACTAATTCGTCAAATAATTTATTTAAGATGTTATAAAGATTAGTTACCGCCTCCTCGGTACCCAATGAGCTCAATACCGGGGACCAGTCGGTATATAACAAACGAGAATATAAATTATAATAATTTACTTTCTTAAAGTTACGGGTCTTTGAAGTGCATTCGTGCCTGCTAGCATCCCGATCATTATGCAAGTAAAACCTATTTAAAGTTATAACTATATCTAATGGTACGTGGTGAACTTCGGACTCAACGAGACTCACCTCAGACTCCAACACAGAAGGGGGCATTAAATCCCTTCGGCTAATGACTAAGTCAAGTACACGGTCAAGACCATTGAGAACAGTATTATGTTGCGCTAAATCACACATTGATAATAACAGTTTATAGCTTTCTCGTACAGATTGAGATGCTGAATATAAATTAAAGTTTTGTAAATACATAGTCATATAGATAATTACATTGACAAACAGACATGTTCATGCACACAAATATCTGTCCTGGGTGGGAATCGAACCTTGCGGCGTGAAAACCAAGCATCCACCATACCATCATCGTCAACCAGCCTTAAAAGTTACATGATTGGTAACTTTTAAACAGATGTAAACAATATCAAAATCTGCTTTTCTAAAACAGTAATTTATTTTACAAGTTAAAGAGACCTAATTTAGTTTTTATACTAGCTGTGCCCCGCGGTTTTACCCACGTATAATTTTATAAATTATCTCAGCTCCCGTAGGTGACAATATGTAACCTATATGTTGACCCGACCTCTTAGTAATATTCATGCAAAATTTTAAGTAAATCCATGCAGTACTTTTTGAGTTTAGCCCGGGCATACATACAGACAAACAGACACACAGACAAAAAAATCTAAAAACTATATCGATTGTAGATCACGCCCCAAGTATCCCTTTAAAAAAATATTCAATGTACAGTTTTGACTTTCCTACGATTTTATTGTGTGTATAGATTTTTTCAGAATGGATACCTCTGAATTATTAATAACAATAAATATATATCTTAAACAACTAACACACTTCCAATTGATCACAACATACTTATATATTTCTAAAATACATATATTGTAGATCAGACAAATTACATACGGACACAGGACAAATAATCGTGCTCATCGCACCAAGATTTGACCTGGATCACCAGGGGTCACTAATCACTAGACCAATATCATACTTGCTTGCTTAACGGCAGTGGTTACCCTATTACGGAGTTGCCCAGTAGGCCTCTGACATGGCTTAACGACTGTTGTCTAATGACTACAACCGGGACCGACAGCTTAACGTGCCCTCCGAAACACGGAGACGCTCAGAAATTATACCACTTTGTCGGTCACCTATCTAAGAACTGACCGCGAGCCAATCACTTACGGACCGGTAAGAGTAGGGTTACCAGATGACAGGCATTAGCCGCATTTGACCGGCATTTTAAGGTTTAGACAGGCTTGCGGCCGGCATTGGACAGGCATTTTCGCAGGCTCTCGTCAGCGCCCAGGCAGTGGAGTAAAACCAGAAATCGGCTGACAATTGAATCAGTAAAAGCAATATTGATTACACAGGAAAATTAAAAAACTGTATCTTGTGAACTATTTTACATATATATATAATAAATATCCTTCTTCATTATTATCTGTAGGCTTTTACTTGTTACCTACAGCGTTTTGCTTCAGACAGGCATTTTTCTGAAAAATAAGGCATTTAAGGTACCATAGATAGGCATCCTTCTATTTATATATGGTAACCCTAGGTGAGATCATCAACTATGATTTGTACTTATACGTGCATCAAGTTGGGATTTTTATTTTTTTTTATTTCAGAGGGCGACAAACGAGCAATTGGTTCACCTTATGGTAGGTGATCACCGCCGCCCATGGACACTCACAACACCAGAAGAGTCGCGGGTGCGTTGGTCAGCAAACAAGTGTTGCTGACCCCTCCTGCTACCCCGATGGGCTCTGGCGACCTTACTCACACGCAGAAACACAGCATTAAAGTTATTATTAAGGAATGTCTTCTGTAAGGTGGAGTTACTTCCCCAGTCGGACTGCTCTTTGAGCGATGAACGCTGTATCCTACCTATCTCCTAAATAAATAAAAAAACTTGAGAGGTGTCAAGGGACACCCGGATGGAACGAAGTTATTTCTTATTATTTATTATGTACAAAAAACCTGTATACACTCAACAAAAATAATCGTCGCGACACCACACTGTTCAATGCGAAATAGAAATGAAAATATCTGGCTTGCTTTCTATAAGAGAGAGAGAGAGAGAGAGACAGACAGAGAAACATTCGCACGCCGCACAGCTGCAAAAAGTGTCGTGACAACTTTTCGTAAGAATTTTTTCCGTCTAGCCCCCTTTCACAACGCGCGATAAGGTCGCGCCAAAACTTCGGTCCAATAAGGCCAGATATAAGCATGTTCTTATTCTTGTCAGTCACTGACCACTTGGCCATGGATTACGTTGCATTGTCCTTGCGTTACGTTGACCCACAATGGGTGAACAGGTATATCATGTGACTTGTAATCGATCGCTTGATCATTGGATCATTAGGTATAATTATGTACCGGTTTTACCGATACAACTATGGATTGCGTTCTGTTAAATGTTAGATTAGAGATCACTGTTTTTTAATATTGCAATATTGCGAATTGCATTTACATATATGACAAATATCATTTTTAATCCCCGACGTTGATATCTGTCTGTTTGTCGCATTGTAGCTCTCAAACGGATGAACCGATTTTGATGCGGGTTATTTCATTCGAAAGCCAGTTCCCTTGCGGTGGTTCATAGCCATGTTTAGTTTATATCGGTCCAGAGTCTCATCTCATACCGTTGGCGTAGAGTTCACAGATAACAGCGCAGCGTCTCTCTGTGAACTATTAACTTTATACTACGATCGCCAACCCATCTGTTAAGGGGGGCTATTTCCCCAATTCTAGGGAGAGGTTTTTCTCCAGCAGTGGATGTCATTTGGATGATGCATCTCATTAGCTACAGTCCTGGGGTTCAACCGGCTAAGTCGTAGAACATCGAATTCTTAAATGGCGTTCTAATAAATAAACGTTAAAAATTACTTAATCAATCGTTGAATCGGCTTCAACGTTGACAATCGATTCCGGACCATTTATGACGTTACATGTGCTCATGGAAGCCAATTTAACGATTGATTAAGTCATTTTTAACCTTTATTTATTTGAACGCCATTTAAGAATTCGATGTTCTACGACTTAGCCGGTAGAGCCCCTGGTAGAATGGTAGACATCAGTCTCCGTAACGCAATGCGGTATATATCGTATACCAATCGTTCTCTACAACCCTTAGTTCGCATACGACTAATTATACACGTACTACATGTTAACGTAGAGCGATAATTGCACAAAATTACCCTAAAGACCGACCCTCCCATGTCAGTAAACGCCCTGAGCCGAGAGTACCACCCCTAACGCCAGCAGGTTCTTTAGTCTGTCTGTAGTCTTAGTTTCGACCAAAACTAGTTAGTCTTTGGTGATTCGTACTAATATTCGACGGGCCAGTTGGCGTGGTTGGTAAATGCTTGCCTTTCAGGCCGCAGATCGATTTACGTGTAATTATCTATATAAGTATGTATTTACAAAAGAAAAGTAGTATAATATACCTATCTGATTCCCATAGTACAAGATCTGCTTAGTTTGGGATCAGATGGCCGTGTGTGAATAATGACCCAGGATCATCATTATAATTATTATATTCTTTTTCTTTTCGTATATTGTCATCTTCAAAACAAACAACGTCAGAAACATATGGCAAATCCATGGAGCTATAACAAAGAGGAGACGTTGTAATACGATTTTCCTATGAGACAACGCGTGACATTTTGCGGGGTGGAGAGGGTGTTAGATCCCGCCTACTTCTTTTTTCCACCTACCGGTCAAAAGGCAAACTATTCGCATGTTTTGTCTTTTATAAATAGTAGTTACGTAACTATCACACACTAGATGCACTAGTGCAACAGGGTCCTACTCATAATTTTCGTACCAGGGGTTAGTATTTTTTTAACTTTTACGAACCATAATGATATCTATTTTTTTATTGACAGTGATATTATTATAAAATAAATGTTAGAAAAAAAAGGTTATTGTTGAATGACGAATGAAGATTATGAGATTTTGTTATTTTGTAAATAACTTATAAAAAAAAGCTGCCATTTGCGAGGCAGACTCGCCCATTAAGGGTACCGAGCTGTAAGTATTTTAGTTTAATGAATGAAAGATAATTTGCGGTTTACGATTCATGACGTAGGTATAAAGAAAACTACTCACTAGATCTTGTTCCAACCAATTTTCGGTGGAAGTTAACATGGAAATGTACATCATATATTTTTTTTTGTTCCGTACCCAAAGGGTAAAACGGGACCCTATTACTAAGACTTCGCTGTCTGTCTGTCTGTCCATCTGTCACCAGGCTGTATCTCATGAACCGTGATAGTTAGACAGTTGAAATTTTCACAGATGATATTATTTCTGTTGCCGCTATAACAACAAAATAAAATAAATATTTAAGGGGTCTCCCATACAACAAACGTGTTTTTTATTTGCTCGTTTTTGTAGATAATGGTACGGAACCCTTCGTGTGTGACTCCGATTCGCACTTTGCCGGTTTTTTTGTTACTACGAAGTCTTCATCATTAAAATGGCAAGAACAAATTTTTGTATTTTTAATCTAAGACCAGTCTTGTCTCTTAATTTTTGTTATCCATTGTTATCTTAGATTATCGTCAGATGGCAATCTAGAACATAGGTACAGACCCCAGCACATCCAGCTACCCCAATCTGTGAAGTTTCTTTTATAGATTTTCAACTTTATCACAAAAGTATAAAGTTCACTTTCAATTGGGGAAATTTGACAGATTGGGGTAGCTTGATGTGCAGGCGTCTGTACATAATACAAAATTTGACTTTTTAAACTAGGTAGGCTTGAAGTACTTTAAATTAAGTAAACAACGAGCATACTAACGAAGAGAAGTAGGTACTTTAATAAAATTATTGTACATAGAATATTATATTTATTGGAGGTTGTATTTTTATGTGCAGTCTATTCGATGTTTTAATTAATTTCTATTTATGATACATCTGCGGGACATTAGGTAAAATAACTGGATTCTAATTACGGCCCTGTTTTTTAGTTAGGTTCATGTTTTTTTCCAGTCGACGATAGAGGGCGGTTTGTTAAAAAATGATATAAAAAGCTACAAAAATTATATTTTGTCCATTAAAGGGTTTTTACGAATGAATGTAAAACAAATTTCAGTACATACGAATTTTAGAATATGCTATTACTGAGCTCTACGTACCTAAATATATTTAATTTCCATGACCGCTAATATCTCCATCTAATGTCGTGTAGAATTGTGTTTCGAAACGCCGACGTTACGGGATTATTCTAGATCTATCTTGATAAAAACACGCATACACTTATTTACAAATGAAATGTGATGCCATACATAGCATTAGAACGTGTATCCGAGTATTTTTTACAAAATGAAAGACAACACTTCATTATTTTTTACTTCTAGCGCAAATATAGCTGTAAATTGTGAACGTTCACGTAGTTGTGCACAGGACTAACGCCAACAATACACTGACTTAGGCCACGCCTACATGATGACGTCAGGACCCAGTTGAGAATAACAGTGCCCAGTTGCTTAGGCCGTCTCCTCTTTGTAATAGCTCCATGGGCAAATCAACTTCACCGGTTGCTAGTTCAAAACAAAGAGAATATAAAAAACTACGTTTTTGTTATATTCTCTTTGGTCGAAACGTATTGTAAAAGTTAGTTGCCAACCTAATAGAATATTTGGTTTCGACACGATTGTCTGACATCTGACACAGAAGCTGCCACAATTGATTTTTTAATAGTATTTCAGCCATGCTTGGTGAAAAATTAAACGTGCCAGAAATGAGTTTCGATTTGATTGAAAGAAATATGAGGTTGCATCGTTGCATGTGATCAATTTAATGTTTGTTTAACTCCAAATATTACCTTTTCTCCTATGAGTTGGTATATCTACTACCATTAATATTTAATTCTAATAAATTATGGTCCATACGAGATGAACCAGTTACCTGGAGGAGATCGCTTTTAACGATAAGGTCGCCAGAAAAGCGCAAAAAAGGCACAGGGCTTCCAAATCTTTGTAATACCAACTAATCTTTTTTAATAGAATCGCATTTCTTTGTAAGATTTCATACATTCAATTAGTTTGAAATTTCAATTAGTTTAGTCGTGTCAAATTTAACACCACTAAACTATACGTTGTACATTCGTTTTGACAGCTCACGCCTATTAACTACCGTTTTATATTTCGGAGTATTATACTACAGTAATGTTGTACATACGGCAGCACATCAAGCTACCCCAATCAGGCAAATTTCCCCAGTTGAAATTGAACCTTATACTTTTGTGATAAAGTTGAAAATCCATAAAAGAAATTTGACAGATTGGGGTAGCTGGATGTGATGGCGTCTGTACTTTATTAGTTTTACTTAATACGGGTAAGGTCCAGTAGTGAAGTGCCCTGAACATATCAAACAACCACAAACCTTAAACCAGGCCATGAACTTGACTTTCTGTAAGTATTGTGTCTATAAATTTAATAGTATAATAATATAAAACACGACCGAATAATCTACTTGTACCTAAAATTAAATATGAATAGGTAATTATATATGAACATTGTTAACAGGTATTAACGCGACTAACCTTATTGTTATTTTCCCGACGTTTCGAAATAAATGAAAATAACAATAAGGTTAGTCGCGTTAATACCTGTTAACAATGTTCATATATAATTATGATACGCGAAAGTTTAAAAGTGTATATGAATAGGTAAATTATAAATAAAAATGCACTATTAAAAATCAATGTGAATAAAAAAAAAGAAGGGACAGTGTTATTGTTCTTTACTCTTGGTTTGAACTTAAGTAAATTCCAAGATTTAGGGTTCGGATATAGGTAATAAATATGTGTAGTATCTTGTATAATATTTTATCTTCTAGAAATAATTCATATTTAAAACAAAAATATGTTGAAGCATTACATCGATTGAAAGTAGTTCTTAACTAAAATCGATTATTATTTCAAACCGATTCGGGCGTCAATAACTACAATCTGTCGGGTACTGTCAAAAAGATGATAAACGAATGGAATGGTTAAACTCATTTTTTTGGTCATTTCTTTCTTTGTAGCATAGTCCTCTTCATACGAGTTGTAATAAAGAGAGAGATGGAATGAAATTTCAATTAATAATAATAATAAATAAATATCCTAGGACATTATTTACACACGGCCATCTGATCCCAAACTAAGCAGAGCTTGTATGTACTATAGAAACCAGATAACTGATATACTACATTGCACTTTTCTTTTGTGAATACATACTTATATAGATAATTTCGCCAAGACTCAGGACAAACAGACATATTCATGCATTCAGCATTTAGATTAGAATTTAATATAATGACAGTAAACAAGTCAAAAGAGGTGTGCAAATGGAAACCCGTTGTCTCTGCCTAACTTTCTGGGAAACAGGCGTGAGTCTATGTATGTATGTACATCTCTTTCTAATATACCCCGTACGAAAAGAAGAAGGCAAAGTACATAGAACTGCAAGACGACTAAAACTGATTATAATACTGCACGTAATATACTTAAGCAGTTTTAGTCATTTAGTTACAGCGATCACATAATATAATTGGTCGACAGGTCGCTTATTTTCCTTTAGTATTTCGCGCCAAAACTAAATTGACACAAACTAAAGATACTTTACTGTCTTTTACTTTTCATTAATTAGTTTAGTTGATATCGCATAGAATCGGGACAATTATTCTACGAATATTGTATGTTTTAAGTTCTTTATGCAATAAAGTGGTTCACATCATCTACTTTATCATGGAGATGGCAGAGCAACGGATTTTGACTACAATATAGTATACCATTTAAAAAAAAAAATTAAACGCAAACATATAAGTTTTTCCAAATTTTAATTGACTCCTTCTTTCTTACAAGCTTACCACCTATCTATCGTACATATATTCCTTAATTATAAATAACCGAACTAGTAATGTTTTAATTAGATATCTTGTTAACCGTAAGCCGCAAAACGCAATTAAATCAGTCTTATTATTGTTATTAATGAAAAACAGATTACTTACGTCGATATCGCAAAATATAACATAAGCATTAAGCAATAACACAGATAATAAAATCCGGCTATAAATATATAAACTGTATAGTAAATACCTATATACGCAATATTAAGTGTATAATTATAATCTATAGGCATAATGTTAAGCTTCAGAATTAACTGGTAGTTTATGTAATTTATAAAAATAAAACATAAGAACCCAATATACCAATAATTATCAATTTAAAATCATATTATTAAAAATAATACATATCTAGATTTACTACCTACTATCAAAAATAGTACCCCGCGACACAGGGATTATTGCCCCAATACGGGGGAAAAAAAAAATCTTATAAACGAAACTAGATAGTATTTGTTCATTTATCTATTTCAATTATAATTTATAATGAACTAGCGTTTAATTGCGGAATTGTAGCAATAGACAAAAGTGTCAAGCTTGGTTCACACAAAGATATTATTCACCAATCCACCATAGACACAAACTTTTTTTTCTCCTGTTATTCCATTATACTCCGAGCAATAACAAGCATGTTATTCCTCCGAGCCATTACATTACTTAATTTCTTTTTCCAATATATTGTGTAAGTAGGTCTTTATGCAACAACAACCTACTACTATACATATGTAGGTACCTATATCAAGATTATTACCCCTCTGACAACCGGCAATCTGTTTACAATAGCACCAATTTACAACAAAGAAAACAACGTTTTAATCCGGTTCCGAAGCGGACGCATCGCGAATTAGCGAGCGCGGGAACGCGGCCTGTGCAGCTGTCAAACGTCCGGACTAGGTATTTTTAGTTCACCACTGAACTATTATTCTAGTATATAGCGGTTATATTATTGTAATACACTTACCTCGTATAGGAAACGGCTTTGTCATTATAGTTTCTGTAGTCGGGGGCAACAATCGTTGGGTCTCCGGCGACATAACACTTGGACACAGATTTAACTCATGCTTTTTACTGTCACTACTATTATTTACGCCGCCGCGCAGCCGCAGCGACGGCGATCGATCGGATCCGTTCACATCCATCTCCGAGCACTAGCAAGGCATGACTGACGGACGAAGCGAGGAACGCGATGGGACGCAAGCCGGTTTGCGAACGATCTCTTGTACAGCTGATTGTACACTTTATCACAGACACTCGAATGTATAGATGTATGACACATACAATACACAGATATTCATTTTCTAACTCCTTCTTGTTACTTTCTGATTAAATTCGTTGCGGGATCCAAGACAGTTAAAGCGATTCCCCGGGACATGTCTGAGCCTGGTGCCAATCTCCCAATAATTAAAGGTGCTTAATATTACACATATATAGGCACCAAGACACAGCAGGAATGTTGTAAAGAAATCTTCGTCTTGTAAATAAATAAAAATTATAATAGCTAGATGCTCTCACCGGTCCGTAAGCGATCGGCGAGGTTAAGTAACTAGGCTCACGGTCAGTCCATAGATGGGTGACTGCTAAAGTGGGTTTTTTTCTGAGCGTCTGCGTGCTTCGGAGGGCACGTTAAGCTGACGGTACCGGTTGTAGTCATTAGACAAACAGTCGTTAAGCCTTACGGAGGCATACTGGTCTACAACTCTGACACTAGGGTAACCACCACTACCCATACGATAAGCAAACAAGCAACAAATAACATATGATCCCAAACTAGGTACAGTCTGTACAACTGTTAAACATTCTACTAATATTATATACTAGCTGTGCCCCGCGGTTTTATTGTATATTGTTTAAAAGTGAACACCTGTAATTGGCTATGTGTTGCTTATAACATCTATTTATTTTGTACTAGCTGTGCCCCGCGGTTTTACCCGCGTTAAACTTTATAAATTATCACAGCTCCTCCTCCGTATGTGATAGCGTGATATTATGAAACCTATATGTTGACCCGAACTCTTAGTAATATTCATACAAAATTTGAAGTAAATCCATGCAGTACTTTTTGAGTTTAGCCCGGACATACATACAGACAAACAGACAAACATTCTAAAAACTATATTTTCGGCTTCGATATCGATTGTAGATTACGCCCCAAGTTTCCTTTTTAAAAAATATTCAATGTACAGTTTTGACTTTCCTACGATTTTATTATATGTATAGATTTGTTGCTGTTGGTTTTCCTAATAAATAAATAAATAAATTATCACAGCTCCTTCCCCGTAGGTGATAGCGTGATAATATGTAGCCTATATGTTGACCCGACCTCGATTCATACAAAATTTGAAGTAAACCCATGCAGTACGATTAATGACCATGTAGTCCTTATGGGTGATTTCAATACTTGCTTGATCAAAAACGATCATCGTTCTGCCAAACTACTCTCTCTTTTAACTTCTATTAATCTTCACGTTCTCCCTCTTACTGCTACACATCACTTTCCTAATTGCACCCCTACTCTCTTGGACCTTATGATCGTCTCTTCCCCTGATCGTGTCGCTACTCATGGCCAAATAGTTTCTTCCTTTTCTTACCACGACTTGGTTTATCTATCGTACAAAAGTCGTCCTCCTAAACTTAAACCTCACTATCTTTTTCTTCGTAACTTCAGGGGTATTAATTTGGAAACATTACAGCTCGATGCCTTGAGCTTAGATTGGTCCGACATTTATAATGTTTCGAACATTGACGATAAGGTGAATCTTTTTAGTGCTAAAATTCTTTCCTTGTATGATCGCCATGCTCCAAAACGTCGAGTGAAAATAAAACGTTCTCCTGCACCTTGGATTTCCGCTGAAATTAAGGAAGCTATGGCACGAAGGGATAAAGCGAAGCGTAGGTACAACCTTAATCAAACCGAGGGAAATTTAAATCGCTTCAAATTTTTACGTAATCGCTGCAATCGTCTGTGTCGAGATGCTAAGAAGCGCCACTTTTACAAATCGCTTGATCGTCGTGATTCTTCCACAATTTGGAAATTTCTCAAATCTAACGGAATTGGTAAATCTCCCACCACGGTTTGTAAAAATATGGATCTGAATGCTCTTAACATTCATTTTTCAGACCCTCCTGTTGCCCTGGACTCTCAAAGTAAATCAACTACTTTACACGATCTTTCCCTTTTACCAGTACCGCCTTGTTCACCTTTCAATTTATCTCCTGTAACCGAGGAGGACGTCAAAAAATCAATACTTTCAATTTCTTCTGCTGCAGTTGGACATGATAATATATGCTCTAGGATGATTAATCCTATCCTTGCAACTATACTTCCTGTTCTCACTCATATTTTAAATTTTTCCTTATTCTCATCTACTTTTCCTACAGCTTGGAAACGGGCACACATAATACCCATTCCCAAAATATCTAATCCTACTAGTCCATCCCAGTTCCGTCCTATTGCCATCCTGCCTTTTCTGTCCAAGATCCTTGAGCATATAGTTCATCGTCAGCTTTCTTCTTTCCTGTATAATAACCACCTTCTTAGCTCCTTCCAATCTGGATTCCGTACTGGCCACAGCACTGTCACTGCTCTGCTCAAAGTGACCGACGATATCCGCTGGGCCATGGAAAACAAATCCCTTTCTCTTCTAGTACTATTGGATTTCAGTTGCGCTTTTAACTCTGTAGATTTTGACGTCCTTCTCGGTATTCTAGCGTCTCTTAACTTCTCTTCTAGTACTGTCTTGTGGTTTAACTGTTATCTTCGGGGACGTTCGCAGTGCGTGCAACTTGATGAGACCTACTCAGATTGGTGTACTCTCACTGCTGGCGTACCTCAGGGTGGCGTTCTTTCTCCCTTACTTTTTTCCATCTTCATTAACTCCATCACACGAGTTATTTCCTCAAACTTCCATCTCTATGCAGACGATGTGCAGCTTTATAGATTCTTTACTCGAGAAGATGCTCATGGAGCGATTACTGCCATGAATCGTGATCTGGACTCAATTAATCGATGGGCTAGGTCTCACGGTCTACTAATAAATCCTGCCAAATCCCAGGCCATGATCATTGGTAGTACTCATATGCGAAATTGCCTTGACTTCGCATCCCTCCCTACGGTATGCTTAAATGGCCATCCAATAGCATACACTGACATAGCAAAAAATCTGGGCATTTCTTTTGATAGTACTTTGTCTTGGAAAGCTCAGGTATCGGAAGTTAGCAGAAAGATCCACTTTACTTTCCACACATTAAAATGTCTTCAAAACTTCCTACCCCTGAAAACGAAAATCTCGCTAGCTCAGACACTCTTACAACCCATTCTGGACTACGCGGACTGCTGTTATCTTGATGCTACTGAGGAGCTGCTAAACAAACTTGAGCGCTTGCAAAACTTATGCATTCGTTTTATATTTGGTCTCAAAAAATATGACCATGTCTCCAACTTTCGCAAGGATCTCAAGTGGCTCCCTATCCGTCTTCGTAGGAATGCTCGCGTATTGTATCTCTTATTCAATGTCCTTCACAATCCCTCATACCCCGCCTACCTACGGGAGCGTTTCTCCTTTATTCACTCATCTGATGCCTCCTGTAGGTCACACCTCAGATCCCTCCTTAAATTTCCTATCCACAAAACCGATTTTTACTCCTACTCCTTTACGGTGCAGGCCATGAGGTTGTGGAATTCTCTTCCGCCTAACATCCGTAACATAAATACTATCACTTTATTTAAAAAAACGAGTGAAAGAACATTATCTCTTATCTTCATCCTAATATTTGTGTACATTGTATATGTAGTATATTATATAATATATAGTCTTAATATATATATATATATCCCCTCCCCTATTTATGTATTATTAGTATGTAGTGTATAAATACACTTAGTAGTGTATAGTTATCAACACACGGCATGGTCTTTTTCCGATTAGTTTCTCCTCTCGCGGGTCTGCTGGAAGATATTTCTATTGAAATAAGCAGTACCTTTGTGCTATTTTTTCCTATTTTTGTAATTTATTGTTATTTTTGTTTCTGTGTGTACATAAATTATTAAATAAAATAAATAAAATACTTTTTGAGTTTAGCCCGGACATACATACAGATAAACAGACAAAAATTCTAAAGACTATATTTTTGGCTTCGATATCGATTGGTGTTCACGCACCAAGTATCCTTTTTAAAAAAAGATTCAAATTACAGTTTTGACTTTCCTACGATTTTATTATATTGTATAGATGCGAAAGTTTGTGAGTATCGATGTTTTTTATTCTTCGACGCATAAACTTCGGAACGGAAATTTATGAAACTTTGTAGTAATATAGCTTATAATAATATATCCGAATAACACATAGGTAGGCCATCATTTATAAAGTTTAACGAGGTGAAATCACGGGGCACAGCTAAAGGTCAAAATACGTACTACATAAACATCACCCAAGACTATAAGATGTGGTGATGGTGCTCAACACACAATGATTGTCTTGGCTGAGCATTGAATCCACGACCTCTGCCTTAGAAAGAAAGAAAGAAAAAATCATTTATTCATTACCAGCACGGACATAACAATGAAATTATACAATAACAGAAAAACAAACAATGAAAATCTTATACTTAATATTAGTTAGTCTGTTCTGGGTGAAAAGGCATCTATCTCAGCATTGGCCGTCGTAATATTGCGACTGCGCTGATATTCTGATAGAGCCCGACTGTGGGGTCCACGGATAGTCAACCCCCATTACATACTATAATAAAATGAAATGAGATAACAGATATTTGATAAACTAAATACATTAATAATACAAGTAAAAAGAATTTAATATAGTGAAGAAGATAAAAATATGTACCTAAGTACGTCGAAAAAAAAATAAAAAAATCACAAGATAATAATATAAATGAGATTCATACAATTTCAATTAGATAAAATAATTTAAATACTAGATTAACATCAAATACATTTCATACACTAACATATGTGATTCTGACTGCTTTAGCGGAGACGTGGGCAAAAAATTTATAAAACCCTTACTATGCAACGGCATATCTAGTTCCTGACTGTGGACTCTGGCAATCTATCCTTAGTAGTCAGAGTCACTAGCCACTAGACCAACAGCCAAGTTGTACTCTCTAGCCATTCTCAACTCTATCGTTAACATAATAAGTTGTCAGTAGGGATGGCACTATGTATCATTGCACTCTCAAACAACATTCAAGTGCAAGGACAATTAGGCTCACGGCACATTGCTTGAGAGTAGCGTGCTACGTCACACGGGCTGTGGGCAGTCTGCCAAATAACTAACGTCAACACTACTTGTCTATTATGATACTTCTATTCTAATTATGTCAAATCTGTAGCCATCTGTTGGTGTAGTGGTTATTGACACTGAAAGCTACGCCCGAGGTCGTGGGTTCGATTCCCACTCAGGACAAAACTTTGCGCGACGAACACGATAATTTGTTCTGTGTCTGGGTGTACTTTATCTATAATATCTTTATTTTTTGTAGAGGTGGGGCACAGCGTTAATTGGCTCAAAGAGCAGCCCGACTGCGGAAAGTACCTCCGCCTTATAGAAGACATTCCTTAATAATTAAAATGTTGAGTTTCTGCGTGTGTGTAAGGTCGCCAGAGCTCATTGGGGTGGGGGGAAGGGTCAACAACACTTGTTTGCTGACTCTTAAAGGCCGGCAAGACACGAAGACACCCGCGAGTCTTTTAGTGTTGCGAGTGTCCATGGGCGGCGGTGGTTTCTTACCATCAGGTGACCCACTTGCTCATTTGCCGCCCTGTGGTATAAAACACTTATCTCTGCCGTTACAATAATGAGTTTTTATTATCCTAGGACATTATTTACACACGGCCATCTGATCCCAAACTAAGCAGAGCTTGTACTATGGAAACTAGATAACAGGTATACTACATATACTACTTTTCTTTTGTATATACATACTTAAATAGATAATTACACACAGACTCAGGACAAACAGACATGTTCATGCACACAAATATCTGTCCTGGGTGGGAATCGAACCCACGACCTCCGGCGTGAAAAGCAAGCGTTTGCCAACCACGCCAATAGGCCCTTCAAAGAGTAGGGATGGCACTATGTATCATTGCACTCTAGAACAACATTCAAGTGCAAGGACTATTAGACTTACGGCACATTGCTTGAGAGTAGCGTGCTACGTCACACGGGCTATGGGCGGTCTGCCAAATAACTAACGTAAACACTACTAGTCTATTATAATAATTCTATTCTTATTATGTCAAAAATCTCATCATAATAATTTTCTGGCATCAAGCTTCAAACGAAAACGGCACAATATAAAAATACAGATGAAATTGCGGTTGACAACTGTACAACTGATATGGGCCTCGTTGGTCTAGCGATAGCGTTTTCACCCGCAGAAAACGAGGTCCTGGGTTCAAATCCCGGGTCGGGCCAAAAGTAATTATGGGACTTTACTGTAAAAAGAAAAAAATTCTCAGCATCAGCCCGAAGTCTTGGAGTTGGCGGTATTATACCCCCGCGAGAGCACGTAAAGCCGTCGATCCTCTGCCTGATCTGTTTCCGGTCGTGTCGCTCGGCTTCCTATCGTATCATGAGTTAGGAAAAGAAAGTGCTCCTGTGTTTGCGCACACACTTGTGCACTATAATATTTCCCGCGCAGATGGCTAATATCTATTGAGACTGGCCGCCGTGGCCGAAATTCGGCTATGAGGACATTATTATTATATGTACATACCAACATATATAGACTCACGCCTGTATCCCAGAGGGGTAGGCAGAGACTAGAGATTTCCATTTGTCACGATCTTTGCACACCTTTTATGCCTCGTTTACTGTCCCGTTGACAGTCCCATTTTAAATATAATAAAATATCTTGGGACTAAAATATATTATACGAAAAGCCTGTAATGAAATTAAATAATTAAATTTATTCAGCACTTGGGTATTAACATACACTTGTCAAGCTCACAATGCAGTACATAGTCGAATACAGTATAAAAGTTACAAAAAAAAAAATTATCGAGACCTACCGTGCGGTCTGTTTTACCACATATATTTGTTATCCTTAAATATATATATATATATATATATATTTTTGTAACACACATGTATAATAGGAGGTTCAACCGATTGAGTTTTTTTTTTGTTTTTTTATACACATATCATCCTACTCCCAAACTAAGCAAAGCTTGTACTATGGGTACTAGGCGACAATATACATACTTATATAGATAGATAAATACTTATATATACATAGAAAACATCCATGACTCAGAAACAAATATTCGTGCTCATCACATAAATATTTGCACTTACCGGGATTCGAACCCAGGACCACCAGCTTCGTAGGCAGGATCACTACCAACTAGGCTACGGTCACCGTCGAAATAACAAGTTACTAAGCTATTATTTTTAAATTTAATACTACTATATTTTAAGGATATTATTATTATAGCAAGCTCCATGTAATAATGTCAAAATGCGGGAAAAATATAAATACTTAATTTTAAAATTCCGGAAACTAGGAGGCATATCCATATTAACATATACGTTTGAGATCAATGACCCCAAATCAATCTACCTATTCCGATCACTGTTCATCACCATGTCAGCCGAGCGACGCCTACCTAAAGTTACCATCTCAGCATTTATTCTAAGATATCAGGATTTTTTTACTCTTCTAAAGATTGCTGATTTTGCTAATTAAAATAAAATAAAATAAAATAAAAAAGGTTTTTATTCACGTAGACTTTAAAAAAGCTTTAAATAGTCAGAACATGTTCGTAGTAATATATAATTAATTTATAATTATTTCTAGGTACATATAGATATTTAGGTACACGGATTGTAGGAAATAATTTACAATAAGATTTATTTTATAACAGTAACGATATTTAGTTAACTTTAATTTAGTTATTGTCAAGGATCACGTGTAGGTTTAATTATCTAAATTTTAAATTTTAGCTATATTTTTACTACATATTGTCTGGTCTGGTTCTGTCTATATTAAGGTACGAATTAAATGTTATTATTATGGCGGACCTTGTGTTTATAATGACGGTCGCGCTTTAATGCTACCACCGGAACCAATGCGCCCCAACTGAGAAGACCCAGCGAAACAAATTCAGCGGGTGTCTCTACTACCGGTTTAAACACGACCCAGTTGAGACGTGTCGTGCACAGCTAATCCCATGAAATCTCAGGATTTTTATAATTTTCAATGAAAAACAGCCGGTCCCCTCCGATCTTTGCACGTGTGCGAGATCCTCAGTATATAAAAACGATAATATACGACTTTTTGCGGGCAATGACGCTGCTGATGAGCTTGCCAAGGGGCTCGAGTACGGCAGCCATTGGACCTGAACCAACTGTGCCCATACCTTTCTCCCAAATACGTAGATGGTTACAGAGCCACACATACACACAGTTCGAGAACTAGTGGTCCTCAGCAGCGAGCTGTAGACAATTCGAAGAAGCAATGCCATGCCTGGATGGTAAGCTAACGAGGCGTCTACTATGGCTAAACAGGAAAAGTACTACTAAATAAACACTTCCACACTATCGGCATAACTGACAGGCCTCTTTGCAGTGCGTGCATGCAGGCTGAGGAAACGGTCGCGCACGTGCTACTCGAGTGCACAGGCATCACAAAAATCCGGAAGGAAAGCCTGGGATCACCAGGAACTCTTACGGATGCCCTGAGAAGTTTAGGAGATCTGAAATGCTTCTGGGGTGGGCTGGATGGAGTGAAGGCTGCCACGGCTCACGCACAATGGTCCACATCGGGACTAAGTGCGGAAACCACACCCACTAGCATATTGGTGGGGACATGATGATGATACGACTTTTTACATTGTTAAGTGCGTTTCAGAGAAAATTCTCTATCTGAGAAAAATCTCGTCGACAGCAACAGCCCAAAGTCGAGGCTCGAACCCCAAAACGGGTGCTGAATAAAACTCTGATTCCAAGACGATGACATTTACTCATTTTTTTTTTTATGACGCTACAGTTAGCCTAGGAGGCTTTCACTGCTTCACCGGACTATAGAGGCGAGCAGAGGGCTCGAGCCGTCTAGAAATTAAGTAACCCGCGCCGGAGGGCACCCCCTGTGGGGTTCGAACCTCGACTCTGGGCGATTATTGGCGTGGAGAGGGCAGAGATCATCATTTTAGGGAGTTTTGTGCAACTTTCGCTCTACGTTAATGACATGACGCATCTACTCAATATATCAATTACAAGTAGGTATACTAATTTTGTGAACGAAACCATACCGCCATTTAGCGGATTGTAGAACGCCATCTAGTGATATTTTTTGTAACAATTTTTATTTATAATGCTACATTAGTTTCGTTATTCTTTCGGAACTGTACAGGTGCCCTTAGGCGCGGGTACTTAATCTGTAGTTTTATGGCTAGAGCCCACGCTCCCCTGTATTGCAGCATTAAAAGACTACAAGCCTAACTGCAAACCTCGTGTTAAAAAATGGTTATCCGGCCCTTGTGTTTAGGTTTAGTCAACGCTATTAGAATGGACACTGTTTGTACTTAATAGGGGCTTTATTATGTACCTACACAAACTGGGACTGTCGAATAGCCCGATCTGCAGGACCTGTAGGGAAGAAAATGAAACAATGCTGCATATAATATGCAAATGCGATGCATTGGCAAGACACAGAATGGCAATCCTGGGGCTGGCATATCCAGAACCAGGTGACTACAAGGATCTACCTCTAAGAAGCGTACTGGATTATGTGCATACCTCATTCAGGGCTCTAGGGATAGAATAAAACCAGTGGGGGATAGTACAAAAGATCCTGAAGGGTCGAAGTGCTGTACACAAGTACACCCCAAAACAAGATAAGATAAGAAAGGCTTTATTATGTAGGTCGTAAAGGCCGTTTTCGCTGTACAGTTGTATCCATTGACGTGTCGTCCTTCTTACAAAGAAAATACACTTTGTTAGGCTCTGACCATAAAGCATCACATTGATACAGAGTTCATAGAACTGGATGCAACAAAGAAAATGTCGATATAACATTGTTATGTACAAATTTGTTTTTGTTCTAGTTTTCTAAGGAAATCAGTAGGTATTGTGTAGTAGGTGGAGTTATGGCCGTTGATAAATGCTTAGTCACATAGCAAATGTACTGTGGAACTGCGCAGTATTGGAGATTGCTGCAATAACTGTTAATGAATCATGTTATTGCTTGTTTACTACCTAATACGTGAGTTAGCTGTGCGGAGCCGGCGCGGAAGGATATTCTACGCCGGCTCTGCACGGGTGTATAGATACATACATATACAGACTCACGCCTGTCTCCCAGAGGGGTAGGCAGAGACAACGGACTTCCATTTGTCACGATCCTTGCATACCTCTTTCGCTTCGCGTACTGACATTATATTCTTCATACATGCTCGCCGGTTTAGGGTACTTCTGACCTGACCTTTCTTAAGTACGTCTCCGATTTGATCAGAGAATGTTCTACGAGGTCTTCCCCTTCCGGTTGTACCATCCACATAGGCCAGGTATACTTCTTTTGTCAATCTTCTTTCATCCATCCTTTCTAAATGGCCAAACCATCTCAGCACACCTTTTTCAATCTTTGTGACTATATCCTCTTTCACACCACAACGCTCTCTTACATCTTGGATAGATACAAAGATTAAATTGAATTTTACTTAGTCAAGCCATAATAGTCCAGTCATTATAGTAAGTTCACCTCGGAATTCGAGATACCCAGCTGTAACTCTGTAAATATTTGTATATTGACACCCTAAAAGTTGTCTCAAAACCTACATATGGTAGGGTGTACGCAACTGATATTTTTTAATAAAAAGATTATTTCATAATTTATTTGGTTTTTCTTTTCATCATGTAAGAAGTTATTAATATTAATTAGGTTAAAATTCAAATATACATCCTTTATTTTCATTAGCAATTCTGCAATTACATGGGCAGGTAAGTGTTGTTAAATAAATTAATACTGAATAAAAAGTGGATAGGTTAGGAAAAAAATGATAAAATATAATATAATAATTAATCAAAATTAACAAATATTTATAATCATTGATTTATCGATAGTTTATCCACTAGGTATATATGGCGCGTTTTCGACCGGAGGCACCGGTTGACCTGAAGTGATGCTGTGACCACGCGCTTTCCGCCCTCCAGCTCGAAAACGTTCACCGTATAATTTTTTTTTAAACAAATGTTGTAGAGTATTTTGTATTCTACAATATTTATATTAATACAAATAGCAAAAAACCCATAGGAAATGAGATATTTGCAAAAAAAGCGCAATTAGCCGAATTTTGTGACCTTTGACCTTGAAATTTAATAGTTGCGTACACCCTACCATATGTAGGTTTTGAGACAACTCTTAGGGTGTCAATATACAAGTAATTACAGACTTATAGCTGGGTATCTCGAATTCCGAGATTCATACCTAATTTAAGCTTAAACGACTAGACTATAAATATTGTTACAAATTAAAAATAAACCAAATATTACATTTGAATTTGGAATCTGTCATTTCTATTTTATTGTTGTTCCTTGTGTTTTCCCATTTAGGCGCCAATACATTGCACAATATTTTGCGATATTAAAATGGAGTGGGGTGACAAAGAGAACCGAATCGCTGTGATTGCATTACACAAAGTAGGTATGGAGCCAAATGCAAGTATTAATCTCCATACACTTAGTATTAGGAAAATTCCGGGCTATTAATAGGTACAGAAGCCAGCACATCAATCTGGCAAAAGAGAATGACCAAAACTGGTACCAAGAAGTCTCATGCATCAAGATCATAATTGTATAGTAATTATTTTCATATTATTTTAGGAGATTACGCTTCATGGATTTGATGTTTGAACAGGGAATTTAATTTTAAAGTTTAAAAGTATGAACATTGTTTTACTCCCTCGTTACACAACCGGTCATAGAGATGTGAATGCAATAGAAACTATTTTTGATGAATCGACTAACCATTTATTCAAACAGTTTCTTTTGTATAATAAATAACTATAACGTTTGCTTTAAAAACATTAAACGAATTATATATAGTAGCATTGCTTTCGTTTCGTTCAATAACGTAACAATTCAAATTAAACCAGTACACCAAATCGATTTAATATTACTAATTGACACAATATCGATTTTCTTACTTAAGATTATGATTTATCGATCGCATCCCTAAATCTCGCCAGACATATTTATGACATTTGTCTGTGGTTTTACAGTTGAGAATTGAATTGAATTGAGATTTTTATTGTATTGTGTTTTGAGAAAAATAACTTGTTGTTATTTTGTAAACTTATCTCTGTTTATCATTGTACAAATATGTCGAGTCGTAGAGTAAACAGACTGATCCCGACAGTTTGGCAAAACCGATGTATCAATTGTTCATTTTTGATACCCAGAAATCTACATTCACATTTAATAGAACAAACGTCTGATGCTGTGGCCAACACATTAGAAAGGATAGTATGTTATAGCTGCAACTGCCTCGTCGGTAAGCGAACAGTGGGCCGTTGTCCTCATGTGATGACAGTAGTGTGGTATTTGAGCTGGGGACGTGCCTGAACCGGCACCAGTTTTAGATGATTTTTTTCAGGAATATGATGAATGATATAAGTTGTTGTTAATAATTATTGTTGACTTTGAATCGCTATTAAAAACAATATGGAACAATTTTTTTATCCCTTACCTCCCCTATCTCCTCACCTAGTCGCTTCACTAAGACAACACGAGCATGAGATGTCTGTCATAAATAGTATTTTAAGATTACCAAAGGGTTATTATGGTTACAGATGCTCTCTAGATTCAATGAGCGCTTTATTTAGCCTCACTAATGGTAATGTTTTATTGGTATTGATGCTATCACACGGTAGCGTCCAATGATATTATATCCTTATTACTGTTTATTACAATTAGATAAGTTACCCGCCTACACTGTAATATAATTGTCGAGTAAATCCCTGAGTGTCACTCGCGCACGCTGTATCGGGATTGGTCGTCTTTGTAACTACTAATATAAGCGAAAAAAGCTGTTTTTGGAGCAATCCGCTGGATTATAATTTATGGTGAGTTTTAGAGAGTACGGCTTGCTATAAAACGCCATGATAATTTGGAGTCGTATATGTAGGATAGACTTAATATTAACTTAACATTACAACCATTACGATTTGAGTGAGGTTGCAATGTAATACTTTCTTTTAAATTATTTGTAGTCTAAACAAATATTAGGTACGAAGAAAGAAAATTCGAATTTATGTCACAGATGTCTCTTACTTGTTCTCAATTTTTCGCGCCAAAACTATATTAACAGAACTAAAGATGCTATGTACTTTTTATAAGAACTACTAGCTAGGCCCCGCGGTTATTCCCGCGTTAAATTTTAGAAATTATCACAGCTTCTCCCCCGTAGGTGATAGCGTGATAATATGTAGCCTATATGTTGCCCCGACCTCTTAGTAATATTCATGCGAAATTTGAAGTAAATCTATGCTGTACATTTTGAGTTTAGCCCGGACATACATACAAACAGACACACAGACAAAAATTCTAAAATCTATATTTTTGGCTTCGATATCTATTGTAGATCAAGCCCCAAGTCACTGCCCCTTCACTCGGCCATACCTACGGTGATAATTACCTACACTTTACCGCGCCTTGGCAGTGGCGTAGCCCAGAGGGCTGTCACAGACCGCTCGCGAGTAGCGCCACGGATTAAAAAGTACTGGCAGCTCTCTACTTAATACTATAAAAACTGAATAACAAAAATGTCTCATCATCACAAATCTGGTGCTTATGAGAAGTGTCCTCTACTGCTGCCATGTGCAAGCAGCCCCGGGAAGACAGCGAACTGTTTGTGGCACAGTCGCTGTGCCGTACTGGCAGGAGTCGGCAAATGGGGAGGGCAAATCCCCGGGTGCGTGTCCCAACCATCTGGGACACGGCGCAAAAGGGGGCACCGGAGCAGCATACCCGCGTTCCCGGGGCTCCCCCCATCAGGCGCCAGAAGAAGTCCACGGCAGGTTAGGTTTAGTCGGTGCGAGTCCGACATACCCACCCGCAGACACTTTTTGCGGGTGGCATGCATTAGCATTCCCCCTGCCTTATCAAAAATAAAAAAAAAAAGGTATTGTTCATTTGGATGTTTGTCGAAAAAAGGAGACAAGGTTTTATGAGTTTTACATTACCTACAGTTGCGGAAAGGTTAGTTCAAATTATTCTTTTAAATACCATACAAGGGATTTTGTAGTACGTTATTTAGTACTTTTTATTCTGTGCCCAATTATCCTTTTTCTTTAAAAATTCAGTGTATAGTTTTGACTTTCCTACGATTTTATTATATGTATAGATAATGATTGATATTGCATAGAATCGGGAGTATTCTACTAATATTATAAATGTAATAGTTTGTGCGTATGGATGCATCGATGTTTGTTACTGTTTCACGCAAAAACTAGGGACGGACTTTGTAGTAATATAACTTACTAGCTGTTCCCCGCGGTTTTACCCGCGTTAAACTTTATAAATTATAGCCTATGTGATAATCCACGGTGTCTGCTAACTCCACACCAAATTTTATTCCTCTACTGCCGCCACGTGAAAGCAGCTCTAGGAAGACAGCGATCGGTAATAGGGGAGGGCAATCCAAAGCCCTCCCAGGGTACGTGTCACATGGCGCCAAAGGGGAGCCCCGGAGCACCCCATCAGGCGCAAAGAGAAGTTCACGGTAGGTGGTCAGGTTTAGTCCGTGCGAGTCCAACATACCCACTCGCAGACTTTTTGTGGGGGCGGGATGCGAAGGCCTTAACAAAAAAAATGGTATACTTACTTAATTTCATATATAAAGTTTAACCCGGGTGAAATCTCGGTGCACAGCTAGTAATAAATCAATTTATTAAATGGGCTAAAAGCGCCAACCCACAACACAATTTTTCTTTAACATCTTGTATGCCGTTAGGGTAGGAGGCTTTCACTGGGGCACGCCACGATAGTAGCGGCGTTAAGACCCATTATGGAGGAATGGCTGGAGAGAAGGCACGGCGCCCTCACTTATCGGCTTACGCATGTACTCTCGGGTCACGGGTGCTTCGGGAAGTACCTGCATCGGATAGGCCGAGAAGAGATGCCTGGTTGTCACCTTTGTGGTGGCCCCGTTGACACGGCCCTTCACACATTGGTGGAATGCCCAGCTTGGGAGACACAGCGTCGTGTTCTCGGGGCTGCCATGGGTGCGGTTGACATCTCGCTTGCAACGGTGACTTGATTCATGGATGCAAGCAAGAGTGCCTGAAATATTGTCGTCACCTTTTGCGAGGAGGTGATGGTTGAAAAGAAGTGGCGGAGCGAGAACGGGAGGCACTGTCTTGCCGACCAAGCCGCGCCAGGAGAACCGGGTGTCGGATAGTCGATAAACCCAGCCCTACCGTCTGGCTGGGAGTCCGACATACCCCGTCGCTTCCGCAGCGGCGGGACGATCCATAAAGGATTTCCCCACGTTAAAAAAAAGGAGGTTTTCACTGCTTCACCAGACTCTGGGGCTTACCAGCGGTGATTATCGTTTAAGGGATGTTTTGTGCAACTTTCGCTCTACGTTAATACGCGACACGGGCCTCTCTTCCGGTTTAGATCCGACCACCACAATACACATTCATAAAGTAAGTAGTTATATAACCATCCTGCTGCGCTCCGATCACACGAAATTCATTTTCAAGGTCAACTAGAGGAAGACAAAGACAAACTTTCTTCCCATAGAATATGTAATGAAGTGTTTTGTGGAGTTCGTGACATTGAACAGTCCTTGCAGTCTCGTGGCAACTATCACGTATCGACCAAACTTGACATGACACAACCGAGTAGAAATTGCGCGGCGTGCAGTTAGCTGTGAGACTGTACGTGATCTTGGAGGCGTCCGCTCTTCATAAGTGGATCTTGTAAGTACTAAAATATATATGTAGGACATACTTAACATTAAAACCATAACGTTTTAATTTAGGTTCCCATTTAATACTTTCTTTTGAAATTATTTGTAGTCTAAACTAATATTACGAAGAAAGAAGATTGGATTTTTTCGTGTTTTTAACTACTTAACTAATTTTGAACTTCTAACGTATAGGAAGCTATATTATAAGGGATTAACATGGGTTTTTTATTTTCAAAGAAATTAGAAATTTTCCGGTACATCACAATAATGTAACACAGGTATCAAAAATCCTAAAAAACCGTGCGATGACTTGTTGTCGCGGGTTACTACTTCACTAGTGATGAAATGAAATAATGATATTAATTCAGCACTTGGGTATTAACATACACTTGTCAAGCCCACAAAGCCCACAAAGCAAATAAATATAATCGAATACAGTATTAAAGTAACAAAATAAAATTGAATTAGTCCTTCCGTGCGGTCTGTTTCATCTATTACATATAAATAAAATAAAAATAAAAAAGCCTTTTATTTCTTACAGATTTAAACAAAATTAAAACTTACTAACTAGGTATCTTAATGGTAAATTTAGTCTGCAAGAACCCCTCTGCAGGTAAAGGCCTCCTCCAGTGTGATCCAGTCTTCTCTGGATTTTGCAGAATGCATCTGGATTTTGCAGCTGGGACCCGCTATGCGTTTTATCTAGTCCTCCCATCTGTTCCGAGGTCTCCCTTTCTTTCTTTTGCCCACAAAGCAAATAAATATAATCGAATACAGTATTAAAGTAACACAATAAAATTGAATTAGTACTTCCGTGCCGTCTGTTTCATCTATCACATATATTTATTAAATACTTAAATAAATAACAAGTACAAGTGTATGTAAATACCCGAGTGCTGAATAAATTTCATTATTTCATTATTAATTCAAGTTACTAAACTATTATTTTTAAATTTAATACTACATACAACGAGCAGTTGTCCAGCGCAGAAGACTCTCAACCAGTAGCTTAATTTAAGCGACCAATACCTGAGGGCACCGTTATGGGGTTCGTAGTAGTTCGGACCACAGCTCATGGCCGCTGTAGTAAATATACGGAATTCTAAATGAGGATGCGATTACTTGCACGGGATCACCGATCACATGTTAAGAGGCCAACGCTTCCTCGTCGCTGAGGAACCTACCCTACTTAGCTAAGCTGCGGCTTTCTCTAGCTACCGAGGTGGACGACCTAATCAATAACCCGAGGACTACACTATTGCGTGTCATGAAAATAAAATTTATATACCTACAGGAATCAGAATCAGAACCATTTATTTCACAAAAATAGGGTACATATAGGTCTTAATCTAGAAAGTGCATGCTGCCTATCTTGTCTGTAGTAGAAGACATGTGAAATTATTACACTTTTTTAATTTCAATATTACTGAACAATAAAATACAATAAAACTTAACAAAAAACGACTACAATAAAAATTACGACATAAAATACAGTAATAAAGAAGATATGAAATTAAACCTAAACAATGTCAAGAGATATAATAAATAAAATATAGTTAAATGTCATTTTTTCTTTCTTTGTCCATAAAAAAGTCCTTTATTGTACCTATAGTATGTTTTTTCTAAAAGCCATATTTTAAGATTTTGTTTAAACTTATTTAGCGGCAGATTTTTTATAAGCTCCGGTAGAGTATTATAGACCTTGATACACATGGCATATGGACTTTTTAGGATTAGTTTGATCTTTGATTATGAATAAACACTAAACCACGTGATCTAAATTCAGGCGTCGTAAATATAAATATAGAGAAATTAAAAATAACCTATATTTTTAGCTGCCTTCAAAAAGATGGTGGTTCTTTGTTTGTATTATACATGATTTCTACGTTGTTTGTGACTTTTTATACAATGGGATTTCCCGTGAATAAATAAAACTCATATCTATGGTCCTATATAAATTTCGTTCAATTCGGTTGACGTACCTACAGAAAACTTGAAGTTTGTTCTATGTTTTTCAAAACATTAATTATTGGTAAAACTTGTAAATTTTAACAGGACTTGGTTACAAGTCTACTTTATACAAGAGGAAAAGAAACACGTAATTTAATTGTCAAATGGCGCAGTAATCAGTGTACGTCCACGAAAAGGATTGCATGTGTCGCAGTTAGGGTACCCAGATGAAAAAATCAAAACTCCGGAGAAAAGACCTGATTTCCATTGAAAAATCCTGTCTTTTTACAGGTTGAGAATTTTCTCGCAAACGTACCTCACAATTTAAAAAAGTCGTAATTTTATCGTTTTAATACACTGCGAATCTCGCTCACGTGTTGCACGTCGCACTCAAATATAGATCTATCTTTGAGGGGGGAAGGGGGGCGCGGCTGTATTTTTATTGATAAATCTAAAAAAGCGATTACATGATATTAGCAAATCCAGGTACAATCCTGTGAAGAGTAAAAAAATCATGATATCTCATGATAAATCCTGAAATATGGTAACCCTTGTCGCTGTAGCTGAAGGCTTTTTTGACACTCAACTAAACTTTCGATTTATTTTTGCAAATATTATGACTTTTTGTCCAAAAATAAACATATTTCTTTCCATACTTCTTATTTTAAAGAATATAGAACGATTTGAGTAGAGAATCATCCCCACCTAGACTTAGATCAATATCATGCTTTCTAGGTATCATCAGGTCAGAAAGGTACCACTATTCATCCAATCCACTCAGCACATTCACTCATTTACATACCGCGCAATGGATATGTTCGCATCCCTACTAAACGCTATACCAAAGACAAGGTCAGAGTTCGTCAACGACCTTGAAATACCGGAAGTAACCTTGTCCCCGTACATGTGGACTGACCTTGACGACTCCGTGTCGGCGACGAGCGATAGTGTTGTGCCGCCGAGTGAAGGAGATAAGTTTGAGAGGGGTTCGCTTAGTACGGACTCTAGCTTGCCGCTGTCGAGGGCTATGACTGATTCGGATATATCTTATGGGAGGTACAAAAGGGTAAGTGTTGTCAGGATATACATACATATATAAGTTAAACAAATATTGTTTATAATGGTAGTGACATTTAGCTAGCTTGTATAACTTAATACAAGCTAGCTAAATGTCACTACCATTATAAAATAAATTGTATAAATGTTTTAACATTCCGTGTACCTAAATATCTGTAATAAGTAACTAGAAATAATAACTGTATTACTACAAACATGTTCTGACTATTTACAAGCGCTTTTTTAAAGACTACGTGAGTAAAAACCTTTTTTATTTTATTTTATTTTATTTATTGACGGGTTAGTTGGCGAGGTTGGTAAATGCTTGCTTTTCATGCCGCAGGTCGTGGGTTCGTTTCCGATCCGGGACAGATATTTGTATCCTAAGACTGGATTTTATTATATATATACATATACAACATGTAACGCAATTAACGCACACCCTCAAACACCTCAATTAGAATATTATGTTGTAATCTTAATACATATACTGAATTTTTAATTTAACATGTATATACATTGTTATTTACTAAATTAGTTTCTTGGAATGAAGTTTATTTTTAATTTATTGATGGTATTTGTATGAATACAAATAAAACTGGTATTTTAAATTCTTATTGCTTTGACTTAGTTACGGTTCATTTCAATGTGTTTTGACTGTACAGGGTTAATATGTCAATAATTTTCGTAAATTATTTATTTTTGGAAAAAAAAATACCTTTATTAAAAATGATATAAATCGATTCAGTAAACGATTCTGAACAAACTATTTTCAGGATGTGCGTTAATTAAGTTACGTGTTGTATATAAGTTAAACAAATACTGACGGGCTAGTTGGCGTAGTAAATGCTGGCTTTCATTTTTTTTTTCATTTTTTAAAAAGACAACACTCGCACTAGGGAATCAAATCCCTGGGCCCCGGGGTACTTCACAAACATATAATAGACGGACACAAATTACGCCCAGACTCAGAACAACCATTTATGGGTTACACAAATAGTTGTCTGGCGCAGGACTCGAACCCGCGATACGAAGCGGCGAGTCGACTGTCTTAGCCGTTGCGCCACACCTGCTTTTCATGCCGCAGGTCGTGGGTTCGCTTCCCATCCGAGACATATATATTTGTGTGCGTGAACATGTCTCTTTGTCCTGAGACTGGGTGTTATTATATATATCTGTATCAGCATATGTAAGATATATACCGATTATAAATAGCTTTTCCATTTTACAGTTTGTTAATGTTTGCATGCTGTTTTTATAGCTAAATGGAGTTATTCTCCTGAAATTACATACACCACATTATGTATCACCCTGTTTAAAGGAAATAAACAATTTGAATATGTATTTACAAAAGAAAAGTACTACTGAGGTATCTAGATTCCATATTACAAGCTCTGCTTAGTTTGGGATCAGATGGCCGTCTGTGAATAATGTCTTAGGATGTATTATGAGCATATTAACTTGGTACTACCGTACTGACAGGATTTGGTTGTATATTATCTGGGTTGATCTAATGCTTAGCCGATTAAGCTATGGTGAAAAATATTAGGTTAACTTAAAGAGAGCTATATTTCTACCCTTGAAACTAAACCATTTATTAATATATGACAAAAAATTTTGATTCCTCATACATAATGTATCAACTGATCGTTAGTCTTGTATGGGAAGTTATTCTTTTTTGCGTATTTTGTTGATGTTTTACATGTTGTACAGTTTCATAAAATAAAATGGTGGAGACTAGTGCAACTAAACTGAGAAATATATATCAGTAAATGAAAATAAGATTATAAGTATTAACTTAGAATAAGAAAAACATTACTAACCTACTAAAAAGGCCCTAAAAGGACCCTTAAATTGATCCTCGGTGCTTCTGCAGCTGGCTTCTCTAGTTGCAAATCTCTCATTTTATGAGGCTATAGCCTCTTTACATCATTCTGTCTCCCGCTTTGCTCTGGAGCGAAGTGGAACTATTCATTTTCTAACTCCTCCTTTTTTCTGTTTCTGATTAAATTCGTTGCGGGATCCAAGACAGTTAAAGCGATTCCCCGGGACATGCCTGAGCTTCACCGCTCAGTGTCATTTCATTGTGTGTCACTGTTGATCCTGGCTTACAGGAGTTGCAGTGGTGGGTAAGATGGAGGGACAAAAAAAATAACCTACTAAAACTAGTAATGTACACCTAGTAATGTACACCTAGATTAAGTATATTTAATGTACTTACAAAATTCTGTGTGAGAGAAAAAAATAAAGTTATATTATTATTATTATATTATTATTATTACTAGCATATTAAGTTACTAACATATTTCTAAGACAATTTGTTACTAACACAGTGGAGCCTATGTTGTTCTGAAATAAAGAATTATTATTATTATTATAAACAAATTTGCGTCTACTATTTATGTTACACCTTGTATAATATCTGTTAAAAAGGCAATCATAATTATACTTATCTAACAGATTCTACACAGAAGGGTAGTGCCATCTAGCGGTATCATTCAACAACATTTTTTAACACAATTGACTGATAAATCGTAAGTGATTGAGCCGATTTCACCTTTAAAATTAAACGCGATCAATTGACGCTAAACTCAGTTCAAGCGTTTAACTGCGTTAGCACAAGTTAAATTTCCACCAACAATAATGAACTAAGTTGAGCTAAACCTAGTTTAATTTCTAAAACGCTCTTTTTTCGACTTTTAGCTTGACTAATAAAAATATATATTTAACCACCTTATGCCTGTTTGGCTATTGTCACATTGTCAGCCCGTTGAATTCAACAAAAATACACGCAAATTCATCCTATATCCATCCAACGGCAACAATAATAAGTAGTACTCCCACAAATCCGATCCCATCCTTCAATAATATTACACGGACACGGACTAACTATAAATTCATTTCCCATGTTTCTCATATTTAATATAACGGAATTACGTACGACTCATTAAGTTAATGGATCGTATACCAAAAATACTTCGGATTAGAAATACCTCCAAATTACAGTGTCTCGGATTTGTCGAAGCTACCATGTTCAATGTGAACGAAACCATACCGCGATTCAGGAAACTGAACAACGCCATCTAGTGATTGTCAGACAAACAAAACTAATAGTAATATCTTGTAATGGCAAATAGTACATTACTCTCGTTTTAGAAACACATTTAAGTTCTTTCTTTCTTATTTTCATGTTATATACGTAGGGCTATATTATAGTAGGAGTATATTATTTAATTCAATTTTAAACTGATATAGAAAACAAAGATGGCTTCCTGAAATAATGGCGTCAGGCAGTTTAAAAATAATATAAAAATAACAACACACCATCAAATCAAAGAGAAAATAAATAACTACGTATAAAAAATGTACTCGTTTAATGCATTAAGACTAAAACTTGCTTAATACATTGTTGAAACATACACATAACTCAAATAGCGTAAGGCTAATTAACGGAATGAAAACTATTATTTTTTATTGTTTTTTAATTATTGTTATCGAATGTCGTAAACTGTAGGTATATGCGAGCGACTTATTAGTATTACTGACTTATTAGTATTTTTTAATAATACATTTACTCGTATTCACTTATAAAGTGTTCAAGTGCAAGTGGACAAACTTGCACTTGACCACTTTATACGCAGCACATCCATCTACTCCAATCAGTCAAATTTCTTTTATAGATTTTCAACTTTATCACATTAGAATAAGGTTCACTTTCAATTGGGGAAATTCGAAACAGATTCGGTTAGCTTGATGTGCTGGCGTCTGTACAACACCAAGAGAGCTCCGTACCCGTTTCGCCGATCAGTTATAAGATCAAACAGAAGATTATTCAACTCCTAGATATAGATCTGTAGCTTCCTACGAGTCTACAGAAAACTAAATTCGTAATGGGAGCAAAGCATGGGACAAAACTTATGGCGCTAACGCGACAGTAACCACTCCTTGTTCTTGTTGGGGGGACCCGATGGCGTGGTTCGTAGATGCTTGCCTTTCACGCCACAGGTCGTGGGTTCGATCCCCACCCAGGACAGATATTTGTATACATGAATAAGTTTGGGTGTGAATTATCTATATAAGTAAAAAGAGATAAATAGTAGATATATGTAGTATTTCAATTATTTGGTTTCCATAGTACAAGCTCTGCTTAGTTTGGGATCCGATGGCCGTGTGTGATTAATGTCCCAGAATACTACTGTGTTTATTGTTAAACTGTTTCACGAATCAGCTCTTCCTAATCAGGAATTGAGCTCATGTCCAACCCAAGTTTAATATCTTATATAGTGTGAGCATATTTTTCTTAATTTTGTTAGATTTTTCACAGCCGACTGCCTAACCGAATTTAGTTCTATCTATATATATAATAAAATCGTACGAAAGTCAAAACTGTACTTTGAATATTTTTTATAAAGGATACTTGGGGCGTGATCTACATTCGATATCGAAGCCATAAATATAGTTTTTAGAATTTTTATCTGTTTTTCTGTATGTATGTCCGGGCTAAACCCAAAAAGTACTGCATGGATTTACTTTGAATTTTGCGTGAATATTACTAAGAGCTCGGGTCAATATATAGGTTACATATTATCACGCTATTACAAACGCCAACGGGGGAGAGGCTGTGATAATTTATAAAGTTTAATGCGGGTAAAACTGCGGGGCACAGCTAGTTTTTAATATTTTCTTCCACCATAGGGAGGGAAGCAATTAGTAACCTACAAGAGTCTTTACCGCCTAAAAGTGGGAAGTAGCATCTTCCACTCGCTACTCGGATCAAATAAACACCACTTTCCGGGTATGAGAGTTATTGTTTTTTGTTTATAATCTTCGTAATCGTTCATAGATTATATTGTGACTATCAATTGTAGGTATATTTGAATACTAGCTGTGCCCCGCGGTTTTACCCGTGTTAAATGTTATACATTATCACAGTTCCTTCCCCGTAGGTGGTAGCGTGATGATATGTAGCCCATATGTTGACCCGACCTTTTAGTAATATTCATGCAAAATTTGAAGTAAATCCATGCGGTACTTTTTGAGTTTAGCCCGAACATACATACGGACAAACAGATAAAAATTCTAAAAAACTATATTTTTGGCTTCGATATCCATAGATAATAATGAGGTATTATTATATAATTGTAGTTATGTTCAGCTTTGGCTTCGGCTTCGGCTTAGGCATAGGCTTCTTGTTGAATTATACGTGCTTGTATAACAAAGGAGGTTCCTTGGGTCTTTTTATAGCGAAACGTGTGGCGCAGCGGTTAAGACAGTTGCCTCGCCACTTCGTATCCCGCGTTCGATGCCTGCGCAGGACAACTATTTGTGTTACCCATAAAGCTCACAGCTAGGTGCTCTCACCGGTCCGTAAGAGATTGGCGGGGACAAGCAACTAGGCTCGCGGTTAGGCCATAGATAGGTGACCGCCAAACTGGTTTAATTTCGGAGCGTTTGCTTCGGAGGGCACGTTAAGCTGTCGGTCCCGGTTGTAGCCATTAGGCAACAGTTGTTAAGCCATGTCAGAGGCATACTGGGCGGCTTGAACAACTCTGACACTAGGGTACCCACTGCCAACATGATAAGTAAGTAAGTAACCCATAAAAAGAGATCCCGAGTCTCGATGTTCATTTTGTCCTAAGTACCCCGCAACACAGGGATTCATATCACTAGTGCGGGCGTTTGTCATAAAAAAAATGTCTAATCGTTGTTTCAGTACATGAGCCGTCGCCACAGCAACCCGTTTGACTCGATGAGGGATGCTGTGGACTTGTACCCTTCTGAATATCTCAGCTCGCTTTACAAGTACAGGTAAATCTAAATGAGATAATTCCACACTCTTTATATAGCCTTAGTCGTGTAAGTTATTTGGTATAAGAACATGTCTGCCCTACAATAGTTGTACATAACATAGTTAAAACCACATTTCAATCTATGTAAGTAATATCTTTGGGGCAAAAGTAGTCTTAAAATAATTAATCTACATATATATATATATAATAAAATCGTAGGAAAGTCAAAACTGTACATTGGATATTTTTTTAGATGGATACAAGGGGCGTGATCTATAATCGATATCAAAGCCAAAAATATAGTTTTTGGAGTTTTTGTCTGTTTGTTTGTACCTATGTATGTCGGGGCTAAACTCAAAAAGTACTGCACAGATTTATTACAAAATTTTGCATGAATATTACCTACTAAGAGTTCGGCTCATCATATAGGCTACATATTATCACGGTATCACCTAAGGGGGAGGAGCTGTGATAATTTATAAAGTTTAACGCGGGTAAAAGCGGGCTAGTTGATGAATATAAATGATATTCATTTTAAAATATCTATTCTTGATACACTAATTATTAACCCTAAACCTTTCTCCTGTGTTCTTTAGATACCGTTCTTACACCCCACCGCTGTACAGCAGCCAAGAACTAGCCGATATGTACGCAGACGAGCGTCGCCGGTACAACCGGGAGCTACGCCTCAAAATGAAGAGGATCCTTGACAGCGACTACGTCTATGACACTGACTTATTAGACCTTGAAGATTCCCTCCGTAGCCTGGACTACAAGGTAAAGGATACTTTGGCATATCGGAGATACGACTACCTGAACCTGGATTGGCCATATAACAAGTATTACAGCTACTACTATGATTATGATTACCCAGGATCATGGTCTTACTGGCGCTGGAAAAGACGCTACTGGCCTTACACTTACTCGTATACAGTGTGAAGGTATGGATTCTTGTAATAGTGATGTCTCATTGGTCATCGTAGCATGCCATTGTCATCACTCATCAGGCACGAATAAGACCAAAATGCTCAACGCCAGTTCGCCTTCTGATTGGTCGCACATCATGAGTTTTGTTTAAGCGACATCTATACTTATTTATCATACACTCAGTACAAGATTGTATAGCACTCCATCTAGTGTTAGGAATTTGTATCAATCAAATGTCATGTTATAAATTTATTTCGATTTACTGTTATATCAGGAGCTTATTTCTTTAATGACACAGGCAGTTTTTATAAGAATAGCGGAACCAGCGCGCTCCAATACAACGCTAAATGGTCTTGTGTATGTCGAGGTATTGTATTTTACTGCTACGCTGCACGTATGGCGTAGCGGCTAAGTCCCGGGTTAGATTCCCGCGCCGAACAACTATTTGTGTGACCCATAATTAGTTGTCTGGATGTAATTAGTGTCTGTCTACTAAATTAAAGTACCCGGCGACACAGTGAAGAAAAATAAAATAAAGGCCACACTAGGGAAGTTAATAACTGTATCTCGGGGTCTTCATCAACATGCAATTCAAGGACACAAAGCAAACACAGACTATTTATGGGTAACTAAAGTACTTTATAAAGTTTTATTTGGATTAGAGGAACAACATTTCATCTAGACGATAAAACATCGATGCTAGTGACATCTATGTTGCATGCATGTTATTAGTACCCACAAAAACACATACAACACAGATGTCGCTGGGATCGCGGTTTAATCTATTTTAATGCATGTTTCGCTGAATAACCAGCTAAGTTGGCGCCATTTTCGTTTATATTTAAATAAGGTAAAACCTAATAAAATGACTAATAAACAGTTATTAGTCCTGGGCGCATGCTAGTGAAATAGAGCCTCATTATTTCATTGTTCGGTCCTAGCGCAATTTTATTTAATATCTAGCAAGCATGGACATTAAACGATTTTTCCCACACAATTCATTCACATTTTTTTTAGTCTACTAAGACTGGCTTACCTGTTACTTACTATTTTCTTTTTCTTTCAGGCTTTGCAGGCGGAGTTGAACACCATTAGACCACTAAGTCATTATAAATCTAAGTAAAGGAAGTTAGTGCCACTTAGTTCCTACCGCATCTTTCCCTATCCATCACAGACACATAGTTATAACTAAACGGGTACTCTTTAGGTGGTTTACAGCGCGCTGCTCCGTGGGAAATTTCTCGGCTGTGACTGGTAGCACTGGTGCTTACAGCTCACCTTTTGCAATGAGTTTTTGGCGTCAACGCGGAAAAAGATACATCGGGGCATTGTTTCATTTTCAAAAACTGGTGTAAATATGGTGGATTTTTAGATATAACATCTTCGACAACGTACACAAGTGGAGGCGAGTGCCATACCATATTGCCGTGAATTGCGATTTTCTGTGTTTAATCTAAAACTCCATAAAGCCTCTAGCAAAGTCCCCACTCCACTGTGACGGACTTTTCGTGACACTGACTTAATGAGGAAAATAAATGAAATAAAAATATATTTTAATGAAGGCTCATAAGGCTGAAGAAGCCAGAGCCTTAAAACTAAATTTAAAAAAAAACAGCTCACCTTTGGCTTTTGGTTTATTCTTTAACATTCAAGGTATAGTGCCACAAACTTATCTGGCCCGGTGGCCAAACGTAGAACTAACGACGCCAGTTGGAAATGTCAATCGGCTGTTATTCCCTGACATTCCTGCCATTGATTGTTTGTTGCGCGTATTTATTTTTCTTTTTGTGGTATTTAATTGTTTAAAATGCCGAAAGCTTTAAAAAGTGATGCGAGGAACGTTATATTAGAAGTATTGAGTTATATGAATGAAGAAAAACACCTTCAGGCACCAATTATACCCTTCAATAAGTTGTATGAACGCGTAGCTGCTGCTACAGGTTAGTGTTGTCAGCTTCTGAAAAAACTCCCCCTCGTACTTTCAATTTAAATACATATTTTAAAATATTAATAATATTTTAATTTTTGCTATTTCCATTGTAGGTGTCGGGGAGTGATTTGTAAGAAAACTTGTGAAAGAAAAGAGCAAGCAGATGCAAAAATTTATAGCAAATCAGAATATTGGTAGATCGGATTCTGAAATTCCTACATTGATTGCAGAAGCTTTTGATAAAATAACAGTCAATGAATGGCAAAAGCATTGCAATCATGTAAAAAATATTGAAAATGAGTATCGAAAAAGGAATGGATACTTACGCGAGCCTTTCATCAATCAATTAAGTAGTGATAGTCAAAGTGAAAGCAGTGATTATGATAATGATGATGATGAAAAATGACGTCTGAATTAAACAATTCCGGTGACATCATAATACCTGGAGTATCCCCGTTAGAGGACACTCAGCATACATTTTCTGTAAATGATCATAATTATTGTATAAAAATATAAAGATTTGTAATGACAGTATTTGTTTGCTTTTTAGTGTAGTAATATTTACGTTACAATGTGCATATTATTTTTACCCGCTTTATTGCAAAAAATAGTTACTAGCAACACTAAATGCGATAACAGCGACGCTGCCAGCGGGTCAGATAAGTTTGTGGCACTAATTGAAGTATATAATTATCATAATTGTCTGAAAACACCGTCATTGTTATAATTTTAGTTTTTAATTGTATCTAATATTCGTACTTCTTTAAAAACTTAATATCTGTATTTTTACCAAATTGTCTGAATTAAGGGCTCATTTATAAACGGTTTTATTTTTTATATATTTAAATTGAAAGCCGGATCTTCATTGGGTTTTCGATAATAAAACAATTGAAATATGTGTACTCGCTCTTGACGAAATACAATCTGTCTGTTTAGTTTAGGAAACAGATTAATTGTGCGATGTTCAAAGTCAGTTACCGTGCGCATTTATGTATTTTATGTTAGTGGTTACAAGTGACCGCCGAGTGGTTTAATTACGGAACGTAACAGTACAAGTTCTGCTATACTGAGTCCATAGCACCTTAGTCCTCCTACGCACTATGCGACTAGCCGCAATGCGGCCAGCCGTGCGGCTGGCCGTACTCATATATTTGTACGAGAAAGTAGTTTTTATTCGCACTGAGATGCGGCAGCCAGTCAGCAATCTATATTTCTGACCACATTCCGGCTAACCATATAGTGTATAGGAGGCCTTATTCTATCTGTGCGGTCCAGAGCGAGTTTATATTACATGATTGTTTAAAAAAAGTATGTATTACGGTACGGTGTATTACTAAGGAGTCGTGCATACTTGGTGGTAAGGTCGTAATACATACATTTTATTTAATAATGCTCATTACAGACTTCTGATATGCGCAGCCCTACAATTAATATCGGGATCTCAGCCACCCGCCAGCCGCAGAGTGCCCATCTAAAGATATCACGTCTCACACAAATTGATGCACATTTTGTTCGTAACGCACATCAAATACCTAATTGAATATTTGTGAATCTTATGGTAATTAAACTTTAGTATTGTATTCTCAACTTCACAATCTAGCCTACGTCGACACCGGCGTCGCATCGGTAACGTTCAGCCTAAAAACCTTTAATGAATTGAACATTACATTTCATTCCAGTTGTGAATGTAAAAATTGTCTTTGGATGTACTTTTTTTTTACTTTGGTATCCTCCTCCGTGCATTGACGTAGGCAGACCGCTGAAGTTCGATTAGAATCGAGTGTCATAATAGTATCCGTAATGAAAAAGGTTCTCCCTTTATTACAAGACGTGGTTCCAATTAATGATAATAAAATATGTTTGGACAAAGACAGAATAATAACTGAATAAATAGTTATTACTAGCTGTGCCCACGACTTCGTCCGCGTCTTAATTAGTTTATTTCGTTTTTCTTTTAAAATAAAAGACTTTTTCTGAAATAAAAGTAGCCTAAGTTACTCCTTATTACATCAGCTACCTGACAATAAAAGTTCCGTCAAAATCGGTCCAGCCATTTCAGAGATTAGCCGGAACAAACAGACAGACAGACAGACAAAAATTGTAAAAAATGTCATTTTGGTGTATGTACCGTATATATATTCATATTAATGTAGTAAAAACCGGTTATTTCAATATTACAAACAGACACTCCAATTTTATTTATTTGTATAGATTGACTAAGAACACTGCCTTCGTAATAAAGACGATGTGAATGTAATAAGGACCCCGATTGAACCATAGATTGGGTAACCTCCTTGGTTTTAGAGAAATATCTGTAGTCTAGTTATATCAACTTTGGCATTGTAATAGACTGTTATAACTTAGAACCATAGGCTATGGAAAATACTAGTGGCCATGTTTCTTTTATTAGGATAAGCAAGTAAAACATTGCTTTAATACTTCGTGTAATGAAATAATGCAAAGCATTAAATGGCTTTTTTTAATAATAATTAAATGATGTGAAATATTGTTAAAATTTTCGTGTTACAAATATTTTCTTTCTATATAGTTAGTTAGTTAGTTGGGCAATAGGTTTTTGCACTCAGCCTCCTAACTGGGCCATTGTACTTACGTGATACTTATTTGGCTAGCTTTGTATACATAAATTTAAGTGCGGCTGGGCATCGAAACCACGAACCACGGGATATTTGGCCACAATCGCATTAATCTTTTCATGTTCGGACGAAACTCCATCGTCTATTGTATGCATAATGTTGATATTTTTCTTCGTCGGTTCCATTATGTCTGAACAACCAATTTTGAAGCTTGCTTTATTTTCATTACACGTTGTATTATTAATAGTAATCGAACCTAATTCAACCTCAGTGTCCTAGAAATTTAGATAAAAGTAATCAACTCGGGTGTTGCAAAGTCTTTGGTACCCATAGCTTCCATATGCAAAATCGAAAAGAAAAGCTTGGTTGATCTATCTACCAAAAACACTTTAGCATTTTCCATAGCATTATATTGTTATTCTATGGTTTTGATACACTGTTTTGAGAATTGGTAGTATTGAGTAAATAAAGTATGTATATGTAAATTAATGTATAGTACGAGATCTATCTTCACTATTTCTACGCCCACAGCTATTTTACTTAAAATATTATTTATGTTTTTTTGTCCAGTCGTTTCCAAATTATAATATTTTAATTGTGATAGATAAGTGTGTAACTTTAATGACAGGACGTGAGTTGCAATGGTCGTTGACGACGGGAGTCCCACTATTTGGCTTGATCCTCTTACCCTGCGGAGAGACGTGGCGTCTCTATGTGTCCTCTACCGCATTTATCACGAGGAGTGTTCAGAGGAATTGTTCGAGCTTATACCTGCCGCCACAGACCCTCTCGCCAAATGTGGAAATTTCATCCTTATCACCTGGATGAATGGTCATCTACCACTGTGCATTTCACAAGTAACTTTTTGCCGCGCACTACCGCTCTGTGGAATCAATTAGCTGCGGAGGTATTTCTGATCCGGTATGACATGGCAACGTTCAAGAAGCGAGCCTATTCTTTTCTTAAAGGCCGGCAACGCACTTGCAGCTCCTCAGGTGGTGCGAGTGTCCATGGGCGGCGGTGATCACTTACCATCAGGTGACCCACTTGCTCGTTTGCCATCCTATTATATATAAAAAAATAACAGACTTTATTATAGCTGTCACTAGTCTGGGGTCCTCCATAAAGTGTGGTAGAAGTAAATAGTTTTATATCCGATACTGCGAGAATCAGGATGTAACCTCTATATTTATATATTGCATAAGCTTTAGCTTTAGCTGGGCCATCCTATTTTTTCTATCTTCCTGGAGCCCTGTAAGAATTTCAGAGAAAAGAATATTAGTTTCAGCCTAAAACCAAAGTTAATTATCTCTGGCGCAATACGTATACGTTGCATTTTACGATTTGATATGTTTGTGTATATACAAGGGGTAACATTGATAGTAATATACTTGAGGAACGCTTTCTACCCAGGGCACGCAAAATATTGCGTGTATATATAAAGACCTCCCCACCCAAAATGACGCTCATTAATCCTGTATGGGAACTTAATCTTTTTTTTGTGTATTTTGCTTGTTGCAGTGCCACATACAGTTTAGATTTACATGTAAATTAAGCTCCCTAAGTTACGTCCACTATCTATTTTTAAACTGTAACAATACTGATATCTTAATTTAAGTTAACCTAAAAACAAGTAAATTTTTCTTTACTTGGTAGTGTATTTGTGTCTGTTTAGTTGGTACCAAAGAGTCACAAAAGTTATATAGCTCGGTCTCTTGGACTAGGGCATAGTAAAAAGTTAACTCTTCATGAAGTATATGTACCTATGTAAGGAAATTAAAAAGATATTTTTCGCTTATTTTGCAAACTGGACTTTTAGTACAAAATGCTCAGTATTGTAGATATTGTGTCGGAAAATATAAATATTGTAAAATTTGTTATTTAAGTTACTGCCAAATCAATGAGTCAAATATTATTATGTTTTGTCTATAAGTATTGAAATAATGTTGTAGTGGGTATAAATATATTTTATTACACTGTAGTGCAAAATAAAACGAATATAATGTGTAAAATGTAGTTTTAATGGGAATGATCTCCAACATTAGCTACAACAATGTACTTAAGTCTATGTACTACGACGGGCATCACATTTCGTAATGTACTAGCACATCAGAACTTTATTTCCAACAGGCAAATAGTTGACATAGGGATAAAACAAATTACAGCTAAACAATATCAAAATTTAAGCAAATGTTTCCATCGATCGATCCCATGATCCATTTCGTTCGAATAGAACACATTTCCAAATTTAAATTCCATTTTTTTCGAACGAAACAGATCCGCTCACTAGATCTTGATGATCGATACTTACAAATTCATTTTTTATCCCAACGCTAACCATTTATCTGCCAGAATACATACAAATATCATAAAACAAGGATAAAATATTCTAACAAAAAATATATTGCACTGAGATTAACAATTTTTGGAATACGAATGAGATTCAACTAAAACTTTTGGAATCGATCACGTCTTAATTTATCAGTCAATGTGCAAAATATATGAGCAATATAATAGCAGTGGCTACTATTAATGGAATCTATTTTGATAAATATCTGAATATAGTTAAATTAAACCAGCTTTGTAAGTATCAGTAAGATATAAATCTGGAAAATTAAAGTTTTTTTGTCCTTTTTTTACCTTTACAATAGGACCATTAGTATTTGTCATTCACTGCAATTTTTGTTATTTTTTATAGCACGCAAGATTATAAAGTTACAAATTAGATAACAAGTGCTCTTCCAGCAAACCTGCAATTAATTATTATAATTAATTGTTTTAAAATAGACTCATATTAAAACTTGCCAGTCAATGAATTTTTTCAGAGTACATAGGTTTAAAGAATTTTTATTCCCAAAACAACAATTACAGTTCACTTATATGAGCTTAAAAACATTTACATTTTGTCTTGTGAAAAAGCATGCATGAAATAAATGTAAACAAACCTAATTAACTTAAATACCACACAAAACTGAACAATTATTAATTATGTAGGCAGAACAACAATCTACCACATTAATTAGTTCCCGTAAGTGTCGTGTAAATGTTCAAGTGCAGGTATGTGTAAGAATCAGACAATACCTGTCTGCGGTGATATGAAGAGAACAAGTGTGCGGCACTACACAGCGAATTGTGTTGTCCTTCCGCAGGAATTAATTAAAGTCTCAGACTTCAGGCTGATACTGAAAAATTTATTAACGGAAATATCTCTAAATCACTTTTTGAACCGACACAGGATTTGAATCCAGGATCTCATTATCTGCGGTTGAACACGCTACCCCCAAAATTGAATATTCTAGTTAATGTGCGAACAAATAACTATTCATTTTTAAATTGAGTCTCTTTCATCCGATTTATAATATAAAGATGAAGATGTTATAACATTGAAATTACTTTAGTCTACTAAAATATAGAATTTCCTCCGTATGTTAATTATAATAATATATTCGCGAACATATCATTTGTTTTATGTACTTTTATTTTGGTGTACCACACTTTGTTGTACCATTATCGGCATTTGTTAAATTCAATTCCTATCCACCCAAAGGTTGTCTGGAAGAAATCGCTTAATGCGATAAGAGCGCCCACAGTACATTACATTCATTGTTTCAAATGTTCTTTTTTGTGTACAATAAAGTATATTTTATTATAGCTGCATAGGATTGGTAACTAATCCCTTTAAAACATCATATATAAGATACTTATTAACACCCATTGAGTTGTGGATGTTATGATATATAGTTGTTAACATTAAAACAAAAACTGCAGTGAACAAATACCGTAGCCAAATCTAATACTGCTAATAACGAATCAAAGTAGCATTGAGACAATGTCATAAAATACGGATATCACTTATGGTGGGAATATTACAATAAATATATTTTTGTGCATAAGATTACGGACATATTATATTCTGACGGAAAGCAAAATAAACAAGATACATTTTTGGTAACACATATCATCACAGCAGAAATTGTAGTGTCTACGTACAAATATTTGTAGCACAAACTTGATAATGATTGCTTTAGATTAAACATCAGATATGAATATAAGATAAATATGCTAAGCTGCAATAGCCAATAAGACGATAATTTTTCTCCTTCAGCTTAATGATTTATAATAAAATATTTTATGAGTACACTACCAATTCCTACTGAGACTCTACACTCAGTTATTAGCGAACATAGTTAAACATTTTCTGCCCTCACAAATTGGACGTGCTTCATTTATAAAAGGCAAATCTTAACCTAAGATATTACTTTAATATAAAGTAAGAGATATATATGTCTGAGGCGACGCATAGCGATGGCTCTAAAGCGAAGGATACAACTCTATTCGATCGAATTATTTCGTACATCAGTAAGTAATATAATTGAACTTTAAAGCATCTTCAACAGATTTCACAATCATCACACATGTATCCTTGGCTTAAACACACATCCTTATAAATAAAGATTCATACAGTTACGAATCGTTGCCATTAGCACTAGACCTTTATAGTATAATGTCTTTTGTACGAGAATTATTTCTATAAGTGCACTAACTGAAAACAGAGACAGACTAACATGAAACACAAATAAACAATATAATTTTCATATACCATTTCTACTCATGCAATGTTGTCACGTACCTACATTGTTCTGTGGTCGATCGGTTAGGTCCGACCGATTCTATTCGAACGACGGCGATCGGTCATTCCAAATATAAGTGCATTCACAAGTATTCACGTCAATATAATTTGATAGACAGTATTTATTTTAATCACCACAGTTTATAACACGAGGGGAAAATTCAAATACCCGAAACACTAAGGCTGTAAAAGTGCGTTTGTTACACAGTTTTTAAGCCAATATCCTACCTCAACTGCACACAGTATACACACAGTATATAGTGATAATACTGTAGCTTTTGCAGATAGGTATCAATATCTATTTTAGAACTTTTCCCTCTGTACCTTGAAAATAATAAGTATGTGAAGCCTTAACGTGCGTTTGGCGGTGGATTTCTATCGAATATTGCATATTTATTTTAAACTGACAAGCATGAGCCATGCTTATCTCTGGGTGCTTAGTATGAGTAGAGATACGAAACTTAAACTATAATAAATACTCTCAATAAAAGCATTGTAAATTGCGTATTATGACATATACGTAACAAACACAACATTGCATTCCAATCGAGAGCTTAGATTATAGCTTTCCTTTTATTTCATGAAATCATATTTGGCATACTGTTCGTATCACCCAGTACCCACAGATTAACGAATAAGTAAGGTTTAGAACTGAGAAATAATAAGAGTTCACGGACACATGATATTCACATGAACATTTTGCCCACGTTCTATAATCTCCTCACAATATCACTTCTAACACCATCGCTTTCCAGTCTTGTCTTACTCGCCCACTACGCTAGCGTTCAACAACTAAGCTAGTACAACACTTAGAATTACAACTTTCGTCTGTGTCACTTTTATTTAAACATGTCTTAGGCTTAACTTTGCATTATTAGGAGTGAGAATATTAATATTTAAATTTAAATTAATTATGTCTGATTTATAATTTACAAAACATAAAACTTTTGATTTAAGAAACGATTTACTACTATCGTTAAATCTTATGGATCATCAAGAAATTTTGTAGAAAATACCATCGAAGTCAAGTTGTACAAATTAATAATTTTCACAGTTTATATTGCAGGATTATATATTAGGATCGAGTTTTGTATTCTATGTCCACGTGACATGCCTGGCCTAGTGAGGACACCAAATTTAAAGTACCTAGCAATATTTTTTTATTATTGCTACTTTAAATTTGGAATATATGAATGGAATTGGTATATATGAATGGAATGATAAAAATATATTCTACGTAAAATGTTACGTAATTTTTAGGTGTTATGTCTTTTCAGTTAGTAAATTATGATTATTATCATATTTTATTGATAAACTTTTTATGTGCCCAATACAAAATAGAATTCGATCGATTAGATCCGATTAGCCCTTAACGAAGTTTCAAACGGTTCTGATGATAAGTATAGATATTACTTATATAACTCTATTTATTAGTCCTTAAAAATAAATCGTGCGTCGCCTGAAATGCAAAATTAAGTCTAAAACCATGTAAAACAGTACAACACTTAGTCTAAGAACACGCAGCTACACGCGATCGTTATTAACGAAGTTAATTTGTAGTCGGCCCGTGGTTTGATGGAACAACATATAAATTTGGGCAATCTTATGGATGCATGGCATATCTTATGCATATCATAGGAGCAACACACCCACGTTCCGTCCACCATACCCGTCTTTGCGGACGGCAGGCGTAATCACGAACTAACCCATGTATTACTGGCAATTTTCCATTAAAAAAAGTATATTATTTTAAATAAATTTACAACGTTAATTAAGAATTTACTAATGATCAAAGATCAGGTCCAATTAGTCACACCCATTAATCATATAAAAATATGTTATGTGTTGTTACATCATCCCACAAAACCTCTACCAAATATCTATATGCATCGCCCTCTAAAAGCTGCTATACATTTACAAACATGTTACAACAACTTTCACGAAATTGCAGCATATATTATCTGAAAAGATTATATTACAAATAGAATTTAGATGGAAAAGCGAGATGAAAAAGACGGAGATTTTTTTTTAAATTTTAAAGTTCAGAAATAGCAACGGTTTTACCCATAACATGAGAGGTACATGCCAAACAGATCTCGTACATGAGATGATTCTGACATGCAAGAAATAATCTCTTAAGCAAGAGTTATTTATAGGTTCATGAGGAATACTATAGCTATAGAAAATTGAAGATACCTATGTACAGGTAAATTTCGTTTCAATTCTAATGATACACCATATTATATAACTTGAGTTTCTCACAACACAATTTGATGTTGTCAATAAACACGTTTCGATATAAAAATATAAATTATTTTTTTGTTATAAGTACTTTTAAGGAAGAGCATGAAACTAAGTTGGTGCGTAACACTCGTGACATTTACATTTTATGGACATACTACTGACAGTAATAATGAGGGTTTACTTTTTTTTATTATTTGTCTATGTCTATAGACAAATAATAAAAATAAAGTTTTTGTCCAGTTTACGCAGAGCTATTCTCCCGTCTCGTAATCAAAGTGTATTTAATTTATCCATATTTATATATACTACCCAAATATCTTTAAAATACCGTCTAGAATATTAATTCTCCCTTGACATTGGCTAAAAGTGTTTTTTTAATAAAATTTATAAAATAACAAAATAAACATTTCGATCGAATGGAACAAAAACTATTTTAGTTCATTAGATCGAAATGGTTCTTTACGATCGATGAGAACAAATATGGGATTTGTGCGGTATATATATATCAACAGTATATATGCATTATGTTAAACTTTTTCTCAATTGCAAGTGTTCACCGGACTCTATATATATAAAATAAATTAAAACTGGCAGAAATACGTCCACAAAATGGGTGCAAAGACTCAGCATGAAATAAGTGCGGTAGTGTAAGCACGTGAGACGTAACAACACAACATAGACAACACATGTAATTGACACGACAGCGCATTGACACAGACGACCAACGGCCATATCTACTGGAGCTTCGCACGATACGACTGTGACAAAGATTACTGACAAGCGTGACTGCAAATGTTTAAAGATACAACTACCCTCTGTCGGACAATGTCTCAATTCTCGATAAATTTGTAGTAATAATATTTGGTTATTTAAATACATTGATTAATTTTATTAAAAAATAAAGAAGAATGGATAGTACCATTGTTCTTACCACACTCAACAACGAGGAGTATTCCATTTGACAATTTTCCTACTGGCAACGCTAAACTCTTAGCTGAATTCTTTAGATTGCCTTCGACACTCTAAGAAGAATCCGTGCGAAGCCCCATATACTTAATACTATTCGTTAATGAAGCGAGCACAACGCGGTAGGAATATCCGTTAGTATAAATGAGATTTGAGTTCAAATAATACAGAAACCTATTTAACAGAAGGTAAAATGGTACAATTGTTCCCGTCACAGAAAGAATAACTGGACCAGTAGTCGAGCAGTAGCGTCACCTGTGTACTAGCTACCACCTAACTGCGGTCATCAACTCGCATGCCAAGCGCGGTGACTACAGAAAACGCCGACACTGGGGAATCCATTGGAGGAGGCCTATGTTCAGATGATGATTTGGTCTTATTTTAAAGTTCAAAAGGTTTCTTAATATATCTATTAATTCAAAATCAAATCCCATCATACACATAATACTTTACATATACTATTAAAATTTATAAATATAATTTAATATGTATTCATGGAGAGTAAGGACAGGTGGGGGAAAGGTAGATACACAGAAAGGCAATGAGCTGAACTAGGAAGGAAATAAAGGTTCATACACGGTTAGAGAAAATCTTCTTTCAGTTATTGCATTTAAGTTAGTTATTAAATACATTACCGTTAAAAAGGCGGCGAAGTATACGTGACCACATCAATTGCAACCTTCTCTTTAGAATAAGGCCCAAAATCAGTGGCCAATAAAAATAATAAATACGAGGTGTTACTTAAGAAGCTTGATTTGCCTATGAATCTGAAAAAAGTATAGCCAAATACACAAAAAGAAGTTTAACTTCCAATACAAGAATAAATATCGACAAAAATATTTTTCGTTATTCAAGAATTCGTTTTACTTTAAGTGTTTAGTTTCATGGGTATTTTAGTTAAAAACAAATGTCAATTTTGTTAAAAATATTGTTTTATTAAAATAATTACATACCAATTATTTCAGATGAACGGTCATTTATTTGCAATTTTTTGAAAGAACGCAGCAAAAGTCACTTTGCGGCCTTCCAATATGGAGAAAGAAATTAAATACGATTTAAAAAAAAAGTGTTTCTCTAACCATGCAAACCATAGAGATTGGAAATAAGTTAAAGTCCTCCATAATATATAATATGTATCCTACGTATCTTTCTTTACACTAAGGCTCTCTTGATATGTATACACGCCGTATACAAAAATAAACAGCTCTACACTTACACAACAATGTTATATTAAACTCGTTTATAAGTCGTGATTTTATGGAAGTGGGTAAATAACTATTTGTACCACGACTTCTTCCGGTCAGTAGTGTAAGCTTAATAAACGACTTTTGTTAGACTGAATCACAAAAATATTACTTGCAAGTTAATTGATAATATATCAGAAATAAGAACATGGACCACAATATTTGATGCGTGGCTGACTGCAAAGAATATCATCACCCCACTCCGTGAGTCCCATGACCATTATACTGCAATCGCCAACGTGCGATTATGGCATATCCTACCAAATGATGAACAGAACTCCATTGTAGAAATCTTTTGAGAAGGTACCGTTTTCCAGCCATAGTCGTCATTTGGCTTATATAGTAATGCTACAATACTTAGGCTTTACTCAGAAAATCTAAGTTTAAATTAATTTTATTCACAAAATACGCTAAACCAATACGAAAACGTTTCATTTGAAAAATTCGTAAATTTGGACGGGGATCGGTGTCATAAATTTATTATGAACATCCACATGTACGATCCCATCTCATTTCATGGGTGTGAAGTAGTTGTTCCGAGGGAAGAAAATGGGTCTACTAAGCGTGGAGATTATGGCAAAAACGCCAAGCTTTTTGAGGGAGGCTTTTAGATTTCAAATCTTTTGTCACGTTAGTCTATTTAGCTTCGACCACCTTTGGTTCCCTGTACTTTTTCCCACTGAATGAATGCGGACGTGTTCTCGTCAATAAATGTTATTGTACAAACAAATTTATGTGTTTCATTACTGGTAGAGAAATATTGCATAAATATAGATTCAAATCGTTAGTTGAGCCTACAAAAATGACCGTTATTTCGCATCATTGCCTTCAAGTGTTGCAAAGTAACAGAAAATTACTATACAACCACTAACAATATTGTCATTTATTATAATCGTGAACAAGCTGTCTTCCGGTCACCGCATATTTAACAAGTCAACACCAACTATACTTAAAATACTAAATTGAAATATTAACTTAAATCGGTAGAAAAATATTTAACAAAACTAAAAGGCAGTAACCGATGCCAAGTCGACTGTTTCTGCAATCTCAAAAAATATTCTTTATATAAATATAATAAGATTGATATTTCAATCAATTATTATGCAAATTGGTGTTTAGCTTAAAATACGCCATGACGTTTTGGCTACGCTACCAAAGGTGCACGCACCCCAAGCTTATATACGCTACTACATATACTAGCATTATTATTATTTATTACTCAATACCATTGCACCAGTCTCCATACGATAGATATATATTAAAATATATACACTTACCAATACCTTATTAATACACAAACCCAATTATAAGGAAAACATAATAATCACAGCGTTAAAAATCACAATAAAAATATTCAAAAATAAACCGACATTTTAATATTAAAACGTTTAGTGTCTTAATTAATGAGATCCTCGTTATAAAAATATTATCTAAAATATAGCAAAATATATATAATTAAAAATATATTACTATAACTATTCGCTAGCAACATTAACAATATTGAACGGTAAGCAATATGTTTCCTAAAAAAAATTAATTAGGTTTTGGGGTTGCCAGAAAGGATTTTATTTTTAAAGTATGGTAACACAATGACATATGCTGTCAGATGATTATATTCCTACCTACATTATATCAACCGGAAGTAGTTATATTTCTTAAAATAAAAAAAATATCTTTCTTTGAACAGTAACTATCAATAATTTGATTGCATGGGTTACGCCGTTGTTAAGAGATGCTCAAAATGAGCATCTCTTAACAACGGCGTAAAAACGGCGCAACATCCGTTGCCATCTTGGAAATTTGATTTCCACACAGAATAGTTATTTTTGACCTACAAATTGCTACAACTCAAAGTTCATAAAGTCCACTGAGATAGGAACTCAATCTCCTATACTGTGAGCAGTATTTTAAAAAACGAATATAAAACTGTGTTCTAAAACTTCTGCCAACATAGTGCCATAGGTGTGTTACCAATCTTTAAGAATATTATTATAAAATAAAGCGTCTGTGTCAGACTTACTGCAATACGTGTAAATGTATAAAAAGTAAATGCAAGCATCAGTTCTTAGAAAAAAAGTGTACAATTTATAGCGAACACTACGGAATCTTAGTTTTTACATGGCAACCTTTACTACGATTAAACACGAACCACTTACAAAACTATAAATGATCTCTCTCAATGATTAGGTATATATAAGCTTATTAATTGCTTATTGCCATACTTGGATTTCTCAAAAGTTATGCTACGGGTTCCAAGAAATATTACCGAAATTATTAATATTATTTTTATTTCAACGGAATAAATTCAATTACCTCTGAATTTTAATCCCATCTACATAACATAATATATATTTGTTACACTAATTACAACGAGTAAAGCTGAACCACCTATCAGAGGTATTAACCATAGACAACTGTCATTATTGTCACTTTTACAAGTGTCAAAACCTTTTCGCTCCTTAATTGACATATAAAGATAGGCGCAAATTCTATCATTTCCACTATATTAAAAATGTCACAACTTTTGAGAAATACCGTGTAGCTAAGGAACCCGGATACCCTATCGCTCCGATCGGCTAAAAATAAGAAAGTCATGCATTTTTGATATGTCCATCTTTAGCCTAACTTTTAGGAATGTAATACCCGCTGCTAGATACTTTGTGACATCTGTTTTCTTATTGAATTAAACGTTCGTCTTTTTAATTATTAAGATGATAATATGTGGACGTAACCATATTCCGTGACTAAGGATCTAGCGACAGGAAATTACACTCATTTTCATCCAATTTTAGTGAAGGTAGCGCTAAATTTAATTTATTCTGCTTTTTTGATGAATTTGATGAAACCTTGAATTTATCAAAATTATTCAACCTTGCGCATGAGTTTAAGAGAACAGTGATATCTGTCAAATACTGTTTTTATTTTATAATTTCGGTACGGCGGCATCACAAATATTACCCTACAACCCGAATGTTGAACCTTCCAAAATGTGTACAACATACATATATCAAAACTACCACCATTCATGATGCGGTGAGGATCATGACAATAGGCCGGAATCGGTGCGATAGAATATCCTAAGGTTAAGTATTGACGAGAATCAAACCCGCCTCGGCTTGCCGGGGCCGGGACACTCCGTCGACTTGATGATGGACGAGGCGAGGGGCTCTCGCGGCCTGATGGGGTCCATCTCCATAAAACCGGGGTTCAGGATTATGTTAGGCACTAGTTCCATTACATCTTGATCTTCCATATACTCTAGGGTTAGTAATACATACCGTCACCATGTGTGTGTTTGTGTTTGTTAGTGTGCGGCCCCGCAGTCCAAGCGTGCGATCCAAGCGAGTGCGATAGACGGGAAAGAAGAAAAAAATTTCGAATGAATAAAAAATTGGCAAATACTGGCTTTTGTTATCAAAAGTATATGCAAAAGTCATGCGGATAGATCGAATAGTGGTAATTCATCCTCGGCTTCATTAATAAAGACTTAAGAGCGAGTTTCTATTGTCTACATGCAGCAAAACTATGGAGTTGTTGTTGCACTCCACATATTTTACTGGAAAGACGAATTTCATACATTCACAAGTCAATATGAACAAGGAAATGGAATGAAACTATATGAAATCCGTCACAATATATTAAAATGCATTTGAGCGCTATGCCAAGCCACTCGTTCATAAAAAATCTTCTAAGATTTAAAAATCTAATTACTATTTTTAATAAGCTGAAGATTCAAAATGGGCATAAGGGCTCTATAATTTTACTGGAACCGTTACGAGTATACGCAATAGTCATAAATCACAAGAACATTTGTATTAAGGGCATTGTATAGGCCGTAAAAAAGTGTTTTGTACTCAACAAAACACTTTTTTCTTCTTGTACCGAATCGGCAACATTAAAAAAAAGTAAATAAATCAAAAGTTTAGAATTTTGCACGGCTTTCGAAGAGTTTACATATATTTTTTAAAACTTATGAATCGGGCTACAATATGCTAAGATTTAACTTGTTTTATTGGAACATGTGTAGCCCAATCCTTAAGATTCTTTTTAAATCTAAACTTATCAAAAGTCGTGCAAGTCCATTGCACAACTTTCATATTTAAATTTCGAATCGATGTTGCCGATTTTGGTACAAGAAGGAAAATGTATTTTGTTAAGTCTAGAACGCAGTACCATGTCAATTACGGCGTTTTTAACAATACAAAAGTCCTTGTGAAAGGAATCCATAAGAGTCATTCTCCCAAGCAAAGACGGGTAAAAAGGAAAGATGCAGGAACAATTTCCCACATTTATTAGTTGGAAAATGAAGTTTATGGACCGTACTTACACTTAAACGAATTAAGGCAACTTTTATGTATCTGTACACAAGAGTTATATTAAACATACCATCGTCCAGCCAATGAGTTATTACCTTTTGATTTATTACTGAAAATCTTACAAAGAATCCAAAGCGGCATTATTAGGATCATACCAAATTTGGGTAGGAAGAGGAGGGAACACTGAGAGACAGAGAAGGTGATCGTTGATGCATCACAGGGGGCCCCTTAAACCTAGGTTTGAGTCTCAAGTCTCAGACTGCCAAGTGTTCCCTCCTCTACCAAGCGATGGACCCGGTGTCCGCAAGGTGAATCATGGAATGCTAAGAATTTGGTCTACTTGTATAGTGAAAACAGTAACAGGTTACACAAGTAATAAATTTTATGTTGGACATCTTCGTACATTTAAAAGTAAATCTCTTATACTACACTAACTGTGCCCTTTTACCCCCGTTAAACTTTATAAATTATTGGTATATGTGTTATTCGGAGTTATAAGCTATATTACTACCAAGTTCCATCCAAATCCGTTCGGTAGTTTTTGCGTGAAAGAATAATAAACCTCCATACATACATATTAGTAAGATAAGCTATTACTTACGCTTGTAATATTAGTAAGATAAGCCAATATTCTTTTTTATTAATTTATTATTATAAATTATTTTCTTTATTTTTATTTTTTTGAATGATTTAGTTATTTTGTACTAATTAAGTTCTGCAAAACCTAACCAACATTTGTATACCGTGTAACTATGATAATCCGATGAAGTAGTGAAAGCATCCCAGGCTCACTCACCATGTTAAAAAAAATATGTGCCTATTTTTTTTTATCTATGGCAAACATGACTGCTATACTATAAATTTACTATATGCATGCAAACTTGAAAAAAATGAATACTCATAATTCAGCCAACTGTTTCGAATTCTTCAGGAGAACATCTTCAGACGCGAGAATCCACGCGGAGTTGACGCCTTGCCGACCGCATGATCACGTCAAGAATTTGAAACGTTAGGCCAAGTCCAACATAAATATAATTACATGAGTTCCCCAACACAGTTTTCACTGTTTCCTGCTCACAGCAGTTTTACTAAATTAATTTTCATTGTTTTGGACCTTATTCAATAGGTATAAGGTTGACATTAATGTGGTCTTTACGTCGATTCGTCGTCGTCGTCGTCGATTCACATGTTCTTTACTGCGTTTATAAATTGCGCGGTAGTATATCCACCGCAATTTTAAGTATTAATAATAATCAATTTAATAAAACTTCATAGGTGGCGTGGCGATTCAATAATTGGTACATGAGAAATGAGAGTACAATTAAGGACACGTCACGTTTAGACATACACATTACGTTACATAAGAAGATATGACGCTGAGAGAAAGAGAGCTTAATATACATATGTGTACCTCTCTTTCTTACGGAAGTGGAGTATAAGAGAATGACGTATACACAATGATTTAAATCGATAGAATATGATATCGTGTCGCGTATATGCGCGTTGTAGATACAGAGTACAGAGAAAAAGCGTCCACGCATAAGTTGTGTTATTATTTTTATTAATAATTTTAAGTCATAGTATTTCTTAAGATGCTCTCTCTCTCTCTCTCTCTCACGCACACACACACACTCTAAATCAACCATATTCTTATTTTTTTTTAAGAATATTCCTTTCTAACTTTTACAGCGCGTACTTTTGTACTTGATGGAAATATGAAAATTATATTATTTATTAATTTCATGTTACACTGTCTCAATATATTTATATTACTATTAAATTGTATAGTATAGTATAGTTGTGCATTTTATGCGTACTACTTAATTATAATAATTGCATTGATGCATTGTATAATATTATTATTCAAAGCCTAAACCTTAAGCATCTATTTATTTATCAATAACTATTAATCATTACAATATAACAAAGTAGAAAGCAGTGGATATAAAATAGTTTTTCTATATAACAGTAAAGTGGTCCTGAGATAATCACAAGAGTGCAAATGTAGTATATATTCTAACAAGAAATTCAGTAACCCTAATTAATTATAACATTATTATTGCTTTATTATTATTATTATAAGAGAATTATTTCCTAAAAAAAACTCAACAATATTTAATTATTGTTTAAAATATCTTTACTTAAAATAAGAGTAACTAAATGATAGAGATTTATCATAGTTTGTTTTAATAAAATAAAATAAAGGAATGATTATTATATATTTGGAATATCACATATAAGTTACAAATACGAGACTACAATAATTAATAAAATGATTTGGCAAGAATTACTTGTAAAACTACTTAGTGGTAAAGATTTTAAAGTTCTACCCCTACATTATTATGCGTGTTTTTTTTATATATTCAAAACAATATCCGATCAATAGACAAAACTTTAATATGGTACGAAAAACTCACACGTTAATAAATCGTTAATATTAATAAAATTTTATTAAGATGTACGAAGAAAATTTAATAAACCATTATTATATTTCATATATTTTCCAATTAACCAACTACCTATATCCTATTAATTAGAATACCTATTCTATTTATTCATACTCCTATAATTTTTAATAAAACTTATAACTAGTTGAGTTGAAATAAGTTTTATAAAGCGAGTGTATTGTCGCAAATTTATTAAATTATTATTAATTCCATATTAATACAACATTTTGTAGCGATTTGAAGCACTATAGAAATAGTAGTTTTTTATTTATATGGGACTAGTCCCTCTTACCCACCACTACATCCCCTGTGGGCCAGGATGACACAGAGCGGTGAGGCTCAGACATGTCCCGGGGAATTCATTTAACTGCATTGGATCCGCAGCGAATTTAATCAGAAGGCTACAAGGAGTTGGGAAAATGTACTTCCAATTCCCTCCATAGGACAGCATGATAAACAGAATTGCCTTGGAATAATTCAATTCAGATCTATTGTAATAATTGACATTGTGTAGTATTATTTTTGGTCCATATTCTAATAAGTATGTTTTTGAGAAATGCCCAACTGTATCCTACGCTATTATTATTTCTATCTTTGAAAATTGTTATAGTCGATAGATACCGTTTAACTAATTTTGTCCATCAGGATCAGATAGGTTAATCGGTGAAACTTAATAATATTGAAAAATTTTATTTCATAGTACGGACGTACTGTACATACATGCATAGACTTACGCCTGTATCTATAGGCGGAGACAACGGATTTCCATTTGTCACGCCTCTTTTGCCTCGTTTGCTATCATACTATGGACGTACTATGTTCCATATTATTATTATTTTTATTCCATAGTACCTAGTACCTATGTACGTCCGTACTTCGGAATAAAAATAAGTTTATCTAACTATTTTCGATTTTAATTAATCGAATTTTTATTTGTTGTCCAGTTCGTACGCTGGAATAAAAACGATTGACTATGGACTTATTAATTCCACAGTACGAATTACTAAAAACACTTCTCAATATAATCTACATTATTAAAATGATCATTAAATCTACAGCATTTATACAGCAAAAGGTAACGTTAAAGCGAGATTCAATTGATTGCTTTTTGGTATTATAATTATCAACAATTATTCATTGCATAGCACCAATTCGCGTAGCGTAGAAACTTTAATATAATATTTTTGTACTTTATCATTATTAACATTTTATAAAAAAATCTAATCTAGTTAGATAATTATTTGGAAGATTTTTATGTTTATATATTAAAATACTATATTTTAGATATTGGCACTATTATTGTTCAATACTTAATATAACAAATATTATATCATAATTATTATTTAAATCCCAAGCAGTGCATTTATGTGAATGTGTGCTTTTAAAAACTTTAATAAAATATTTTATTATGCTTATTTTTTATTATTAGCGTTTTAGTTATTGCGTTAATAGGAATAAAAATATTTTTATATTATTAGTATTGTAACATATCTTTCGATCGTCTTGTCAACGATCAACCGAACATAATAGACTTCTAATAATTTTAATTTTTAGAGAAATAAAACTGCTAACTTCTCCATTCTTCTAATAATCGTTGCTCCGAGCACTCTTCAACTCTTGTTGACCATATGACCGAACCAACAATCAACTAAAATAGTATTATTGTTCACCTATTCTGGGTACTACTTTACATTACTATGGATAATTGATCATCCTTCTTTACACCTTAAGATAAGCTAATCATTACCTTACCCATCATTAGATTAGATCGATGACACCTTCAATCAATCGTATTCGTCAATTGAACCATTAATTTGAAAAATGCTCGTAAGATCGATTATCATATTCAATGAAACAAGCATATAAATACGGAAAAGTTACATTAAAATTTCACCACGTAAAATAATTTAATCCGACGTTTAAGCGTTGATCAATCGTTCGAACGTTCTTTTTCCGATCGTTCTAACAGATCGATCGTACGAGCATTGTGTCTGGCTAACCCCACATGAAGTATAGCCGGGGTAGTGGCGTGTGCTATGGCGTGGGCTCACCGTTGCGGCGCCACTCGCGGCAGAGCACGGCGCACGTGCCCGCCGCAAGCACCACCAGCGTGCCCATCACCACGCACACGGCTGCCACCCAAGTGCGGGTGTCGAATGTTTCTGCGCCCTCTAGGAAGTGCTTGTACAACTCTGTGGACATGTTGGATTCACATTTTACAAGTCGGAACATCACTGGTACATAGTCCTATGCCTAGATAAGATGCTGATCTTCCGGTAGCGCTTAAAAGGCGACTTACATAATATAAACAAATACAGAGAAGGCGTGGGTAAGATTCCCACCCCGCACAGATATTTGTGTGCAGGAACATGTTTGTTTGTCCGAGATGTTTAATCTAAAGGTAGTTTAAGTACAATAAATTTACCAAATAATACGAACCAGATATTTAGACAAAGCTATAAGCAACTTGGCTAACTGAAATTAGGGTAGGTATTATTGGAGCAAGGCATCTCATCATCAGGTATATATTTGTTTATATTATGTTAGTCGCGGCATGGAATGGAATAGCACAAGACCGGCAATTGTGGAGATCTTTGGGGGAGGCCTTTGTCCAGCAGTGGATGTCTTTCGGCTGATATGATGATGATGATGATGTTAGTCGCATTTTAAGCGCTATCGGAAGATCAGCGTTACAGTAATAATTTACTTGTACTGATAATGTTGCATTTTTCCAAATGAAATTCTTTATAAACTAAACGTAATTAGTTATAGGGCCTTTGTCGTACGTAACCTAAGTTAAATTAAGGATTATAATCTGTACTTGTTAGGAATAAATCTTTCTTTTGATTTTTTTTCTATTCTGGTGCAATTAAGTGTAGTTTACTCCTAGTTGTAGCTAAACTATACGCCGCAAAAAGCAGGCTGTCATAAAACATTGCACGTGTCGTTGCATATTTAATGATTGTAAAATCAGCCATTAGTTACGCAATTATTTGGATAAACGCTTGCGATTTTAAAATAATTGGCGTTACACTACAAGATTAGTTTCCGTGTCCATAACTACACGGTGGTTTTATCTAAATATGGTTATTAAATCGTTCTAACCATATTTTTACATCATTCATTCTCTTCTCTTTTCTTCTTCAATCTATCCCATTTTGGCTGTATCTATATTATACATATATTTACGCTAATAATATAATTCTCAATTTATTTTTTTATAGTATACGAAACCAAACACGGATTACCTGATGGTAAGTGATCACCGCCGCATTAGACACTCGCAACACCAGGGGCTCTACCGGCTATGTCGCCGAACATCCTAAATTTAACGATTGATTAAGTAATTTTTAACCTTTATTTATTTGAACGCCATTTAAGAAATTGATATTCGGCGACTTAGCCGGTTAGAGCCCCAGAGCAGCCGCAAGTGAGTTGCCGGCTTTTAAGAAAGGTATAGACTCGCTTCTTGAAGTTTGCCATGTCATACCGGGTCGGAAATACCTCCGAAACCCCTCAGTTAAATAATTCCACACATTCGTCAAACGTACGGTGGCAATCGACCGTTTTTTTCAGGCAATATAGATGAAATTTCTACTTCTTGCTAGAAGATTTTTATATATATTTTTTTTCTTTTTTATATCAGAGCGCGACAAACGAGCACGTAGGTCACCTGATGGTAAGTGATCACCGCCGCCCATGGACACTCGCAATACCAGAGGAGTCGCGGGTGCGTTGCCGGCCTTTGAGAGTCAGCAAACAAGTGTTGTTGACCCTTCCCCCACCCCAATGAGCTCTGGCGACCTTACTCACACTCGGAAACACAAATTTAAATTATTAATGTTATTATTAAGGAATGTCTTCTGTAGGTACTTCCCCAGTCGGGCTGCTCTTTGAGCGAATGAACGCTGTGCCCTACCTCTCTTATTATTTATTCTATCTTTTACTTAAAATCATTCAACAACACGATTCAGTAGCATCTAAAACTATTTTGCTTTAACCCCGTGTTACCATAGGTTAAGTTCTAATACTAATATTTTTGCATAGGTACATATAAACAAATAAAATGAAAAAAATATATAAGTTTATTATCAATAAAATATAATGGCTAATAATATAAAAATTATATTTGAGGACCCTCTACTAATATGGCAAACTTGAGGTTAAGCAACTAGGCTCGATGTCAGGCCATGGATGAGTGACCACCAAAGTGGTTCAATTTCAGAATATCTCCGTGTGTCAGAGGGCACGTTAAGCGGTCCCGGTTGAAGTCATTAGGCAACTGCTGTTAAGCCATTTCAGAAGCCTAATAATCTATTCTGACACTAAGGAAACCATTGCCCATACGATAAGTAAGTAAGTTATTATATTTGTCTAATAGTTAATATTAATAAATATCAAAGGGGAGCATACGCATATCCCTATAGTTACTAATTCGGCCATGAAAATGGACACAGTTTAGTTTATTATCATAAAGTTAGTATACCTACGGAATAGAGAAACAAACAAGAGCTGTCAAACGAAACTGAAATAGGATGACATTTGTGTGTGTACAAATGTTTTATGTGTGCGTGTCAATGATGTATCTCATGACGATTTTTGCATTAATATCGATATCGATAATATTAATCAGGAATGTGTGGTGACGGCATAGAATATCATCACTCCATCTCATCCCGTGAACTGTGACCATCTTATTGCGATCGCCAACCCTGCCAAGCGTGGCGATTATGGCATATCCCCCCCATTCTTTGGGAAGGCTTTGGTCCAGCAGTGGATGTAATTTGGCTGACATGATGATGATGATGAATCAGTCCCAGTGATAGTAATAAAATAGGATGGGATGGGATTTTGCATGGCTGAAACCACGATTCGTGAAGTGAAGTAAGAATATTTAAGAAAAACTCCGAAGAAATTTTAAATAATTTATTTTTCGCATTAGAGTTGTCTTCTCTCGCTTCTCTGAGACTTTGAACGATTAAAATGAAGATTAAAGATTGTCAATCACTAGATATGTAATGATATTATATCCGGCTATAGTTAGAGACGCGCGTCCATCTCAATAAATTCAAATTCTAAATTCATTTATTCCGTAAAAAAATACATTTATGTGGAATCGTCATTTTTTACCCTACTGTGCAGTACAGGACGTGGCAGCTACTGAAAACACTGCCAGTAAAGTCAGTAGGAAACCTTTTTTTTAAATAAAATTTACTTAAGTTTAATTACAAATTGTTTGTGTGTTTACTTAAACCAACTCGATTCCAAGCATTTTAGTCACTCAAAAAATCAGAAATGTTGTAATCTATACATATAATAAAATCGTAGGAAAGTCAAAACTTGTACATTGAATATTTTTTAAAAGGATACTTGGGGGTGATCTATTATCGATATCGAAGCCAAAAATATAGTTTTAAGAATTTTTGTCTGTTTGTCTGTATGTATGTCCGGGCTAAACTCAAAAAGTACTGCATGGATTTACTTCAAATTTTGCATGAATATTACTAAGAGGTCGAGTCAACATATAGGCTACATATTATGACGCTATCACCTAAGGGGGGGGGGAGCTGTGATAATATATAAAGTTGAACGCGGGTAAAACCGCGGGGCACAGCTATTCTATATATATTAAAGAAAGTCGTGATAGTTACACCACTTATAACTCCAGAACGGGTGCTGCAATTTCAATTATTTTTGTGTGTATCTTCGTCAGGGATAGGATATAGGATAATAAGTAATATAATTATTAAAATAAAAATTCAAATACATAGAAAGTAATTGCATCGAAATGAAATAAAAGCTGTCTAGACTGACAATGACTTGAAAATACAGAACGTACTAGAGATTTTAGAATAATCCATTATCGGTTTCTGTCAGTTTTAGGTTATAACTAAATCGGGAAATAGTCTTTGGTTTTTTTTAATAGGATTAATAGGCTGCGAGTGTTATTAAAACTATTATCATGCGAGTATTATTGTTAAATAAGCAGCGAAAAAATATTTCCCAACGAAGCCGTCATGCCGTAAGCTAGCTAAGTTCATAAATAAATGGATTCGATATTACATAGTATATAAAATTTGGTGAATTGGGAAATTAAGAAAACACAAAATAATGAAATCCGTATACAACACCATTTCTGATGCAGACAGTGTAGACAACCGGAGCGATTTTGGTTTTATTTATAGCGTTTTAGTGCGAGCTCCCGCTCGCACTAAAACGCTATATTTTATTATTACTTATTACCTATCCTATTCCTGAAGAAGATATATACAAAAACACAAAAATAATTTAAATTGCTCCACCCGTTCTTGAGTTCAAGTGGTGTAACTAACACGACTTTCTTTTATGTATATATGTAGATTTACAATAAACCTGCTAAGTGGCACTGCGATTAGATTCCCCCTTATATTTCTATTTGTGTGGAATTTATATTTGTGTATAATTCTATTTGTCTATACTAATATTATAAAGAGGTAACGCTTGTGACGTTGTAAGGGGTAATCTCTGGATCTACTGAACCAATTTTCAAAATAATTTAACCAATAGAAAGCGACGTTACTGTTAAGTGGGCTATGAAAAAAAAAATCCGATCGTTTAACGCGAAGTATTACGCGGGACAAACGGGCAGGGACAAAAATATTTATAACGCGGAACGAAGTCCGCGGGCACTGCTAGTATTGCTATACAATTTGGCTTTAATAATTATTTTGAACGTATTCCTAGATAATTCTCTAATATCATTGGGAGGTTTGTTATAGAATCTTATACATTGCCCAATAGAGAGTTACTTAATTTGTGGAGATGGGTTCGGATTATGTTGCATAATCTTATGTTGCAATGCTGTATGTATGTATGCAACATAAGATTATTCTTATATCTATATTTATACTACAGTTCGGATGTTAACCTCTTTGAACTTTTCTCTTAGACACTCTCGGGTCAAGATTATTAATGGCTCTTACAGCTTTTTATTGCAATATAAATATGGTGTTAATGTCAGCAGAGCTACCCCAGATAATTCCATAGGACTATATACTATGTCAATAACTGAAATAAACTATTCTTGCTTCTTTTTTCTTTCTTGCGCTTATCTTGCGTTCCGAGTAGGACTCGATTGAGACATATTTAGGAGAATTTGGGATTACTTCCATTTCCAGGGGATTCACATCTAAACATCACAATATCAGTAATACATATCAGTTTACCGCGTGATAGACAGTGGACACGAAATATCGATAAATTGATTCAGCCCTAGTGTAAACAGAAAATTATTTCTTTACACAAAATATTCGTAAATTCTGCATTATGTGTATTAGATCTTTGCTTCTTACATTAATAAATGTTTATAGAAGACAATGAACACACTTAGTGCCTAAAATTCTAAGCGCATCGGCAAAAATAAATCCTAAATTAAGAGGTGTCGATTTGGAATAATTTACCTGTGAAATGAACAGTTTTCAGGGTTATTTCTCTGTGTTGTATAACAATCTGTCACTGAACAATTCACCATATTTCTGAAGAAATATTTTTCAAAAATATCCACGATTTCACGTAAAATCAGAAAAATTCTCAGGAGTCAAATTCGCAGCGTGCCGATAAGTGCCGAAGAACTGTCAAACAGATGCCAAAAACGGTTCTGTTGCGTCGCATCACGCATCTCTTTTTATCATACAGTGTTGCAGCTAGTGATATTTCGCTCCCTCAGCCCTTTGATGCTCTATTCCGTAGGTATACTAACTTTATGTTTATTATACATTACTAGCGGTCCGGTACGTGCTTCGCTACGTAAAAGGCATAGTAATAAAAAAATGATTATTAAGTTCATTTATTCAAACAAAAAATATTTTAAATTGCTAAAAGATGTTGATTTTCTCTACGTACAAACCTTCCCTGGACTTCCACGAATAATTCAAGACCAAAATTAGCCAAATCGGTAAAGGCGTTGTTGAGTTATAACATTACAACGAAAAGTGGCATTGATTTTTATATATTTATTATACATTATGTTTTTATGATTATTTTATTTTAAAAAGACAACGCCCGCACTAGGGAATCTAATTCCTGTGTCGCGGGGTACTTTACAAACATATAATAGACGGACACAAATTACATCCAAACTCAGAACCACTCCTTATGGGCCACAATATATTTTTTTTTTTATTTACATGTAGCGGCGCGGCGACTGTCTTAGCCGCTGCGCCACACGTGCAGTCATTGCACAGTGCGAATTGACAGGGAAAAGATTTATACAAATGGCAACTAATATAAACATATGCACATTTATTACGCAATGGCAGTAGGTCAAAGCTCGGGTAGCCTTGGAGTATCTTAAAGCCGCAAACCTGTTTATATTACATACCTTAATAATAATAATAATAAGTCCCCCAAAGCCCTACCTTACGTCCGAGCCGACCATCTGGCCACGTGGGGGACGGACATGCGTATAATTAAAACTTACGTAGCCAACAAGGCCAAGGCAATTGAGCAATATGAGAATGGTACGTACAAGAAGTAGTGTACCCCAGGCGGGTACCAGAAATGGAGAATCCCGCCCCGAGACTAGCTCGGGCAGCCCTTCGTATTCTGGGGAGGGCAGCGTATCGCATTCTCTAGCTTTATTACCTTTATCGATATCTCTACAAACGACTCCAGCAACCAATACGGACTTTGATTCTCTAAGTGATAGGAATTTTTCGTCGCCTATAAGCGATCTCCTTCTCTCATCTCGTAACTCTACCCCTACAATAATACAAACGCATTATAATCTTCGCTCAATGACATCAACACCATCACTTTCTTCGATACCATCGGAATCAGGGGCAGTAAGTGTTGTCCGAGAGGCATATGCTATTCACTCAGGACCCACTACGTGCCCAAAAAGTGCGAGAAGAAAATGGACTGTTGAAATGAACATGTTCATATACCGCACATATCTCCTTCTTACAAAACTTGAAACAAACACGCGAGGCTACACCGACCTACTACATCGCGCTTTTATTGAACAATACCCTGATATGGATGTCTCAAAACAACGAGTAGGAGACCAGCGTAGGGCCATAATCAACAACAGATTGCTTTCTTTATCTGCACTTCACGAGATCAGGAATGAGGTAAGCGATTATATTCAACACCATGATATGCCACGTCAGCCAATAACACAGCAGTCAGGAAGAATGAGTTGGTCTAATGATATGAACGAAACAATACTCCGCATTTATTTTGAAGTAAGTGAGCTTGAGACCAATCTAACAGCTCACCGAAAGAAGTTGCGAGATAAATTCATTGAAATATACCCAAATCTATCGCATCTTTCCGAACAAAGAATATCTGATCAACGTAGAGTAATAGTAAATAATAAAATGATGTCTACGGAAAGAATAAATCAGATAAAATCCGAAGTACAAATCCAAAGTCACACGACTAATTATAATTCACATAATCAGTATTTTTCTCAGCATAATACAAACACGGAAAGCTCAGAAATAACACATAATGACTGTTTACGGCAAAATACTGATAACCAACAAACGTTATCAAGTGATGTACAAGTGATAAATGTCTCATTACAAACACACAATACCCTTAGTCAGATGAGTGTAGAAGACTTTCAAACCAGAGCTACAACCGTACCCATAGGTTATAATAACATTTGTCAACAATTCGAAGACACTTTGGAATCATTTAAAAATACTGACCCTGTATCAAGACCTTATTTACCTAAACAAAAATCCTCAAAAAAGTTTGCTAATCTTGTAGAATATATTGACAAACACATCATCCCAAAACACCTCACTGTAGATCAGGATTTCAATACTTTCCAGACAATAGTTTACTCAGCAGCCTATACAGCATGTCTGTGTAATGGAGCAAAATTAGGATCCGATAGTATACGTGCAAGAGAAAATTATAAACCAAATTGGCAAATGAGACTTGAAAAAAGAATCATTAAATATAGATCAGACATTGCGCATCTACTTGAGTATAAACAAGGTAATAGAAGCAAAAGAATTACATCCTCAGTAGAATCAATAAAAAGTAGGTATCAGGTACATGCTCAGTACGAAAAACAAAATACAGACATTGAACATTTCCTTGATACATTAAAACAAAAATTAAATGCAGCGGCCAAAAGACTCAAGAGATATATAACATGCACGGAACGAAAGTCCCAGAACATACAATTTTCCAATAACGAGAAAGTTTTCTACCGAAACCTAAAGAAAATAAAACACCCAGGTACACAAAACCAAGGATCAATACCTACCGACACTCTAAGACAATATTGGGCCAACATCTGGGAAAACCCCGTACAACATAATATTGAAGCTAGTTGGATTCAGTCTGTTAATGAAACGACTTCAAACATACCTACAATGGAGTTTGAAATGATACCTCTTGAAACATTTATACAAGCTCTCAAACGTTCACACAACTGGAAATCACCTGGAACTGACAAAATACAAAACTATTGGTATAAAAAATTTACTTCTACCCACTCACACATACACAGACATCTTAACAAATTCATACAATCACCAGACACAATGCCAGATTATATTACACATGGAGTAACTTATATGTTACCAAAAGATAGTGACACTCAAAACCCAGCTAAGTACCGACCAATAACATGCCTACAAACAATTTACAAAATTCTAACAGCTTGTATAAGTGACATAACTTATACGCATTTGTCTAAAAATAATATTATTGCCGAAGAGCAGAAGGGATGTAGGAAAAATAGTCAGGGCTGTAAGGAACAATTGACAATAGACGCGATTGTACTTAGTGAAGCGAAGAAGAAGAAACGCAACATTTACACCATGTTTGTCGACTACCGCAAAGCTTACGATTCTGTCCCCCATAGCTGGCTGTTAAAAGTGCTAGAACTTTATAAAGTAAATAAAAAAATCATATCATTTCTCAAAAACTCTATGGAAAACTGGAAAACAGTTCTTCAAATAATAAATAATTCTGCAAACGACCCAATTACAACTGAACCGATTCGTATTTTAAGGGGAATATTTCAAGGTGATGCTTTTAGCCCACTTTTGTTTTGTTTAGCTCTTAACCCACTATCTAATCTCCTTAATAACAGTAGCTATGGATATAAAGTGACCAGTAATGGCACAGAATTAAGTGTTTCTCATTTGTTCTATATGGACGATATTAAACTCTTCGCTAATAACAAAGACAATTTATTTCATCTAGCGGACATTACACAGCAATTCTCAAAAGATATTTGTATGGAGTTTGGGGTAGACAAATGTAAAATTTTGTCAGTTAAAAGAGGAAAAATATTAAAAAATAGTTACATTTTAGATACAGGTGAAGAAATAGAACCGATGAACGACTATAGTACTTATAAATATCTAGGTTTTAAGCAATCCCAAACAATAAACCAAAAAGAAACAAAAGCAGAATTAACTAAAACATTTAAACACCGTCTACATACTATTTTAAAAACACAGTTAAACGCTAAGAACACAATAAAAGCTATCAACACTTTCGCTATACCCATACTCACATACTCTTTTGGTATTATTAATTGGTCACAGACAGATTTAATAAAACTACAACGAACAATTAATACCCTTATGACTAAATACCGGAAACATCATCCCAAATCGTCGATAGAAAGACTTGTTCTACCACGCCACGAAGGCGGACGAGGTTTAATCGACATAAAAACCTTACACAACAAGCAGATTACTACACTCAGGAACTATTTTCATACAAAATCAGTACATTCATCCCTCCACAATCAAGCATCAGCATTAGATATTAAACTCACCCCACTCAACCTTTGCAACACACAAATACAACCTAATGAGGAAATAATAGAAACACAACAGAGAATAGCAAGATGGGCCGAAAAGTCACTCCATGGAAGACACCGATCTGATTTAAGCCAACGACATGTCGACAAAGAGAAGTCGAACATTTGGCTTAGAAGGGGAGATCTGTTTCCCGAAACTGAGGGTTTCATGCTTGCTATACAAGACCAGGTAATAACTACACGTAATTATATTAAATTCATTATAAAAGATCCTCGTCAAGCTACAGATATTTGCAGACATTGTAATGCAGCTTCCGAAACAATACAGCATATTACCGGGGCTTGTAAATCTTTGGTTCAAACGGACTACAAGCACAGACATGACCAGGTTGCCGCAATAATACACCAACACCTAGCTCACCAATACCAATTTTTACGCAAAAAGACTCCATATTATAAATATAAACCAAACACAGTATTGGAAAATACTTACTGCAAAATTTACTGGGATCGAACCATTATTACTGACAAAACTATCCATTACAATAGACCTGACATTACATTATTTAATAAAGAGTCTAATTCCGTGTATCTCATTGATATAGCCGTACCCAATACCCATAATATTCAGTCGACTATTTCAGAAAAACTTGCTAAATACCAAGACTTAGCAATAGAGTTAAAAACTCAGTGGAGAGTTCAGACGGTCCATATAGTACCAATAGTAATATCATCCACTGGTATTATCCCTAAAACTCTAACACACAGCTTAGAACTTCTTGACATACCCACGTACAATATCCACTTAATACAGAAAGCTACGATTCTAAACACTTGCCGTATTACAAGAAAATTTTTAACTTCGTCCACAATTTCATCAGGTTTCTTTACATAGCTTGGCGTGCTTGGCTACGGCCCGTATGTCAAGTAAACTCACCCCTTTAAAAAGGGAGAATAAATAAATAAAAATAAATAATAATAATAATAATAATAATAATAATAATAACGTTTATTGTGTCCAAAAGTTATACACAAACAATTTGGGTTTGGAGTCTTCATTTAAGCAAATAATGCCTGTATTAGAGGACTCCGCTCCTTCACAACAGTAGATACTTAAAACACAATAAAAACAAAATAAAACAAAAATATGTAGAAAATAGAGCAAAGTATTAGTTAAACAAAAATATAATTATGTGACCGTGTGTGAGAGTGTGCGTGTGTGTGTATGTGTTGTTGAGTGTACATGAGTGTTATGGATATGAAGTTGTATGAGTACGTGTGTGTGGATGTACGTGTAGGTGCGGGAGAGTCTCTGAGTGTATGAGCGGGTCGTGTACTTGTATTAAGTTATATTTTGTAGGAGAGCTTCAGTATTATCATATGTCAGAGGTTTTATCCAGTCAATCAACATTTCTTTACATATATGATAAGATTTTGCATATACGAAAATTTCTTTATTTATTTTGTTATACAATTGAGCTGATCGTTTACTAAATTGCATAGATCCGAAATTGGTCTTGGTTGTAGGTATTTGAACTATATTGTGTTTTCTTCTTTTAGCGTGTATATCCGAATTATAAGGTAAGGTTTTGTGCTTTTTTTAAAATTATTTGAGTAATGTATAGTTTCCTAACTGACAATACATCACTAAGTTTATAGAGGTAACCTATGAGTTATTTCACCTACACAAACAATAGAAGTACCTACCTAATACGGTAAATTGCGAAACATATTTTTTTTTATTTTCTTTAAATTTCTATGCCTTTTTCATTTATTATTTGTAAAATCACCATGTTCAATCAGTCAGTCAGTAAAACAGTTCATATTTGACACGTAATTGATTCATATATGACTGAACGCGTGGCACAGCAGCTAAGAGAGTCGCCGCATCGTGTCGCGGGGTTCGAGTACCAGGCCTGACAACTATTTGTGTGACCCATAAATAGTTGTTCTGAGTCTGGATGTAATTATTGCCCGTCTATTAAATGTTTGTAAAGTACCCCGCGACACAGGGATTAGATTCATAAGTGCGGGCGTTGTCTTTTTTTTAAAAAAAACGTAATTATGTGTATTGCTCATTTCTTTTTAATATTGAATATAGTATTAAAAATTTAAAAAAAAAAAAATGATGACATAGTAAAATACTTTAATTTCAATTATTATCTCAAAGATCTGTTACTTGTATTATCATTAAATTAAAAACTAAATTATCTATATAACTAAATAAAAATGATTATGTTTTTCTCGTCTTAAGTGTACAGACGCCGATTAAATTTTCTACTTTATCACATAAGGTTCACTTTCAATTGAGGAAATTTGTCAAATCGGGGTAGCTTGATGTGCTGGCGTCTGTACATTAAAGAGTTTATCTATCAATATACCCACAATTTATTTTTCTATTAGTTCAATCTAGTGTGTAATTGAGGTTAAGAAACTGTTACTACTGGTAACTTTGGGGTATACTTTCGTTGAAGGAATAGGTCAAATTTCTAGTCATCTTATATGCGAGTTGAATTCTCGTCATAAATAATAAAATGCCTCTTTTTAGGGTTCCGTACCCAAAGGGTAAAACGGGACCCAATTACTAGGACTACGCTGTCTGTCTGTCCGTCTGTCACCAAGCTGTATCTCATGAACCGTGATAGTTAGGCAGTTGAAAATTTCACAGATAATAAAAACAATATAAAATAAATACTTAGGTCACCGTAGCCTAGTTCATAGTGCGTTCGTAGTGTAACGAAGCTGGTTTCGAATCCCGGTAAGTGCAAATATTTGTGTGATGAGCACGAATATTTGTTTCTGAGTCATGGATGTTTTCTATGTATATAAGTATTTATCTATCTATATAAGTATGTATATCGTCGCCTGGTACCCATAGTACAAGCTTTGCTTAGTTTGGGGCTAGGATGATCTGTGTGACATTGTCACCAGATATTATTATTATTATTTTCTTTTTTGCCAAGTAAATGACAAGGAGTTAGCTAGTCATATTATTATGTCCGTCAGTTGCATTATTGTCGTCGTCTTTATTTAAGGGGGCTTTTGCTTGTTTTTATAGATAATGATACGGAACCCTTCGTGCGCGAGTCCGACTCGCACTTGGCCGGGTTTTTTCCTTGAGTTGCACTACTGCAATAAAAAAAATACTTTGGATATAGAAAATGTAAATATTGCATTCGGTAAATGATTGTTGGGATGATGATGCAAGTTGACGAGAGTACTCACCAGCGTCCTGGTCACTGTACAGCGTGGTGGCCAGGACCTCGACCGGGGGACCTGGGCCCAGCACGTTTGTGGCCCACACCCGGAACCAGTACGAAGCGTTCGTGTCCAGGTGGTACACGTCTATTTGCCGCTGAAATGTTTATAAAAAATAGTTAATTGGTGGATATATGCTCTTGGACATTTCTAATAAGATTACAGACACTAGCATAACGTAAGGAAGGCCTGTTGGCGTGGTTGGCAAATGCTTGCTTTTCACGCCGGAGGTCGTGTCGATTCCCACCCAGGACAGATATTTGTGTGCATGGACATGTCTGTTTGTCCTGCGTCTGGATGTAATTATCTGTATAAGTACGTATTTACAAAAGAAAAGTAGTATATCAGTTATCTGGTTTCCATAGTACAAGCTCTGCTTAGTTTGGGATCAGATGGCCGTGTGTAAATAATGTCCCAGGATATTATCAATATTACTGTAGCATAACGTAAGGAAGACAGTCATCGGCGCGGGATACATCTATATATCTATATATATAAAAATCAATGCCACTTTTCGTTGTAATGTTATAACTCAACAACGCCTTTACCGATTTGGCTAATTTTGGTCTTGAATTATTTGTGGAAGTCCAGGGAAGGTTTGTACGTAGAGAAAATTTAAAAAAGGTCTCGAAAAAGTGTAAAATAAACATCTTTCTATACTTCCATATACAAACAATTTGTACTAATACTTAAAAGCGTAGCGAAGCACGTACCGGGCCGCTAGTAATATATAAAAATTAATGTTTGTATGTATGTCCTTAATAGAATCGAATTTGATCATGTGATGATCTTCAGAAACGTGTTGTGCATGAGCCCACGAATGTTTGTGAGTTGGTACGACCAACCTTCAACAGATGGCGCTACTATCATTCTTATACTATGGCTAAATGTAACAATAATAGCTTAGTAACTTGCTATTTATTATTTAAATAAGGATATTAAAAATATATGTGACGAAACAGACCGCACAGACCACTAATTAAAAAAAAAATGTAGCTTTAATTACTGTGTTTATGTAATACATTGTGAGCTTGACAAGTACAAGTGTATGTAAATACCCAAGTGCTGAATAAATTTCATTATTTCATTATGAATTTCATATATTGCCGTAGCAACGCGCGTAGGGTACAGCTAGTTGTACAATACAAAAGTGTGTGCTCGTACTCATGTGCACTCTCTATTACTATTTCGACATTCTCATAGTCCACTCTCTCATACACGACTGGAGCGTCACGCACTGTATCTACAATCAGTTTTAAGCGCTCTCCAAGACATGAGGATGGTACAGACGCCAGCACATACAGCTACCACACATTAACTGGTATTTATATTGAGGAAACATGTAAATTTACCAAATCTCACCCAGACATGTTTGAAAATCTGGGAGACAAATGTAACTACAAAACTAGATATCCTAATAAATTAATTATTCCTAGAATGAGAACGAAACTATATAAACGAAGCTGTTATCCAATGTGTGTTCGGATTTATAACAAGCTTCCTGACCAAATTAAGGTTCTTCCAATGGTTCGATTCAAAAAAACTTTACGCAATTGGTTAATTGAGAATTCCTTCTATACTGTCAAGGAATTCCTGCAGGCCAAATAATTGTCTTCACAAATTTGCATGTCATTATTATATGATTAGAAATGTTAAGCTACTTTTTTGCTACCAATGTAAGGACCTTTTAAAACCATATTTACTTGCAAATAAATCTTTGACTTTACCCCAATCTGTCAAATTTCTTTTATAGATTTTTAACTTAATCGCAAAAGCACAAGGGTCACTTTTAATCTGGGAAATTTGACAGATTGCGGTAGCTTGATGTGTTGCGTCTGTGCATCACCAATTTCCTGACCCCGAGCTACTAACAGTAATCATCATCGACCTTATATAGTCCACTGCTGCACATAGGCCTCCCCCAAAGGTTTCTAAACATTACCATTTGGAGGGGTTTTCCGTAGTCACCGCGCTTGGCATGCGAGTTGGCGACCGCAATTAGGTGGTAGCTAGTACACAGGTGGCGCTGCTGCCCGACTACCTGGTGTATACCTTAGGCGCCTTTTACGACACTCACAGTATGTTATGGGGTGCCCCTGTTATTCTTTCTAAGCCGGAATCCACACGGATAACAGTTAAGCCCTAGGTCAGTGTTTTTCAACCTGTGGGTCACGACCTCCTGGGGGGTCGCGAAGCCTCTATCCCCTATAGAGGGTCGCGAAAGTTCAATAGGGAAGTTGCAAAAAGTTGGGAAAGCTAGTCATATGAATTTTGAGTATTATGATTAGTCCCGCTGCAAATACATTACATGCGTGAAGTTCCAAAACTCTGGCGAGTACTTTGTCCCTTGACAACCACCTCACCTCTGAATGATAAAGTAAATTTTGGTGGAGTGCTTTCTATTCCAATTCTTCACAAAAATTTAATATTGTATTTATCTGAACCTATGAAAATGAATAAAAATGTTGGATTAAATGTGTCACAAAATAAAAGAAACATGGAAAAAGAGGGTGAAAATCGGGTAGGGGGGTCGCGTGATGAAAAAGGTTGAAAAACACTGTCCTAGGTTATTAACAGTTGACGGTAAACTCACAACAAGAAAATAAATTGTTGCTATTAGGTTTGATTCACTATTGCATTGGGTTTTTGCCTGTAAGTGATGCATAAATTAATAAACATTACTTCATAGCCTGGCCCGTTTCGTACGCTGGTTCTCACATGTGGGTATGCAAAACCGGGGCAGTGGTAAGTTTGTCAGATGAGAAAGTTATACCCTACTAACAAGCCTACTGGGTTTGTTGAGTTTTACATCGGGTGTCTTTACCCTGCATGCGATAACGAAGTAAAGAAGTGACGGACCGATTGGCGTGGTTGGTAGATACCTACTTGCCTTTCACGCTGCAGGTCGTTGGTTCGATTCCTACCCACGACAGACATTCGTGTGCAGGACAATTTCTGTTTGCCCAGAGTCTGAGTGTAATTATCTATATAAGTTTTTATTTACAAAAGAAAAGTAGTATATGTAGTAATCACTTATCTGGTTTCCATACATAAGCTCTGCTTAGTTTTTCGATCAAATGTGTGTAAATAATGTCCCAGGATATGTTATTTTATTTTTTTATTTCAACACTTTATGCACAAAGTTGGACAAAGGTGGACTTAATGCCGTTTTTTATGTTTGTGAAATAAAAAATAGGTAATAGAAGTTACCGAATTAGGGCTGATATGGTTGGGGCTGATAGGTATCCAAGGTTCCAACGTGCCGTTGACTGGCGCCGCGGACCTGTACTGAGCGGTGAAGTCTATGATGGGGTGCCCTCCGTCGCCCGCCACGTTCCACAGGATCAGCGCCAGGATCGTGGACGCGTGTACTGTCACGTTCACTAATGGTGGAGGTTCCGCTGAAAACAATTAAATAGAATAGTTAGTTTAGGATGTAGATATTTCTGTGAAAAGGTCACACCACGCACACATATTCTGATCGCAATTATGTGCTTCAATTTCGACTGCACATTATATAGTACAGCTATCTGTCAGTGAAAATCCCATCAAAATCGGTCTTGAGATAAGGCGTAACATACCGAAAAACTAAAATTTGAAAGGGTTCCCGTACCCAAAGGGTAAAACGGGATCCTATTACTAAGACTTTGCTGTGTGTCTGTCCGTCTGTCGCCAGGCTGTATCTCATGAACCGTGATAGTTAAACTGTTGAAATTTTCACAGATGATGTATTTCTGTTGCCGCTATAACAACAAATACTAAAAAACTAATTAAAATAAATATTTAAGGGGACTCCCATACAACAAACGTGAATGATTTTTTTGCTCGTTTTGATAGATAATGGTAAGGAACCCTTCGTACACGAGTCCGACTCGCACTTGGCCGGTTTTTCTTACTATAAGTACTCTATACCTTTAGTATAAAGCTGTAACTTGCCGTTACAATCAAATACTTCAATGTGTCAGTATTTTTTTACACTATTTCTTCAGTAAATTAAATGAAAAAGAAAAGTATCAGCAAAAAGTAAGTACAATAGCTAAATTATAGGGCGTCGTAAAATTCCTCCGCATCGTCGGGAGGTAGAGTGCCCAGAAGACTGGCCGCATTGAGAAATAAGTTTGATCTCAGCCATGCCTACATAAAACAGTCTCCGCAATTATATGCGGAAAACAAAACTGGTTATATGAACCAAAACAAAGGCGAGACTGGTTCATAACAAAATTAATGTCCCGACGATATAACCTTGTGGTATTTTACATAATCAATTTTATCCTCTCTTCCTTAATATTTCCAAATTCTGTCTAGTAATTTAATGTGGTGTTACTGAGTGTAAGTAAGGTTGCCAGAGCTCATAGGGGTGGGGGTGGGGAGGGCCAACAACAATTGTTGTTGTACTTGTATTTAATGACACCTAATCGACCTGTACGGGTTTCAAATTTAATTTCACGTTGACATATTTAATTCTTCATGACAAATTTAATATTGAAGTCTTTGACATATTACTTTTTTTTAACCATAATATGACATTAAACTTGGTGCCACTAAATATGATATTTTAATATAGGTATTGAATGATAGATTTGATAATAATGTAATTCCAGAGTACAAATTTATGTAATTTAAAATCAAATGTATCGCAAATTATTGTATAGATTGTATAATATCAAAGCAAACGTGTACGCCTTTTTTGGCAGATTATGGGGAGGTATGTTTATTTTAAGACCCTGTATTACGAAAAATCACACGAATAAATGAGTTTGAGTTTGAGTTTGTTTGCGGACTCTTTTCAAGGCGGGCAACGCACCCGCGACTCCTTGGTGTTGCGAGTGTACATGGGCGTCGGTGATCACTTACCATCAGGTAATAAATACCATAGTTTGTCGTTCTCTTATATAAAAACCGGCCAAGTGCGCACATGAAGGGTTCCGTAGCAGCAAGTATTTAACTTGATTAAAAGAAAGGTAAATTGCGGTTTACGATTTAAGATGTATTAAAAAAAGCTACTTACTAGATCTCGTTCAAACCAATTTTCGTTGGTAGTTTTTATGGTAATGTACATCATATATTTTTCTTAGTTTTATCGTTCTCTTATTTTAGAAATTACAGGGGGGGGGGGACTCATTTTACCGCTTTGGAAGAGTCTCCCGCATACCCCACATGTATGGGTACGATGAAAATTTTTTTTCGAGTTTCATCTCTATGTATGGGGAACCCCCAAAATTATTGCTTTGCGGTTCCCAGAATACATCTACGTACCAAGTTTCAACAGTACAGCTCTTATAGTTTCGGAAAAAAGTGGCTGTGACATACGGACGGACAGACAGACATGACGAATCTATAAGGGTTCCGTTTTTTGCCATTTGGCTACGGAACCCTAAAAAAAAGCAGAACGACTGCCATCAGACCTCAAAATTATAGTGAATCAATCAATCATTACAGCTGAAAGAAGTCCACCGTTGGACAAGCCTCCCCAATCATCATAGGGGGATATGCCGAAATCGCCACGCTTGGCAGACGGGTTGCCGATCGTAGTATGATGGTCATAGAACACATAGAGACGCTGATGCCCGTCATCTGGTAAATATTCCCTCGGGTCGACTGCCACGCCCCCCACGGGATGAGATGGGGTGATGATCTTTCTTATATTCACCGCCGTCACCACCCAGTAAAATAGTTACAAGAGTTGACTGTCGGCGTCAACTATCGCTGTGAATGCTGTGAGTCCTACATTTTAATGGAATTAATGATCAGGAAATTTAAAACTTGTCAACAAAGGGTAATTCTTTTACTGTAAATAAATGAGCCGTCCTTTTATATATTATCCATATTTATTTTATTTGTTTTTTGACAATGTCACACAGATCATCCTGGCCCCAAACTAAGCAAAGCTCGTACCATGGGTACCAGGCGACGATATACATACTTATATAGATAGATAAATACTTATATACATAGAAAACATCCATGACTCAGAAACATATATTCGTGCTCATCACACAAATATTTGCACTTACCGGGATTCGAACCCAGGACCAGCTTCGTAGGCAGGAACACTACCAACTAGGCTACGGTGAATACTTTGAATAAAATAAAAAAGGTTTTTATTCACGTAGACTAAAAGCGCTTGTAAATGTCAGAACATGTTTGTAGTAATATAGTTAAGTATACATAATTATTTAAAGGTACATAAAGATATTTAAGTAGACGGATTGTAAGAAAACATTTACATATAATATTAAATTGACGCTTGTATGATTTAGTTATTTAGCTGGCTTGTATTATATTTGAGTCGACCCGTGACCATGGCTGGTGCAATCCATGCCGAAACCTCGGGTAACCAAGGTACGGATTTGCCTATATCTTTATCGCGATTGAGACCCGTGTCCACAGTATATAAAAATGTGTACAAATCGCGAAAGTTTAAAAACATTAATAGCTTAAATTAAGTTATTGTGAAGCATATAAGTTATATTATCGAAATTTAAAGTTTTAGATATAATTTACTACATCTTGTCTGAATAGTTCTGTCTATATTAACCCGGTAGGTAATGGAAGCAGGCGTTACCTTGCGGAAATACATTTCATTCAAAATACAAAATTAATATGTAGTGTTAATCCCGCTAATTGTCAGTTAAATCCATCCGGGATGTAACATGCACCGCCCTCCCACCCGCATAAGATATGCACATGCAAGGCTAATATAAATTTCCAAATTCCTTTATTACGATAACCAATACGAGTTTCAGTTCTCCACGGACCATTCTCAAGGGATGCTGGATGACGAGTTAGCATCCAATGGGCCGTGGAGGTGTCATATTAATTTTGTATTTTGAAGTTACGCCCGGGTAAATTTGATGAGCAATCAGTATATATGATATGAAAATTATTTAAATGATGAGTATAATAATAATATCCTGGGATTCCCAAACTAAGCAGAGCATGTACTATGGAAACCAGATAACTGATATACTACATATACTACTTTTCTTTAGTAAATACATACTTAAGTATAAATTGATGGGTGCAAAGTTCTTTGATGTGATATTAAAATATCCCGTTTACTAATAACTAGCAGTCATCATCATCATCATGTCAGCCAAAGTACGTCCACTGCTGGACAAAAGCCTCCGCAAAGAATGGATGATAAACCATAATCACTTGGCAGACGGATTGGCGATCGCAGTTTGATGGTCATAGTTCACAGAAAAACGCTGCTGCCCGTTCTCTGGAAGGTATACCCTCAGTCGATGTCTACGCCACCCACGGGATGAGATGGGGTGATGATATTGTATGCCATCACCACACAGCAGGCCAGCAGGCAGGAATAACTGGAAGTACTAAATAAAAAATCGATAACGTATTAAAGATCATATCAAAAAGAAGATGTATAAAAAGAAGATTCTATTTCATACTGTGTCCTTTTGTTTGTATTTTGTGTGTACTCTAAAAATTAAAAAAAAAGATCTCAAAGAGCCTATTCTATTTTTAAATTGACTGAGCGGAATGTAATTGGAATACTTTCAAGCAACAAGGCTCTTTCTCGGAAGCCTTCAGGAAGTATTGCTTAAATGGACGGCCAGTTTGCTGAATGCAGCTTTCTTTCACGACAATAGCGGTAGGGTTAGACTTTAGGTGAGGAGGAATGCTCTGGGCATTCCTCATTATTGGCCTTCCATCACCTCGATATTTGATGAAGATACATTTTGTCGTTATGTTTTCAGATGAGAGAAACGTTAAGACATACATATTGTGTTTGTTGTAATTGAATATTTTTTAATTATTTCTATGAACAAATAATGTGTTGGCGTGGTTGATAGATACTTGCCTTTCACGCTGCAGGCCGTGGGTTTGATTCCCACCCAGGGCGTCTACCGGCTAAGTCGCGGAACATCGATTTCTTAAATGGCGTTCAAATAAATAACGGTTAAAAATTACTTAATCAATCGTTAAATCGGCTTCAACGTTGACAATCCATTCCGGACCATTTATGACGTCACGTGTGCTCATGGAAGCCGATTTAACGATTGATTAAGTCATTTTTAACCTTTGTTTATTTGAACGCCATTTAAGAAATCGATGTTCGGTGACTTAGCCGGTGGAGCCCCAGTAATAGTATTTGTGTCAATGAACATGTAGGTTTTTCCTCAATGTGGATGTAATTTTCTATATAAGTATGTAGGTATTTACTAAAGAAAAGAAGTAAATGTAAGTTTCAGACATCTTTTAAAAATGAATTAAGTAAATTTAAATGCGGGTGGGATCTAAATTTACCACCACCCGCACTTAAATTTATAGCATTCATTTTGAAAGATGTCTGAATGGTCAATTAAAATATATATAAATAAAAATCAATGCCACTTTTCGTTGTAATGTTATAACTTATAACTCAACAACGCCTTTACCGATTTGGCTAATTTTGGTCTTGAATTATTCGTCGAAGTCCAGGGAAGGTTTGTACGTAGCGAAAATTAAAAAAAAGTCTTGAAAAAGTGTAAAATCAACATCTTTTAGCACTTTAAAATATTTTTTTGTTTGAATAAATGAACTTAATAATCATTTTTTTATTACTATGCCTTATACGTAGCGAAGCACGTAACGGGCCGCTAGTATTTTATATAAATGACGTTACATATACACTTCACACATGATGATATATGATGTAGGTATATGTCAAGCCGCAGACGGGTTTAACCGCAGATAATGTCCTGGATCCCAGACTGGCTCTACAAGTGCTTAAGTTATAAACAAATTAAAATAGATAACAACGCCCTCGATTCCATGCAATACCAATTAGAATATCATTGCTTTCTTTCTAACACACTTATGACGGGCCTGTTGGCGTGGTTGGTAAATGCTTGCTTTTCACGCCGCAGGTCGTGGGTCCGATTCCCACCCAGGGGCTCTACCGCCTAACGCCCGAAATTAATAAACGATCCGCAATCTGTCAGTCAGTCCTATCTCTAGATTAGCTCTATCGCTATCTTGATCTTTACCTGCGTGCCAATAACAAAACATATTAATCCATCCATTTTTTGCCCAGAGATCGGGGTGCGATCCTTTCCCTCTGCAGCGTTCCGTTTTATGCAGAACTAGGTTACTCAGGACACAATTATACCATTTAATTTAAGATGAAAATTCATTTTTAAATATATTAAAGATAAGTCATCAATACTGACTTATTTATAGCTAGGTTAAAATGTTTTACTAGACGACTAGGGTATATAATAATAAAATGAAACTTAATTGGTCAAACATTATGTTTTGGTGGAACGGAACGTATCAAAATTTGACAAGCAAAACGCACGCCGCCGCGCCTGCGCCGTAGTCGCCGATCGGATCAAGAACAAAAAAGGAGTAAGTTGGTTATTTGTTTTTGTTGCAAAGCATTTATAACTAATATACAAATAATTACTTATTAATAAATATAATACCTATAATGGATTCTGATATGATAAGCAATAATTTTATTATTGATTTCTGTGTTTGTTTTACAAATAATTTAAACAGTGACGTGAAGTTGTTGCTGCCTATTTTATAAACTAAAAAAATATTCTTATTATTTATATGAAAAGCTACTTTTGAATATAATGAACTATTTCACCAATTTTATCTTTAGAACCAATTGTCAATCCACCGAATTTCTAGGATTGCAACTTTAGATTGTTTTGGCTATCTAAGCTTATGTCAAAATTAATGGATTGGTTATTGGCACGTTCAACCTGTCATTTTAGTACAGAGGCCTATCTTTTTCTATGATCCGTCCTCCCAAAGATCGCTCGTTCGGAAAGATTGCGTTTTCAATCTGTGGATGCTTTATTGGCACGGATTAATAGACAAATGGATCGAAATTGCTATCGTAGATAGCATAAAATAGATTAGGATCGTTTATTAATTTCGGGCGTAAGTCGCCGAACTTCGATTTATTAAATCGCGTTCAAATAAATAAAGGTTAAAAATTACTTAATCAATCGTGAAATCGGCTTCCATGAGCACATGTGACGTCATAAATGGTCCGGAATCGATTGCCAGCGTTGAAGCCGATTTAACGATTGATTTAGTAATCGATGTTCGGCGACTTAGCCGGTAGAGCCCCAGGACAGATATTTGTGTGCATGAAAATGTCTGTTAAAATAAAATAAAAAAGGTTTTTATTCACGTAGATTTTAAAAAAGCGCTTGTAAATAGTCAGAACATGTTTGTGGTAATATAGTTGTATACATTATTATTTCTAGTTACATAGATATTTAGGTACAAATTGTATGAAACCATTTATAAAATTTACTTTATTATAGCAATGATATTTAGCTCGCTCGTATCAAGTTATTGTCAAGATGTTGATGATGTTAGTCCTGAGTCTGGGTGTTATTATATATAAGTATGTATTTACAAGAGATAAGTAGTATATATAGTAAATATATCAGTTATCTGGTTTCCATAGTGCAAGCTCTGCTTAGTTTGGGATCAGATGGCTGAGTTTGAATAATGTCCCAGGAATATAATTACTTATTATTAAAAGGACAGGGCCAATAATCCTCCCGGCGCGCGTATTAGTGCTCAGTTATTGAGTACTTTGACAGTTCTATGTATGCTCTGTTCTTATCATACGAGCTATATTCTTTGCTGTAAGATATATGTAATTATATATGAGACATTTTTTCCTAGAGGTAAAAATATGCTTCAATTTGCAATAAAGTATTTGCTTACTGGTTACTTCCTAGGCACACCTAGTTTTGTGTTACTTCGTATATACATACATACATGGCTTGTTCTTACTTTGCATGTTTCCGAGTAACGCTCCCTTTTAGGGGATTACATTACCTTTCGAAGGTAAACGGTAATATCTTTACTGTGTAAGTAAACTGTTTTCTTTACGTCAGAAAACTTTACGTAAAGAAAATAAAATAGACCTATCGTTCTGTTCGGAGTGTCTCATAAATAATTAACTATCGCACCAGCGATGTATGGGGAAGATAAGTAATAATAAATAAATATGTTGGGACATCTAACACACTGCCGTCTTTCTTTTTATACAACTTAATTGGCAAACAAGCATACGGCCCACCTGATGGTAAGTGGTCACCGTAGCCTATAAACGCTTGCAACACCAGGGGCATCATTAACGCGTTGCCGACCCTTCAGAAACCTTACAACTCTCTTTTTGAAGGGCCCCATGCTGTAGTCTCCCGTCTGATCACAAACTAGGCATAACCTGTACTATGGCAACCAGATAACTGATAAACATACGTATATATTTCTTACTAAATTAGATTAGATAGATATTAGAGATATTGTTAATACATAAAATAGTGCCATAATATCAACTGTGATTAATATTTTTTTTAATAATAATAAAATAGTTTATTTCTCTCTACAAAGTTTATACAATGTACTTCTAGTTAGGAACAATTACTCAAAACATAAAAACTTTTGAGAGAGCTGGAGTTCGTAGTAGGCTCGAGACCTGTATGACAAATCTCCAGGCTCCCCCTTCTTGTCGATCTAGTGTTTGTATCCTATAAAAATAGTAAAGTAAAAGTAAACCAAGTCACAAATGAAACACGTCGAGAGTTTAAACAAGAATAAAAATAAAAAAAATAAAAATAAAGGGGATGTGTCTGTGAGGGTGTGTGCATGTGTGTAAGAGGGTGTGATGCGCTTATTTAAGAATGATAAGTAAGTTTTCGGTATCATCGTAATTTAGGTTACTTAACCAGTTTTTGTCCTAGGTAAGACCATCCAACTAGGTAGGTCCAACTTCGAAAAGGAGGTCAATCGTAGAATCCAACTCGGCTGGGCAGCGTTCGGGAAGCTACGTAATATCTTCTCATCCCAAATACCGCAGTGTCTCAAGTCGAAAGTCTTCGACCAGTGTGTGTTGCCAGTGATGACTTACGGAACAGAGACGTGGTCGCTCACTATGGGCCTTATCAGGCGGCTCAAGGTCACCCAAAGAGCAATGGAAAGGGCTATGCTTGGAGTTTCCCTCCGAGATCGAATAAGAAATGCTGAGATCCGCAGGCGAACTAAAGTAGCCGACATAGCCCAAAGAATTGCCAAACCGGAGTGGCAGTGGGCAGGGCACATAGCTCGTAGAACTGACGGCTGATGGGGCAGAAAGGTTCTCGAGTGGCGACCACGAACCGGAAGACGCAGCGTGGGCAGGCCTCCTACACGGTGGACCGACGATCTTGTGCGGGTCGCGGGAAGCCGCTGGATGCGGGCAGCGCAGGACCGGCTATTGTGGAGATCCTTGGGGGAGGCCTTTGTCCAGTAGTGGACGTCTTTCGGCTGATATGATGATGATGATGATGAACCAGTTTTTAATCGTATGCTTACATTTTGCCTTGTGCCTAATAATAGTTATTAGTTATTTTTAGTATCTATACCTATATCTTGTTGTTGTTTTCTTGTTTATTGAGACTCTTTTCCCGCAGTCAAACCGGCTGATCGGTTTTGTGGGGTATTTTTCTGTACTTGTGTTTTAATATTAAGGAAACAATAAATAAATATTTCTAAGTACATACATACATCACAGAAAATTTGTCGTGGGTGGAGATCAGACCCACAACCCCTGATAAAGCAGTCATGGTCACTCTCCACGAGGCGATAGGCCAGTTAGAAGGTCACCGTAGCCTAGTTGGTAGTGCTCCTGCCTACGAAGCTGGTGGTCCTGGGTTCAAATCCCGGTAAGTACAAATATTTGTGTAATGAGCACGAATATTTGTTTCTGAGTCATGGATGTTTCCTATGTATTTAAGTATTTCTCTATCTATATAAGTATGTATATCGTCACCTGGTACCCATAGTACAAGCTTTACTTAGTTTGGGGTTAGGATGATCTGTGTGACATTGTCCCTAGATATTATACAAAATAAAGAAAAAAAAAGTCTACTAGTGACGGATACTTAGGAGGAAAAACTTAACTTATAGGTCAGTTTGGCGCAATTTTTGTGGGAAAAGGGTAGTGGTGTAAGGTCTCATTTTTTCGGCCCACTTGATGGCATGCGGTTACCGTATCTTAAGACGCTTTTACACACACGACATCCCTTGCACGTTATCGGACCTATAAGCAAAAATAACCATCATCATCATATCAGCCGAAAGACGTCCACTGCTGGACAAAGGCCTCCCCCAAAGATCTCCACAATTGCCGGTCTTGCGCTATCCGCATCCAGCGATTTCCAGCGACCCGCACAAGATCATCGGTCCATCTTGTAGGGGGCCTGCCCACGCTGCGTCTTACGGTAAAAATAACCATACAATATATTAATTACAATAGTAAAATTATGTAAATTTCGGTTTATAAAAGAGTCCATTACAATTTTAATTTGTTATTAGATGATTCGGCAAATAATACATTTGGATTACCGACAGGATTTGAAGCTGCATTTTGCCAATTAAGCTATACTGAAAGTCCTGATGCTTGCAGTTTTTTCCAGTACATTAACTGGGCCGCCCCTAGCGGAAACTTTAATGAACTTAAAATGTCTACTCGTATACTATAAAACAGCAATTTTCATCGAAACACAAGCGCCAGACTAACAAGTCAGCAGTTGCCGAACATTTATTACAATTTTGATCAGCCACAAGTCCTTTCCACCGAGCGTCACTACTACTCGCAAGTGGTGCGTGAAGCCCTTGAAATTAAGAAATACAAAAATTTCAATCGGGAGGATGGTTTCAAATTGTCGGCGTCATGGAATCCAGTGATTAAACATTTAACACCGCGATATGTACAGTCGGTCAAAATGTGGACTCCGTTAGTGCAGTGTGTAACCGGCCTTAACAGTGTGACAAACGATCAGTGAGGGTAGTTAAATACTCCATGCCCTCAGTAGCGGAGAAACACCGCTGCGCCAGTCATCCCGTGATCACGATCAATGCAACCTGGTCGAAACGTTGGGAAAATAACAATAAGGTTAGTCGCGTTAATACCTGTTAACAATGTTCATATATAATTTTCATCGAGTAAATAAACTATGTATATGAAGGCGTTTTAGAGGTATCTAGTGTTCAGTATAAGACATTGTTTTAAATTTATAGATTTCAACACTTATTTTTCAAGGCAAGAGAGAGGACACGATGACGTATTCGCCCCGAAGATGAACTCGTGAAGGGATCGAAACTGTTGGCTGGATCCAATATAAAGTTAAATAGGTCTGCAAGGCATTATGCTGCTTGCAAATATTGAGCTGAATGTAATTAAGCGGATGTCGGTATTATTTAAATTTTTTGCATTTAACCTTCGTGGCATGTCCGATTTTTATGAATTTAGAGATATTTATGCACTCACGAGTATGGTCACTCCCACCGTGTTAAATTTGAAGAAGATCGGTTCAGTCGTTCTGAAGGAGTTCGATCATGAACATGAGTCGCCTAAAAAAGAGCTTTGTTTACACTCCGCTCAATTACCTGAGCTATACAGCCAGTAACAATTTTTTAAATTAAATATTAAAAAACAGGGTGACCCCGTGTTATGCACAGAGGGGAAATGTGACGAAGAATCATTAGTACAATAGGAGAGCCAAAATAGGTCAAAACAGATCACAGATCTTCTGGCTAAGAACCGTAGGGGATATAAAACGGTGTGATCGGACTCTCACATAGCGCAGCTAAGCTCCTGATAGCGTAAAATGATTAGGCGGGCAAATAACAAATATACATGGAAGAAAAGATAGTATGACTTTGAGTAGATATCAACTAGACATGTCTCCTGTTTTTGCAAATAAAGTTGCTATTCCCTTGCAGATATGAAGGACAACACAACGTAAAAACCTTTCAACCAACACGACCGAATTAAATTATATCTGACATTTAAGCGGAATGCACGATTCTGTACAAAGAACATGCAATGTTTACTATAATTTAAGTACAGACGCCAGCACATCCAGCTACCCCAAACTGTCAAGTTACTTTTATCGATTTTCAATTTTATCACATAAGTATAAGGTTCACTTTCAATTGAAGAAATTTGACAGATTGGGGTTTGGGAACAGCTTGATGTGCTAGCTTCTGTAAGTAAGTAAGTAATCTTTATTTCGCTTAAAAAATGGTACAGACAAGATTTCATAGTCATCACAATTACAGTTTCACATATTTTGTCGACAATGACATGCGAAAGTTTATCAAATCATTTACATCTTACATTAATTATAATATTCTAATACATTGTTTATAAGAAATAATAATATAAAAATAATAATAATAATGTCATCTATATTAGTATCCATGTCAACATCGTAGTCAATATAAAATAAACATCAACATATCCTGTAGTCAAAGAATTCTTTTAAATTATAAAAAACATTACTTAAAAGCCACTGTTTTTTCATTTGTATTAGTGTAGAGAGAGAGAGAGAGAGAGAGAGAGGGAGAGAGAGAGAGAGAGAGAGAGAGAGAGAGAAACATGCGCACGCCGCACAGCTGCAAAAAGTTTTTTCCGTTTAGCCCCCTTTCACAACGCGCGGAAGGAACTTCGTTCAAAAATATTTTTCCTTTGTTCGTTTATGATAAGCGCGATTAATATACAAATCAAATAACTAATTTTTAAGATTTACTTCAATCCTGACGGTGGAAAATGGGAATTCTTCTATAAAGACAACGAGCAAATCGCTGTCAGCCAACCAACAATTACTTCATCAAAGCGACACAAGCTACGCAAAGTATGATATGCTAAGTTATAATTGTCCTCCTATATGACAATAAATGTATTGATAGTAATTGAAACTGATGGTCTTTGGACTGTCGAGGAAAAATAGCCATGTTTTTAAGTATTTGCATTAAACTAATCCACTACAATTACTGTCGCCCAACACGCAAGTGCAATTACAATCAATACTTGTTACATTATAGAAGTGTCTTACTTCGGCATTTTACGTGCCTTCGAGTGCCTTCATCATCATCATCATATCAGCCGAAAGACGCTTACTGCTGGACAAAGGCCTCCCCCAAATAATACCACAATTGCGGGTCTTGCGCTATCCGCATCCAGCTACTTCCAGCGAGCCTTACAATCCTCATCGATTCGTCCTGTAGGAGGCCTGCCCACGCTGCGTCTACCGGTCCGTGGTCGCCACTCGAGAACCTTTCTGCCCCAGCGGCCGTCGGCTCTACGAGCTATGTGCACTGCCCACTACCACTTTAACTATTCTTCGGGCTATATCGGTTACTTCGATTCGCCTTATTTAGATTTAAGATTTTTTTGAAGTGAAAAACCATTTTCGCTATGTAATGACTATTGCTATTTGCAAATTTCATGTGTTCTCAGTCAGATCTTGTTAATTATATACAAAGTTATATAGATTATTACACCCAGATAAACAGACATGTTCATGCACACAAATATCTGTCCGGGGTGGGAATCAAGCCGCCTGCTGAGTGAAAGGTATGCATTTACCAACAACGCGGCCCGCCGCCTAAATAAAAGATGCCTCTATTTCGTGAAAAGATTAACCAACGTAACTAAGTCCAGAAAGTAGATGTAATTATAATAACTGGAAAATGATTTATTTTATAGCGTAGTATCTAACCAATCGCGTGCATTTAAACGTATCGCATAATAGCACTATTAAATATAAAAATAAACAATATAAAATCCGTGCCCTTTGGTTTGCTCGTTCAGTCTGTGTCAACAACATCACAGTGTAGAAAAGTTAGTTGGATAATTAGGAACCCTATTTACTGACCATATATGTATGTTACTATGTTCCTGTTACTACGGCTTAAAATATAATCAATATCATAAAAAAAAACTTGTGATTTAAGCGAGGGGCGTATATATAGAAATAGTTTAAACAATAAATAAAAAAAAAAGTTATAATTTATAATTAAAAAATTACTTAATTACTTTTTTAAGTCCGCCCGCATTTTTATTTTTAATCCCATTGTTTAATATCATAAAAAAAAACCTTGTGGTTTAAGCGAGGGACGTATATGTAGAAAATATATAATTATTAATAGTTTTATAAATAAATTAAAAAAAAATCATAGTTTTTTAATTTTTTTTTAGACCCGCCCGCATTTTTTATGATTAATCCTATTGTTTTGTGGTACTTTCATCATCAGCCTGAGATCGTCCACAGCTGGACATAGGCTCCTCCAAAGGTTCCTATAACGTTACCATTTGGAGAGGATTCTAGTCACCGCGCTTGGCATGCGAGTTGGAGACAGCAGTTAGGTGGTAGCTAGTACACAGGAGGCAATGCTGCCCGACTACCTGGTGTATCCCTTAGTCGCCTTTTACGACACCCACGGGATGGTTTGGGGCTGTTCTTCTAGGCCGGAAACATAAATGACTTATGGGTAACACAAATAGTTATACTCTGCGGCAATAAAAACCTGGGACACGAAATGGCGAGGCGACTGTGTTAACCGCTACGCCACAAGTGCAGCCTGTACAATTGCAGCGAATAAAATATGTAAAAATAAAAATGTTGCAGAACAAAGAATCGATATCTATACCTATAATAAAATCGTAGGAAAGTCAAAACTGTACATTGAATTTTTTTAAAGGATACTTGGGTCGTCATCTACAATAGATATCGAAACCAAAAATATAGTTTTTAGAATTTTTGTCTGTTTGTCTGTATGTATTTCCGGGATAAACTCAAAAAGTACTGCATGGATTTACTTCAAATTTTGCATGAATATTACTCAGAGGTCGGGTCAACATATAGGCTATATATTATCACGCTATCACCTACGGGGGAGGAGCTGTGATAATTTATAAAGTTTAACGCGGGTAAAACCGCGGGGCACAGCTAGTACATTATATACTTATAAGACACCTATTTCAATTGATAATTCTTTGTTGGTCTAGTGGTTAGTTTCCCTCACTGATAAACAAGAAGACGTGGTTCGATCCCTACCGATAAATCTTTGTGTGATTGCACTATTATTTGTCCTGCGTCTGGATGTAATTTATCTATAATATGTCTGCATTTAGAAATATATAAGAATTTTTATCAGTTGTCTGGTTGACATAGCACAGTCTCTGCAATATTTGGGTCCAGATGACAGAGTATTCAGTATCCCAAGATGTTTATTTATGTTTATTATACATGTAATACACAAAAAACACCCAGGCCAAGACAAATATACCACGGCGGTTTCTATTTTAATAGTAACATTCTGTTTTTGTTGGAATCAGTGGGATCTAGGAGTCGCTGCGCGGTTAATAACGCGATGTATATGTAGTATATCAGTTATCTGGTTTCCATAGTACAAACTCTGCTTAGTTTGAGATCAGATGGCCTCGTGTAAATAATGTCCCACAATATTATTATTATAAAGAAAGTAGCAGAGAGAGTATATTTTCAAAAATCACTTAGAAATATCTCTTATTTTATTAAATTTTCCGCCAAATTTTATATACTGTGGCAGAGTCCCGTACGTCAACACTCCAGTGGTTTTGTTACAATATTTTCCTGCAATCTAGGGTTGCGTGTTTACTATCAATAAAACACAAACAACACGTGATAGTGTAACTCACATATATGCACGTCACCCAAATAGGGCCGGTATAAAGAGTAATTAACAGTCATAATCATTACTAAAAGGATAATTGTCACCCCTAAAAACCAATGTAATACCTTAAGTGTCATTACTATTTGTCACTTTTCCCGTTGGCTTGCCTTTCACGCCGCAAGTCGTGGCTTCGATTCTCACCCAGGGCCCAGCAGGACAGTTATTTGTGTGTGTGAACATGTGTGGGTGAATTATCATTAATAGAAGTACAACTGTTGCCCTTAGAAACCAATATTATTATAATTATGGCAACAATTTTTTTTAACTGTTAGCAGACACAACATCATAGGTACTGAGAATCATTTCAGAGCAGTTTGGCAACCCTATATTAAGCCAATGGGTGGGCAAAGTCATAGGGGTTGGCTAATTTAATTTAATGTATTTGTATACAATACTAGCGGCCCGGTACGTGCTTCGCTACGTATAAGGCATCGTAGTAAAAAAACTACCCGCATTCAGCGGACCCTCATCGGTCCATCTTGTAGGGAGCCTGTCCACTCTACGTCCTCCGGTTCGTGGCCGTCGGCTCTACGAGCTATGTGGCCTGCTCACTGCCAAGGAGCACAGAGACGCTCAGAAATTAAACCACTTTGGCGGTCACTCATTTCTAGGCTAGGTTAGGTACATAGGTAGGACTAGGTCACTAATGCCTAAATGCTTAAACTCGCTGATCAGTAACGGCCCGGTTAGAGCATGACGAGAAAATTAAAAATCCACCCACAATAATTCAATTCTGTGACAGTTCTTATAGCGAAAGCTAAAAATCCTCTGGTGACCCATTTTCGTTGCGGCTTTTAATCAAGTCTTCCTCCTACTTTTCTATTCCTCGGGGGGTATGTTCGTGACGTTTCATTAAGCGGCTGGGGACCGGAGTTGGAAGTACTTAAAATCCATTGCCTTTATAGGATTACTTAAACACATGGTAAGTGTGAAACCCATGAAAGTATATTCAATAATTGGTGAAACCCCATAAGCTGTCTCAACGCACATGTGATTCTAATCTTTTAAACACAATAGTTTCACTAACTTTTTTAAGTAAATCTTTTAATGGTTTACTGTCGAGGCATCGCTTCTGGAATGCGTTGCCTTTAACAATTAGTCGTGTTCAATCGGAAGATTAGTGCTGCAGTAATATAAGTCTTGCCGTAACTAATACTGAAATAGGTGCCATTTTTAAACCCTCAAGTAAATTTTATTTTACTTTTGCTATATAGCAAAAGTCAAATAAAATTTAGTGAGTGATTTTTACGGTTTAAGACATTTATTTCTCAAAAAAGAATATAATTCACTTATTATTGAGAAATACAAGTAATAATAAGGAACGGACACTGAAACAATATATACTATATTGTGTTAGTAATTGCATAAATTAGGTGGTTAGTAAAGATAACTTATATACTTAGATAACGGTACTTTAATTTCCATTTCGACTACCCAAGTGTGATTTCTCGAAGTAACCATCCTTCCGTTTGTTACGCTATACCGTGGAATATTAATAGAGTACGAAATGCAACTAATGGTTCCTATTACGTATCGTTATTTGAAAGCTACTGGGTCGGCATGTACTTTCGAAATGGTTTCGATCAAATTTAAATTTTTCATTTTCATCCCTTGATTTTTTTAAAACGATAGTGACATCTACTGATTGTCACTATGAAGACATTTCAACTGCCTTCCGTATTATATTGGAGGCATTCAAAAATAAATACGACCCTCAATTTATGCCCTTCTACTACCAACCCTGACTTTTTAATTGCGCTTTTAATATATCTTATTTATTTTGTTAGCTGATTTTGATGAGATTTTTTGTGCATTTGATTGCGTCCCTCGGTGATTTAGATTTACAATTGTTTTTTGTTTTTTTTAAAAAGACAACGCCCGCGCTCGGTTATCTAATCCCTGTGTTGCGGGGTACTCTACAAACATATAATAGACGGACACAAATAACATCCAGACTCAGAACAACTATTTATGGGCCCCACAAATAATAGTCGGGCGCGGGACTCGTACCCGCGACACGCAGAGGCGAGGCGACTGTCTTAGCCGATGCGCCACACTTGCAGTCATTGGACCGCTAGGTAGCGCTGCGATAATATATTTTACCTCTATTGTTAAGGCAGTATGTAGATACTGCCTTAACGTTTGCCGGGACAGCTAGTAGTTCTATAGATTTTCCAAAACCCCTAAATGTTGAAACATATTTCAATTACATTAAAATAATGATGTTACTCTTAATGAATTGATTCCCGTAACCAACAAAGGAATTCATTTAGCGGCCATCAAAATGGCCGTATAGGCGAATGTTTGACTTCCACCAATATTTGCTATACCGCGGTGCGACGGATAATGTTATTTTATTGATTCGATAGGCCAGACATTTCATTAGCATAGTCAATAGTTTGTCCGAAATCGATGTGTGTGAATTATGTTGTCGTGTATGTGTCTAATATCGATCACATGGTAACTTCACAGCGAACGCGTTCTGCAAAAGATATGTACAGACGCCAGCACATCAAGCTATCCCAATCTGTCAAATTTCCCCAATCGAAAGTAAACCTTATGCTTTGTGATAAAGTTGAAAATCTATCAAAGAAATTTGACAGATTGGATAGCTGAATGTGCTGGCGTCTGTACCTAATAAAGGATGTTTTTTCAGAGGTTTAGAACTTTAAGTTAGCAATTTTTTTACCTAGTTATGTTAAGTATGGTTTGGCATTTCAACATGAACGGACTGACGCTTCAACAAGGCGTGGATTAAGCGAATGGGCCCAAAACAAGATTGTCGTTGATCCGATTTCATAAGCGAATTTTGTTTAGCGATGAAGCTCACTTTTGGTTGAATGGATACCTACGTCATTAAACAAAACTGCCATATTTGCAGTGAGGATAATCCTCAAGTGTATGTTGAGACACCGTTACATCCAGAAAACTGACTGTTTATTGTGCTTTATGGGCTGGAGGAATAATTGGTCCGTACTTCTTTAAAAACGATGCTGGCGTGAACTTTACAGTCAATGGTGAACGCTATAGAGATATGATTACTGACTTCTTCGTTCATCAATTGAACAGCCATGATATGCAGTAGCTGTGGCTTAAACAAGACGAGGCAACATGACACACAGCTCGTGTCACCATTGATTTATTGAAGGAAACGTTTGGTTACCGCATAGTACCACGCTTCGGATCCTTGAAATGGCCTCCAAGATCGTGCGATTTATCGCCGCTTGACTATTTACTGTGGGGATATGTGAAGTCGCTAGTCTACGACGATAAGCTCGCAACGATTGACCGCTTTGAAGACAACATTCGCCGCGTTATTGACGATATAAGGCCACAAATGTTGGAAAAAGTAGCCGAAAATTGGACCTCCAGATTAGATTACGTCTGAGCCAGCCGTGGCGGTCTTATGCCAGAAGTCCTAGTTCAATTAAAATGCCAGAAGATTATCTTTAGAATAAAGTAAATTTAATGTCAATTTAATAAAAATATTTGTTTTATTCTATTTCAAAGTTATATACCTCTAAAAAACATCCTTTACATACATATTATAGAGAAATTACACCAAGAAACAGAACAAATAATCGTGCTCATCACACAAACAATTGTACTGGGAGGGATCTACTTCTGGCTTAGCAGTCAGGGCCACTAGACCAATCATCATCATCATATCAGCCGAAAGACGTCCACTGCTGGATAAAGGTCTCGCCAAAGATCTCCACAGTTGCCGGTCTTGCGACCAATAGTCCCGCCTAATGTGGGTGTAATCTGTCCCGTTCTAGGTTAGCGTGGTTGGTAGACTTGCCTGCCACGCGACAGGTCGTGGGTTTGATTCCCACCCAGGACAGATATTTCTGTGCATGAACATGTCTGTTTGTCCTGAGTCTGGGTGTGATTATCTATATAAGTATACAAAATAAAAGTAGTATATGCAAGTTTCCATAGTACAAGCTTAGTTTGGGATCACATGGCCGTGTTTGAATAATGCCCCAGGATATTATTATTAGATTTGGAATTTTTACATGACCAATACACCATAGACAAGAAATAAACCTGAATGTAAGCGCTAAAGACAACTATTCACTTATGCGATATGTTAACTCATGGTGTCCCACAAGGCGACTATATCGCAACTGTATAACATATTAATGATGCTTATCGTACCATACGGTTGAAAAAAAACTTGTGTGTACTTATGTACACGCGTTAGAAGTTATACTTCTTAATATACAACTTGAACATAGTTATCAATTTTCATACCACCTAGAACTAACGTCATGCTGTTACTTTTTATTGAAACAAATTATTGAAATTTAGAGTGAATTTTTACGATGCGCGCGCATCGTAAAAATTCACTCTCATACCACCTAGAACTAACTTCATGCTGTTAAATTTTTTGGTGTCGGTGTGCGCGCGCATCGTAAAAATTCACTCTCATCATTTTTCTCCATCTGCCAAAAGAAGTATAACTTCAAAAAAAAATCTTTCGGGAGCTGAAAGTACCACAAATACCTGAAGAATTTATTGGTCCATATAAAATTTCAGTAGTTTCAAACAAAATGTGTTTCCGAATGGCGTGCAGCTAATTTCCTGTCCACAATACATTAAACAACAAAGCCCCAGTTTAATTCGCGCCACTAGCGAACGAACAATCACCGCCACGAGCGACACGTATTTATGAGGAAAACCGGCCAAGTGCGAGTCGGACTCGCCCATGAAGGGTTCCGTAGCAGCAAGTATTTCAGCTGATTAAATAAAAGGTAAAAGACGTATTAAAAAAGAACTATTTACTAGATCTCGTGCAAACCAATTTTCGGTGGAAGTTTGCATGGTAATATACATTATATTTTTGTAGTTTTATCATACTCATATTTTAGAAGTTACAGGGGGGGGGGGGAGGGACACACACACACACTCATTTTATCATTTTGGAAGTGTCTCTCGCGTAAACTATTCAGTTTAGAAAAAAAACCCCCACATGTATGGATACGATTAACAAAAATTTTAGAGTTTCAGTTCTATGTATGGGGAACCTCCAAAATTATTGTTCTTTTTCTATTTTTGTGTGAAAACCTTAATGCGGTTCACAGAATACATCTACTTACCAAGTTTCAACAGTACACCACTTATAGTTTCGGAAAAAAGTGGCTGTGACATACGGACGGACGGACAGACTAGTCGAATCTATAACGGTTCCATTTTTAGCCATTTGGCTACGGAACCCAAAAAAATGGTCTCGCCGACACATCGTTACGTCACCGGCTATAACCACCAGTGTAGTAAGACCTCCTCATCCTCCCGCATCCAAAGAATATTTACACGCAGAGGGGTATTTGTATAGGTGGTCAGGGGGCTTGGTTGTCTGGGCGGTGGATAATGACAGTCATCATGCGGCCTTCGCGCGGCCTGCTCGTCTCTGAATGAGGGTGCATGCCGTACGTTTGTATAAGTATTGTGAAGTTGATTGATGTTGATGGCGGTTGGCTGGCTAAAGTGAATTTCAGGTGGGGCAGTGGTTGGAAATATCAAAATCCTTAAAAAATACAGGATCTATTTTATTATCTATGTAATCAGGTATCTAGGAAACGTAGAAAGTCTAGAATAAAATTAATATTTTATTACAAAACAACCACCTGAAAAATAATTACGCTTTTTAGGGTCTACTAGTATTTATCCATCACACAAGATGCAATTTAAATAGATTTAACATTGCACACATATTTTGTGAATATTTTTTTGGTTCTTCGAGCCGGATAAAAACCAGTGGTAGATAGTGAGCATAATCAGGAGATTAAAAATGTTTGGATGCAACCCTGACTCAGCCCGTATTTTTTATACCATTAATTATCCTCATTGACTTGTTCTGACCGATTTAGATCCATTACCAGATGCCCTTTTCTATAGAAACGTATTCCTAATTGTACTCTATGAAAAGAAATGAAATCAGTTCTGTTTTTGGGGTTGTATCAAGCCCAGGTTTTTGTCAACTCAGTATCGATTGATTTTTAGTAGCAAGTCCTGGGCGGCGGTGATCAGCTGACCCACTTGCTCGTTTGCCATCCTATTACATAAAAAAAAAGTTCCTCGTGATCATCGAAGCAATCTTCTTATACAATACAGTACAGGTTTAACAAAAGCCAAAATACTTGTGTGTTACGAATAAATTATGCGCCACGGCGACACCTGGGACACGGTTGGCTCCCAAAGAGTACATAGCAGATGTAATAAACAAATACTCTCTGTATTATTTTGCAATGTACTCGAAATTATTATTTCGGTTCATACCAGGTGTTGGTGTGGCGTATTAAATTATTTGATTGGGGGCCTCTTTAAAGATATTCATTTTGTACAAAACCTCCATAAAATACGCATTTCTCTGTAGGAAACAGACGTGAGTCTATGTACGTAATATTGTGGCCGAAATCGGCCGGGACCACATCATCATCATCATTTTTACCATATTTAAGGGCCTTTGGAAACGTATAATACGTTTAAGTATGGTAGAAATACCTTTCTTTTTCTTACGGGGTAAAAGTGAAGATGTGAGTCAATGTAAATAAGATTCATCAAAATCCATTCCATAGTTTTTGCGTGAAAGAATAACAAACATGCATATATCCATCCCCACACACTTTCAAACTTATAATATTAGCAGGATTTGCACTTATTGTCTGAAACACAGGATTAAAGTACGTTTTAGTCGTAGATTTAGGTTTTAGTTCAGGGAAATCTTAGATCGGCTATGAGTTTGTTACACTATACTAGACGGTTTTGGAAGCCGTAGTTATAACTTGTTCCAAAACTACTATAAAAGATAACAATTTTGTTAAGCGAAGCACAAATAGAAGCATTCATATTGACTTAATATTTTAAGGATTTAAAACCTACTACATAAATGTGCAGTTATGAGCCACCATGTACCCACCATCTATACATATAATAAAATCGTAGGAAAGTCAAAACAGTACATTGAATATTTTTTTAAAGAATTATAATTTTTGTCTGTTTGTCTGTATGTATGTCCAGGCTAAACTCAAAAAGTACTGCATGGATTTACTTCAAATTTTGCATGAATATTACGAAGAGGTCGGGTCAAAATATAGGCTACATATTATCACGCTATTGCCTACGGGGGAGGAGCTGTGATAATTTATAAAATTTAACGCGGGTAAAACCGCGGGGCACAGCTAGTATGAAATAAAACAATTTTATAATAACCTTTATCAGGTGATAAGTAAAGTCGAAAAATAACGTATCAGAATTATTATTTTTAGATCTCGTTTGCTGTAAGTTGTAATCCGATCTATGTATTCTATATCCATGGTTGCAACTTCTGGAACTACTGGGTCTACTACAGGGTCAGAATAAAAATACCCTCATATTTTATAATGCGTTCCTGGATTAACTGAGCTATTCTTCTCTATTGTGATCGTCATTTCATTTGACTGACAACTACTTAGCCAAGAATACAGCTTCTAGTTTAGCCTTGCCAGTAATGTCGATTAGTCCGAAAAGCACATAAGGAATTATGGCACGCAAGACCTGTTAACAAGAGTGTCATAACTACACTTGCACTCCAAGCTTTTACCGTTTATAACACATACATACATACATAGACTCACGCCTGTTTACCAGAGGGGTAGGCAGAGACAACGGATTTCCATTTGTCACGATCTTTGCATACTTCTTTTGCCTCGATTACTGTCATTATATTCTTCATACATGCTCGCCGGTTTAGGGTACTTCTGACCTGCCCTTTCTTGAGAACATCTCCAATTTGGTCAGAGAATGTTCGACGTGGTCTTCCCCTTCCGGTTGTCCCATTCACCCAGGCCAGGTATACTTCTTTTGTCAATCTTCTTTCATTCATCCTTTCTAAATGGCCAAACCATCTCAGCATGCCTTTTTCAATCTTTGTGACTACATCCTCTTTCACACCACAACGCTCTCTTACATCAGTATTTCGAATTCTGTCTCTCAAAGTCACACCACACATACTTCTCAGAGCTCTCATTTCCACTGCATTTATTTTACTTTCATTCTTTTTCTGCCATACCCAACTTTCACTTCCATACATTAAAGTTGGCACTAACACTCCATCGTGCACGGCTAGTCGGGCCTTCTTTGATACTTGCCGGCTACTCATAAAGGCGTGTAGTGCCCCATTCACTCTGTTCCCCGCATTTACTCTTCTAACAATATCTTTTTCATATTTCCCATCTCTCGTAAACAAAGTTCCCAAATATACAAACTCATTCACCTGTTCGACTTTCTCTCCTCCAATCACAATATCACACGCTGTCGTGTATTCATCCCTCTCAAATACCATTACTTTCGTCTTACCTACATTCATTTTCATCCCTTTCCTTTCAAAGGATTCATACATATTTGTTACCATCACCTGCAACTCGTCCGCCGATGATGCAAGTAAAACTTGATCATCAGCGTAAAGCAGACATTTGATGAGTAACTCATTCATCCTTACACCGCATTCACTTTCTTTCAAATCTTTTAAACAGCTATCCATGAATAGGTTAAACAACCACGGTGACGCTACACATCCCTGTCTAACACCCTTTTGGATGCTAAACCACTCGGTGTATGACCCGTTAATCCTCACGCAAGCTCTGGAATCCCTATAAAGAGATTTCAGTGCTTGAACAAGGTTGTCGTTCAACCCATACATGGACAGTACCGACCATAGTTCATTCCTCAACACTCTATCGTAGGCCTTTTCTAAGTCTACGAAGGCACAGTAGACCTTTTGGTTTTTGCCCAAAAACTTCTCTACTATACTTCGCAGAGAAAAGACCTGATCCGTGCATCCCATTCCTTTCCGAAAACCCGCCTGTGCATCCCATATTTTCGCATCGGTTTCTTTCACAACTCTTTCAACCAATACTTTTGCATACAACTTACCAACGACGCTGAGCAGACTAATGCCCCTATAGTTTTTACAGTCTTGCCGTGAGCCTTTCCCTTTGTAAAGAGGTACAATGACAGCCTTGCACCAATCACTTGGCACTTGGCCGGTGGTATAGCATAGATTGAAAAGGCTGTACAGCTGACTCGCTATGACGCCATGTCCAGCCTTCAGCATCTCGGAAGTTATCCTGTCATACCCTGGTGACTTACCTGATTTCATACCCTTAATAGCTTTCACAATCTCATCCATACCAATTTCATCTTTACATTTGTTCTCGTCTATACTTAGTGAACTACGTTCACTCTCTGTTACACCTCTTTCATACAAACTTTCAAAATACTCCTTCCAACGTTTTAACACGCATTCTTCCCCTTTCACTATATTTCCATCTTGGTCTCGTATGGATTTCAGTTCTGAGGTTTGAGTTATGCCTCTTACTGATCTAACGGATTTCCAGAAAAACTTAATGTTCGTCTGAAAATCCTTAGACAACCTTCTATCAAAATTATCCTTTTGTTCATTTTCTTTGTTCATCCTCTTCTTCTCTTTATTACACCACATACTTCACCAGCTACACTCACCACACCTTCTTTGACTACCTTCCATAGCTCTTCTACTTCTCTTATGTCTTCAGATCCCTCAAACTTCTCAACCAACTTACTTTTGTACTCATCTGCCACTTCTTCCTCTTGCAGTTCCTCTACTTTTATTCTCTCTAGTACACTTTTAGTCTCAGGGATTCGGTGGCGCCATCCTTTGAACAGACCACTTATTCGGCTCATCACCAGAAAGTGGTCTGTATGGATTGCGGTCCCACGATAGACTCTTGTGTCTAGAACATTCTTTCTCAGTCTTTCATCTACAATCACGAAGTCAATCATACTCTTTCTCACATTTTTCCTCTCTCGTGTAAACGTATGGATTCTTTTATGTTCAAACATAGTATTTGTAACACAAAGACCCCATTCCAAACATATCTCAAGCAGACTGTACCCATTCTCATTCTCACTCTCGTCACCGAATTGACCTAGTACTCTTTCAAAACCATCACGTTTTACCCCAACCCATCCATTAAAATCACCTAACATTATTACTCTTTCATTATACCCACTTAACCGCAACACATCTCTCAGGGTCTCCCAGAATGCCTTTCTTTCCTCTTGTTCTCGCTGTATTACAACTGCACCCATATCTACAGGAGCGTACACTCCTACTAGGAAGATACGGGTCATACCAACTTTCATTCTCAACCACATTACTCTTGCATTCACACATTCGAACTCAGTCACACACTCAGACATACTTGTGGAAAGAATGAGACCCACACCTTGGCAAGCTCGGGTGGTGTTCGGTACGCATCCATTTGTACGCTTTAATTAACATATCCTGAGCAGATGGATAGTCTCGACTAGGAATAATGCCTTCCAGGTCGGATTTTGGCCATAGCGGCCAACTATTATCTGATACACATGACTTTAACAGCGTTTTTAGGGTTCCGTATCCAAATAGTAAAAAAACGGAACCCTTATAGATTCGTTATGTCTGTCTGTCCGTCCGTATGTCACATTGAGGTTCCTAATATCATTTTTTTCTAAACTGAATAGTTTGCGCGAGAGACACTTCCAAAGTGGAAAAATGAGTCCCCCCCTCCCTGTAACTTCTAAATTAAGAGAATGATAAAACTAAAAACAATATATGATGTACATTACCATGAAAACTAACAACGAAAATCGGTTTGAACGAGATCTAGTACTTAAGTAGTTTTTTTTAATGCGCCATAAATCGTTAACCGCAATTTTCCTTCCTTTTAATCAGCTGAAATACTTGCTACTGCGGAACCCTTCATGGGCGAGTCCGACTCGCACAAAAACTTTTGATAATTTGTTAATACCAACCTTATTGCTGATGTATGTATATCAGCAATAAGGTTGGTATTAACAAATTATCAAAAGTTGTTGCTTATGGTGTTAGCTATCTAGTCCCGCGAGATTGTTGGTGTTTTACAAGTAACCCTGTATAGGAAATGAAAAATTAAAGGAAGTAATGGGAAAATAAAGGCTCTTGAAGGAATGGTACCGACCCAAATCTGTCCCTGAATCTGAATTTCCCCAAATGAAAGTAAACCTTACGCTTTTGTGATAACGATGAAAATCTAGAAAAGAAATTTGACAGATTGGTAACAATTTCTTTTGTTTTTATTTTTCAACTAAAAAAGTACAAAATATTAAATAGGTCAAATATTAAAAGAGTTCGTAACAGTTGATTTTTGAAGTTCAATTGTGGGCACACTTGCACTTGACTGATGTGGGGGTGGACTGCACAATATAATTCCGGCGCATAATAAATAATACAGCACTTTACGGACCGAGAGGATGGCAACATTACAAAGGCGTTTGAAAATGTCCCCCAAGCAAATTGGATAGACTGTGAACTCGAACACAAAGTTAAGACACTGACAAGACTCTATTTTTTTTTTCAAATTTATGTACACACTTAAAGTATAAAAGAAAGAAAGAATAGAAGACATTGCACAAAGGTACTACTTATTTCTAAAGAAATCTGTTCCAGTAGACCTGCAAGAGGAGATTTTGGAAGAGAGGAAGATATGAGTGTGTAGGATGATATAGGTACATACATACGAACAAAATACACATATACATAAATACATTCATAATTTAAAATAATAAACTACTTAAAATACATATATCTAAGGAAAAGAGGAAAGGTAGTGTTCTTTTAACCTTTTTTAAATACGGAGATGGTATTACTATTACGTTTGTTAGGCGGAAGAGAGTTCCACCAAGTACTCTTTATTCTGTGGTTCCACAGCCTAACCGCCTGAACAGTGAAGGATTTGGAGAAGAAATCAGTTTTATGGGATGGGAAAATCAAAATACTTTTTAAGTGTGACCTCTATTTTATCTTTTCAGGCTAATATTTCTAATACTTCAACACAGAGTAAAAATGAATAAAGTTCCGAAGTGAAAACTGCTTTAGGCGCGTTTAGCCCTTTTTGATTGAACAAAAATCATGGCACTCGCGTCATCGTCACGTTACGCTTCCTATGAGCTATATCTATACCTACTGTGAATATATTGTGGCGGCAACACCATTGCGTCACTAGACTGTTTGAGTTTTGGCGCCAACGCGGAAAAAGACGCATCGAGGCTATGTTTTATTTTCAAAAACTGGTGTAAATTCGAGTTTTTATGTGTAAATATGGTGGATTTTTAGACATAACATCTTCGACAACGTACAAAAGTGGAAGAAAGTGCGATATTGCCGTGAATTGTGATTTTCCGTGTTGTAACCAAAACTCCATAAAAGCCTCTAGTAAAGTCTCCACTGCTTTACTGGGGTTGGACAAGGACTATGTATGACTTGACTGTGACGGCCTTTACTTGACAATGACGGAAATAAATGATATAAATATATATTTACTGAAGGCTCATAAGGCTAAAGAAGCCAGAGCCGTAAAACGGAATTAAAAAAAAAAAGAAAACTAGACCGTCAAGTCAACAAGTGACAGGTATCTGTCACTTAGGTAAAAAGCGCGCCATTAAGTCCACACGAGACGAAATGCTACGAATATATATACGTTATATTATAAGGTACTCTGCATTATATTCTACTGCTGTGCACCAATAAAAAGTTGTGAAGATGATGTACTGTGTTCTTAATGTCCCACGCCATCACCCACTATATGTATATTTATAGAGCTAATGCTACGTTTATACAGTTAAATGAAGCGTTAATTTTCAACTAAGACCAGGGTAAACCCATTAAATGTATAAACAGTAAAATATTATTCGTACTTAGACTATATAAAATTGCTTACATTTAATTTTCAGGTTAAACCTGCGTGCATCGTTACTTAAACATAATTGGTGTATTCATTATACAATGTTTTTATTAATGTACGAATTCAACGCAGCCATAATTGTGGGCAAAGATACTTATCAAAATTTTGTGGTAATTTTCTAAGATTATATTAATTTAAGTAGTTTTAGAGGTGACTGAGATTTCTTCTTCTGTTCGGGAAAATAAACTAAATCGTGTTTTGGATTTATAATAATTTAAATTAGAAACGAACGAATTAAATTAGAATCTTTATAATTAAATTATATCCACATTCACAAACTTTCGCATTTATAACATAAGTAGGATTAGAATTCCGATATCAAACCCTATTTAAAAATAAAACCTGCAATATCCCCCTATTTAAAAGTATAATATAATTTCAGTTAAGTATACAGTGAAATTATAACATTTAAAGTGGGTGCCAATATTATGCATACATTCGCTAGCTGTCAACAGCTTCCACTGTTGAAAATATTTTAAACCGTTTGGATTTTATTTCGATTAATAACTTGCGGGACATATGAATTAGGATGTTATCAGCCCCTAAAATGGGAACTATCTTAACTAGAATGATTGTGTACGCGAATAAAAGACTGAAGTACAATAGAATCGAGTAGACTTTCAGTGACTCGCTATTGAGTATTCAGTGCTTTTCTAGTGAGTACAACAAACTGAAATACGGACCATTGTAGAGTTACGAACAGACGCCAGCACATCTAGCTACCCCAATCTGTCAAATTTCTTTCATGGATTTTCAACTTTATCACAAAAGAATAAGGTTCACTTTCAATTGGGGAAATTTGATAAGTTGGGGTAGCTTGAAGTGATGGCGTCTGTACATTAAGCCGCGGTGCTCAGGGTGTAGGTTACTCGCTCGCGCAGATTGTTTGCTTTAGAAGTTCACGCTCTCGAACCCATAACTAATTAACTGATTATAATAGTATTTTGCGCACACGTTGTAACCTCTGTCCAGAAAAAGTACTTAACCCGTGCTAAAAGCCGCGAGGAATAAAATTATTGTTTTCACTTTCAGAAAATGTACTTCAGTCATTATTATTATGATCATTTTCGGTATTAATTAAAATGGAAAATAAAAGAATGTATTTTATTGTCAAAAAATGCATGAACAATCCTACTAACATTATAAACGCGAAAGTTTGTAAGTATGAATGGATGGATGTTTGTTACTCTTTCACGTAAAAACCACTGAATGGATCTTAATGAAACTTTACAATAATATAGCTTATACATCAGAATAACACATAGGCTTCGATTTATGAAGATATTGTGTGAATTGTCCAAAATATGACAATAAGTAGGAAAAATCTACCAACAGCACTGCCAAAACCGCTAGAGGTACAGATTCTATCAATATTATAAATGCGAAATTTTGTGATTATAGATGTTGGTATGTATGTTTTTTACTCTTTTACGCCAAAACTACTTTAACGCGGGTGAAACCGACACGACTATAATAGCCGACATGCATATTTTTTTGCTGTTGTTGCAGATCACCTGGGATCCGATAGCCATCTGCCACCTACCTACTATGGCAACCTGAAAACTGATAAACATACTTATATACTTCTAAATAAATAGATACTATAGATAAATTACACCGAGACACAACAAATCATCGTTTTTATCACAAAGGATTTGTCTTGGATGGCGATCGAACCTATCTATGGTTTAGCAGTCAGGACCACTAATCGCTTGACCAACAGGCTATTGATCAATTTATTTCAACTATTGGCACATCATTTTATTTAATACCCACATAAACATACTATTACACGCATAAACACAATTTTATAATTTATTAGCGCTTGCAAAATTATACCTCTCGTAAAATCGTTGCCAATTACTTACAATTATATTATGGACGTTATTATTTATAGAGTAAATTATTTAATAGTCCAAGTCTAATATAAATAATAACAGACTTCGGACAGGATCCGTCCCCACCAGTGATTGTAGGCGCAGCGCTGGCGGGTGACTCCACGAAATGGGACGCGCGCCGTGGTCTCCTTCTGTGAGGCAGTCTTGCTCCAGAAGGAGGCCGCTGAGCGGGATCGGTAACGAGCCCGTCGCGCTCATATACTGAGGAGGCGTCGGGGCGGCGGTGGCAGCCGGAAGCCCATCCCCTCGGAGCTGCGGTAGTAGTGCGAGAAGTGTCCTCTACTGCCGCCACGTGCAAGCAGCTCCGGGAAGCCAGCGATCTGTTTGTGGCACAGTCGCGGTGCCGAATTGGCAGGAGTCGGCAAATAGGGAGGCCCCTCAAGAGCCCTCCTAGGGTACGTGTCGCGACCATCGGGGACATGACGCAAAAAGAGGGCACCGGAGCAGTATACCCGCGTTTCCGGGGCGCCTTTCATCAGGCGCCCAATTAGCTGTTATCATATGCTTGTTTCAGTTCAGCATGGATAAAATGTGGTAAAGATGAAATCATAGCTAATTATATAAACTGTGTTTAAAGAATTAGACCCGCAAATAATGAGATCCTGGGTTCAAATCTCAGGGTCGAGCCAAAAACTAATGAGATTTGTCTGTAAAGAATATGTTTTAGTATCAGCCCGTAGTCTTATATTTGGCGGGGTTACAACCCTTTTCCTCGGAGAGCACATAAAGCCGTTATTCCTCCATTTGATTAAAGATTTATTTATTAATAAATTTATTTTAATTATGTACCTACTTCATAACCCTAATACAACATATTTTATGTTGGTAAAATGTATTATGACATATTTAAGTAGTCATTAACATACTGGTAATATTGCGTTTATGGTATTATTTATGTGTTGTATGATTTAAGCTGGAACTGTTAACGTATAGTAGAGATCGCACTTGTTCGAAATTCGTCCGTTAAGGTTCTATTATCAAAGACAATATAGACATTATTTCTTTTTATTTATTTTAAATTCAGTTTTACGCCTTTGGCTTCTTCGGCCTTATGAGCCTTCAGTAAGATATATTTTTATTTCATTTATTTCGTCATTGGTCAATGTCAAGTAAAGTCCGTCACAGTCAAGTCATACATAGTCCTTGTACTACCCCAGTAAACCAGTGGGGACTTTACTAGAGGCTTATATGGAGGTTTAGATTCAACACAGAAAATCGCAATTCACGGCAATATGACACTTTTCTCCACTTGTGTACGTTGTCCATGATGTTATGTCTAAATATCCACCATATTTGTCTTTTTCCGCGTTGGCGCCAAAACTCCCTAGACATTAAAAACAAATAATATAAATCTGTTCTCAACTTTGACACTCAGTTTGTTAGTGTGTCAAAAGCATGGTAGTGTGTGTAAAGATTAAACTAAAAAAAATTAAATTGTAATGCCTATTTGTTCATTCGTTTTCATTGCGCAGTTTCTTTAATTTGTCACCGTACAACCTTATTTATTTATCTAAACCACGCAATAATTTCTTTTGCATTCATCATTTCACTATATCCCTAGTATTAATATTGTATTGTATTCATGTGACGTGTTGTAGTTGGCTTTTCGTAATAACCAATTTATTATTATATAAAAAAAATAATTAAAACTTGGAACTGTTTATTTTAATTAAATGAAACAAAATTTTGTTCTAATAAAAAGGCGCTTAATCTAACAATAAAAAGATTATGTGCGCCTATTCAGTTACACTTACGTTTCAATTGGCCAAGGCGTGATTTACACTGAGTAAGTTTATCGTCTGCCGTTTGGTCTTATTTTGGTCGTCTATAAAGGCATTAAAATTTGGAATTATATATAAATATAAAAATGTACCTACTTATATTTTTATTTTATATTAGTTTATTTAGTTCTTTATTAGATTTTATAAAAAGGTACTAAAAACAAAATAAGTAAGTAACTAAGTCAAGAGCATTATTGGTAGATTAAGAAACGTTGGATTCTTGACGCCGCATGCTAAAGTCAATCAAAGTTTGTCAGTCATGTAAGGAAATCTTCCTCCCATGTAACCCTCTTCCAGGGTGCAGATATATGTAACTCACAAGGTATTTAACAGGTTGGTGTAATACAATAATAACAAATTAATAAATAAAGCTATGATACAAGTACAGCGCGCGCGTCTTCACTTCAATATTTCATATAGCATAGAAACGTTTGAGCTTTGAACATCTGAAGGTGCGTCGTTCCCACTTTGTACTAAGTAATAATATTTTACTAATGATTGCGTTTTCTTCTTATACAAATATTATTAGCTTTCTCCACTCCTTCACCATATGAACTTTAACTATTCCAAATTTCATAACCCTCCGTCCGCGCAATTTCCTTAAAAACGGGTACAAAGTTTTAGTTTAATAAAGTTTCGTGTATTATTAATATATATTACGTACATCAATTATTGCCATAATCAATTTAAATATAGCATGTTCAATTGTCAATGTCAATGTCTGTCGGAGTAGATAGATACAAACATGGTGATAATAGGGTTGACACTTTCGTAAAAATAATAAATACATTTTGGTCGCTTATTATAAGGTCACACACATTTTATTTGGAGAATTTATTCATTCATGGATGATATCAGCTGACTGTAGCGGTAACACAGACATGTGAGTTCAGGTAAAAAGGGATATAGTGGCAAGGAAAACCTATGCAGTACATCAACTTTGTTTTCTAGAAATATAGCCGACTGATATCTTCAGCTGGATGTGAAGAATCATATCATATAGAAAACACCTTCCAAACTATTAAAGTCAAATATAGGACTCTCTTCTTTTTAAAGGGTGTTAGCAAGGGAATCTTAAATTTGATCCACCAGTATGTATCGCTCGTAGCTTAACGCAGAGCACCTACTCCGGATTGGATCATCATTTCCCATTTTGAGATTAGATTTAATCCACGACCTCTGGCTTAGCCGTCAAGGTCAGTAACCACTAGACCAACAGGCCAGCCGTGAACCAATATGAACATATTATGTGTAAAGGATCACCCCAGGCCGCGGCCTGATTTGGCTTCATAGTCTGATCTGAATACTTCTAAGCTTCTATTCTCCATTATGATAAATTTAAGCGTTTATCTGAGCTTGATACCCGTAAGGAGTTTGCGGAGTAAATGTCTGAAAGCTATGTTATATCGTCGCTCTCCTCGCTAATTGTCGTATCTGACAAACTGACCTATCTGCTCATTTCCAGTCTTTCATTTGGAACAGTTCTCTCTAATCGTGACTATATTATTAATCGTTTAAAAGCTAATCATGTATTTTTTTTAGTGTGCAATGGGTTTTCTCTTGACCACGATCTTAACTGCTGGCAAGGCCTCGTACAGACGAACAGCACTTTTCTGTCGACAGAGCCAACTTCAGCTGTTGACAGAGGAAACTGCCACCACTGGTCGGCAAACGCCGATAGCGCAAACGGTCAATAGGGATTGCTCCGGATTTGTATTTATTATGGGTAGATTAACATTTTCTGAACCACTGACGTAAAGTGTATCTTTAAAAGCAAATCCATCTCTGTCGCGTACAAAGTTATGCAATACGCAACACATTTTTACGCATGTGATCGCTCGTTCTACTTGAAGTCGACTACTTACTAGAGTGACCAGGTATCATATGACGTCGACAGAAGCAACTACAGCTGCCGCCACGTCGGTGTCACGCTGTCGGCACGTGCACAGCAAACGCCGACCAATGGCGGCAGCTGTAGTTGCTTCTGTCGACGGCTGAAGTTGGATCTGCTGACTGCAAATTCCTGCTCCTCTGTTTGACGCCTTAGTGAAGATGTGGTCGAAGGTGGACCGCGCGTACACATAAGATGCCAGTTCACTCTGGCCTTGAATAAACCCATGTTATATGAGTCTGAAAAGTGGATACCTGTGACACTTGTCATCATGAGTCGACTTTTCCCGATGAAATTGTGCGACCTTACACACACCCTGGACACTTTCTATTCCATCACTCTCGTGATCCGATGGGACGACTAGCAACACGGCCGGAAACAGGTCAGGCATAGGATCGACGTCATTTGGGAGGGTGTTACACAGCTTTTTACTTGGCACATGTCAGAGTTAGTCGATGGTAACTGGTCTTGGTAGCTACGTATGTGAGGAATATGCAGCAACCCTAGGTCTAAGAGGTAGGCAGTAACTATACGATAATAATCCGCTAATGACCGGAATAATAGGACTGTTATAGATAAATGCGCTTCTCGTAAGTTTTTGCTTCAGGAAGCCTGTAAGGATTATTTATTAACCGACTTCTAAAGAAAGAGGTTATAAATTCAACTATATTTTTTGTATTTATGTGGACCAATTTTTTTATTATTTAGTACCATTTCTTTGTAATTCATATTGTCACATATTAACCACCACCACCGCCACAGTCATGTATAAATGACAAACCCAAATATGTCCAGCAAGCTACGGTACGACTACAAATTTGTGACCGTGGCATACTGGGTATATGATGAGTTACTTAGTTACATATAACTATTTTTTTTTTATATTAGAGGGCGGCAAACGAGCCAGTGGGTCACCTGATTTGTTTGTTGCTTCCCTTCCCTCCCACCCCAATGAGCTCTAGCGACCTTACTCACACTCGGAAACACAACATTAAATTTATTAATGTTATTATTAAGGAATGTCTTCCGTAAGGTGGAGGTACTTCCCCAGTCAGGCTGCTCTTTGAGCGAATGAACGCTATGCCCTACCTCTCTTAAAAACTAATTCCTCATAACAAGAAACTTCTACCTACATATTAATTTCGATGAATTACTTACTTATCGTATGAGCAGTGGTTACCCCAGTAGTAGTAGTAGGCCTCTCATGGTTTAACGACTGTTGCCTAATGGCTACAACCGGTATGACAGTTTAACGTAACCGGGAACACGGAGACATACATACATAGACTCACGCCTGTTTCCCAGAGGGGTAGGCAGAGACAACGGATTTCCATCTGTCACGACCTTTGCACACGTCTTTTGCCTCGATTACTGTCATTATATTCTTCATACATGCTCGCCGGTTTCGGGTACTGCCCTTTCTTGAGAACGTCTCCGATTTGGTCAGAGAATGTTCGACGAGGTCTTCCCCTTCCGGTTATTCCATTCACACAGGCCAGGTATACTTCTTTGGTCAATCTTCACGGAGACGCTCAGTAATAAAACCACTTTTGCGGTCACCCATCAATGGGTTGACCGTGAGCTTAGTTGCTTAACCTCGCTTACGGACTTTATACATTTATATTTAAAAAAAGAGCCCAATTAAAATAATTCATTGATATCAATGGAAAGCAAGGAACATTTCCTTAAATAAACAAAGAAGAACAAAAACAATTTATAAACCCATTCATTATGTATGCCATATTTTAGTCGAGTAAGTCGAGTTACCATTTAATATCATTTACAATCGAACCTTCTCCATTACAAGGAAATAATTAAGGATTCCACTTGAATAATCCTCATATTATTTGCTTTAAATTTCTGAACAAATTATACAGATATTGTTTTACATTATCGGCGTGGTATCGTCCACTGCTGGACATAATAATATCCTTGGTGTGCAGAGTCCGGGCCAGCTCTAACACTGTCCTGATGATGATCGCAGATCGATTGGATTGCCCCTATATCCAGCACTGCTCTCAGAGGCAAGTCATAAAGCGTGGGATATAGGCGTAATTTCAATATTTCTAAATATAGCGTAATTTAATTTAATTATTTATTTATTTTCAAATTTATGTACACACTGATAGGATAAAGGAAAGAAAGAATAAAAAACAAGAAAAGACATTGCACAAAGGTACTACTTATTTCTAAAGAAATCTCTTCCAGTAGACCTGCAAGAGGAGATTTTGGAAGAGAGGAAGATATGAGTGTGTAGGATGATATACATACATACGAACAAAATACACATATACATAAATACATACATAATTTAAAATAATAAACTACATAAAATACATATATCTAAGGCAAAGAGGAAAGGTAGTGTTCTTTTAACCTTTTTTTAAATATGGAGATGGTATTACTATTACGTATGTTAGGCGGAAGAGAGTTCCGCAGCCTAACCGCCTGAACAGTGAAGGATTTGGAGAAGAAATCAGTTTTATGGGATGGGAATTTCAAAATACTTTTTAGGTGTGACCTACATTGGGCGTTTGGAGAATGTTTAAAGGAGAAACGGTCCTGTAGGTAAGAGGGATATGCGGGATTGTGTAGGATATTGAAAAGGAGACATAATATTCGAGTATTCCTGCGAAGGCTAATTATATGTATATTTATCCATTAATCAATTAGTATCGTGTGTGTTATTATTCATTTGCTGTTCTTTTTCATTATTAATTTTGTTATTGTATTTTATTATGTTTGTATTTTCTGTCTATAGGTCGCAATTAGTTACCCGAAATATACATATTTTATTATTATTATTTTATCATAGGCCTCCTCCAAAGGTTTCTATAAAGTTACCATTTGGAGGGGTTGCCGTAGTCACCACGCTTGGCATGCAGTTGGCGACCGCAGTTAGGTGGTTACACAGGTAGCGCTGCAGCCCGACTACCTGGTGTATCCCTTAGTCGCGTTTTACGACACCCACGGGATGGTATAGGGTGGACCTGTTATTATTTTTAGACCTAACCTAACCACACGGTTTCCACAAGCCTGTTGGCGTGGTTGGCAAATGCTTGCTTTTCACGCTGGAGGTCGTGGGTTCGATTCCCACCCAGGACAGATATTTATGTCCATGAACATGTTTGTTTGTCCTGAGTCTGGGTGTAATCTACTATATAAAAATAAGTCGGGTTTTCCTTCCTGACGCTATAACTCCGGAACGCACGAACCGATTTCCACGGTTTTGCATTTGTTGGAAAGGTCTCGGGCTCCGTGAGGTTTATAGCAAAGAAAATTTATAAAATTTAACGCGGGTAACTCCGCGGGGCACAGCATACTATATAAGTATGTATTTACAAAAGAAAAGTAGTACATGTAGTATATCAGTTATCCGGTTTCCATAGTACAAGCTCTGCTTAGTTTGGGATCAGATAGCCGTGTGTAAATAATGTCCCAGGATATTATTATTATTTCGACTATTTTGGCTTGACTCTTGAACCACGCAAAGAATGTCAACATCTTTCTGTTCTTCTCTCAAATATTGAGACGACGAAAAATAAAATCGCTGCCATGAAATAACCTATCATTGCCAGACATATGAACTGTACAGTGTATAGTTACATACTGTCCAGAATCGATATATAACAGATAAATTAGGTGGCGACTGGGATGTGAGATCAAAACGCTAATCATTCATTTTGATTGGCGGGTTGGCATGGTTGGTAAATGCTTGCTTTTCCCGCCGCAGGTCGTGAGCTCGATTCCCACCCAGGACACATATTTGTGTGCATGAACTTGACTGTTAGTCCTGAGATGGTCCTGAGTCTGTGTGTAATTATCTATATAAGAATGTAATTACAAAAGAAAAGTAGTAAATGTACTAAATCAGTTATCTGGTTTCCATAGTACAAGTTCTCCTTAGTTTGGGATCAGACGGCTGTGTGTGAATAATACCAGAACTACCCAGGACTTCATATTATAAAAAAAACCACTTCACTTTTAAACCCGACCCGGGATTTCAAACCAGTACCTCATTATGCAGTAGGTAAATGATACTTAAATAGCTGTCTCTGTGGATCTTATTAAGATATAACAATTTCCGCGCACGTCCGCGCACGAACCAACATTGTATTCGCAATTTTACCTTCAAAGCATCTATATTTTTGTGTCCGTCCTTTAATTCAATCAGAACGTGGCTCCAATACTAAGACTACCGAGTTTATCAGATTGCTAATTGTATCGATATTATTGTATAGAATGCCTCGCTGTCGCGTCTAGGGGTGCAAATCCAGGGTCGGGCAAAAAGGGGTTTTGGTGTGAGTATCTATATAATAATATAGCAGAACGGAGTCCAGAAGTCAGCGGCGTTGCACCCCCGTAACTTGGAGAACACGCGATGCCGCTCGATTCCGTTCTCTACCCATTCGTGTCAGTACAAATCTTTGTGAGATGAGCACGATTATTTGTTTTGTGTCTGGGTGCCATCATCAGCCTGGTAGGAGTTTGCCACTTGACATGTAAGTTGGCGACCTCAGTTTGGTGGTAGTTAGTACAAAGATGACGCTGCTGCCCGACGACCTACTGTATCCCTCAGTCGCCTTTTACGAAACCCACGGTACATAATGGGGTAGCCCAGTTATTTCTTCCTTCACTCACACTTCAACTCACATACTTCACTTCACACTCCAACTCACAACATCTCACAATTCCCTCACACAGTTCACAATATACACGCTTTAAAGCTAAAGATGATTATAACATTTCTAGTATCTGTATTCTTTGTGTGTATGTCAACTGGTATCTTATTGTTATCCTACAGTAAACTGAGTGAGGGGACCTGGTGACTTGTAATACAGATTTTATTTTTAAATCTACAACAGGCACCAGTCTCTCACAAAGTAGGTCACTAGGTAATTTAACAAAATGTACTATTTCTACTTATTGTAAATCTTTGTGAGAGGATAAATAAACGTTTATTATTATTATTATTCTTTCTGGGCCGGGAACCACACAATATTATTTATTCGATTTTTTTAATTGCTTTAGAAAATTTACAACTAGGATATCAAGACAGATAGAATAAAAGATGGAGGCCAATTTACAAGTTTACACAGATTTACACCGGTATAGGATAAAAAAGTAAAAGCAGGTAGAGAAGAAGACAGCTCATGGAAAATAAAGAGTAGGTAGTAGAGCTTATATTGCATTGAAGAAGTAATCCTCAACTTGGTTTTTTAAATGTGAAGTATTGTTGACACTCCATGCTGAATGGTACTCGCCCTTAACATACTATATGTTTGCATTTGAGAATACTTATATAAGTATGTTTACCAGTTGTCTGGTCATAGTACAGGCTGTGCCTAGTTTTAGATCAGATGTCAGTGTATTAGTAGTGCCAACGAAAACAAATTTTAAAGTTTAAAGACATTTATTCTCATTAATGCCCGGTTCCTTTATTTTACGATCCGTCATTGGACCAACGTTACCATCCGTAATTCAGCTACCGATACCGATGCAAAACTAGTGTTCCACAATGCCCTACCTGCGACGAACATCCGTAGTTTAAACCACCTACGACTCGTTCCGCGATGAACCTCTCGCTCCTCTTCACGATTAGTTATAACAAAACGTCGTACGTCAATTATGCGACTAAAATCATTTATTATTCTGTAATATTATGTGAGTAATAGTACAAATTACTGTACTTATAGTTACAGTAATAATTTAATTTGCGTTTTAGGTTTAAAATATTTATAAATCATTAGTATTGAAAATTTGATGTTACGAGTGCATGGTGTGAACAAAACGCGTAACAGGAAAGCGCATGGCGCATGCGTCTGTCGTCTGACGTCTGTCCAAGAGTATTTCATGGTTTCTAAATAAGTTTTTAAATTGAGTATTTAATCTAAGGTTTGTGGTTATGAAATCTTAGAAGATAGAAAAATAATCAACCCTTTCTAACGGAAAACAAAGCCATGAATTCTCTATCAGTTTCAGAGGTAGACATCACGGAAATCTCCTCAAACACTATGTTAACTACCAAAATAAAATACAAACGACTGGTAAACCGACCGAATTCGACTAGTAATCAAAGCAGTAACGCCTCGTTATTTTGACAGTTCCGTGACAGTAGAAAATATTTATAGGAACACTTTCGAACGCATCTCCATACAATAAGCTTACTAACGTCCTCCCATCCGTTAGTAACCAGACGTCGGTTATTTGGATAACGACTAGTATTTTATAGGAACGGTTTTGCGTTACGCCTGGTAGAAATTCTAACTATTCGTAGTAGAAACGATTCGTTTTTGGAATATAGGAACCGGGCGTAAGACATACGTCACTCACATGAGAACTTATATATAAACAAAATTATAATAATATATGTTCGTTGGCATAGGTACAGTCAGCATAAGTAGATGATCAAAATCGGACCTGAGTTTTGAGTTTATGATGCTATTGGGCGGCAGTTTTCACTAGTTAATATTTTTTACACTTAACACTCACGCACACCTTCAACTAGATACTCTTCACCACCACACTATTTTGTCGCAATTTATGATAATTAGTATTGAATATCCGACTTTGATCATCTACTTTTGCTGTTGACTGTACATACATAGTAAAAAATAAAAATGAACATAAAACGAAAAGTAAAAACATAATGACAATTTATGCTTCGTGGATCTAATCATAACAAACTTAAACAATGTTATACTTATCTAGGTGTAAAGCTAAAATTTCAAATTAAATGACAGGTAATATTTATCAAGTTAAAATAAGATAGAAAACCAAAACGCCAGTCCAGTTAAGCTCTCAAAGACAATGTGAATATATCTAAATGCAATTGCTATTATAGTAATTGGAACCAAAAGTGGCCTTCATTATGCTAATGCAACACATCTTCTTTGTATTTAAGCAGATTAAATCTTTATTAATGTGACGTTTCGTTACGTCAATCCACTTTAAGGTTGATAGTAGTGATCTGTGCGATCTTTCCGTAGTCGTTCATCATATGCGTCAGACATAGGCTTCCCTTCATCTGACAGAATCTTGATGCTCCGAAATTAATTTGGAATAACATACTAGGCATAATTTTCTTTAAAATAATATAGACGAAAATTTATCAAAATAATAATTATTGAGCAGAATGTTCATTTTACAGAATTAACAAAGGCATACTTTTAAGAGGACTGATTTGGACGGGGCCACCACCGCGGGCGATTCTTATACAATATTTGGCTTAACATTGTTTAGAAAAACATCCAGTTTTATTGTCTTATGTGAATACAACATGATGGAAAGAAATTATTCCGTTTACGAGGTAGAAACCCGTGACAATCGGACAAACAGAGAGACAGCAATGACAGCTATAGAGTTCCTTTTTGCAATTTAGGCACGGACCTCTAAAGAGGTGACTTGGCAGCATAAGGAATATGCCACACAATTCTGAATATGTGGCAACAATAACCCAGTAGTTGAAGAACTCGAGTCTTTAAATTATGAGCAATATTGACGAGTGGTTGAATTTTTTACCACCGCCGTTTGTTTAACTTTTTTCCATTGCCGTTTTGAGTGGCTGTTAGCCTCGGCGGAGTAGAAGCGTAAATTACTTTTTTTTTCGTACAAATCGACTTGTAGCCCGTAAATGTTAATTGCTTATTGACGTATAATTTTATACTTGATGTTAATTTAGAACTGTTTCTCTTTTATGCTTTTATATATATTGAAGTGTTCTTTGCGTACGCTTGACTTGGGGAATAAGCTGCTGAATGCGTGTCGAGAGCTTCACGAAAAGTGTGATCGGGCGAGAAGATATAAGTTGATATCCTCCCGACCTAATTTCGGCCACGGCGGCCAGTCTTAATGGAGACTAGCCAATTGCGCAGGACATATTATAGTGCACAAATGTGTGCGCAAACACAGGGGCACTTTCTATTCCATCACTATCATGATCCGATGGGACGCCTAGCGACACGACCGGAAAGAGTTCAGGTACAGGACTGACGGCTTTACGTGCTCTCCGGGGCACGGGGGTGTAATACCGCCAACTTCCAGACTTCGGGCTGATACTGAGAAATTTCTTTTTACGAAAAAATCCCAAAATCACTTTTTGGCCCGACGCGGGATTTCAACACAGGACCTCATTATCTGCGGTTGAACACGCTACCGCTAGACCAAAGAGGCAGTCAAGATATAAGTTAGTTAAGATAGAAACAGAGAGAGTTACGTTTCATAAATTACTGAAGGGTCTAAGAAGGAAAAGGTAAAACGTAACTGGATATGAGAGAAATAGAGAACGAAAATGAGAAGACGAAAACCTCTCGTTTATTCTATATTTCTCTCATATTTTTTTTTTGAAGTTTTATATCACTCGTGTGGGCTAAAACACACTCGTTTTTCAGCCGGGAAGACATTATTATGTATTTATTTTTAAAACAGTCGGTAATCTTAAGGAATATGATGAGCCTTTCTGTACATATTGGGAAACTAAAAAAAAACCTGAAAAGACCAGTCATAATAGCATACGTCACAGATATAGCTCAAAAGTATGGCGAAGTGTAAAGACCAAAGATACTTCACTTGAGCGCGCTTGGAGAGCGCTCAAGCTGACATGAAGTGTCGCATCGCACAAAGTGGCGGCGCTTTATATTCGGCAACAAGGTTCTTCGAGTGAGATAGTAAAGTATCAACCGAACGGAAGTTATTTAGGCACAAAAACATAGATAGCAACAAAGAAAACATTTAAAAATTCCCATCTCATAAAACTGATTCCTTTTCTTTTTCAGGCGGGAGGCTGTGGAACTCTCTTCCGCCTAACATTCGTGATTGTAATACAATCTCCATTCCATACGGATTAAAAGAACACTGCCTTCTTCTTAGCCTTAGATATATGTATTTTATTATTTTAAATAATTTATTTTAATTTATGTATAGCGGAGTGTGTTCGGAGTGCAGAGATAAGATTTTAAAGATAAATATACAGAAAATGTCTTGGACGTAGGTTTTTTTTTTAGTATCCTGTCTGCACCTCTGTCTGAGCAGGCAATATTGTTGTATAAAGCCATAAGTAAACTAGCCTTGTGATAGTATGTACTTTCTAATTAATGTAAACTTGTTAATTTTGTGTTTAGAATATGTAGCAAGATCAACAGGACTGACATAGACAAATATATATTGACTCAAAGTCCCGACACATATTCATATAAGAATAAAAAAAATAGAAAATATATTTATGTATATGTGTACCTTTTTCGTATGTATGGATAGAAATCTCTTCCAGTAGACCTGCAAAAGGAATTTTTGGAAGATATGAAGATATGAGTGTGTACATATCTTCCAAAAATTCCTCTTGCAGCTCGACTGGAATAACTTTCATAAGAAATAAGTAGTGCCTTTGTGCAATGTCGTCTCTTGTATTTTATTCTTTCTTTCTTTTTTTTGTGTGTACATAAATTGGAAATAACAATTAAAACATAGATAGGATATCGTTTCAGACATCTCTAATTGTATTGCGAGTGGAAATCGAACCCACTAACCACGGGGTATCTATCTAACTCCATGTGCGTTGAGTACTCCACCACCGCACCGTGGTTCTCAGACTCGAATTAATACAATCCATTCGATATTTTTTTAACGCAATTAAGATGTTTTTAACGCCATCTAACCGAAAACCTACACAACTAACAACGCCTGAAATGCCGACCGGAAAAATCCAACAGATGGCGCTATAAATCATATTTTTTTTTAATACTTCTTAAATCATCGTTTCATTTATTACTTTTATCTTTTTAAACATGCTAAACTGCAAGTATCACACATATTTAAAAAGAATTGTATAAATTTAAGTGAGGGTAGGAATCGAACCACGGGGTATCCGGTATCCGGCCTCATGAGCGTTAACCCCTTCGACATACAACCGTGGTTCTCAGACCGAATTTATGGCGATAGTATTTATTTTTTTCAGTATTTAGCTTAATAATGTGTTAGCTTAATAGTGTGTTTGGTTTCGTTCAAAAGGGAAATAACGCTCCGTAAGTTACGTCTACTTTTTATGATACACCTTGCACAGACGCCAGCACATCCAGCTACCCCAATCTATCAAATTTCTTTTATAGATTAAATTTGAATTTGAAAGCATTATTCGCAATGCAAAGCGTTAATCTAATCTCAAAAATGGGACAACATAAATTCAATCGTCCGGCGGGTCTCGAACCTGCACCATCTACCAATCCGGGGTAGGCGCTCTGCGTTAAGCTACGAACGATACACGCTGGCAGATCGAATTTAGGATTCCCTTGCTAACACCCTTCCGGAGGATGTAGGTATTATCTATCGGCTTGTTTTTCTAGAAACATGGCCGACTTTTATAGATTTGCAACTTTATCACAAAAGTATAAGGTTCACTTTACATTGCAGTATTTTTATCCGAGCTCTTCGAAGTTCCATGGTAAACCAGGAAGGGAAGTAAAAATTGTGGAGGGCTACTTAACTGAAGCATTGTTAATAAGGGATGCGACGTAATAATGCTAACAGGTGGCTTGTTCAGCCACGGTGTACTTGTAGGTTTCAATTAAATGGCGTCTGAAACCACAATTTTAAACGAATTAAAAAAGCGGCCAGGTGCGAGTCGGACTTGCTCATGAAGGGTTACGTAGCAGCAAGTAACATAATATGTTTTTTTTTTATTTATTTATATTTGAGTTGATTGAATGAAAGGTAAATTGCGGTTTACGATTTATGACGTATTAAAAAAACTACTTACTAGATCGTTCAAAGCAAATTTCGGTGGAAGTTTGCATGAAGCATGCCAGCACAACCAGCTACCCAAATCAGTCATATTTCTTTTAAAGATTTTCAACTTTATCACAAAAGTATAAGGTTCACTTTCAATTGGGGAAATTTGGCGATTGGGGTAGCTTGATGAGCTGGCGTCTGTACATCATATATTTTTTTAGTTTTATCATTCTATTATTTTAGAAGTTAGTGTTAGAGTAGTTAGTGGGGGGGGGGGGCATATTACCACTTTAGAAGTGTCTCTCGCGAAAATATTCAGTTTAGAAAAAAAAGATTGTAAATGAATATAATTAAATGAACACTACAAATATTAAATACGAACTACAACTTAAAAAAAACCCTCTGTATAATATGCCAACAAATACCCAACTGCCTTTTCTTCACTCCTGGTCCATTCAACGGTTGCCTGGAAGAGATCACACCTAGCGACATGGTTGCCATTCCTATATTCTACATCTTCATAGTTCTTTGTAATTTTATTTTTATGTTAAATATTCAGTTATATATTAACTTAATTAACAAAAGTGATGTATGGGTTCTAAACCGACTAACAAACGCCGGAGCAAGCGTTCTACACACGGCTACACATCAAGCTATACATTTCCAGTATAAGCTGATATCGCGTTGTATAGGATTTCCATACATTGAAAGGTCAGCTTATATTGGAAATGTAGAGCTTGATATGTAGCCGTGTGTGGCGAAAACACGCAACTAATCAAGTACCTTTCTCCTTTTTCAAGACCAAAACACGATGGCAAAATGACCTAAATATCACGTAAATATGACATAACTTATTAAACCGAAGCCACAGACAAACAGATATGATGATAAAAACAGACATGTTCATGCACAAAAATATCTGTCCAGGGTGGGAATCGAAACCACGACCTGCAGCGTGAAAGGCAAGCAATTACCAACCACGACAACAGGCCCATCATAAATATTACGTCATTATCGTCCAGTTACTTACAAAACCGAAGCTACTAAATGTATTCAACTGGAAAAAGTGTGTCAAACGTTCTGAATGTCCTATTACAGCGGAAAATCCATCACCGTTTTCCTACAATATTGCTACGTAACGCCAAGTCATTGCTACCAGGATAAAGAAAACTGATAACTATCGCTACTGCCAGCAGCAGTGAAACTATGTACAGAAACCACAGTGGGTAACCGATATTCCGTCACTGGAGCGCATAGCCATTAAGTACGTAACAAGTGTAAGGAATCAAAATATTAAGACACGGCAAAAGCGCAAGCAATGTACAGTATAATATCCTGAGATAATAGGTCTTTACCTATGAAATTGCCGTTTTGTATGAAAAAATTTAAACGAATTTTTTTCATGAATTTTTTTATTTGTATTAATCGAAGTAATCACCCATGCAATCAATGCATCTTTGCCATCGCAGTGGCAGTTTATTGATGCCCTTCTTAAAGAAATCAGCTGGACGGGAGGCAACAAATTCTTCAAAGGCATTTTGTACTGCCTCTCGGGTATTGAATTTTTTTCCCGCCAAGAAGTTATCCAAATTCTGGAAAAAGTAGTAGTCTGTAGGCGCAAGGTCTGGTGAGTAGGGCGGATGACGGAGAGCTTCCAACCCCAGTTCTTGCAACTTGGAGACCGTCTGCTGTGCAGTATGAGGTCGCGCGTTGTCGTGCAGGAGCAGCGGAGACGAGCGATTGACCAATGCTGGTTGGAGATGCGCCAGCTTCTCCATCATTGTGCTCAGTTCTTCACAGTACACATCTGCAGTAATGCTCACCCCGTTTGGTAAGAAGCTGTGATGAATCACACCGGCGCTAGACCACCAAACAGTGACCATCACTTTTCTAGGGGTAAGTTTTCGTTTAGGGCATTGTTTAGGTGCTGAACCAGGATCCAACCAACTTGCTGAGCGCTTGCGGTTATCAAACAGAATCCATTTTTCACCGCAGGTAACAATGCGGTTCAAAATTCCTTCATTTGTGTGTCTGTTGAGCAGTGCAAGGCACGTCTCGACGCGTACTTCGCGCTGGCGATCATTGAGTTCGTGGGGCACCCATTTGTCAAGCTTTTTTACCTTGCCAATTTGACGCAAATGGACCAATATTGTTTTGACGCTAACGTCGAAAGCTGCTGCTAATTCAGCCGTAGATTGTGTATCATCAGCTTCCACAACCGCCTTTAATTCGTCATTGTCGACCAAAGTCTTCGGACGACCGCGAGGTTCATTTTTCAGGTCGAAATTTCCAGAACGGAAGCGAGCAAACCAATAACTGGTGGTGCGTTGGTTTGTAGTGTTAGCTCCGTAAACGTCGTTGATGTTGCGTGCCGCTTGTGCCGCGTTGCTGCCACGACGGTACTCATATTCATAATTACTCGAATTTTTAACGTATCCATGATGACGAAAAAGATTGAAATGCGATGAAAATGTAACACTAATCAATAAAGAAATGACTACTTTTGGAAAAAAGAATCCATGTTTTTAAAATAAAATTAATTTGAAATTAGAATTCTTAGCCAAACAAAAATTATTTTGATTTGAAATGGCCAGTACTGCAGAACGGCAATTTCATAGGTAAAGACCTAATATTATTCACACACGGCCATCTGATCCCAAACTAAGCAGAGCTTGCACTATGGAAACCAGATAACAGATATAACACATATACTATATATACTACTTTTCTTTTGTAAATACATACTTAATTAGGTAATAACTCTCAGACTCAGGAAAACCAGACAAGTTCATGCACACAAAATTCTATCCTGGGTGGGAATCGAAACCACGACCTGCAAGGCCAATGATCAAACCACGCCAGCCCGCTATTTAATCTTGCTTCAATTTTTTTTATTATTGAATCGAATACGCTGCATTGAACTATGTACAGAAACCACAGTGGATGTGAACTATATTCAGACACTGCTCTGGGGCACATAGACATTAAGTACGTAACAAGTATAAGGAACTAATAAATGCACGGCAAGATCGCAAGTATTTTATTTTTTATTATTGAAGCACGATTACTTCGTTCATTTATTTTGTTAAGGTTCTTTTGAAGCAATTTACGGCTTTGAAGTGTTTAGATCCCGCTCATACTGACTCACACACGAAATTTGAGAAAATACAATAGTTTTGAGTAATTGAAAAGTGTTAAGGAAGGACATAGGTACCGTACGTTTAGCTTAATGCAGGATCAATAAAGAGCCTATTACAAAAGAAGGAATTGGGTATTTCTTACTACATCGACTTTGAGTGAAAAAAGAGCTAAAGTAGTTTTAAACGATTTTTATAAAACATAGCTTATAAGTATTGTGATTCTATTAGCTTATGCTTATGTAGCTTTTTGGAACTTTTTCATTACGGTTTTGTTCTTTACCCGACGTAAATGTACAAAACCGTATTGAAAAATTTCCACAAACTTACAGTTACAAAATACGATTTGACATAGTGCCCAATCATCAATTTTGCAAACCTTCAAGATTCGTTCAATATTTCCAGGTATAGTGTAACGTTATTTTAATCACATGCTGTAAAAGGCAACCACTGATTTTGATCTTCGATCGGGACCACCCATAAACAACATCACATTATAATAGACGGTGGTATTTAAAAGGCAGTAATTAAATGTCACGAGGCGTAATTTCGGTCTGTCACTTCACATCCAGTTAGAGGAAACTTTGTTAGCCGTTTAGGTTCACAAGTTTATGTTACGCGAAGCATTCACATTTACAATTTCTATATACATTGAGTTTGGTACTTTCAGCAAATAAGTCTATTGTGCTATAGTACTAATCTGCGAACTTGGAATGATGACATGGCAACATCTCGGGATCTAAGGCCCGGACTCCACCAAAGCGAAGACAGACGAGCAGGGAGGAGATGATTTTTAAACAACGAATAGAATTTCGATATTCACAAATCTCGTCTCCCGTGTATGTATTATATTTGTATAGCGCAGAAGCGGAAGCGGAGATGTGAGCTGTGCCTGTTCTTTTTCTTCAAGTATAAGAAGATACCTTTTTTGTAATAGCGACATAACGTCTACCTTTCATGTCAGAACGCGTACTGAGGACACTCGCAACGCTAGACAGCGCACATTTCCGCGGCAGTTCGCATCTCCACACAGCTTCGGTGGATACACCCGAGCTGGAAAACATCTGTTCTAGTCTCCGCTTTGGACTTCACCGCACATTTTCGCTTTGGTGGAATCCGAGCTTAATGGGGCCAGGGAGGAGATGGTTATAGCCAGGTAAACTATCAGTCAGATAAATAGGTTTCTTTACGCTAAACGCGCTTGATAAGCTAACCTGTACGAGTACAAATATAATGAAAAGGAACAAACGGCAAAACTAAAATTATCAAGTTTGTGAGTTCTCGCCAACCCATTTCATCCCGTGGGGGGCGAAGAAGTCGACCCGAGGTATATCTCATTGAAAAATGGCAGCAGCGTCTTTGTGAACTATGACCATCATACTGCGCTCGCCAACCCGTCAGCCAAGCGTGGCGATTATGGCATATCCCTCCAAATTATGGTCACAACTCCAATGTGGTAATCTTTTGGGGAGGTCTTTGTACAGCAGTAGACGTCATTTACCTGACATGATGTACCCGGAGAGTACTTAACGACTTGTCGTATCGGAATGCAGTCACATCACACAATGATATCACACAAAGAGAACGCAAAAAGTATAGTTATAATTATGTTAAAATATTATTTAAAGCCGTTTTTTTGTGCATGTGTTAACCTGTAATTAATTGTTGCACTTGTAAATGTTACCCTAGCCTTTAAGTTGTAAATGTTTATGTGTAAATAATTGTTGGTTAACCTAAATAAATAAAATAAGATTTGTCCTGCGTGAGGAACGAACCCATTACCTCTGGCATAGCAGTCAGGGTCACTAACCACTAGACCAACAAGCCACACAAACTTCTAAAGTTCGAGTTAAGATTTACTTAAGTTTTGCTTGGCGCAAAATACAAAACCACAATTTTATAACACTTGATTACATATTCATTAATGTTCCCAACCATAGTCAACCAAATATAATTACAAAGCTTATGTTAGTCCCACAATCTAATCCAGCTACGACCTTCGGACTAACTTATACACATACAACTCGCATAGCTAACTTAATCTCTTCTGAAAATACTTAGCGAGTTACCCTAAATGTTGGGAAAAAGGTTTGGATTTGCACCTCAGCCGAGACCCTTGTACGGATTTCATAAAGAATTATGTAGTTGGTTTTCTTTGAGGTTAAAATCATTTTAGGGATCATACGAGTATTTCATCAGTTTTAATGTGTTAAAGTGATAAGTTTCTGGGACTCTACCGGCTAAGTCACCGAACATCGTTTTCGTTAATGGCGTTCAAATAAAGAAAGGTTAAAAATTACTTAATCAATCGTTAAACCGGCTTCCATGACCACATGTGACGACATAAATGGTCCGGAATCGATAGTCAACGTTGAAGCCGATTTAACGACTGATTAAGACATTTTTAACCTTTATTTATTAGAACGCCATTCACGAATTCGATGTTCGGCGACTTAGCCGGTAGAGCCCCTGGTAAGTATTAAATAAAAAGCGGCAAATATCAGAATATTATCACCCCATCTTTTTTTTAAATTTATTTATCCAAGATCAGCACTATAGAAATGTAGTATCTACTAGCTGAGATAGGGCCATTTTGTCATACCAGTACGGATAAAATTAAAAATATTTAAAATATATACCACAATTGAATTGATTTTCCGTATTTGTTATGAGAATAAAATTATTTCTTTCTTGCTTCTTTCTATATATTATTTCATTAAGCACTAGCTGTGCCCCGCGGTATTACCCGCGTTAAATAAAAATTATCACAGCTCCTCCCCCGTAGGTGATAGCGGGATAAATGTAGCCTATATGTTGAAATTTGAAATAAATCCATGCAGTACTTTTTGACTTTAGCCCGGACATACATACAGACAAACAGACAAAAATTTTAAAAACTATATTTTTAGCTTCGATGTCGAAGCTAAAAATGCCCCAAGTATCTTTTAAAAAAAATATTCAATGTACAGTTTTGACTTTTCGATTTTATTATATGTATAGATATAGATTACATTTAACAGGCCGAACCGCAGAAACCTCTAAGGGTTTATGTGGGTAGCGGCGAATAGTTCACATATTTACAATTATTTAAGAATTTATTATATAATATTATTAAAATGCATTATTGTTTGTGATAAAATTCTAATCATTTCATCCCGTGGGGCGCGTAGAATTCGATCCGAGGGAATATTTACCAGAGTACGGGCAGGAGCTTCTTTCTGAGTACTATGATCATCTTACTGCGATTACCAAACCGTCTGCCAAGCGTGACGATTATGGCATGTCCTCTCAAGATGATTCTTTGGGGAAGCTTTTTTCCAGCAGTGGACATCTTACAGCTGTTATGATAAGTATTAAATTCACTGTTTCTAGCTTCGATCAATAGTAGTACCTACAGTATACAATGTGGAGCAGGACGATTGACATTCCTCTAAACCACGTAAAGAATGGCATGCTCTTTACCCGTATACAAAAAATCAATCAAATCCAATGAATACTTTAGCCACAGGAAATTATTTTTCATTTTCATAATTTTCAACATGATGTAGATCGGAGTCCGTAATAATAGGTAAACGGCCGCCGCCCGCTGCACGCCGCACCACGCCGCGCACTAGGTCAGTGACTTTTCGTAGATAAAGCGTGTTTACTTTTTATGCAGTTGATTCTGCTATTTATTTTGTTTGAAAATTGCAATTTTTAAGTTTTCCATTAACTACTAATCTTCGTGTCTTAAAATGTTTTGATGGACTAGTACTGTGCTCGTTTTAATTTAATGTCGTAGTTCCAGATACACATTGTATAACTAGTATTGATCGAAGGTTTCTAGTCATAGTACCTACAGACGCCAGCACATCAAGCTACCCCAATCTGTCAAATTTACCCAATTGAAAGTGAACCTTATGCTTTTGTGATAATGTTCAAAATCTATAAAAGTAATTTGACAGATTGTGGTAGCTGGATGTGCTGGCGTCTGTACCAATGCATACCATTTCACCATTTGTGTACACTGACAACTGCCACGTTAGTCTAGCGGTAGCGGGTTCAACCGTAGATAATGAGGTCCCGGGTTCAAATCCGGGGTCGGGCCAAAATGTGATTTTAGGATTTTTCCGTAAAAAGAAATTTCTCAGTTTCAGCCCGATGTATGGGAGTTGGCGGTATTATCCACCCCCGTACCAGGTAGGTACGGGGGTGGAGAGCACGTTAAGCCGTCGGTCCTGTACCTTTCTCTCCAGTCTTCTTCTCTTTCCATCGGCTGAAGAGAGTGATGGAATAGAAAGTGCTACTGTGTTTGCGCACACATTTGTGCACTATAATATGTCCTGCGCAGATGGCTAGTCTCCATTGAGACTGGCCGATGACATCCTGTGGGAGTGTGATCTCTGGCAAAATCAGCGTGATATTATGTTAAACAGCTTGCAACCAATATCTGGAGTAGTTTATTATACGGATCTTGTAGCAACAAGGAACAACTTCCGTGCGTTTAAGCGTTTTTGCCATACCTACTATTGGAATCAAATATAACAGCTCACTTAGGACCCTTAAATTGATCATCGGTGCTTTTGCAGCTGGCCTCTCTAGTTGCAAATCTCTCATTTTATGAGGCTATAGCCTTTTTACATCATTCTGTCTCCCGCTTTGCTCTGGAGGGAAGTGGAACTATTTATTTTCTAACTCCTCCTTTTTTCTGTTTCTGATTAAATTCGTTGCGGGATCCAAGACAGTTGTAGCGATTCCCCGGGACATGCCTGAGCCTCACCGCTCAGTGTCATTTCATTGTGTGCCACTGTTGATCCTGGCTTACAGGAGTTGCAGTGGTGGGTAAGAGGGAGGGACTAGTCACAAATAAAAAAAAAAAAAAAAAAAAATGGCCGATGACATTATTACAACACTGACAACTACCCTATCTCTGTTACTCCATACTCCAATCCCTGCCTAGGTTGTTTGGAAGAGATCACATTTAGTGTTAAGGCCGCCAATTGTACGATTTTGTGATGCATCTTTCTCCATAGGTAGATTCTATACTACTCTACTTGAATTTCCTCTACATTTACGCCACCCCCTGTATATAATGTCTACAATAATATGTCATTTACCTTAACATGGGAAAAACCAACTAGACATGAAGTAAGCAAAACATGTCCTCAAGTCTGACCTAATTGTCTGTCTGGAATAATATTAACACACCGTGTGTGAATAATATCCTGACATTATTCACACACGGCCATCTGATCCCAACTAAGCAGAGCTTGCTAACTGGATATACTACATTTATTTTGTAAACACATACTAGCATACATATGTATAGATAACTAGCTGTGCCCCGCGGTTTCACCCACGTTAAAGTAGTTTTGGCTTAAAGGAGTAACAAACATACATCTATACTCACAAACTTTCGCATTTATAATATTAGTAGGATGTATATATCTAGCGGTTTTGGCAGTGCACGCCGGAATAGCTCGCAGATGGTAGATTTGTTCCTACTTACTTGACACTTATCGTCATATTTTGGACAATTCACACAATATCTTTATAAATAGTAGCCTAAGTGTAATTCTGATGTATAAGCTATATTATTGTAAAGTTTCATTTAAATCCATCCAGTAGTTTTTACGTGAATAAGTAACAAACATACATCCATCCATCCTTACTTACAAATTTTCGCGTTTATAATATTAGTTGGATTTCACCCAGCCTCAGGACAAACAAACATGTTCAATGTTCATGCACTCATATAACTGTCCTGGGTGGAAATCAAACCCACGACCTGCGGCGTGAAAGACAAGTATTTACCAACCACGCCAATCGGCCCGATCGATGAACGCAGGGCTAAAACCGCAGTGTTTTGAAACCATTAACTTTTGCACAAATATTCCTTAAGCGACGAAAGAGTGTAGTAAGAAAGGATTTTTTTATTTAAAAAATAGAGGTATCACAATTTGTATGGAACAACGTCTTTTCTTGGTCTGGCAAACTTGAAACTTGATACGTATTTTCATATGACTATAAGGGGTTAAAGTAGGGGTTGAAAGTTTGTAAGAAACTGGATCAAAATAAAATGTAAACAATTATTAATATTTATTTGTTTTAAAATCTTCGATGTCTAATTTCTACTACGACGTGGACAATTTCACGGAAAAAACCTTGTATGGTATAAAACCCAAACATATACAAATTCATAAAATAATCCAAGATGTTTGCTGGAAGAAACTTAAAGTTCATCTTAGTAGTTCATCGTTGAGTATACTCGGCCCTTAAAAAGCATACCTATTACGAAAGCTATAAGGCTGGATTTCGTATCACTATGACGATGTGACACTGTACCTTCTCTATTTGGAATGAGACAGTATTTGCTTTAATAAAAGAATCACTTACTTCTGACAGTGAAGTTGACTCTATCGACGTAGGCAGTCTCGTTCTCAACGGAACACTCATACAACCCGGCGTCGTCTACCGCTATATTCCTTAGGAGTAAGCTGCCGTCGCTCTGCAACAATGGAAAACACGGTGAATAAAAAATCCGGCCAAGTGCGAGTCGGACTCGCACAAGATGGGTTCCTCTATAAAAACGAGCAAAAAATTCACGTTTGTTGTATGGGAGCCCCCTTAAATATTTATTTTATTTTGTTTTTAGTATTTGTTGTTATAGCGGCAACAGAAATCCTTCATCTGTGAAAATTTCAACTGTCTAACTATCACGGTTCATGAGATACGGACAGACAGACAGACAAACAGCGAAATCTTAGTAATAGGGTCCCGTTTTACCCTTTGGGTACGAAACCCTAAAAATGAGATTGGTGAGACATCAGCTTCCGCCCACTTTTGGGTGGCCGAATAATACACGCGGGGTGAAGATAGCATGTTATTTTACTCCATATAGCCTCACGTATTCGCCGGTTAAAAATATATACCTAGAGCCATTGAATGAAGTGAAATATCTCTTTATGTTTCTATCGTACTCGCCGGACGAGAGTACGACCGCGAACATATCGCGACCACTAGGTCCCTCCATGATCCTTAGTTTGCATACAACTCGATTGCACACTAAAATGATATGCCCTCTCGTATCTTCCCACTAGTAACCGCACGGAGTCGAGGTTCGAACCCCACAGAGGGTGCCCTCCGGCGCGGGTACTTAGTTTGTAGTATTTAGCTAGACGGCTGGAACCGTATATGGTCCGGTGAAGCAGTGAAAGCCTCCTAAGCTAACAGTAATCGTCATGTTTATAGTCGAGAGAGGGTCATATCGTTATAGGGATGTTTTGTGCAACTTTCGCTCTACGTTAATACGCGGCGCGGGGCGGTTCAGAGGGGGCATTTCATCGATTCAATCAAAGGGTCTTGGGGGACGCTGGTGATAAATTGGTTAAACTATCTTATGACTGTAACCATAATTTTATACTATGTAGGCATACTAAACTGTATTACTACAAACATATTCTGACTATGTCTATACTAGTCTACGTGAATAAAACCCTTTTTTATTAACCGACTTTAAAAGGATTCTCAAGCTAACTGGTATTTTTTATATATGTACACCGATTACTCGTTTATTTATACATATAATAATAATAATGTCCTGTGAAATTATTTACACAATGCTATCTGATCCCAAACTAAGCACAGTTTGTACTATGGAAATCAGATAATTGATATACTGCATATACTATCTTTCTATTGAAAACTTACACCCAGACCCAGGACAAACAGACATGTTCATGCCCACAAATATCTGTCCTGTGCCCGGCGTGAAAAGCAAGCATTTGCCAACCACGCCAACAGGCACGTCAATTTTACTAAACTTTTTTAATAAACTCAATTTTACGTCCGCCATTGTTCCTCGTCTGCAGACTACACATCACAACAGCAGTTCACTTTGATTACTAGGACGGCTGCTCCAGGATACTGGATCAAATTAACACGAGTTTAAGGAACCGTGTCTTAAGTATCTCGATTGTTATTGAGGCGTGTTTGTGTGATTGTGTAACGATTGTCCTTGATATTCACCTGTGACCTCTAAGAAGTCGCGTGATAAGTGATGATAATCTAGAACTCGTTAAAATACTGAATATTTTTATTTCCGTGTCTGTAGATATAAAATATACAATATTCGGCAGATAGCCGTCGATTTTTTAAAGCGTTTTGTTTTGATACACATCGAGTTTAAGGATTTTAGATCGATCTAAAACAAGCTTATGGAACTTTATGTCAATACGCCTACCTTTACTTTATTGTATGGGCATTGCAGTGTATTTATACTTCAGTGCCAGAGTTGTTCAAGCCGCTGCGTAAGCCTCTAAAATGCCTGGCTTATAAACTATAACCGGCACCGACAGTTTAACGTGTCCTAAGCACGAAGACTATCAAAATCTAAACTTATTTTAGAAACGATTTTTCTTATATTGCAAGATCAGGTCGCTATAATCTTAATTATACACAACAATTTTCCAGCGCTTAATTTTGAAGGAAGGAGTCCGTTTGCCGGTCCAAAACTAGCGAGGGCGCTTTATGAATTCAAGTTTTTATTTTTTTATGGCAGAGGTCGACAAACGAGCAAGTGGGTCACCTGATGGTAAGTGATCACCGCTGCCCATGGACACTCGCAACACCAGAGGAGTCGCGGGTGCGTTTCCGGCTTTAAGAGTCAGAAAACAAGTGTTTCTGACCCTCCCCCCCCCACCCCGATAAGCTCTGGCGACCTTACTCACACTCAGAAACACAACATTAAATTATTAATGTTATTATTAAGGAATGTCTTCTGTAAGGTGGAGGTACTTCCCCAGTCGGGCTGCTCTTCGAGCGAATGAACGCTGTGCCCTACCTCGCTAAAGTAAAGTTATGCCTTAAGTTTCTCCCGTAGGTCCACAACTTATGCACAGAAATATCTAAGACCGACAAAATGAAGGAGTGGGCGTGAAGGCTCATGATGTTTGACGAAGGTAAGATGACCCTAGTCAACGGGTCCGAACAATGGAAACGAACCAGCCGTAATATTGCTTTCATTGAAATTATTAATATAACTGTAAAATAAATTGGCATTGAACTGACCATGTCTGTCAATGATCTGATTACCACTTGAGCAGAAATGCCACCAATTGAGACCGAACATGCATGGGTCGCTGCCGATGGGCCAATGAGTCCGAAAAAGGTAAAGTAAGATAGATTTATTGCTTGTAAGGTCTTAATTCTAAGTTACTTATCCTATGGATATTGGACCTGATATGTATGAGACGATATAAATAGTATATATGTTACAGTCAAAACTCATAACCAGTCAAAACAACTTTTGACTGCAAAAATTAGGCAAAAGTACTTTCGACCAACGTCCTCAGTTAAAAACACTTTTGACTGCAAAATCAGTCAAAAATGTTTTTAACTTTCAAAAATACTTTTGCCTGATTTTTGCAGTCAAAAGTGGTTTTGACTGGTTATGAGTTTTGACTGCAAGATATACATTAAATACCAATTAAAAGGGAAAACATAACCTATATTTAACAACATTGAATTTTTCTTACCAAAAATCTCTTGCAAAATGTAAAAGCATATTAAAGCATACCATTTTTAGGGTTCCGTAACCTAATGGCAAAAAACGGAACCTTTATAGATTCGTCATGTCTGTCTGTCCGTCCGTATGTCACAGCAATTTTTTCCGAAACTAAATTTTTTTTTTCAATGTATCCATACTTGTGGGGTGTCTATGGATAGTTCTTCAAAAATGATATTGAGGTTTCTAATATCATTCTTTTCTAAACTGAATAGTTTGCACGAGAGACACTTCCAAAGTGGTAAAATGAGTGTCCCCCCCCCCCTGTAATTTCTAAAATAAAAGAAAGATAAAACTAACAACAAAAATTGGTTTGAACGAGATCTAGCAAGTAGTTTTTTTTAATACGTCATAAATCGTAAACCGCAATTTACTTTCATTTAATCAACTGATATACTTGCTGCTACGGAACCCTTCATGGGCGAGGCCGACACGCACTTGGCCGGTTTTTAAGTAGTATTTGAACCCTTAACTATTTATTATATTTTCATTGTTTTTCGACCTTATTCCAAAGTGATTAGGTTGAAATCGATGTGGACTTATATAGTAACCCCCTGTTTGGGGGTTAAAATATTTCAAATTTATCCCTTTTATAACTATGGGCAGGTTTATACACACGAATAGCAGTGATATTTAATACTTTTGTAGTTAATCACATTGTTAATAACAGGTAAATTTATATGTGTATTGAGTACGAATATTGCTCTTTGAAATCGAAATAGTGAGTATTTGTTTTTATAAACAGCCAAATCTCAACAAGCCCTAACTCCAATTATTGTAAAGGTCGTAAGAAATATGGGAACATCAGGTGTTGCAGCGTAATTTGGTATAATCCTATGAAAGAATTATTTTATTGGCTGACTTGACTTATATTTTAACAGACATGTAAAAACTACCATTTTTATATCTATATTAAATTGCGAGCGTTTTAGACAAGCACAAATCAAGTAGTCTGTTTTCGTCATCCACCCTTCGCCCCCTTTTTTTGTTAAGGCAGGGAATGCCTACGCATTCCACCCACAAAAAGTTACTGCGGATGGGTATGTCGGACTTGCACCGACTAAACCTAACCTGTTGGAGGGAGCCCTGGAAACGCGGGTATACTCCTCCGGTGCCCGCCTTTTTCCCCCAGGTAATTGGGACACGTACCCTGGGAGAGCTTTGGACCCTAACCTGATTTTGTATAAAAATATATTCCTCTAACTGTTCAGCTTTCAAGATCGGCATATATGTAGGTCCATACAGCACTAAACATACAACCATAAAATCTTGTAGGGCCATTTTAGCTTTTGAGGAGAGTTAATCTACTTCATCATCGTGGTATCAGCCAAAAGATGTCCACTACTGGACATAGACCACTGCTTAGGCAAAGTTAGGCATAATTAGGAAGTGTCATAATTGCGATGCTTGGTAGATGGATTGGCAATATAGTACAGTCGCTAATACGTGTCTTCTGACTCGAATCTTTTGTTATATGAACCAGTTGTTAATATAAACTTTAACAAGCAGGATTGTTTGGTTTAGAGGTGGTGACATTGAACTTACTACACAGTGGTTTATGGTTCAAATCCTGCATCACTAAATAATTTAATTTCATTTAAAACTTTTCTGTAATATTTACTTACTTTTGTATTTTTTGTAACTTAATATATTATATTAAAATATAATATTTTAAGTTAAGCTAAATACTAAATAAGCTAAGTTACATAACTATATCTATTATTTTATATTCAAATGTCATTTGTCTTTCAACTACCCACTTATTAAAAGCTAGGCGAAAATATTATAAATTAGCAAATGTAATATTTGAAGAGTGTGTCCGTATAAAATTCTTTACTTTAAAGCAAGTCTACCAAGTTTAAAGTCAGATATATTTTACTAAACAAATTCCAAATCGAAAACAAAACAACATAATATCTATAGTGGGATTCGAACCAGCATCACGTTTTGCTTAATCCTATACATGGACCGCTAAACCAGAGCTACTTATTTGTTTCTATTAAAATAAGCTATTAGTTGCAACTTCACCAATATAATTATAACGATTTATAAAAAACCCTAATGCCCACGTTTTAATGATCAAATTTACGTGTCTGTATTATAAATGTTTTTGTTTAAAAAGTACCACAAGTCTGATAAATCCATACCAATTGGAAATAAACCTTAAAGTTTTAAAGTGAGGGTTTAAATTCATTATTTCTTACTAGGGTCAGGTAATAGATATCACCGACTGTACTCAGAACCCAGCTGAATCAGTGGTAGATATTACGTAAAGTTTACGGATCCTTTGTTGGATTAGGACCGCAATTATATCATAAAATTCATTCTCGTTCGTTCCTAATGCCTTTTGACCAATTCAATTGGGAAATTATAACTTGTCTAATTAAAACGGCATATTACAGACATTATTAATTAGAATCAAATTCATTTAATTGCTAGAACATGGTAAAATTGTAATTATATACCAGTATATGTATATGAGTTATCTGGTTTCAATAGTAGTTGCGTAGTTTGGGATCAGATGACTGTAATAATGTGCTAAGATATTATTATTATTACATAATTAGACTCTACATAATACTCTGTCATCAATGTATGACGTGCAAATTTTGATACATATTTAAGCCAATATTAGGTACATTACTCGTATTATTAATTTATTGTATTACATTTAATATGTTATTTATATATTTATTAACCACATTAATATTATAAAGGCGAAAGTTTGTGACTGTGTGAGTGTGTACGTTAGTTACTTCATCACGTCTAAACGGCTGGCGCGATTTTAATAAAATTTGGTACGGAGTCAGCTGACACCCTGGATTAACACATAGGCTATAATTTATAAAGATTAACGCGGGTAAAACCACGGAGCACAGCTAATTGAAAATAAATTGAATTCTTATTAATATTATGTCAACTTATCTTCTAGGTAATCTTTTAATTAGTAATATTTTTTTATACGTAACAATTGTTTTTTAAAGGGTCCATACTGGCTCACCTAAAGTTTTTGACCCGAAATTGTTGAGTCAAAATGATCACTCTTCCTAAAATTTTTCATCCTAAAGTTTTCATTCATATTATTTGTAGTGCTACCGGCGATGTTCATAACACTCATGTTTCCGATAATTGTAATTAATAATATCGTTAATATATTTAAACTCCTACTGTTTATTATCGTAACATCCCTAAACATAATTACCATAATATTTTCACTCATACCTACTCAGAAAGAAACATTTACCAAGTGTAATAAAAAATATATGTGGAACCGGATTTCAATGCGTTTTTAGGGTTCCGTAGCCAAATGGCAAAAAATATCTGTCTGTCTGTCTGTCCGTCCGTCCGTATGTCACAGCCACTTTTTTCAGAAACTATAATAGCTGTACTGTTGAAACTTGGTAAGTAGACGTATTCTGTGAACCGCATTAAGATTTTCACACAAAAATAGAAAAAGAATAATAATTTTAAAACACAAAAAAAAATTTCAACGTAAGTACCCATACATGTGGGATATCTATGGATAGGTCTTCAAAATGATATTGAGGTTTCTAATATATTTTTTTTCTAAACTGAATAGTTTGCCCGAGAGACACTTCCAAAGTGGTAAAATGAGTGTCCCCCCCCCCCCCCCCCCTGTAACTTCTAAAATAAGAGAATGATAAAACTAAAAAAAAATATATGATGTACATTACCATGTAAACTAACAACGAAAATTGGTTTGAACGAGATCTAGCAAGTAGTTTTTTTATACGTCATAAATCGTTAACCGCAATTTGCTTCCATTTAATTAACTGAAATACTTGCTGCTACGGAACCCTTCATGGGCGAGTCCGACTCGCACTTGGCCGGTTTTTATTTATATTTGAAGCTATATTCAGCTCTTTCCCAAAATGATGTACTTTTAGTAGAAGCCTAAGAAGGTAATAGAAGAAGGTAATAGATTTATAACTACCCTAGCAGCCGAAGAGTATAAAAAGAACCGATCCACCCGATTTCCTCTGAATAAGTATGCGCCCTGCAGTAACAACCTACAGGCAATAATTCTAATGGCTTCTGCTATAAATATTCCACTTTACGTTCGTCAATAAACTCCTGGTGTATGATGAATTGTTTATTGATTCAGTCGTTAAGCGCAATTTTCCCGAGGAAAAAGCTGAAAGTGATGTTATTGTTATGATGCCGGATAAATTGAATGGCTTTTGAATAAGTTATGATGGATTTTCATCAAGAGCCCATATTGTTTGGTTTCGTTGATAAGGTAAATCAAATAAATTACTGCTTAAGTTGTGACGTTTGGTGAAGGCATCTAGTGGGGGGTGTGGATGACAGAAATCAGAAGCTTTTACATCGACTTATGCACATCATAATTTGTGAAAATAGAAAGATGTAACAAACATAAAACAATGGAAAAAATACGATGCAAAAGATACGTACGTGAACAAACAACCAAATAAAGCCTATCATAAATATGAAGGTATACTTAGCGAAAACATGTTAATACTATTATTTGTTGGCTTATTGCACGAATTGAACTCGCACGAAACGTGCGAATCGACTTCTTTCAATATTATTATTTTTTCTGTAGGTAATTCGCACGAAGTTAATTTATTGGTGTGCGAATCGACACCTCCAAAAATATGTAGTAGGCTATTGGCACACAAATTGTTTTTTATGAAATGCAGTTAAGATAAAGTACACTTGAGTGCAGAAGTAATAAGGGTAAAATGTGTTTTAATACAAAAAAACTTGTGTGTACTTATGTACACGCGTTAGAAGTTATACTTCTTAATATACAACTTGAACATAGTTATAAATTTTCATACCACCTAGAACTAACTTCATGCTGTTAAATTTTTTGGTGTCGGTGTGCGCGCGCATCCTAAAAATTCACTCTCATCATTTTTCTCCATCGCGCCAAAAGAAGTATAACTTCAAAAAATATAAACTAATCAAAAATATCTTTAATAAAATTAAAACTAAGTAGATACTTAACATCCTCTAAACTCACTATGACCTAATTTGAGGATAACAATATCGATCACTCATAAGTAAGTCACTAACCGCAAGTAGGTATATACAATAAAAAAAGTATCAAAAATAGTGATGAAAGATTTACGCGAGTGAGCGTGATAACATATAGTGCTTCCTCTTTCATTTTTTTCCGCCCAGATCTAAGATCTCAGAGACTCAGATCAAATCATTGTCATAATACCAAGATTTGTACTGGCTGGGGATGGAACCCACAACCTCTGGCTTAGCTTTCAGTGTCACTAACCACTAGACGTATAGACAACTGTAAGAATATAACTTTGTAGTAATATAGCTTATATATCCGAATAACACAGGCTATAATTTATAAAGTTTAACGCGGGTAAAACCGCAGGGCACAGCTAGTGAATAATATAGGCCTAGTGGTATTGGATTAAACGGCTTTAGCTTCAAATAAGTAAATGCTTTCTACTTTCTCAACCGAATAGATTGTGGTTTGCCTCCGAATTCATAACTTAACCTAAGCTTATCCTGTCGCACAAAGGAAGTAGATGCCGCCACTAAACCGTTTACTTATGTAAGGGTGACCATCGTAAAGCTTTAAGAGGCATCCGTGTAACAGGGGCTATCTCGCTCTCCACGCATACGTGTGAAAAAGAAAACATGAGATTTGGTTAACGGTGTAAAATATTAAAATCGAGGTTAGAAACAGAGATTTCGTATATTTTCCTCCTAAAATAAACCGATTTAATTTTTTTTTGTAATCAAAAGGCAAGAAAAATGCTATGTCTAAGGCGCGTTGAGCACTCTTTGGTTGAATAAGAATCATGGAACTTGCGTCATCGTCACCGAACGTTTTCCATGAGCTATATGGATAAAATAGTATAATATCTAGGGACAATGTCACACAGATCATCCTAGCCCCAAACTAAGCAAAGTTTCTACTATGGGTACCAGGCGACGATATACATACTTATATAGATAGATAAATACTTATATACATAGAAAACATCCAAGACTCAGAAACAAATATTCGTGCTCATCACACAAATATTTGCACTTACCGGGATTCGAACCCAGGAAAACCAGCTTCGTAGGCCGGAGCACTACCAACTAGGCTACGGTGGCCGTCAAGTCAGTATACGTAGTATGTATAATATAGTATATGTAGTATAATATAGTATATGTAGTATACTACATACGTAGAACATACATGGGGGTGATTCGGATACTCATAAATTATCCAAACGTTGCGTTTGAACGTCAGACCAGCCTGTATATCCGAATAATACATAGGCTATAATTTATAAACTTTATTTATAAATTATAGCCTATGTGTTATTCGGATATATAAGATATATAACCACAAAGTTTCATCAAAATCCGTTCCGTAGTAAGGACTAGTAAAGACATCCATAGTAGGGCTAGTAAACTAGTATCCATAGTAGGACTAGTAAAGATCATATATACATCATATATACATATCATATATACATATCCATACATCCATACTCACAAACTTCCGCATTTATAATATTAATAGGAAGTATGATTCTAGGTAGAAAATTATAGCTAGAGTGTCTCTAAAAGCCTATGCACACCACGTTTTTAAGCGCCACGTTGACGCGCGTTTTTGCGATGCACACGCGATACACAAGCAAGTCAGACGCAGCCTGTGGACTTTTGCACACCTGTATTAATTCAAATCTGCGTTTGAATTGATACAGACGCGATGCTAACGCGCGTGTGTATCGATTCAAACGCGCGGCACCGGCGCGTCTGTATCGATACAAACGACGTAATAATAATAATAAAATGTCCTCCTAGCCGAATTTCGGTCACGGTGGCCAGTCTCAGGAGAGATTAGCCATCTGCGCCGGGACATATTATAATGCTCAAATGTGTGCGCAAACACAGGAGCACTTTATATTCCATCACTCTCATGATCCGATGGTACGTCACGCGACACAACCGGAGAGAGGCCAGGTACAGGACCGACGGCTTTAGGTGCTCTCCGAGGCACGGGAGTATAATACCGCCAACTCCCAGACTTGGGCTGACGCTGAGAAATTTTTCTTTTTACAGAAAAGTCCCAAAATCACTTTTGGCCCGACCCGAGATTTGAACCTCGTTCTCTGCGGGTGAACACGCTACCGCTAGACCAACGAGGCAGTCGATACAAACGACAACAAACTAATCCGTAGGATAGAAGCGTTTTTTAAACGCGCCGTCGACGCGTATACAACGTGGTGTGCACAGGCTATTAATTAACCAAGATGGAGGGCTGTTTACAAACACAGAGTACTAACGTTAAAAGCCTTTGGTACTGCGCGTCATTTAAGGTACTTGCGGGTGCCAAATTTGAGTGGCACCGTTTTCAAGGGTATCATCGACTGTGTAGGCCTCGGGTGGCCTTGCTGGAGCCTTGAACTCGGATCGATCGAGTGGCCCTGTGGCACATCTACTCAGGTATAACAACAGCTATGTATAAATATAGTCTGAAGTTTGTCTGAAGGGAAATAGCTGTAAGTTGGTAGGTGCACTAGGGTCGGTTACAGTAGGTTACAAATGGATGGACGTTGCAATTTTTAGAATAATGGTAGTCATAGTCACATATATAATAATAATATCCTGGGACTAAGCAGTGCTGGTACTATAGAAACCAGATAACTGATATATTAAATATACTACTTTTCTTTCGCAAATACATACATACAATTATATAGATAATTAGACCTAGACTCGAGACAAACCCACGACCTGCAGCATGAAAGGCAAATATTTACTAACCACGCCAACAGGCCGTCTATATTTTATTCAGCTTTTAAATTTTTTCACCATTTTTACCCTACAATGCAGTGATTGACGTGGCGGCTACTAAGAAACACTGGCAAAAAATTCAGTCGGAATCCTTTTTAAAACTACATAGTGATCATCTTAACATCTTATTACAATTTAAGTATCTAAATGTGTTGAATTAAATCTACTAATAGTCTGAAACTTTGTAATATACATTGCCACAGAGTATGGCTTTAATTTACTACTAAGAAACACTGGCGAAAAATTCAGTCGGAATCCTTTTTAAAACTACATAGTGATCATCTTAACATCTAATTACAATTTAAGTATCTAAATGTGTTGAATTAAATCTACTAATAGTCTGAAACTTTGTAATATATATTGCCACAGAGTATGGCCTTAATTTACTACTAAGAAACACTGGCGAAAAATTCAGTCGGAATCCTTTTTAAAACTACATAGTGATCATCTTAACATCTAATTACAATTTAATTATCTAAATGTGTTGAATTAAATCTACTAATAGTCTGAAACTTTGTAATATACATTGCCACAGAGTATGGCTTTAATGTTTGTTATAAATTTTTTGATTTGTTGCTTAATTTAAGCGGCTGGTACAGTAGACGTCGATTATTTGGCATCATAGTACACCCACAAAACAGAAATACTATTATAAAAGTGATTGTAATTATAAAATCTTAACTTAAAATACATAATTTATTAAAACTGGATTAGAACTGATTGTTTTTATTCTATTTTATTCCATGACTACCAGTGCCCGCGGACTTAGTTCTGCGTTATAAATATTTTTGTCCCTGCCCGTTTGTCCCGCGTAATAATTCGGTTTAAAAGTTCGGTATAAATAAAAATTATGATTACGAATCATATCCTATGACACTCCATAATAACGTAGCTTTCGTTGGCGAAATAATTTTGAAAATCGATTCAGTAGATCCAGAGATTACTCCTTACAACGTCACAAACTCACAAACGTTACCTCTTTATAATATTAGTATAGATATAACATATACAACCCCATGTCTTCAACTCATTAACTAGTCATCTTCAAATGTTTAGTGTGTTATAATAAATAAGTACTAAGAATCCTGGAGAATATATCCTTAGTCATAATATTCCCAACAGCGGCCGAAGGCTTTAATGACGTCATAATTCAATGTAGCAAGGCATTAGTGACTCAGTTATATCCCCCACATCCCCTAGGTATTACGGCTAGGAAAAATGTCGGCGGAACAGTAGGGAATTTTAAGTAAAGTTTGGGAAATATACGAGTTTTCCAACTTGTACTCAAAGATACCAGACGGCGAACGAAAATATACAATGTAAATATTGAAGTTTAAGATAAGCATTTACTTCCATATATCATCTTGGTTTACCTACTAGAGGGGAAATTACAACTTTCGGAGAAGCTTGAGTAAATAGGAACATTTCAGGATTGACTGAAGGATTTTCTTATTATTTTTTAAATCGGTACTGGTCCCTCCCTCTTACCCACCACTGCAACTCCTGTAAGCCAGGATCAACAGTGGCACACAATGAAATGACACTGAGGGGTGAGGCTCAGGCATGTCCCGTGGAATCGCTTTAACTGTCTTGGATCCCGCAACGAATTTTATCAGAAAGAAAAAAGGAGGAGTTAGAAAATAAATAGTTCCACTTCCCTCCAGAGCAATCGGGAGACAGAATGATGTAAAGATGCTATAGCCTCATAAAACGAGAGAATTGCAACTAGAGAAGCCAGCTGCAAAAGCACCGAGGATTAATTTAAAGATCCTAAGTGAGCTGTTATATTTGATTCCAATAGTAGGTATGGCAAAAGCACTTAATGATTTTCTTATACAAGCTTACCAATAACAGCTCTAAGGGGTAATACTTGCTTATCGTATGGGCAGTGGTTACCCTAGTGTCAGAGTTTCCAAGCCGCCCAATAGGCCTCTGACATGGCTTAACGACTGTTGCATAAGGCTACATCCGGAACCGACAGCTTAACGTGCCCTCCGAAGCACGGCGACGCTCAGAAATTAATATGCTATACGCTATGGCGGTCACCAATCTGTGGACTGACCGCGAGCCTAGTTGCTTAACCTCGCCAATCACTTGCGAACCGGTGAGAGCATCTGGCTACGAACGCCTCGGGCAATCGGTAAGGGGTAATCATATCTACTTATTATATCTTTATTATCCGTGCCCTGCGGTTTCACCTGTGTTAAACTTTATTAATTACTAGCAGTGCCCGCGGACTTCGTTCCGCGTTATAAATATTTTTGTCCCTGCCCGTTTGTCCCGCGTGATACTTCGGGTTAAAAGTTTGGGATAAATAAAGTTACGATAATGAATCATAGCCTATAACACTCCACAATAACGTAGCTTTAGCTATTGGTGAAATAATTTAGAAAATCGGATTAGCCATTACAACGTCACAAACTCACAAACGTTACCTCTTTATAATATTAGTATAGATGTAGCCTATGTGTTATTCGAATGTATGTATAAGCTTTATTACTATATAAAGTTTCTTCAAATTCCTTCTGGTAGTTTTTGCAAAAGAAAGAGTAACAAGCATCCGTCCATCTTTCCTCACAATCTTTCGCACTTATTAGTAGGATTTTTATAATTCTTCTGTATATGTGTTTGTCCTAAACGTGCCGATATTGTTGTAATTGCGTGTTTTAACAGGTAGGTACCTAGATTCCTGGATCGTATGGAGTTATAATTGGTCCCGGCAGGTGGTGTTGCGACAGTTCGTGTACGACAACGTCTCCTGGGACAGCGACTATATAGGAAATATAGCATCTTTACTGACGTGGCTTAAAATCATGCATTCTGAAACATCTCGGTCAGACATTGGATCTTACTAAAACATGACGAACAAAGGTAATAATACGTCTTAGCACCGATAAATATCTTGGGACAATCAACACACTGCCTTATGATCCCAAACTAAGCAGAGCCTGTATCATGGCAACCATAGTTATATATTTCTAAATACGTAGACATTATAGATGAAGACACAAAACGAAGAATAATCGTGCTCATCCCACAAGGATTTGTCCTGGGTGGGGCTGCACGACCTCTTGTCTAGCAGTCAGGGTCCTGACCACTAGATCAACATGTCAGCAGGCCAGTCGAGACCAGCAAGAGAAGAGTACATGATGGTCGTTATATCTAGGTTATCAAGCAAGTATTACATTGTATTCTTGATACGATTGATTCGTCTAGCTGTTACACCGCCGCCATCAAGACATAAAATTAAACGTTATGGTGTGACGCGCCGTAAAACTTCGTACCGAATCACATTTTACGAGCCGAGTAAATGACCAACATTTAGCTCATACGGTTATGTACAATTACCTTTATTAATAGGACGGAAATTGCTGAAGGAAATAAAGGATAGGAATTTTCTCCATAGAAGTCAAGGAATTGGAGTTGTAGTTTAGACGGGCATTCCAATAGACACTGTTCAGTATCTAATATAGATGTGAGCTATATTTACATATAAACTAACTAGCGACGCGCCCCTGCGGCAGACAGCTAAATAAAAAGATAAATGGACTAATTTGAACATCATCATCATCATCATAGCAGTCGAAAGAAGTTCACTGCTAGACAAAAGCTCGGATTGACGGATATGCCATAATGGTCATAGTACTCAGAAAGGAGCTGAGCGAGACCCCACGGAGATGAGACGGGGTGATGATATACTGATATTCAACGCCGTCACCACACAATTTGGACAAAAAAGGTTATCCTGACTTGACTATACTCGTAGTTAGACATATAACCTCACGAATTTTCGCAGTGTGATATTGGAGCTGAGATGCAGCAGGATGGGTTCTTGGATTGGATGGGGCTTCAGCAGCATTCAGTAAGCTATGTTGAAGGTCTTCTGCTCACATGACATGAAACTTGCCACTAAAATCTCCATCTACATGGCAATTATGTTACCAAACCTACCCTCTACCACCATCTCTGTTACTCCATACTCCAATCCCTGCCTAGGTTGCCTGGAAGAGATCACATTTAGTGATAAGGCCGCCAATTGTACATTTTTTTATGTAACTATGTTATTGTATTCTTGTATCCTGTAATGTTTTGGTGTACAGTAAAGAGTTATCTTATACTCCTCTGAGAGTCCTTCTATACTCTGAGTTTGTATGCACGTTATACCATTTAAATGCCTGCGATTGATCGTATGCGTAATACTGAAGTTTTGCAACGAGTCAATGTTGGTGGCATTGAGTTATATTTAATGTGTCGACCACTTCGGTGGTGCGGACATATCTCACGCATGTTAGAAGAGCGTGTGGCGGAGCGGTGGCCAACTCCTCAGATATAAAGATGTTCAGAAACGGCACATGAAAAAGAGCCCTTTAAGTTTTGATTGGCAGCACAGCGACCAGAATGGCGCGAGCTTGTCAAGAGGCAAATTCGCGATTTTAAGGAGCAGCGAAAAGCTGAGCTCGATACATAACGTGAATATCTAGAAACCCAAAAACACGCGACTAATCAATACAATTATTATTATTGTTTTTTTATTTTTTTTTTTGGGACAATGTCACACTGATCATCCTAGCCCCAAACTAAGCAAAGCTTGTACTATGGGTACCAGGCGACGATATACATACTTATATAGATAGATAAATACTTATATACATAGAAAACATCCATGACTCAGAAACAAATATTCGTGCTCATCACACAAATATTTGCACTTACCGGGATTCGAACCCAGGACCACCAGCTTCGTAGGCAGGAGCACTACCAACTAGGCTACGGTGACCGTCATATTATATTGATGGGAAACTCAGTACAGTTTACTAAGAAATATAATGATTGATAATTATATTGATGGGAAACTCAGTACAGTTTACTAAGAAAACCGGGCTATGGCATCCATTTTCGGGCGCAATAACGCCGCGCGCCGTACCGACTAGGAATTGAAGTGGTCACCATAATCCAAAACGCTCGAACCAATCATCATCATCATAAAACACATTGATTGCAATAAAAAGTTAGATTTTTAAATCCTATTACCTTGTACTCACAAGAACACGTTTGAACTAAACACGTGTTTAAAAAATTAAACCTAATCCGAAAATGTAGCGGCCTTATGAATTTAACGGATTTGAAATGTATGGAAGGGGAATTCATGAAATGTTTGTTGGTCTGCTCACCAGCTGTAGGTCTTGGGTCTAGACGTTACCTTGGATATAATATTATTGATACCTTGGGTCATGTCATCACATCTGCCTAATATCGTACAGGTACAGGTACAGTATCCACTGCAGGACTTGGGCCTTCCAAAAAGCTTTTTATACGTTTACGTTTGGAGGGGTTTGCCTTAGACACCGTGCTGGACAAGCGAGTTGACGACCACAGTCAGATGGTAGCTAGTACACAGATGCGGCTGCTGCCCGACTACCGGGTGTATGTATTCCTTAGTAGCCTTTTACGACATGCACGGGATGGTATAAGATGGCCAGGTTATTCTTTCCGAACCGGAAACCACATTGCTACGGCTTGGGTCATATACCTACATCACTTTATATAGATCTCTTGATTTATCAAACTAATATTATAAAGGCGAAAGTTTGTGAGTGTGTATGTTTGTTACTTCTTCACGTTTAAATGGCTGGAGCGATTTTAATAAAATTTGGTATGGAGTTAGCTGACACCCTGGATTAACTCATAGGCATAATTTACAAAGTTGAACGCGGGTAAAACCGCGGGGCACAGCTAGTTGAAAATAAAACACAACCCATGTTATTTTTTGATCATATAACTTTTTAAATTCAGTTGCTTTAAAATTTATCCATTACAACGCAACAAACCTACAAAAACAATAGTTATATTTCCTCTTCATAATATTTGTGATGATAGTTCATCTGGCCTTTTAATAAAACATCAAGGTAAACGAGCCATCGGATGCAGTAATAAGTGATCACCGCCGCCCATAGACACTCGCAACACCAGAAAACCCCGCAAGTGCGTTACCCGCCTCTAAATTTGAATAGAATTCAAACCAACAACTCAGAAATCCAGAACATTACGGTAACCAACTCAATTACTAAACGTAAAATGGGGAGGATCAAATGGTAGAGTATATTGTAGGCAGGCTTTATTTAGCGGCAGACAGCCTATTTAAATTAAAAGACAATTTATCGCACATCCCAGCCTTAATTGTGTTCACCAAAAATAAAACGTCAAATGAAGTTAAGACCAGTACCTAAATGTAAGTACAGTCAAAGCCTCGTCGATGTTTACATGAAGACGACAAGGTGGAGTTTCGGCCATGGCGGGCAGACTCAATGGCGACTAACCATCTGGGTTCCAGCATATATTATAGTATATGCGCAAACACAAGTGCACTTTTTATGCTTTCACGGGACAGGTAGCTGACATTCACGTAAAGAACTTACGATTTTGCGTGCTCTCCAAAGTACAGGAGGCTACAGTACCAACTTTCAAACTGCGGACTGATACTGACGAAAAATATCCAATGGCGTAAAATGGCTAAAACCTGGAATTAGAACCCATTATTTGCGGTTGAACACGCTACCGCTCGACTACTTGATCACCTTAGCAGTCAAATAATAATAATAATACCCTGGGACATTTTTCATACACGGCCATCTGATCCCAAAATTAAGCAGAGCTTGTTCTATTGAAACCAGATAACTGATACTACTTTTCTTTTGTAAATATATACTTATATAGATAATGACAGCCAGACTCACGAGAAACAGACATGTTCAAGCACACATATATCTGTCCTGGGTCGGAAGTGAACCCACAACCTGCGTGAAAGGCAAGTATCAACCACACCAACAGGCACGTCAAAGTATATACTATCGTAGCCGCGTAGTATAAATATATCCAATGGGGCAAAATAACCGCTATCAGATTGGCCTAAATTGAGTGTTCCATTTTAAATGGCCGATCAGATAAACATGGACAGGTTTAACCTTTTATGGGATAAACAGACAAAGGTGTTGTTTCTTTTATGGACCTATCAAAGATAGACGGTTTACTGAACGCGTATTAGGGCTATATTCGTTTAACTTTTAGTTCTCACTGGCTGGGCGGTGGTCACTATTGACAAATGACAATCTTTACAAGCACTTATGTTTATGATATAAATACTACATTTTTTATTTATAACGCACATCAATAATATGAACACACATTACAGATACGGCCTGGTGGTCTATTAGCTAGTGACCCTGACTACTAAGCCAGAGGTTGTGGGTTTGATATCCACTCAAGACAAATCTTTGAGTGATGAGCACGATTACTTGTTCTGTGTCCCAGACACAGATGTTTCTTTAATATGTTATATGTATTTAGAAATATATAAGTATATTTATCAGTTGTCTGGCTGCCATAGTACATGCTCTGTCTAATTTGGGATCTGATATGCCAAGAAATACACATACGGACAAAGACAGACGCTAGCTCAATTTTTTTAAGACATCACCCGCTCTATTGGTTTTAAGAGTCAATCGTTGCCGTTGCGTTTGTATGTTGATGAAATAGTTACCCTTTGCCGGGATCATACCAAAGCACCCAGAACAACAACATCATCAGTACAGCTGGAAAGTATTCTGTATGGTGGAGGTTCTTCCGTCGTCGAGCTGTTTATAGAGCTTAAAAAGGCTATGCTCTACCTCATTTAAATGTGGTTACCGTTTATGTTGCATCCGTTGGGGTTCTTGGCTCTAGGAACCCTTCAGACGCAGGACCAACATCTAAGGGTGTTACCACACCAGTTGATCGATCGGCGATCAATGCAATCAATCGACGTTTGATCGATCAAAGATCGATTGATCGGTGTGGTAGAAACTATAAATCGATGTCGATTATTATCCATGCCATTGATGACGAACGATCGATTTGTCTGGTAACACCCTAAACTCGACTTTCAGCCAAATAGCTTTAGTCTCGTTCAATATTGACTATCGTTTTATTAGAATTCCGCCTAATAAACCTGCACTAAATCGGGGGACATTGAATATTCTGCTCTTGGGAACACTCCAACGAGATACGAGATGTATAGTGCTACATAATAGACGCACACATATTAAGCTTGCCTCTATGGACGTTAATTAAACGGATAGTAGCCCGATTCTATGCAATAGTAACGGATTAAATTTTTAATATCGCTGCATTACTTTGTATAATAGTACCCACGTCATAGATAAGGCCTATCTTCAGTTATGTCAATTAAGTTTCACACGTACGTATGATACCTATCGACCAATAAAGCGCGTAATAGAAGTAGTTTTTCAGTTCTATGTAACCTAACCTAACAAGTTCTTGAAGGCGAGTGGGATAATCCAACAATCAATCAGGCATCGAAACAGATCACTATTTTTACATAAAGATGCGAAAACAAATGCCAAAAATGCTCTCGGAGGCAACTAGGATAATCTCAGATACGGAAACAGGTCACCGTTAAAACATGAAGATGCGGAACCATGTTTTCGGATACTCCCTAAATCAACCTGATGCCAAAACAGATCACCATTTTTACATAAAGATGCGAAACCAAAGGCCAAAAATGCTCTCGGAGGCAAGTAGGATAGTTCTTAAAGCAATAAGACATCGAAATAGATCACCGTTTTTAGACAAAGATGCGGAAATCGGAAGAACCGAAGCCCAAACATAATCTCGCAGGCAAGAAGAATAGTCCTCCAATCAATCAGAAATTCAAAACAGATCGCCGTTAAAACATAAAGATAGCCAAACATGCTCTCGCACTCAAGTAGGATAGTCCCCCATCAATCGAACTCTGAAACATATCACTGTTTTTACAAAATGATGCGGAACCAAAAGCCAAACATGCTCTCGGAAGCAAGTAGGATAGTCCTCCAATCAATCAGACACCGAAAAAATTATCGTTTTTACAAACACGCTTTCCGAGGTAAATAGGGTAGTCCCTCAATCAATCAGATATTGAAACAGATCACGGTTTTAACACAAAGATGCGGAACCGAAGCCCAAACATACTCTCGCAGGCAAGTAGAATAGTCCTCCAATCAATCAGACACCGAAACAGATCACCGTTTTTATCCAAAGATACCAAATCAAAGCCAAGCATGGTCTCGAAAGTAAGTAGGATACTCCCCAATTAATAAAATCATTGATTTTACTCAAAGACTTTTCGATGGCGAAATTCCGAATAGACTGTTTTCACCCCTTAGAAATAGAGGACGTCTCCTCCCCAGAGCCGCCATCGTAAAAGTTTCCTCCACAATAAGTGTCACGTCCATACAAAAGTTACTTATAGTTACTAATTGATCCCAACCAAGCTTAAACAGCACAGGAATTCCGCAAACACCTCCGTCCCTGGAGATCTCCGGCATCTTAACCGCGGCATTACTCTGCCAAATTAATGTGTTAGGGCACTAAACACATTACCCTGTTCTGAATTAATGTGCATAACGTATTTACGTGCTTTATATCAGTTAACAAGGTCGCCAGAGACGTTTAAGAGGAAAACCTCGATTAGTATAATGGATAAATGCAGAAAAATTCTATAAATATATTTTGAAGGTTATTATTGCGATATTGGATGAGTTATTAAGCACTATTGTCATAAAATTAAATCTAAAACACTATTAAAAAAAGGAAACCCAATCGTATTGATAATACCCTCCCTTTTTATTTCAGTTCCTTAGTGGGAATCGAACCCACAACCGTGGTGTGAAAAGCCAGCAAGATTTACTAACCACGCTAACAGTCATAACTATATATTTGTTCGTAAGTTCCACAGTCAGACAATTACCTATAAGGTACTTGTCTGACTGCTGTGGGGCCGACGGCATAGAATATTTATAGACCAACCTATTTCCTTCCGAGAGGGGCGTAGAAATCAACCCGAGGGAATATCTCCCAGAGAACGGGCAGCGTCAGCACTATGACTATCATCCTGTGATCACCAACCCGTTCCGCCAAGCATGACGGTTATGGCAAATTCCTCGAAATGATGGACACGATTCGATGGGGTAGTTCTTTTGGAGAGACCTTTGTACAACAGTGGAAGTCTTTCGGCTGATATGATTATGATGATGACTCCAATACTAAACCGATTTGTTTATTTTTTTATCACTAATCATACAACATGAAATAGCCTATGCATATTTTTATTATCTAGTCTCTAGATTTGTTCAAACACCAAACACTTATGATCTATGGTTTGAATTAATCTTTTTGGAGGGTTATAACTACTACAAATATTGGTTTAATATGTGGCAGATATTTGCATCGGAAAATTATCCTCTAATCTCAAAATAAGGGAGAAAAATGAGGAAAGGCGAACGTTATTATGCGAAAATGGCAGCTAGAAATAGCTCTTAAAGGTTATGTATAAACAGCAAAAAACAACGTGATACCTTGCGGAAGTTCGTAAGACCCACTTCCGCCTAAGTTCTTGTCATCTTTTGTAATTCTTGTTTATTTAAGACCCCACACTACAGAAAAATTATTTTGAATTTTTTTAACACCACACCTATTAACATTAACAGTTCTTGGATCGAAGCTCTCTCAGACTCGGAAATATAATTTATACCTAATTGTTGGCAACATTAACAAATATATCATAAGGTGGGCTGTATTTCCTATTTTCCTATGATGACAGTATTCGATATGTTCTGTTGTACCAATAGGATCGGTTCCTCTATAGTAAAGTTATTGTAAATTACTTTAAATAAAAAGTAAAACTTTGTAAAAGTGCGTTTCCTTTCATCGCCCTCACTCCACCAAGACCTCAAGCTACTGTCCACTCAAAACCACAACATTTGGTCATTCGAGCCGGATGACAAAGACATCTATCGTGAGGTTGAAGACAAGTACTTCAATTTTTGGCGCAATCAATACCGAAATGGAGAAAAAGCAAACCGAACAAAAAGAGTAGGCCATTTTCAGTAGTCATCGGCATCTATTGTTTGCATGTTCTATGCGGGGATCGAACCCAAAACACGAAGGCGCCGAAGTACTAAAGCTACTTCCTTAACCAATGCACCAAACGTGCAGTCAAAAACTAATATAAGAGTGTATCTATACATATAATAAAATCGTAGGAAAGTCAAAACTGTACATGAAATATTTTTTTTAAAGGATATTTGGGGCGTGATCTACAATCGTTATCGAAGCCAAAAATATAGTTTTTAGAATTGTTGTCTGTGTGTCTGTTTGTCTGTGTGTATGTCCGGGCTAAACTCAAAAAGTACTGCATTTACATTACTTCAAATTTTGCATGAATATTAATGTCCTCCTAGCCGAATTTCGGCCACGGCGGCCAGTCTCAACAGAGATTAGCCATCTGCGCGGGACATATTATAGTGCTCAAGTGTGTGCGCAAACACAGGAGCACTTTCTATTCTATCACTCTCATGATCCGATGGGACGCCTATGCGACACGACCGGAAAGAGGTCAGGTACAGGACCGACGGCTTTACGTGCTCTCCGAGGCACGGGGGTATAATACCGCCAACTCCCAGACTTCGGGCTGATGCTGAGAAATTTTCTTTTTACAGAAAAGTCCCAAAATCACTTTTTGGCCCGACCAGGGATTTGAACCCAGGACCTCGTTCTCTGCGGGTGAACACGCTACCGCTAGACCAACGAGGCATGAATATTACTAAGAGGTCAACATATAGGCTACATATTATCACGCTATCACCTACGAGGGAGGAGCTGTAATAAAATTTAACACGGGTACAACCGCGGGGCACAGCTAGTGTGTAATAAACATACATTTTCTACGTGGGACGTGTCCGCTGAAAATTGCCAACATTATTCCAAGTTCGGTGGAACGTGCTCACTCAACGTGCGCCCCGTAATCTGTAGCAAGTATTAATGTAACGTTTGTTCTAACTTATGTTACTACGTGATACTAAAACATTAAGCATTAGAATAACAACATCCTAATATCATCGTAAAGAATGTAGGTTCTCACATTATGCGATTTTGGTGAAGCTTATACATGGAGATAAGTTGAGAGTTATTATCAAATCTCTACAGGCCGCATTGCGTTTATTATAAACTAGCTGTGCCCGCGACTTCGTTCGCGTGTTAATTAGTTTATTGTGATTTTTTTTGTTTTTTCTAAAATAACTGTTTTTTTCTAAAATAAAAGTAGCCTAAGTTACTCCTTATTACATCAGCTACCTGCCAATAAAAGTCCCGTCAAAATCGGTCCAGCCATTTCAGAGATTAGCCGGAACAAACAGACAGACAAAAAATGTAAAAACAAAAAATTTTGGTGTAGGTACCATATTTAAACGGTTATTTCAATATTACAAACAGATACTCCAATTTTATTTATTTGTATAGATAAATATCTCGGGACTACTAATACACTGCCATCTGATCCCCAACTTGGCATAGCCAGTACTAAAACAAAAACAGAAAAACGTTCAGTCTTCCTTGTTGTCGTAATAATTATAGTCAACATTCACCAATGTACCGCATGTGCTCGTCTTACAACAAAATATGTTATGTATGATGTAGATATTTTCAATGTATCCATTCAATCCATGAAACGCTATTTTCTGAGCCCACAAAACATAAATTAATTATCATAATTATTTGAATTTAGTTAAGTTTATTTTATTTATTTTTCTCTTACTTAGTATAATTTGTAATGTATAACATATTGCATGCTGTGTTTACTTCAAGAAGGTCGTACACTAAGCTTTTTTCAAGAACTTATATTTATCTTTTTATATAATACTAGCTGGTGCCCGCCACTTCGTCCGCGACAATTTTGAATGATTACCAATGTAACTACTTACTTCAAGCTTAATCTAAAAAAAATTACGTTTAAAAGAAATAAGCAATATACCTAGTTAAGAAATAAACTAAAGACTACTTTGCTACTGTTAGGTATTTAAAAAAAAGACCCGATATCATAAACCCAAAAATATCAAAGAATACATATTAATTGTCCTTAAGTAAAGTCAGTAAGTCAAATAAAGTAATATAATAATCAACGATGCATTAATCACCAAGGTAACTCCCATTAGCTTAGATTGCGACCACGGCATTGATAGGTCTAATATCACATTTTGTGAACGAAACCATAGCGCGATCTAAAACGATGATTACGCCATCGACTAACAAAAATATAAACTTGTAAAGCGGTAAAATTAAGATGTGTGCATATATTTTGGGTGACATTTAGGCGATCATCTATTGATTCAGTTTTGGACTACCTTTTATTTCAAGCATTTATTTATTTTAACCGATATGCCAATTAAGTTCCGCGATCTGAAACGACATTAACGCCATCTAGTTACAAAATTGTGAACTTGTAGATCAGTAAAATTAAGATGATGTTTTTTGGGTGCGATCATCTCGACACCAACAATTTATACCACGCTAACTCAAATTTTAGATGAATTCGTTCTTTATCCCAATTTGATTAAAATGTCGTTATTTTAATTTGTTATAAAATTTACCAAAAAAATAAGTTACAAATCTTATAAAACGCTAAATCTTTACTTAGACGACAACGACCACGACATTTTAAGCTACTTGATAAGAAACAAATATTTAAAATTTGAGTTTGCTTAAATTGTTGGTGGCGATCTATCGAATCAGTTATGGATTACCTTTTTTAACAACAAATTATTCCCTTGATTGCTTTATTTTTAACTGAAATACCAATTTACATGCTTTTAACTCCAAAAAAAAAACAGTTTTTCATATAAACTTACATCCCCTATTTTAGTCGTCTTTAGGGGTGGAATTTCCAAAAGTCCTGATGATATATTTATAATGTTTAAATGAAAGGCGAAATACTAATTTTCATGCGTTTACCTTAAAAAATGTCACATGTTTCATACAAACTTCCATCCCCTATTTGTCACCCTAAAGGGCTGGAATTACCAAAAATCCAAAATAAATATTTTTAAATGAAAAGTCAAACACCAATTTTCATGAGTTTACCTTAAAAAATGTCACATTTTTCATACAAACATCCCCCATTTGTCACCCTACGTGGTAGAATTCTCGGAAATCCTGAACCACATACTTTTAATTTTTAACTGTAATGCTAAATACCAATTTTCATGCGTTTAACTTAAAAATTGTTGGCACTTTTTTCATATAAACTTACATCCCCAATTTTACGACCTTGGGGGTGGAATATTCAAAAACCCTGAAATATATATTTTAATTTTTAACTGCAAGTCTTATATACTAAAGCCTTTAACATCAAAATTAAGCACTTTCATAAAATATTTCATCCCTTATTTTAGTCCCTTAGGGGTGGTATTTTCACAAACCCTTCTTCAGTGGATGCCTACGTCATAAAAGGTAACTACTGTCGAAATTCAAGTCCTAACTGCAGCCGTTTAGACTGTGCGTTGATATGTCAGTCAGGCAGTATAAAATTATATCCCCTATTTTCCGCCCTTGGGGGTGTAATTTCCAAAAATTCTGAAGTAAATGCTATATATTTTTAACAGAAAGGCCAAATACTCATTTTCATGCGTTTAACTTCAAAAATATCGCATTTTTCATACAAACTTACATCCCCTATTTTATGACCTTCGGGGTGGAATTTTCAAAAATCCTGAAATATATATTTTTTATTTTTAACTTAAAAGCCAAATGCTAATTTTCATGCGTTTAACTTAAAAATATGGACTTTTTTCGTACAAACTTACATCCCCTATTTTTTGCCCTTGGGGGTGAAATTTCCAAAAATCCTGAAACATATATTTTTTATTTTTAACTGCAAGGCCAAATACCAACTTTCATGCCTCTAACTTCAAAAACGGCAAAGTTTCATACTAACTTCGCACCCCCGTTTTACCCCCTTAGGGGTTGAATTTCGAAAAATCCTTCCTTATTCCTTGTCTACATTATAAAGAAAACATCTGTGCAAAATTTCAGCTTTCTAGGGCCAAGGGTTTGGGCTGGGCGTTGATGAGTCAGTCAGTCAGTCAGGACTTCTCTTTTTATTTATATAGATTGTGTACGGCCAGTTTAGTAAACCAAATAATAAAAAAAAATATTTAAACAAATATAAGTACAGTAGAACGCCGATTATCCGAATTAATTGGGACCGGGGGCGATATGGATAATCAAAAATTCGGATAATCGGATATATAGAGTGGTAATAATTTTAACGGAAGCCGCGCACCGCAAGACATGTACGCCCTTATTTAAAAACGAAGTATTAAGTTAAACTGCCGTTGAACTATGGATCAAGCAATCTCATTGGATGGTTTTCGGCTAAACCAAGGATCAACTGCAGTTTAATTTTGGACTTCGTTTTTTTTATATAAGGGTGGTAGTGTCTTGCGTCTAGCTTTGAACCATAACAGTTGAAATATATCTGGACTCCAGCGAGTTCCAACTTGTTACAACAATACAAAACAAAAATTACATATTATGTAGGTATTTAGTATTTTATTACGCTAACTAAATTCAAATAAAGTCAAATAAGACTAAAAATAGGGGTAAGGTTAGGTACAATAATTCCCATTAGGCTGAAAATTGGTGAACTGTGAACTGAAATGTGAAAAGTCTCATCATTCGGCAGGAGCAAAAAAAAAACTCGGGGTCAAAGGTCACAAAAACGGGCCTTCGCGATTTTCAGCAAAACGGTAAGTTAAAATTGTCGATTAGATAATAGATCTCAATCCTTTTTTTCCTAAGAGCCACCGTTTTTTTAAATTTAACGATTCAAAAAGTTGTAATCGTCATAATATGCACACGTTTCCACGCCACCTTTGATGTTCCTAGTATACAGTACTTAGCGGGATTTTTTTATGTGGTTTCCCCGCTAGCCCTATTTCACTGATCTGTTGTGATTCTGTTTAATTTGGAGCTATTGAATGACTATAGATATTGGCAATGGTTGTACATAAGTATCTACCAATTTACATACAAATTATACATATATTCCACCTTACGGCTTAGAAGTGAGGGTCACTTACCGCTAGAAGACCAGTCAAAAGCTTCCCTATAGAAGCTTATAAAAGGACTATATCTTTATGAAACCCTTAACGTTATTTTAAACGAATGAATAGGCAAAAAGGCTTTCAAATTTCTGTGTAACATATCGACACACCAACGATGCTTTAATATTATAGGATACTAGCGACCCGCCCCGGCTTGGCGCAGATAGAAAGATTAATTAAACCGAGTTGGCGTGGTTGGTAAACGCTTGCCTTTCACGCCGCAGGTCGTGGGTTCGATTCCCACTCAGGACATATATTTGAGTGCAAGAATATGTCTGTTTGTATACACATCTACATAACAAGCTATACATTTCCAATATAAGCTGATCCCGCGTTGTATAGGATTTCGATACACTGAGAGGTCAGCATATAATGGATATGTATAGTTTGATATGTAGCCGTGTGTACTGAATATGGGTGTAATTATCTATATAAATATGTATTCACAAAAGAAAAGAACTATTTGGCATATATCAGTTATCTGATTTTGAATCAGATAGCCGTTGTGAATATAGTCCCAGGATATGATCCCAAGTCAGACTCTGTAAGTTGACGGTTTTACACCCCTATGCCCAGTTAGGTGTGTCGGCAAGCCGTCCCATCCGATAACGCGAGGCAGGGAGTAGATAGGGCACCTGTGTCTGCTACTCTTACTTACTGCTTTAGTGAACCTGCCGAAATTCGACAGGTTCACGAAACACTATATTTCTTAATTAATAAGGTTTATTACACCACACGTAAATATTTATTAGATAATGTTATGTAATGTAAATTATACTAATGGCTCAAATATGTAAATTGATAATTTGTGTGTGATGTATCTTGACGACTTAAGCTACTTTATTTCTTTGTATGTTAATTGACAAATGTAGATATGATTGACGTTTAAATATTCCGCAATATTGACATGATATATATACATATATATCATGTCAATATATATATATATATATATGTCGATACATACATCTACTAATTTAAATTGCATTGTTTCTATTATTACAAAATAAAGTCCAGTTGCATGCTCTAACAGGCTTATGTCCAGTTGCATGTCCTTAAAAGTAAATTATCTACCTGTGTTCGCAATAAATAATTATAATAGTAAAAAAAACTAAAAAACACGCTTTTAGCATGCACAAAATATTACAAAATAGCCAATCCGCCATCTTGGATGTCCGCCATGTTGGATTTAAGTCACGTAACTATTTTTTTCGTATTCCTGACAGAAAACCCTTTCATTTCATACCCGTATCATGGGGGTGGATTTCAAACAGCCAGTCCGCGATATTGGATTTGTAATGATGTTTCATGTATTGTCATCAGAACTCAGAGCGTGTGCAAAATTTCATCCTAATCGGAGATCGAGAAGTGAGTCAAATTAAGATTCCAAGATTTTCTTACATACATAGTTACAAGTGAAGCTAATAAGTGTGTTATTAACACACTTTTATTAGCTTCAATTTTAATTTTGTATTTTGCTTGAAATAAACCCGTCTTCTTTTCTTTAATAGATAAGCTCCACAATAAAGGCTGATATTGTTCAAAAGTAAAAACCTAGCACAACGGTATCAGCTTCTCCCACATACCTAAAACAAACCCACCCCACATAATAAAACGGGATAATCGCAACCAGCCAACATCACTGCTTTGTAACCAAAAACGTTCCGTTAGAGAACTTCCGCATTACACGTCTAGACAGGAATTTGGTGAGATTCCACAATTACATGTATTAGTACCAAAATAGAAGAAGCATCTTAGCAATTTTCCAGTATTTTTCCTATATGTTAATCCGCAATAAAATATACCTTAGTCTTAGGAAACCTTTTTTTACATTCATCATCATCATCATATCAGCCGAAAGACGTCCACTGCTAAAGAAAGGCCACCCCCAAGGATCTCCACAATAGAAGATCCTGCGCTGCCCGCATCCAGCGGCTTCCCGAGACCCTTGCAAGATCGTCGGTCCAACTTGTAGGGGGCCTGCCCACGCTGCGTCTTCTGGTTCGTGGTCACCAATCAAGAACATTTTACATTAGCTGAGGATAATTGATATCGTTCCCATGATTTGCAAGCTACTTACTGAGGCGCTCCTAGCCAGATGCCCTCACCGATCCGTTAGTGATTGGCGCAGTTATGCATTAGATGGGTGACCGCTGAAGTGGTCTGATTTCTGAGCGTCTCCGTGCTTCGGAGGACATGTTAAGCTGGAGGTCCCGGTTGTAGCCTTTAGGCAACAGTCGTAAAGCCATGTCAAAGGCGTACTGGGCTTGAACAACCCTGACACTAGGGTAACTACTGCCCATACGATAAGTAAATAGTAAGCTGTTGGTACGCAATTTAGTCGATTTAATAAATGCGTAAGTTTGTGAGAACAGATGAATGTTTGTTAATCTTTCACGCAAAAACTACCGAACGTATTTTGATGAAACTTTGTAGTAATATAGCTTCTATATCCGAATAACAAAGAGGCTATAATTTATTAAGTTTAACGCGGATAAAGCCGCGGGACACGGCTACTAAGATATAACTTAATTTAAAACCATTTTTTACCTTAGATGATAAAAACTAAATTGAGATCGCTCTCAAGCTTCAGACGTATCAAACCCCTGTTTTTCTTTTCGGGGTTTAGATATAAAAAGGTGTGTCTGTCCCAAACTGATCGAAAAGCACTCAAGCGAATAGCGATTCACGTGAATACTGAGTTATATTCTCGATGACCCGCCCATCGATTTATTGCACCAACGAAAAGTGTTCTTTTCGCGTTAGTGGAAAATAAAGGTGGAATTTTGTAGAGTTCGAAAGGATTTATCGTCTCGTTTATGTATGGCACGCAAATATAAAATCAATTTAAACGAAGCAAAGTGTAGAGCTAGAGTATAGCAAGTATTTTACGCTGACTCTTTAGAAAAATTATGTGCTCTCTTGGGCCAAGTATGGCAGGGAGCGCATTCCACAGCTTCAGCGTACGGTTTCACTGAAATCGTGAAGGTTCTAGGATGTGAGGTAGAATTCTCTGCCCATGAAAAAGAGGGAAGATTAATAATACAAATAAATCCAAAAACAGCGTAATATTCTATAACAATGCCAAATATTTCGCAACTGTGAATTTTGTAACGATAATAATAAATAGAATAATAACGAACCGGAAGACGCAGCGTGGGCAGGCCCCCTACAACTTGGACCGACGATCTTGCAAGGGTGGCGTGAAGCCGCTGGATGCGGGCCGCGCAGGACCGGCTATTGTGGAGATCCTTGGGGAGGCCTTTGTCCAGCAGTGGACGTCTTTCGGCTGATATGATGATGATGATGATGAATAATAAATATAATATCCTAGCACATTATTCACCCACGGCCATTTGATACCAAACTGAGTAGAGTTTGTACCTACCTACTATGGGCATCAGATAACTGGTATAAAAATTTTCTTTTGTAAATAGATAATTATAACCGGATTCAGGGCAAACATGTTCAGGCACACAAGTATCTGTCCTGGGTGGGAATCGAACTCACGACCTGCGGCGTGAAAGGCAAGTATCTACCAACCACACCGTCAATTTTATTAACGTTACCTTACCAGTAACCGCGTAAGAAATATTCCCATCCGAATTAATATGTCCCGAATATGGTTTTAACTTCCGACCCAACCTTGGACTTGAACCCAGTACGTAATATCTTCGGTTGAACACGCTACTCCCACACCAACGACTTACTTAATAATTGCGCTTGAGCTGAATCTAATTTACTTTTTCATTATTTATAAATATACTATCTGTGCCCCACGGTTTACCCGCGTTAAATTGTATAAATTATCACAGCTTCTCCCCCGTAGGTGATTCGGCGAGTGATAGTGTGATAATACGTAGCGTATATGTTGACCCGAACTCTTAGTAATATTCATGCAAAATTTTAAGTAAATCCATGCAGTACTTTTTGTAGCCCGGACATACATAAAGATAAAAAGACAAAAATTCTAAAAACAATATTTTTGGCATCGATATCGATTGTAGATCACGCCCCAAATATCCTTTTAAAAAATATTCAATGTACAGTTTTGACTTTCCTACGATTTTATTATATGTATAGATGTATTTATTTATTATAATTCCATTTGTGTCCACTCTGAAACCAATTGATTAGGTAACCAATTTAAAATAGGAATGCGTTCTAATCGCTTAGAAGTTTCATTTTGTAAGTATATCGACACATTCCTATAAATGTTGATTTCTGATATGTTTGTAAATTTATCACAATTATGTTCAAAATAAAAGAAAAAGTTTACTCGTTCTCGTATTTTCACATTTAAACACCATTTGACATGTATTTTTATTGTATCAGAAAATAATTTTCATTAATAAATGTCGATATAATTTCATAAATAAATTTAATAAATATCTAGGGACAATGTCACACAGATCATCCTAGCCCGAAACTAAGCAAAGCTTGTACTATGGGTACCAGGCGACGATATACATACTTATATAGATAAATAAATACTTAAATACACAGAAAACATCCATGACTCAGAAACAAATATTCGTGCTCATCACACAAATATTTGCACTTACCGGGATTCGAACCCAGGACCACCAGCTTCGTAGGCAGGAGGACTACCAACTACCAACTTTTATATCAGAGGGCGACAAACCAGCAAGTGGGTCACCTGATGGTAAGCGATCCCCGCCGCCCATGGACACTCGCAACACCAGAGGTTTCGCGGGTGCGTTGCCGGCCTTTAAAAGTCAGCAAACAAGTGTTGCTGACCCTTCCCCCCACCCCAATGAGCTCTGGCGAATTAACACGGATAGTCAATAATTTTATACATTACTAAAGCAGTAGGTTTAATGTAATTTATTAGACCGAAAGGTGATTTTGGGATTTATCTGTAAAGAACAATTTTAGCCTGAAGTCTGCGAGCTGGTGGTATCACACCTGCGAATCTCGGAGAGCACGTAAATCCGTCGGTTTTTCTCTCCAAGTCGATTCCAAATTCATTTATTTCGTAAAAAAATTATATTTATGTGGTATCCTCATGTTTTTACCCTACCTTGGAGTTACTGAGAAACACTGCCAGAAAACTCAGTAGGAATCCTTTTTTTAAATAAAACTTACTTAAAATTAATTAATTTTAAGTAAGTTTTAAAAAAATATGTTTTATGTTTTTTGACTTACAACAACTCTTTCCCAAGCACTTTTGCCACCTAGATAATCAGAAATTTTGTAGTACACAATTTGGCTTTAATAATTATTTTAAAGTTATTATAAAATAATAAGTAACTAGAAAGAATAACTGTATTACAAACATGTTCTGACTATTTACAAGCGCTTTTTTAAAGTCTAGGTGAACAGAATCCTTTTTTATTTTATGTATTTAAAAAAAGCTTATGCGTAGAGAATTCTCTAATATCGTTCATAAGTTTGTTACAGAATCTTAAACATTTTCGATCAGGAGGACATTAACTAAGATTACTACCGTAATGCACTACTACTTAATGATGGAACATTGTGCCACTATTGCAATGGCAGACTTGTGCCATTGCAATAGTGGCACAATGAAAACTCAGTAGGAATCCTTTTTTTAAATAAAACTTACTTAAAATTAATTAATTTTAAGTAAGTATTAAAAAAAAAATTTTTTTTTTTTTTTACAACAACTCCCTCCCAAGCACTTTTGCCACCTAGATAATCAGAAATTTTGGAGTACACAATTTGGCTTTAATAATTATTTTAAAGTTATTATAAAATAATAAGTAGCTAGAAAGAATAACTGTATTACAAACATGTTCTGACTATTTACAAGCGCTTTTTTAAAGTCTAGGTGAACAAAATCCTTTTTTATTTTATGTATTTAAAAAAAGCTTATGCGTAGAGAATTCTCTAATATCGTTCGTAAGTTTGTTACGGAATCTTAAACATTTTCGATCAGGAGGACATTAATTAAGATTACTACCGTAATGCACTACTACTTAATGATGGAACATTGTGGCACTATTGCAATGGCAGACTTGTGCCACTGGAATACAAAGCTCGAAGCCATTAGTGTTTGCCATTAGTTTTTATTTATTTATTTTATTAAAATAAAACTTATGCGTAGAGAATTCTCTAATATCGTTCGGAAGTTTGTTACAGAATCTTAAACATTTTCGATCAGGAGGACATTAATTAAGATTACTACCGTAATGCACTACTACTTAATGATGGAACATTTTGCCACTATTGCAATGGAAGACTTGTGCCACTGGAATACAAAGCTCGAAGCCATTAGTGAAATCAATACTAATCGTAATTGTAGCATTGTGTAGCGGGGACTTTCACACAACAGAGCACATATAGGGCGCCGAAAACCAAATCATGGTGATAAGGGATAAATAAATGGCTTCTCAATGTTAATCAGCATCTTGTTCGGCCTGTTGGTCTAGTGGTGAAGAAATAATAATATCTTGTGACATTATTCACACACGGCCATCTGATCCCAAACTAAGCAGAGCTTGAACTATGGAAACCATATAACTGATATACTACATATATTACTTTTCTTTTGTAAATACATACTTATATAGATAATTACACCCAGACTCGGGACAAACAGACATGTTCATGCACACAAATATCTGTCCTGGGTGGGAATCGAACCCACGACCTCCAGCGTGAAAAGCAAGCATTTTCCAACCACGCCAACAGGCCCCAAAAGTGCTGACTACTGAGCGGGTAGCGGGTTCGATCCCCACCCAGGACAAATCTTGTGTGATGTGCACGATTACCTACGTGTTCTGTGTCTTGATATAATTTGTATAAAATATTTATGTTTTCTAATATTGATGATCTTGTGAAGGTCGCTGGAAGTCGCTGGATGCAGATAGCGCAAGGCCGGCAATTGTGGGGGCCTTTGTCCAGCAGTGGGCATCTTTCGGCTGATATGATGATGACGATGATGATGATTTATGTTTTTAGAACTATTTTTATATATTGTGGACACGGGTCTCAACCGTCAACCTATTGGAAATGATTTGCCTTAAATTGTTATCGCGATTGAGACCTGTGTCCACAAGGTATAAAATGTGTACAAATCGCGAAAGTTTAAAAACATTAATATTTAAGTGTGTTCATCAGTTGTCTGGTCGCCATAATACAGGCTCCGCTTAGTGTGGGATCACATGGAAGTGTATTAGCTGTCGCAAGATATTTATTTATTTATAATTTCTATCTTTATATTCAACTTTGTTAGTATTTTATATTCTTTTTCCTGTACGTCTTTGTTCCCCAAATTAATTCTAGTCTAACACGGTAATGAGAACGAAATTAAGGATTAAACATTACCAAATCTAAGTTTAGCTCTGTAACCAAACTCATTAATATTGTAACACTCACAACATCAGAGGGAATTTGAGTCCCGGGACGTCTCGTGTCTCGAAGTCCCGGGACATATAATTTTAGTTGCCTGATTTTATTATAAAGCTTATATTGACGGTCACCGTAGCCTAGTTGGTAGTGCTCCTGCCTACGAAGCTGGTGGTCCTGGGTTCAAATCCCGGTAAGTGCAAATATTTGTGTGATGAGCACGAATATTTGTTTCTGAGTCATGGATGTTTTTTTATGTATTTAAGTATTTATCTATCTATATAAGTATGTATATCGCCGCCTGGTACCCATAGTACAAGCTTTGCTTAGTTTGGGGCTAGGATGATCTGTGTGACATTGTCCCTACATATATTATTATTATTATTAAATCAGCCGAAAGTCTAATTAATGTATTAGTTGATTATTTAAAAGACTGATTTTTAATTCTGTTTCATTATTTACATTAAGATTACAAATCCTTGATTATGATAATTAACAAGGTTGTAATAAAGACCAACTAGCTGTGCCCCGCGGTTTTACCCGCGTTAAACTTAATACATTATAGCCTATGTGTTAATCCAGGGTGTCAGCTAACTCCATACCAAATTTTATTAAAATCGCTCCAGCCGTTTAGACGCGAAGAAGTAACAAACATACACACTCACAAACTTTCGCCTTTATAATATTAGTGTGATGATTAGACACCAGAATTACTAGATAATAGTAAAGTAATTAAGAATTAGTATGATTTTAGTTTTATAACTATAAAATTTAACTGGTCAAAAGTGAATCTGTGTGCAATGAAAAGGATAAAAAAACTTACTAAGACTGAAATGAAAAATATTTAATTTTCTGTATAAGAAAGTTAATTTTTACAACCTATTGCCTTTTTTTAAAACGTTTCACCAGATATTAACTCAAAGCTTCACTTCACTTTCTACAAAACCTGTCACACACACACACACATACACACACACACCCGTATGTGTGTATGTGTTTCTAATAGTCTCGAAGTACTGGAATTTCCGGGACATTTTATTCTAGGCTGTCTCATGTCCCAAGACTTTGTAATTGTCGGGAATACCCAAACCATAGTTATGTATACCATAGTATACCATAGTATAATACCCATACCTTTAATGAAGAAATAGGCTCGCTTCTTGAAAGTTGCCATGCCATATCTGATCGGAAATACCTCCGCAGTTAATACATTCCACAGAGTGGTAGTGTGCGGTAAAAAGCTTACTGAGAAACGCACGTTAATTTCATCCACCATAACTTAAATTCCATAAACATTGTCCCTAGAGCGACTTTCAGGTGACTCAACACCCCCACAAATAAGTTTACGTTCATAAACACTTTATTACTTTCTGTTGGCTATCAAGTAGGGTTGCCAAGTTCTTATTCAACCCTATTCTGAAAAACAAATACTGTACCTAAATTAATGACGGTTTTAAATACTCAGAACCGTCTACAATTTCTATATATGACCACCGATTTGAATAATATTTATTTGGTCCCAAATAAATATTATTAAAACCTAAAACATTCCCTCTCGATTAAACAAAAAACTATTAAAATCATTTCACAGCAACATGCATTAAAACAAACAGTCGAAGTAGAATATCACAATGAAAAAGAATTAATAAAAACTTGAGAGGTCTCAAGGGACACCCGGATGGAACGAAGTTATTTCTTATTATTTATTATGTACAAAAAACCTGTATACACTCAACAAAAATAATCTTCGCGACACCTCACTGTTCAATGCGAAATAGAAATGAAAATATCTGGCTTGCTTTCATTAAGAGAGAGAGAGAGAGAGAGAGAGAGAGAGAGAGAGAGAGAGAGAGAGAGACAGACAGAGAAACATGCGCACGCCGCACAGCTGCAAAAAGTGTCGTGACAACTTTTCGTAAGAATTTTTTCCGTCTAGCCCCTTTTCACAACGCGCGATAAGGAACTTCGTTCCAAAATGGATAAAACTATCAAATTACATATTCTAACCTGGTACCACAGTTATTCAAGCTGCCCATTAGGACTTTGACAAGGCTTATTGACATTATCAAAAAATTAAAAATAACTACAGTCGACAGCGACAACTTTACGCGCCCTCACTACTATGGAGACGCTGAAAATACAAACCACTTCTACGGTCACCTATCCCGGTATACTACCCACGTTCCAATTCGCTTAACTTAACACATCTGTACTCTATACATATACTCGTAATTAAATCGTAGGAAAGTCAAAACTGTACATTGAATATTTTTTTAAAAGGATACTTGGGGCGCGATCTACAATCGATCTGGAAGCCAAAAATATAGTTTTTAGAATTTTTGTCTGTTTGTCTGTATGTATGTCCGGGATAAACTCAAAAAGTACTGCATGGATTTACTTCAAATTTTGCAGGAATATTACTAAGAGGTCGGAACATACAGGTTACATATTATCACGCTATCACCTACGGGGGAGGGCCTATGTTAATTTATAAAATTTAACGCGGGTAAAACTGCGGGGCACAGCTAGTACTTAACGTAACAATATATTTTGTCATTATCATCATATCAACTGAAAGAGATCCTCTGCTGGCCAAAGGCCTCCCCCAAAGATCTCCATAATTTCCGGTCTTGCGCTACCCGCATCCAACGGTCCATCTTGTAGGAGGACTGTCCACGCTGCGTCTTCCAGTTCGCTTTCACTTTCCCCTACGGCTGTCGGTCCTACGAGCACTTAAGCTTCGCATTTTTTTAAATTATTTTCTTACCATATTTCATTGTTCTAACAGTGTTGTACATGTAGCCTAGAGGTTTCGTGAATGACCTGGCATGGTGATGACTCATTTCCAGCCTTACAAATGGCAACATAGCAAGTTGGCGAGTAGCAGCCCTAACAGTTTAGTGTAAACTACTAGTCGCAAGTAGTGGGCGACAGCGGGCACATATATCAAGAACTGCACTAAGTTATGCGGAGTGCACGACGCGCTGCGGCGCTGTATAAGGTACGGCACTAATATATTCCCGTATTTTAAAGAAACTGTGAGCTAGTCTGGCTTACTATAACAAGAAAACAAGGTTTAAGAGAAAAGTTGGCCTTTCTGCTGCTACTGTTTTAAAGGTACTGAATAGTGAATAGTTTCAGAGTGGAATGCACTTCCTGGCTTGGCTAATCTATTTTAAGGAGATTTAATTGTAACCGTTACCTATGGTGACGCCAAATCTCTACAGCAGAATGCTTTCATCATCATCATATCAGCCGAAAGACGTCCACTGCTGGAGAAAGGCCTCCCCCAAAGATCTCCACAATTGCCGGTCTTGCGCTAGCCGCATCCATTAGGTAGAATGCTTTAGAAAGAGACAAATGATAACAACCAAATTGACTGTAGCCTAATTAGCTAGGTTTGGAGATTTTTACTAAAAACATTCTCGGATCCTGACGATGGTCTACAGCCGCGTTCAACAGCAGATAAAGTGGTCCTGGGTTGAAATCCTGGGCTAAAGAAGCATTGAAAAAGCAAAGTTTGGAGTCTGGTAATTGATGGTGCTATACCCTTGCCCTGGACAGCAAGGAACGCTGTCAGTCCTGCACCTGGCCCAGTTTCCGGTCGTAACAGCTATCCCATCCGATCATTTGAATGTTTATACGCAAACAACGACATTTATTTGTCCACCATAATACGTCCGACACGGAATGGGGCTCCATAAACACTAGCTGTCATGGCAAAATTCGACCAGGGGCTCTACCGGCTAAGTCGAATGCCATTTAAGAAATCGATGTTCAGATTTCTTAAATGGCATTCAAATAAATTAATATTAAAAATGACTTAATCAATAGTTAATTCGGCTTTCATGAGCACATGTGACGTCATAAATGGTCCAGAATCGAATGTCAACGTTGAAGCCGATTTAACGATTGATTAAGTCATTTTTAACCTTTATTTATTTGAACGCTATTTAAGAAATCGATGTTCGGCGACTTAGCCGGTAGAGCCCCAGAAGGTATTATTGTTCTTCTCAGGACAAAATTACAGAATTACTCTTTATTTTTGAAGCAAATCTTTTTACGTGCTCTTGGTTTGGTGAGTAACCTGGTGAATGCATGACAAGAGCGTTACGAAAAGTGTGATCAGGCGAGGCGAACGGAAATTGAGAGGGAAATGTTAGTGAATACAGAAAGAGAGAGAGAGAGTTACGTTTCATATATTACTGTAGGGACAAGAGAGAGACCACGCATTTTCTATCTTTGTTTTCTCACAGCCAGTTACTTCTCGTACGTCAAGTGTTACTTCAGTCGTGTGGTCTAAAGCACACTCTTTTTTATTTTATTTATTTTCTCGAGTGTATAAAGGCGTTGTGATAGGAGTGGAAATTGCAACCCTAATGCAAAAACAATATTGCAACGCTGATTCCAGAAACTGCATTGCAGGTAACTAACTTTTTTATATACTGTGGACACGGGTCTTAATCGCGATAAAGATATAGGCAAATCATTACCTTGGTTACCCGACGTTTCGGCATGGATTGCACTAGCCGTGGTCACGGGTCGACTCTCCAGTCCAGTCTAGTCCAGCCTATATCTTTATCGCGATTGAGACCCGTGTCCACAGTATATAAAAATGTGTACAAATCGCGAAAGTTTAAAAACATTAATAGGTAACTAACTGCTACCCAAACCAGTTAATTTCAATAAAACGTAGTTTTATAATCGTGTTAACATCTTTATTCATATCTATGCAAATCAAAATACCGCCGCTAACTCATAAACAAGACGAAACTTCGCACATGAGTCATAAGGGCAACGCACCCCTATTACCATGCACCCCTGCGAATGAATCATAGCCAAGACGTATGCGATCTGTCCAACTTTCTCATAACTTAGCAAAGACAGAGTTTTAATTGAATACTAACTTTAATACTTTTCAACACTGTTGTGGACATAAGTTTCAGAGAGTTGACTTAACTACCGTCAAAGGAGTAAATAGTGGTTGCAATAGCAGTAAGCCAGTAGTTATTAAAAAGTTGGACTGATGAAAAATGAACCTAGATTAACTTGACGGGGCAGGCTTGGAATTCTTATAGTAGTTTGCAAGTTAAGAGACTAATTCCTAGTTTGAATTGGCTTGCCTGTTGACCTAGTGGTTAGTGACTCTGACTGCTAAGACAGAGGTTGTGGGTTCAATCCTCACCGAGGAGAAATCTTTGTGTGATTAGCACGATTCTTTATTCTGTATAACCTGGGTGCCATTTATACATCATCATAACAGCTGTAAGGAGTCCACAAAAGCTTTTTCCAAGAAACATCTTGGAGGGATATACCACAATCGCCACGCTACCCCAATCCTACCCCAATCTGTCAAATTTCCCCAATTGAAAGTGAACCTTATACTTTTGTGATAAAGTTGAGTATAAAAGAACTTTGGCAGATTGTGGTAGCTGGATGTGCTGGCGTCTGTACACTGTAATAATTTTTGGCCACTTTGTTCCGCGGTTGGGACTCAATTGGTAAAGTGGGTAACTCAACACCCGAGCTAGGTTAACTGTTCATTAGGTTGCAAGCTGAACTAACGGCCAGCTCTTTTGGCACAGACGACGGTTTCTTATTGAGACATATTTATTTATTACAGTTGTATTTACGTTGGATTACAGAGCCAGAGTCATAATTATGGAGTTGAGAGAAAGAAGAGCCTCTTGTGGGCGTTAAGCGCAAAATAGGTATAACAATTAATACATTTTCCGCCGCTTTTCGCGCTTACTTTTCTTTGTCCGCACAATGATTGTCTGGAAGAGATCGCTATAAAGATACAGACCGCCGCCGATTGTATCTGTCATCATATCAGTCGAAAGACGTCCACTGCTAGACAAAGGCCTCCCACAAAGAAATCCACAATTGCCGGTCTTGCGCTATTCGCATCCAGCAGTTTCCAGCGACCCGCACAAGATCATCGGTCCATCTTGTAGGGGGCCTCCCCACGCTGCGTCTTCCGGTTCATGGTCGCCACTCTAGAACATTGTGTTAGAAAACGATGATGAGTTAGCACTAAGTCGAAGGATAAAGTAGAGGATGCAATGGTGCGTATTTTTGTTACTATAATTTCGTTAACTGCAGAATCATATATTAGTCTTGGTTTTTCCACTAGGTCTGGTTAATAAACCTGACTGCTAAGCCAGAGTTCAAGGGTACGATCCCAACCCAGGCGAAAATCTTTGTGTTATGAGCACGATTATTTGCTTTGTGTCTCTGTGTAATGTATCTATAATATGTATGTATTTAGAAATAGAAAAGAAATGTCCTAGAGTGGCGACCACGAACTGGTAGACGCAGCGTGGGCAGGCCCCCTAGAAGATGGACCGATTATCTTGTGAGGGTCGTTGGAAGCCGCTGGATACGGGTAGCGCAAGACCGGCAATTATGGACATCTTTGGGGAGATGGAGATGATTTAGAAATATATAAGTATGTTTATCAGTTGTCTGATTACCTGCGTACAGACTCTGCCTAGTTTGGGATCAGATGGGTGGGAGTGTGTTAATTGTTCCAAGATATTTATTTTTATTATTTCTACAAGAAAATTTAACGTATCCGCTTGGTATTGCATCATGGCTTGGAAGGTAAAATCAGGAGCATCAAATGTACTTTTTATTTCTTTTCGAACTAATGGCAGCAACTACTTATCGAGCAGATCTTGAAAGGATTTCAGATACTTACTTTAATCTTTCAGGTTTACATTGTCAAACATTTATGTAACAGAAACAAAACTCACCACTATGGAGAGATTTATAAACAAATGACAAAGGAGCTTGAAGATAACTGAGGCGCCCTCCCCATGAGACTTATGACGGAAAACCGAGTCTGCCGTTAGTCTGGCGTAACAACTTATATTGTCTTCCGACCTTATAGATTTTTTTTTTTATTTTGTTATTTTTTTTTTATTGGGACATCAAACAGTTACACTTTAATACACAATTTGAAACAGAATGATAAAGAGCGTAGTAAACGTGTAACCCACACCAATGTCCGCGAAATAATGTTAAGTGCGTAGTTAAGAATACTCGCGCGATGTAATGAAGAGCGTGATAAGGTAATTTTGATATTTCATTTTAATATATCAATGGCCATTCTTTTAAATTTTGACTTGGAAAGCGAAAAAATATTTAAATTAAAGAAGTGTGTGTTATATGTTTCTACTAGGCGGTGGAGAGGCGCCCGTGCGCCATCGTTACTTCTGCAGCGTGCAGTGTAAAACAGCCGGGGCACGCGCACCTCTCGCCGTATAACAGTTCTAGGTACACTGTAACATAATTGATTTGTGATGTCAGTGCAATCAAACATATTATTACAAAATCCATAAAGCATCATACACATTAGCAGTTTTCTTCTGGACTCCATGCTTAAAAGTTTATACCTATTAAGTAGTTGTAAATACGGTAGCTTTGATCGGAAACATCGGAAATGCATAGAACGTAGAATTTTTTTTTGGATCGTTTCCAATCTATTTATGTAAATGTCGCAAAAAGGACACCATACCGGGACTGCGTACTCTAATTGGGAGCGGACTAAAGTTTGGTATAAAGTCAAAAATGTCTGAGGCTTCTTAAAATCACTAGACGATCTCATTACAAAGGCATACATCTGATAAGCTTTGTTAATAATGTTATCAATGTGGTTATTGAGGTGTAGTTTTGTGTCTAGTGTAACCCCCAGGTCTCGAATAGACTTGACTTTTTGTAAAGTGATGCCCTGTAAACTGTAATAATAACTTATAATATTTTTATTTTTTGTTTAAGTTATGGCCTTACATTTTGGCAGGCTTAGCATTAGTTTATTATTGGAACAATACTGAAAGAGTTTGTCAAGATCGTGCTGTAGTAATAAACAATCTTCGGGACTCTTGCGTGTTTTATAAATTTTGATATCGTCCGCATACAGTAAAAATTGGGAGTTCTTGAAGCAGTCCGCAATATCATTGATGAACAATGTGAACAAAAGAGGGTCCAGAATTGAGCCTTGTGGAACTCCGGAAGTGACAACTATTGAATCGGACTCGAAACCGTTTATTACAACTTTTTGGGTTCTATTAAAAATATAAGACATGAACCATCTAAGTAAATTGCCACGTATGCCATTAAAGGCAATTTTGTCCAGAAGCAATTTGTGATCCACTTTATCGAAGGCCTTTTGAAAATCGGTGTACACTGCGTCGACTTGAGTTTACGTATCCATATTTTGGAACAGATAGTTAGTAAAAATCATGAGATTCGTGGCAGTTGACCGACGCTTAACAAACCCATGTTGTTGACGAATAATAATTTGATGGCAGTGAGAGTATAATTTATTGTGTACAAGCCTTTCAAAAAGCTTGGATAATATCCTGGGACATTATTTACACACGGCCATGTGATTCCAAACTAAGAAGAGCTTGTACTATGGAAACCAGATAACTGATATACTACATATACTTACTACTTTTCTTTTGTAAATACATACTTATATAGATAATTACACCCAGACTCAGGACAAACAGACATGTTCATGCACACAAACATCTGTCCTGGGTGGGAATTGAACTCACGACCTGCGGCGTGATGGGCAAGTATCTTATCTAGCAACCACGCCAACCGACTCGCCAACCTCAAGTTGTTCATTTAATCCGTTTACGACCTAGAGGCCCGAGATATACGAATCAAAAACCTGACTGAAGGCCCAACTAACCTTTGACCTCCGGCGTGAAAGCAAGCATTTGCCAACCACGCCAACAGAATAGAATAGAATACTCTTGATCGTACACACTCAAACAGAATAAATACACGGACACAAATAATACAATCTTGTTAAGTGCGCGGTGTTATCGCATTAAGATTATAGGTACGATTCCTTCCAGACAACCTTTGGCTGGATAGGAGCTGTAGGATTTTTAAAAGGTAGGTGTGGAGAAAAAAGTTGTAAAATTTAAGTTCTTATTTAAATTTCGTAGAAATAGTAATTACTCATTCATCTTAATAAATTACAAGTAGTTCACATTATTAACTTTTAATTGTTTTTTTTTTGGAAATGTAAACAAAACTCAACTAACAGTAGACTACTTCATACACAAATGACTAATTCCTGAACATTAAAAAGCTTACCGATAACCTGGGCGCTTTCTCCTGCAACCTGCGGTTTGAACACGGTCACTTTTAGTCGGTGGTATTTAAAAGCTAAAGGAGAATACGTTCATGATAACCACCCTGGTGACTTTATTTGTTTAGCGTAAAACATGACGGCTCAGGTACTCCTGAGTCATCGGCTGTTCGGAATGACATCGTTTAATCATAGACAATAAGCGTGCTAAAAGCGTCTGTGTTATATTATGGCGGTTTATATGTATAAGTCTGGAAACTTATTGCGTTGTTATAAACATAGACTAATTCGTTATGAAATTAGGTACACTGCCCGTTCAGGTCTCAGTGACTTATTTTATATTTTGCGCGTAAACCCGGACGGCTCAGACAGTATTGCATCGTTTAATTACAGAAAATGAGCATGCTAAAAGCGCCTGTGTACAGTTTTATAAGAATAAGTCGCAGAATTCTTTGAGTTGTCATAAGCATGTACTAACTACTACTAGCACTAATTCGTACTGAAGTTAGATACACTAGTCGCCCGGTTCTAGGTGACCTTGTTTGAAACTTGGACGTAAACCCTGACGGATCAGACAATCCTAAGTCATCAGCTATCCGGTATAGCATCGTTTAATCGCAGACAATGAGCGTGCTAAAAGCGACTGGGTACAGCAATGGCATGTTATAAAACTGAACTAATTCTTTCTGATATTATGTACACAACTCGTTCGGTTATAGGTGACTTCGCTTATATTTTGCGCGTAAACCCTAACGGCTCAGACTGTCCAGAGTCATCGGCTATTCGGTATGGCATCGTTTAATAACAGACAATGAGCGTGCTAAAAGCGTATAATTTAATTTTTATATGGATAAGTCGCAGAACTTATTGAGTTGTTATAAGCATGAACTATATCATTCTGAAGTTAGATACACAGGTCGCCCGTTTCTAGGTGACGTCATTCATATAGACTAATTCGTTCTGACAATAGGTACACAGCTCGTTCAGTTCTATGTAGCTTCGTTTATATTTTGAACGTAAACCCCGACGGTTCAGATAATCCAGAGTCATCGGCTATTCGGTATGGCATCGTTTAATCACAGACAATGAGCGTGCTAAAAGCGACTGTGTAGTGTAATGGCGCCTTTGTCCGCACAATACTACTGTAATGTCTGTATGTTTGTGCAACTATATTGTCATTGTAATACTCTTTTTGTATTCTGTTTGTTTAGGCAAACAAAAATATGGTTTTAGTTGTTAAAAACATGTTAGATGTCGCGTCGTATGGGTTTTGTTTTGATAAAATAAAATCTATTGTGTGGTTTTCGGTTGGAATAAAAGAATACTTTAATTTATCTTGTTATGTTTAGAATTCACAACCCATTGGGTTCCTCAAAATGGCCGACGTCGACGCGGTAGGCTCAAACGGAGATGGTATGATGACCTGAACTCGTTTTGTAACGAATGGCCCGAAATTTCAAAAGACAGAGAAATCTGGAATAGCAAGGGGGGGGGGGCTTTGCTCAGCAGTGGGACACTATTATAGGCTAGTATTAAAATAAAATGTTAAGAAGTGGAAATGACGTTAAATTGACAATAACTTAATTTAAGTTAGCTAAATGTCGTTACTATTATAAAATAAATCTTATTGTAAATTATTTCCTACAATCCATGTACCTATATATCTATATGTATCTAGAAATAATAATAAATTAATTATATATTACTACAAACATGTTCTGACTATTAACAAGCGCTTTTTAAAGACTACGTGAATAAAAGCCTTTTTTATTTTATTATTTATTTTATTTAAATTTTTTTAAAGTTGTGGCCCAGACTTGTTATTATTACGATTTTTTACTGTTTCGACGGTCCCGTTGGTCACGCGGTAATATGAATAAGAGGTCTATGGACCAACCTCCATGAAAAGTGAAAAGTTTTATAAGGGTTTTAGGGTGATAAGTAATTGCCGGTGTCACACCCTTGTACTTACTTCTATAAGAATGTAAAGCCATCGGTCCTAATACAGATGCAACTGTGTTTGCACACCTTCGTAACCCTCGTTCGATTCCCCGTAACCCATGACATATATCGTCATGGGTTACATACATAGTCATTAACCACTAGCTAGACCAACAAGCCAGTCACTTGTTGGTCTAGCTAGTGGTTAATGACTCTGAATGCAAAGATTTGTCCTCAGTGGGGTTCGATCCGCACCCGGGACAAATCTTTGTGTGATGAACACGATACTTCGTTCTGTGTCTGGGTGTAGTTTAAAAGTACGTTTATAAGTTGTCTAGTTGCCATAGGCTCTGCCTTGTTTGTGTTCAGATTTCAGTGTATTAGTTCTCCAAAAACATTTATTATTATTATTATTATAACATAGGGATTTATTTACCTAGCGCGGACGTTATGCTTAAAAGAAACGTTGTAAATTTAAATTGAATTTGAATCTTTACAACATCTTTTTTATGATCCCTTAGTTAAGGAATCCTTGGGGAATTACTGCGAACTCAAACAGCTTCTTTAACTAGACTAAAACATAATTTTCTTTGCGAAATACTTATCTAAAACACATTTCCAACACATATTAACCTATGTCTGTCTTCGTCTCGAGTTTAGAGGTTAAAATGGAAACCCAAACACAATAAAACCACTTTAATCCAAATTGTAGAGCCATAAAAAGCAATAAGACTACTATAATACTCCGAAAATAAACGCCATTAAATTGAAACAAGTCTGTGATCAAACGTCGCAGCTCGTATATCAAAGTAACATTTAGCTAGCGGAAGTTATATTCGGACCTATCTTCCCTGAGGGTTGAGGGGTGGATGCGAGCCCGATGATATTGATAAAAACCGGCCAAGTGCAAGCTGTTCCTCGCTCTATTAGGTGTCTGTACATGTATTAAGAAGTCAAAAGATTAGAAAGAATGTTGGTTGGTTTTAATCACAACTTACAAATTTTGTTTGTATTTGTGTGCTAATAGACCGAACTCAGAAATAAAAAAAATTGAGGTGAATTCTTTTACAATTTTTTATAATAATATCCTGGGACATTATTCACATACGGCCAACTGATCCCACACTAAGAAGAGCTTGTACTATGGAAACCAGATAACCTGATTTACTATCTCATCTTTGTTTATGCAAAAAAATTACTTACTTACTACATAAAGAACTTTTTTTTCTAATTACATACTTATATAGATAATTACACCAAGACACAGGACAAACAGACATGTTCATGTACACAAATATCTGTCCCGGGTGGGAATCGAACTCACGGCAATCAAACTTGCGGCGTGAAATGCAACTATCTACTAACCAAGCCAACCGGCCCGTCGTTAATCCGTTAAGACCTAGAGACCCATGATATACAAACAGAAAAACTGACTGAGGTTCCAATTAACCTTTGGGCTACGGTACCTTAAAACGACATACAAATATATTACGTCGAGTGGATTTAGGTAGAAACTTTGATATATAAAAAACGATTTAATCTTGTAGACACAAGGTAAAGACGCAAAGAAAAATTATACCTGTATTATCTTCTGTGGGTACTTAAATGTCGTAGAATTTCAGAAGCCTTGAACGAAAATAGATGAATTTTGAAGAAAATATTTTTAAAGCATGAAAGTAAACACAAAGGGTGTGAGCTAAATTTGATCAGCCAGTGTGTATCGTTTATAGCTTAACGGCAGGGCGCCTAGCCCGGATTGTTAGCGGGTGCCGGTCGAAACCCGCCGGATAGCCTGCCACCACCAAAAAGTGTCTACAGGCGGGTACGTCGGACTTGCACCGACTAAACCTAACCTGCCTGACTTCTTTTGGCGCCTGGTGGGGAGAACCCCGGGAACGCGGGTATACTGCCCCGGTGCCTCCCTTTTGTGCCAACCACCACAGGGTATACGAGAACTACCAATAAATAAAATTAAATACCATTTACATAAATGTTTATGTGAGCAATGTTTTGATACATTTAATTAATAATTAAAATACAAACCAACATTGAAAACCTATGTAGGTACTTATTTATATTATTATTCAGTGACGCAATATCATTAAATTATTATAAAGTAATTTAATTAAACCTTAGGTAACTGTAGATTATTAGTATGCCATGGTTAAATATTACCAATGTGTGAAACTACCTACTTAATATCTCACACATGTACTGTACATACACCATATTTAAGAAAATAAATATGTCATGACTTTTACGTATCCACTGTGGTTGATTGAGTGAGATTAGACTATCGAGTTGTACGCGCAGCTGATCTGAGGCTCTACCGACTAAGTCACCGAACATCGATTTCTTAAATGGCGTTCAAATAAATAAAGGTTAAAAATGACTACAACAATCGTTAAATCGGCTTCAATGAGCACATGTGACGTCATAAATGGTCCGGAATCGATTGTCAACGTTGAAGCCGATTTAACGATTGATTAAGTAATTTTTTAACCTTTATTTATTTGAACGCCATTTAAGAATCGATGTTTTGCGACTTATCCGGTAGAGCCCCTGGGGCTTTCGGACCATTTATGCCGTCATATGTGGTCATAGAAGCCGATTTAACGATTGATTAAGTCATTTTTAACCTTTATTAATTTGAACTTAAATACATACATATTTATAATCACACCCAGACTCATGACTAACAGTCATGTTCATGCACACAAATATCTGTCCTGGGTGGGAATCGAACCCGATGACCTCCGGCGTGAAAGGCAAGCATTTGCCAACCACGCCAACAGGCCTGTCAACGTATATAACGTAATGCCTGCCTACGAAGCTGGTGGTCCTGGGTTCGAATCCCGGTAAGTGCAAATATTTGTGTGATGAGCACGAATATTTGTTTCTGAGTCATGGATGTTTTCTATGTATATAAGTATTGATTTATCTATATAAGTATGTATATCGTCGCCTGGTACCCATAGTACAAGCTTTGCTTAGTTTTGTGCTAGGATGATCTGTGTGACATTGTCCTTAGATATTATTATTATTAATGTAATGTAGATGGCAGAGTTTTAGTTGTTCTACAATATTTATTTATTTAATCCGATTTGTGTGAGCTTTATACCAGCATCGTAGACATCCCGTAACACTACAAACTAAGTTTAACCCGCATAGCGTAACCGCGCATAGCCTATATTCATAATTACGAGGAGCCGTTGGCGTGGTTGGTGCTTGCCCGGCACGCTGCAGGCCGTGTGGGTTCGATTCCCACCCAAGACATATATTTGTGTGCATGAACATGTCTATTTGTCCTGAGTCTGGGTGTGATTATCTACAACATGTAAATTAATTAACGCATATCCTGAAAATAGTTCGTTCAGAATCGTTTACTGAATCGATTTATATAATATAGGTATTTTTTTTTCCAAATATAATTAATACTTGAAATTATTGTCATATTAACCCTGTACAAACAAAACAAATTGAAATGGACCATAAGTCAAAGTAATAAGACTTTTCAAATCGCAGTTTTATTAGTATTCATACAAATTCATCATTCAATACAAAATAAAGAACAATAAACTTTATTCCAAGAAACTAATTTGGTAAATAACAATGCACATATATGTTAAATTAAAAATTCAGTGTATGTATTATGATTACAACATAATATTCTAATTGGGGTGTCTGTGGGTGTGCGTTAATTACGTTACATGTTGTATATAAGTATGTATTTACAAAAGAAAAGTATCATGTGTAATATGTCATCTCCAGATAGCTGACATATTACATCTATATAGTTTCCATAGTACACGATCTGATTTTGAGATCAGATGGCCGTGTGTAAATAATGTCCCAGCATATTATAATTAATCGGTTGTAGCTTTTATTATAACTTAATAGAGTTTAAACTGAGGTGGTTACTATTATACCATTGTCCAAAGAGTTAACCGACCCTAATGTTTTTTTTTTTTATTTAGACAAGTACAAAGAAATTATTAGAACAAAGGTACTGCTTATTTTGCAAGAAATTTCTTTCAGCAGACCCCCGACATGAGAAATATTGATGATCCATAATAATATCTGGGGACAATGTCACACAGATCATCCTAGCCCCAAACTAAGCAAAGCTTGTACTATGGGTACCAGGCGACGATATACATACTTAAATAGATAGATAAATACATATATACATAGAAAACATCCATGACTCAGAAACAAATATTCGTGCTCATCACACAAATATTTGCACTTACCGGGATTCGAACCCAGGACCACCAGCTTCGTAGGCAGGAGCACTACCAACTAGGCTATGGTGACCGTCAATACCGTAATGTGTGTACTGTGTGTAGGTCTATAATACACTTTTTTTTTTGTTCTTATCGCCTGTACTATATACTTATATATATTCATGTAATCAATCATTATTATATTTTAGATACCTTGTATAGCAACTCCGTAACTGAATAATCTATTTAGTTTTAGATTAAGTTAAGAATTGTCATAAATAATTGTAATTTTTTAATGCAATAAACAGATAATTTATTTATTGTTTATATAATTGACAGACACATAAAACATCCAGACTCAGGACGCGCATCTAGTCCGTCTAGCGCGGTAATCGCACCCGGGTCACGTGGTGGTGAAGCGACTGACAACATACTAATAAGATAAATAATACTTTAAATATATACATATATGTAAATAATATATCCAATGTAGACTTAACATATTATAATTCTCCGTAATAAATCCATCAAACCTGCATCAAAACCCCATTCGGCCTGGAACTGACTTTGACAAACTTTTTGCTTTCATCAACTCCGTTACTGATGGAAATTTCACTGCCCGCCCATAAATGACAGGAAAATTATATATTGTGAAGGCCGCCACAAAATAACAGCTTATATCGCGCATTAATTTGTAATCCGGAATGAAATATCGAGTCCATTTATGTAAAATATTGGTTGGTTTAATATTTTGACGGAAAATAAAGAGTCGTCGATATAAACTGATTGATTAATTTATAGGGCGTGCGCAGGACACCTACAAGATTGACCGATATGTTCTTTTGAGGGTCGCTGGATGCGGGTAGCACAAGATAAACAATTGTGGAAATCTTTAAAAGAATAAATTATTGTCAGGACTTTCGAAAAATGGTCGTCTATCATTTTGCAAGGTTAATTTTCGGAACAAATTTTCAGTTTATACTCACCAAAAGAAATATGAAAAACTAGTTTTGTTATATAAAAAAATACGAGCGACATGAATGCGTGTTAAAGTCTAGGGCTACTTACTTACTTATTGTATGGGCAGTGGCGCCTATTAGGCCACTAACATGGCTTAACAATTGATGTCTTACGACTACAATCAGGACTGACAGCAACGTGCCCTCCGTAGCACAGAGACGCTCAGAAATTAAACCACTTTGGCGGTCACCCATCTATGGAGTGACCACCATCCCAGTTACTTAACCTCGCCGATCACCTAAGGACCGGTGAGAGCATCTAGCTATTAACGCCTAAGCAACTAGGGCCTACAAAACCCGACCAAGATCGAGTCCGTACCATTATCTACAAAAACATGTATGTATGTACATATATACATGTAGTATTGGTTGATATAGCGGCCATAAAAAAAATACATCATCTGTGAAATTTTCAGCTGTCTAACGCGGTGACAGACAGACCGACAGCGGACCCTTAGTAATAGGGTCCCGTTTTACCCTTCGGGTATGGAAACCTAAAAATGGTTAGTTATAAGTTACTACTCATTTTCTTGTCGTTTGAATATTTGTATTGATTAAAACTTAAAACTCCATTCAGGTTTGGAGTAAAAAAAAGGAGAGTAAATAACTTTTAACATGGCGATTATAGTAATACTTTGTGTTACATACCACCCGTCTCCACAAAGTAAATAACTCTTTTATGGGGCAACGTATAAGATTATATAACAAACTTCCCAGTGATATCCGAGAAATGTCTATGAATAAGTTTAAAAGAATTATAAATGCCAAATTGTGTAGCAGGGCTTACTACAAAACTTCACTTAAATAACAGTGACAAAACAGCTTGGGATTGTGTCGCTCTAAATTAACACATTTAAAAACAATTTAACTTTATGTAAGATATAACTATTTTAAAAAAGGATTCCTACTGAGTTTTCTGGCAGTGTTTCTCAGTAGCTGCCACGTCATGCACTGCACGGTAGGGTAAAAAAAATTGACGATTCGACACAAATGTAATCATCATCATCATCATCATCATATCAGCCGAAAGACGTCCACTGCTGGACAAAGGCCTCCCCCAAAGATCTCCACAATTGCCGGTCTTGCGCTATTCGCATCCAGCTGTTTTCAGCGACCAAAATATTGTTCGAGATCCATTGTATTTTTTTGGCAAATAATGTTATTTTTTTTATGCAGTATGGGTTTGCGCTTGACCACGATCTCACCTGATGGTACGTGAAGATGTGGTCGAAGGTGGACCGCGCGTATCCATAAGATGCCTGTTCACTCTAACCTTGAATAAACCCATGTTATATGAGTCTGGAAACACGTCGTTTGGGAGGTTGTTCCACAGCTTAGCCGTGCGTATGATGAAAGAGGAAGCAAAACGCTTCGTACCGCATAATGGGATGTCAACGACATAGCGGTGGAGAGCCTCCCGACGCCTTGTAGTCCGATGAAAAAAGGGAGATGGAGGGATAAGTTAATGGAGGTCTTGAACGCATTCTCCAACTATTATTAACTGGGGAAATTTTACAGATTGGGGTAGCTTGATGTGCTGGCGTCTGTACATGAATTGAAATAAAACTGTATATATTTAACTTAACTGCCTCGTTGGTCTAGCGGTAATATGTTTAATGCTGATAAAGAGGTCCTGGGTTCATTTATATCACGAAAATTTTTCAGTATCAAATTGAAGTTTGGGAGTTAGCGGTATTATAAAATATATAATCCAAGGCACGGGGCGTGCCTTGGAGAGCACGTAAATCCATCGGTCCTGAACCTGATCTCATATTTGGTCGTGTCGCTAGTCACCTATCGGACCCTGAGACTCTCATGATCTATACATATAATAAAATCGTAGGAAAGTCAAAACTGCACATTGAATATTTTTTAAAAAGGATACTTGGGGCGTGATCTACAATGGATATCGAAGCCAAAATATATAGTTTTTAGAATTTTTGTCTGTTTATCTGTATGTACATTCAGTCAAATAAGTATCGGGAATGGATGATTTGTTTATGGTTCCAAATTCAAATTTTCGTTTTTTTGTTGTTGTTAGATTGCCACAGCTGTTTTCATTTTGGCGCGGAGTTTGAGTTGCAGCTGTTATTTATATTAAATACAGTGCTGGTTTTAGTAATATCATATATAGTGTGTATTGCGAATTTCATAATGGACAAAAATATCGAACAAAGAGTTTGTCTTAAATTTTGCATCGCTAATGGAATTTCGTGTTCGGAGTCACTGAAAATGTTACAGAAGGCTTACGGTGAATCGACTTTATCAAAAACTCGTTCAAAGCGTTCAAAAGCGGTCGAGACAATTCCGACCCAACACTAATGAAACGCATTGTTACTGGTGACGAGACGTGGGTTTATGAGTTTGACATGCAAACTAGTCAACAAGCTTCGTAGTGGCGCCTTCCAACTGAACCGAAACCGAAAAAACCACGCCAAAGTCGATCAAAAGTCAAAGTCATGTTGACTGTTTTCTTTGACTATCGCGGTGTTGTGCACTCTGAATTCTTACCGGAAGGTCGAACGGTAAATAAAGAATATTATTTGAGCGTTATGTGGCGTTTAAGAGAGCAAATTCGACGAAATAGGCCAGATTTGTGGAAAGAAAATTCTTGGATTTTGCACCACGATAATGCGCCTTCGCACAAGGCCATCATTGTGAACGAAACACTCAACAAATACCACCCAGCAACCACCATATTCACCAGATATGGCTCCAGCTGACTTCTTTCTTTTTCCTAAACTCAAATTACCACTTCGTGGTACCCGTTTTCAATCGGTAGAAGACATAAAGGAGAATTCGCGGCGAGAACTGAACTCAATTCCGTAAGCAGCGTTTAAATAATGTTTTGATGAATGGATTATTCGTTGGCGTAAGTGTATCGTTCCTGAAGGAGCATACTTTGAAGGTGATGAAATAAATTTGGATGAATAACAACAACAACAACAGGTACTTTCTTGACAGAGTAGTATGTCCGGGCTAAACTCAAAAAGTACTGCATGGATTAAATTCAAATTTTGCATGAATATTACTAAGAGGTCGGGTCAACATATAGGCTACATATAATCACGCTATCACTTACGGGGGAGGAGCTGTGATAATTTATAAAGTTTAACGCGGGTAAAACCGCGGGGCACAGCTAGTCTATAATATGTCCCGCGCCGATGGCTACTCTCGATTGGAATTGGAGGACATTATAGAATAATTACAACATTCTTCCAATTGCATAAAGCTAGAGCTAGCTACCCAGACTAGACTACCCAGAACCCAAGACTACATTATCTACCGTTAGACCCAAGAGACTGCCCGGGACTACATGGCCGACAGTAAGTGACCTAGGTCATCTCATTAACTAGGTCAGCATCGATTCGGCAAACGTTTATAACTAACATATCCAAGATGTAAGAAATTTTGTAAGTTTTTGACGCGATTTCCACCGACGACCCTTGGCACATCAGAGCCCTGGAACTAAATCGCGACATGATCGATAAACTTCAACAACTGGCGACTCCCGGTCTAGAAGATCCAGGTTCCGATTACACCAGATACGGCCACTTTAACCCAGCCTTTTTTGCTCATAGAATTGAATGCCTAAAAAACCGGCCAAGTGCGAGTCGGACTCGCACATGAAGGGTTCTGTAGCAGAAAGTATTTCAGTCGATTAAATGAAAGCAAATTGCGGTTTATGACGTATTAAAAAAAACTACTTGCTAGATCTCGTTCAAACCAATTTTCGTTATTAGTTTCCACGATAATGTACATCATATATTTGTTTTAGTTTAATCATTCTCTTATTTTAGAAGTTACAGGGGGGGGGGGGGGGGACACTCATTTTACCACTTTGAAAGTGTCTCTCGCGCAAACTATTCATTTTAGAAAAAAAATATATTAGAAACCTCAATATAATTTTTGAAGACCTATCCATAGACCCATATGTATGGGTACGATGAATTTTTATTTTTTTATTTTCAGTTCTATGTATGGCGACCCCCCAAAATGATTGTACTTTTTCTATTTTTGTGTAAAAATCTTAATGCGGTTCACAGAATATATTTACTAACCAAGTTTCAACAGTACAGCTCTTATAGTTTCGGAAAAAAGTGGCTGTGACATACGGACGGACAGACAGACAGACAGACATGACGAATCTATAAGGGTTCCGTTTTTTGCCATTTGGCTACGGAACCCTAATAAAAAGGAGAGACAGAAGCCGCTCCACAAGCGAATGTCCCTCCACCGACAACGCAGGCTCTGACTCGTAGAGTCACGCTTAAATGTAGGTAATTTTGACTGACTTTTGGTGTTGACTATACCGTGTCAGTGTTAGAGTTGTTATAGCCGCCTAGTACACCTCTTTTTTTTTTTTTTTTTTGATAAGGCAGGGGGAATGCTAATGCATGCCACCCGCAAAAAGTGTCTGCGGGTGGGTATGTCGCACTGACTAAACCTAACCTGCCGTGGACTTCTTCTGGCGCTTGATAGGGGGAGCCCCGGGAACGCGGGTATGCTGCTCCGGTGCCCCCCTTTTGCGCCGTGTCCCAGAGCCGCCTAGTACACCTCTAACATGACTTAACGACTATTGTCTAATGACTACAACTGGGACCCACAGCTTAACGTACCCTAAGAAGCACAGAGACACCCAAAAATTAAATCAATTCGGAAGTCTCGCACGGTCCACTTTCGACTACATCTTCACTTACCATCAGGTGAGATCGTGATCAAGCGCAAACCAATTTTGCACAGACAAAAACCAAAATTAAATGTCTGAATCAATTTTCAACTAAATCAGTTTAGTTGTTTCAGAGAAAATTGGTTGTGACAGATAGACGCGCGAGCAATCCTATAACATATATTAACGTATAAGAAGCTTAATTAATTCACCGTAATAATCAATCAGAGCCAATGGAGTGTCGAGCTGTGGCGTCGATTTGGCAGCCGATTCATGCCGAAGGGAAAGATGCGAAGGCCTAATTCAATTTGTCTGTCTCACCCGATTGCTCCCTAATACAAAAAGTTGGACGAGGATATTACATACCCTTATTTACTACGACTCATAAGTGAGGACACTATGTACATAACTATACTTCGACGGTCACCGTAGCCTAGTTGGTAGTGCTCCTGCCTACGAGGTGGTCCTGGGTTCGAATCCCGGTAAGTGCAAATATTTGTGTGATGAGCACGAATATTTGTTTCTGAGTCAAGGATGTTTTCTATGTATATAAGTATTTATCTATCTATATACGTATGTATATCGTCGCCTGGTACCCATAGTACAAGCTTTGCTTAGTTTGGGGCTAGGATGATCTGTGTGACATTGTCCCCAAATATTATTATAGATACTTAGTCATATTATAGTGTCTCTTAAGAGGCGGTTTTCGATTTTCGACTGGTAAATAAACATCAATGTCAGATAAAATATGTGTTAGTATATTAATAATGGCTTACTGAATTCAAATCCCAGTTTATCATATCGGTCGAAAGACGTCCACTGCTGGACAAAGGCCTCTCCCAAAGATCTCCACAATTGCCGGTCTTGCGCTATTCGCATCCAGCAGTTTCCAGCGACCCGCACAAGATCATCGGTCCACCTTGTAGGGGGCCTGCCCACGCTGCGTCTTCAGGTTCGTGGTCGCCAGGTGTGTGTGTGTGTGTGCGTGTGTGTGTGTGTGTGTGTGTGTGTGTGTGTGTGTGTGTGTGTGCGTGTGTGTATGTGCGCATGTGTGTGTGTGTGTGTGCGTGTGTGTGTGTGTGTGTGTCGAATCGAGCGTCAAGAGCCAGTTTGTCACAGTATTTTTGCATTGTGGCTTGCATTGGATATATAGTATGTGCAAGAGTTTATTGACTTTATTATACACAAAACTACTTAAGAAAAGCGCCCCTGTGTTTAAATCACACAGTTGTGCATTCTAATATGTTCCGCATAATATGACTGACTTTAATTAGCTGGGTCTTCTCAGTTAGGGCGCATTGGATCCCGTCGTACCATTAAAGCGCGACCGTATTATAAACACAAGGTCCGCCATAATAATAATATCTTAATATAGACAGAACCATTCAGACAATATGTAGTAAAATATAGCTAAAATTATAAATTTCAATAATTAAACTTAATCTGTTTAACAATAACTATTACTTCAATCATGATCTGACTATTTACAAGCGCTTTTTTAACGTCTACGTGAATAAAAATCTTTTTTATTTAATTTTTTTATTTATTTTATGTCCACTACGCAACTCTCCATTGAAATCGCCCCCGCCGCGCCGAGGACTTGATTATTATTATATATTTTTTACATTTGGTATACTGCCCAGCGTTATACATTTAATTAATTACAAATACTGGTATGTTCGAGTTTAGGGTCTATAATAATTTACGTTTATGACGTCATCCTCTAGAACAATATATCCCAGTAAAATGTAATATCACAATGCCATAATGCACGACGGCGAAGCTTTCAACGTAATTTGTATCATCTCTTTACTACGTCTGTTTTATATGCAGCATTTGTTGTATGCCTCTTTTAATCAGCCTCTAATGGAGTTTCTACTGCATATATTAGTAAAATAATATCTTCAGGGTAATAAATAGCAACTAGGCTAGCGGTCAGTCTATAGATAGGTGACCGTCAATGTGGTTTAATTGGAACACTATCGGTCTGTAATGGGCGGCTTGAACAACTATCACACCAGGGTAACCAGCTAACTACTGCCCATATGATAAGTACTTACTTACTTATCGTATGGGCAGTGGTTACCCTGGTGTCAGAGTTGTTCAAGCCGCCTAGTAGGCCTTTGACATTGCTTAACGAGGGATCGACAACTTAACATTCCCTCGGAAGCACGGTGACGCTCAAAAATTTAAACACTTTGGTTTAAATCGCTATTATGCGATAAGACCGCCAATTGTAATTATTGTTAATTTTAAGATTTTTTTTGTAAACTGTTTATATTTTGTGTAATAAAGTGTATCTATCTATACTGACGATAGGGGGGGCGATGGCACACAATGAAATGCCACTGAGCGGTGAGGCTTAGACAAGTCCCGGGGAGTCGCTTCAACTGTCTTGGACCCCGCAACGAATATAATCAGCAAGAAACAAGGAGTTGGAATATAATATATATGTACTTATATGTTCTGCTTTCCCCATACGAGCTATATTACAGACGTGATAAATTATAGCCGGAATGAAGTCAAAATGCGTGTTATTTCCACCTGACCCTCGTGGCCGCCGTATCGTGCTTCCTATGAATTGCTTTAGTCTAGCCATAGTCTAGCAGTTTTAATGTAGAGTCGTTTTAATGTATTCAACTCACGATACGCAAACTGGTCTTAAACAGGGACGTATATTTGGAATACGAATGGGTTTTTGTTTCTTACTAGTATTGTCCTGCGGTTTATGTCGCGGTGTAATTAGCATGTCCACTTAATTAAACTAGTAATTAGCGGAATTGATACTACATATTAATTTTGTATATTAACTATCGTGGTTTACCATAAACAACATTGTATTAAAAAAAATACTATCGGCCAAGTCTGAATCCGACTCGCGCACGGAGGGTTCCGTATACCCATTCCGTCCATCTATGAAAACAGCAAAATAATCACGTTTGTTGTATGGGGGCACCCTTAAATATTTATTTTATTATACTTTTAGTACATTTGTTGTTATAGCATTAAAACTTAATTTGTTACAAAAATTCGAAACAAAAATTAAAGCCAAATTGTGTAGTAAGGCATAATTATTAAGGATTTTCAGACTATGTTAATGTAATTTCTTGGGAATGAGTAGAATTAAATAAACGCATTAAGATTGTTTAATTGTTATTAGATGTAAAGATGATTCTGTTTTTTAGACAGACAGCGTAGTTTTAGTAATAGGGTCCCGTTTTTAAACTGACAATGACAATGAAAAAACAAGCATGGCGGCATTTAATGACAATAATCTTACCTACCTACCTACGTACAGGAAGAAATTTAATTTATAGACTTCTAGAGAGTATAACCTAAAAGCTAGAGGGAATCACACTAATATTATAAAGGCGAAAGATTATGAGTGTGTATGTTTGTTACTTCTTCACAGCTAAACGATTAACGGCTGGTGCGATTTAAATAAAATTTGGTATGGAGTTAGCTGACACCCTGGATTAACACACAGGTGCATTATAATAATAATAATAAAAAGCTTGTGTGTACTTATGTACACGCGTTAGAAGTTATACTTCTTAATATACAACTTGAACATAGTTATCAATTTTCATACCACCTAGAACTAACGTCATGCTGTTATTTTTACGATGCGCGCGCACCGTAAAAATTCACTCTCATACCACCTAGAACTAACTTCATGCTGTTAAATTTTTTGGTGTCGGTGTGCGCGCGCATCGTAAAAATTCACTCTCATCATTTTTCTCAATCGCGCCAAAAGAAGTATAACTTCAATAATAATATCTAGGGACAATGTCACACAGATCATCCTAGCCCCAAACTAAGCAAAGTTTGTACTATGGGTACCAGGCGACGTATACATACTTATATAGATAGATAAATACTTATATACATAGAAAACATCCATGACTCAGAAACAAATATTCGTGCTCATCACACAAATATTTGCACTTACCGGGATTCGAACCCAGGACCACCAGCTTCGTAGGCAGGAGCATTACCAACTAGGCTAAGGTGACCGTCGTCACCTTAGCCTAGTTGGTAAGTTTAATGTTGGTAATTAACATACGGTTATAATTTATAAAGTCTAACGCGGGTATAACCGCGGGGCACAGCTAGTAAGTAATACAAATAAAGTGCTTACACAGTTGTAAAAATATAACCATCGTAAAAATACATTGAAAGTCAATTTATGTTACGCCCTTGGATCAAGAGTTAATTTCCTTGAACACAATATACTTAATTTTTTGTTTTAGTCTAGAATTTATTTATTTACTAGTTTATGCACATACAAGAAAACAGGAAATTGATTTTAAATGAAAACCGAAGTAAGTAATATAGTAGAGTACTGTATGTATTAAACAAACATTTCAAAAGTTATATTTTTAGACACACACACACACACACTTCCATACATACTTTCTCATTTATATATATATTTTTCGAAATAAAAATCACTTATTTCCACATAATATAATAGTTAAATATATGCTGTTGCGATATTTTTTGTAGATAATAAGACGTAGTACATTATTTTTTATTTTCTATAATCAATAGTTTTCGCAGCGCACACAATAAAAGAAAGTTTTTTGTATTTTTTTCACACCTTGGGTTATATTATTTGAATTTAAGTATGGATCCCTAACTTTTAGAAAATTTAATATAGCCTATGTTTACCGGAGATAGTGTAGCTTACCAACAGTGAAAGGATTTTTCAATCGGTCAGGTAGTTTCAGAGCCTATTTATTCAATGCAAACAAACAAAAAAGCAATCAAATCTTTACTCTTTTTAATATTACAGTAGAAGAGTAGATAGACTCAATTCTTTATTCTGTATTACATTGCACTATGTATGCACATAAGTTTGTAAAAAAATAGAGCTATTAGCCATCTCGATTAATTTATATTCAGAAAAAAGCTCAGATCCAATGTCAGACAGACATGTACCCCAACTAGAGATGTAAAATGACTGAATATGATTAGTCACAATTGTCATAAACCTTAAATGACCGGTCATTTACTGTCAAATTCAGTAAATTTAACGCAAATATTAATGTCTAGTTTCGACTACCACCCAATTATTTATTTATTTAGGTACTTAATTTATATGCAAGTTTAAATGAAACAACGTTTTATTTTGTATTATATCATGAGAGGATAAGACGACATCAAAGTCGATGCGCGAGGCGGTGCGACGCGACGTTGCCATTTTGTCTTAAATGCACGCATGATGAGAAATGTAAAATGATTATATAATACTATATAATAATACTATAAGTCATAAAAAAACACTTTTTTGTTTCAATTCAGAAGTTGTAGACTTTTATGAACGACAAAAACTTAAAAGGTACTTATATATTACTGAAATCAAATTGACTGAAAATTACCATTTTTGACAGTTAATGACCATTTTTGACCAATTTGACCGTAAATGACAGTCAGTCTAATTCAGTCACTTTAGTCGTTTTCAACGATAGCCCCAACCCTAGAGCATCTATCTTTTTGTGGCACAGGTCAAAACGCAGTTTCCTCTAACTAATTATCCTAAGCCGTAACTCATATCAGCACATAAGGCCTTTATATGTAGCAATAAACGGACTGGTTTAATATATACAGGTGTAAAAAAAACTAAGAACATTTTAAAATTAACATGCTTCCATACAAAAATTAATCCTAATAATTATAAGTCCTAAATCCAAATCAAGACAATTTTAATAGGCTCCTTTTATTAGAGTAGAGCTTTTAGTTTGAGAGAAATATTTCTTAAGAACTCAACACGAAAATGTTTTATTTCGTATTCTTCTCCAAAGTTTACATACAGGATTTTATGTTGCAGGATACAGTTTAGAAGTGATAGCGTAAAATTAGGAACTTGTTGGAGTTCTCGAGTCTAAACTAAGCCCTAGGCCTATATTTTAGCACTTCAGGCTTCCCCCGAAATTTATTTGAACGAATTGTGACTAATAAAAAATCCATACGCATAAATCCGAAATAATTCCATAGACCTCTGTGTCCGAGCAACTATTCCGTTAGTTAGACTTTTGTGCCCGGAAGGTCTAGTTTGATTCCCACAATGATAAATAACTACTTTTAATAACTAAAATTGCTTTCTGCGTCCCAGATCTCCTCTCCTCTGCTCTAACAATCTTAGTTACTAACTCTATCGTTGTCATATAAAAATTGTCCTCGCGTGAGTCACCCGCGTGCAACTTGCGGTCTACTCGTGAATGCGCAATCAATGTAAGCCAAACATAAGGGCAAAGAGTTGCCACCGAGTGGTCCACTCAGCGTCCGCGCGTTGCCAGTTGGTCTATAGAAGTCCATATGAAGAATAGTAACGAGCCGAGGCGGTGCTAGTCCGGTGCCAGATATAATGAGCTATTACCTTTTAAGACTGGGACCAGATAGAAATGTGAAAAATATATTCAACTGATACTCCCAACGAACTTTTTGTAAGTAAAAAAGACAATTGTACAATAACAGAAAATTCATGAAGCTTTGACGCAGTCCCTCACAATTTAACTAGCCGCCATATACCACACTACCATCAATCAGTTCGGTAAATATGTACGTTCCCCTCGAATAGATACACACATCCTCCATTTGTGTCGGAGGTTACGACTAGAAATAAAATTTCGTCGCTATAATTCCTTGCCCCCCAAGATCCGCGCTCGTTGAACTTGACTGAGCAATAAAAGGACCTTATTCATCAGTCCTATCAACGATATCAGCAGAGCCGTAGCCAGGGATTCGATTAGAGGGCAATGCCTGAACTAAAATTAACATAAAATGAGAATTTATGTCAATGGCTTATTTTGCTGTTTTATATAGATCGTATTGTTACGAACTGAGGGTTCTAAGATATATTATGACTCTAAACATTGCAGGTGATTCTTTATTATGCACCACTTAATTCATTTAAATGGCATTACATCTCTCAACTATAGCTCCAATGAAAATAACGGGGCATACCTACATAGAACTGTCAAACTACTAAAATTGCTTATAATAAGAGCACCAGGCGCAATTCGTAGTAATGAAATGCCCTCTCCGCACCTAAATCCGACGAGGCATATTAACGTAGAGCGAAAGTTGCACAAAACATCCCCAAAACGATACGACTCTCTTACGCATCTTCCCGTCAGTAGCCGCCCAGAGTCTAGGTTCGAGTGCCACGAGAGCTAGTTTGTAATTTTGTTTGCTAGACGGCTTGAGCCCTCGCTCGCCTCTATTAACCGGCGAAGCATTGCAACCTCCTATGCAACCTAAAAAATAATGTTAAAAAATACATCCGGCGCATAATTGTTGACTGACAGGATCTATCGCAATAGCTGACTACCAAGCTCTTATTTCGCTCAGTATTTTGCGCATAAACTGAACTGAAACGACTAAATATACTCTGCTCTTTTCATCAGAACTATGCTAGAAATAAATTAGGTGATATTAAAATGATACACATATAATTTTCAAATATATAATCCTCCTTTACCAGCGTTTTTTCAATGTATTTCGACTGGGCACAGTAATATTATCTCAAAACAGAATGTAACATTAATGAAATCTTAAACTTCATTCCGAGGACACTAATGCCCTATTATGAATCTAGTACTAGCTACGGCCCTGGTATATAGCCATCTGTCGTAGATACTCCCACTATAAATGGTCACTGTCCGAATTAAGCCATCCAATTTACGGCGACGACGCGACGCTCTTGAGATCTTGGTTCAATTAATACTAGTTACTAAAATGGTTTAGCTGAAGATTTTAATGGATTCTCTTTGTTCCGAAAACGCACATCAGTGGTAACACTCACACCACGAAAAGCGCCGTTATCTCTAAATGATAAAGAGGCTGTTAAAATTTAATTGTAGAGCATAGAGTTTACATTCAGAATATTTGAGCAAATAATAAACTTGAGACAAGATGAAGTTACTAGGCTTTACTTTTAATTAATTTTTTAATTAGAATCGTTAGGATAAGTATGAAAATTTAAGAGGAAATATTGGAAGGATTTGTTCGCTTTTATAGGCTGATTTGATTTCCAAGTTTTAATAAGTAACGTTTGTTGAAGGTCCACGATTTAAGAGGCTAACATAAGCTACATAAGCCAGATTATATTTTTTGCGATTTTCTTTGAATGTAGTACACTCACTATTTGTAGTTTGACTGGTCTGTTGATCATGGTAATGTTTTTAGATGGTACCTCTCTAAAAACATTATCATGAACCTTGGCAAGAGCAGCCCTACGGGGGAAGTACCTCTACCTTACAGAAGACATTCCTTAACAATAACATTCATAACTTAATGTTGTGTTGCTACGTGTGAGAAGGTCGCCACAGCTCTTTTCAAGGCCATCAACGCACCCGCGACTCCTCTAGTGTACGAAGTGTCTAAGGGCGGCGGTGATCACTTACCATCAGGTGACCCACTTATTGTCGCCCTCTTATATATAATAAAAAAAATGTCCCTTACTACTAAGTCAGAGTTCGGCGGGTTCAACTCCACCTATGACAGATCTTTGTGCGATGAGCACTATTACTTATTCCGTGTCTGGTCGTAACACATTCAAGTAATTGGTGGTCCATCCAACAGTAGTTGACAACGGACTTCCATTTGTCATGAGCCTTGCACATCTCTTTCGCCTCATTTGCTGTCATTATATTCTTCATACATGCTCGCCGCTTAAGGGCGAAAGACTTGGCCTTTCTTGAAAACGTCTCCGATTTGGTCAGTGAAAGTTCTACGAGGTCTTCCCCTTCCAGTTTTACCATTCACACAGGCCAGGTATACTTCTTTTGTCAATCTTCTTTCATTCATTCTTTCTAAATGCCCAAACCAGCTCAGCATACCTTTTTCAATCTTTGTGACTATATCCTCTTTCACACCACAGCGCTCTCTTATATCTGTATTCTGTCTCTCAAAGTCACACCACACATACTTCCCAGAACTCTCATTAATTATTGTTGGAATATATAGAATAGAATAGAATATATTTATTGTCTTAAAGTGTGGTACAGTGAGTTCTTAAATTTAAAATTACAGAGCCATAACACTTTGTCATATTAATGACATGACATAATTAAAAATATAAAAAATAGTATGAATAAAAAACAAAAATTCCAAAAAAAACACAAAACAACACAACAATCTTAATTGACAAAATAAAATAATAATAATAATAATGATAAATAAAATTAAAAATAACAAATTAGATTATTCATGATTGAAATAAATTAATAACATATATATATATATATATATATATATATATATATATATATATATATATATATATATATATATATATATATATATATATATATATATATATAAATATATATATCCGAATTTCTCCAGTTACAAGAATCTTTTAATAATAGAAGCCGTAAGCCGACACGTAGAAAATGAAAAACAAAGAACAAAGGATTCTGGATTAAAGATTTATATCACATTGCAGCCTGTTCCTCTGAAAGTAGGTTGGGGAACACAAACGTAGGTAAACTTCACACCTTTGTTGTTCCCCAAGGTATAGACAGAAGTGTTTAAGTCGTTACCCCGAGCAAAGGAGCTTTTTAATGGAAATTAAATGCGAAGCGACAAGAAAGGTACAGATGGCGTCTGTACGTTAGTCGCTCCGCATTTAATTCTCACTATGTACTGTTACGTCTCGGTCTGCCTCTCTTTCTTTTTTTTTTTTTTTTTTTTTTTCAAGATAAAGATATATTTATTTGTAAGAAACATGTGTAGTTAAAAGATATTACATACATATAAAATATTGTTTCAACATGTTCTACCTTAATAGGTGTACAAATCACATGCAGACATGCAGGTAAAAACATCAGCATTTATGTATAATTAAGTAAACATAATTAGAAAATATATAGGGATTATGGATGTCAAACTTTTGAGAATAATAATAACATGATAATGATAAGCTACTAGTATGTCAATATATATAAAATAATAATAATAATTCTACAGTAGTCATTAAATAACAGTCAAAACAGTTTATCAGTTAAATAATCATTTATATTATAATAAGCCTTATTGCCTAATACCTTTTTTAATTTATTTTTAAATGAAATGACACTCATATCCCTGTAGTCTTTTGGTAATTTATTGTATAGTTTAGGTGCCATACAAAGTATACTTTTTCCCATATGGGCAGTTCTAGCGCTGTGCATACATAGTCTATTATTATCTCGTCTATTTCGGACGACAAAATCTGACACCCGAGGGAAAAGTCCAGGGTTTGTTTTAACAAATACACAAGTCTCTAAGATGTATAAACTAGGCAGCGTGAGTATGTTGTGTTTTATAAACAGAGGCTTACAACTATCAGTGACTTTAAGTCCAAACATGGCTCTAATACAACGTTTTTCTACTTTGAAAGCTAGATCCTTATCCGTCGAGTTTCCCCAAAAAATTATGCCATACCTTAATATGGAGGCTACTAGACCATGGTAAGCAGTGATTAACGCTTCAGTACTAACTATAGGGGCCAGTTTATAGAGTGCATAGGATGATTTACTTATCCGTTTACATATAATATCAATATGGGATTTCCAGTTCAGTTTTTTATCAATATTAAGACCAAGAAATTTAATATTGTCTACCTCTTGAATTTTAATGTCATTATATTTTATATTCATGTTAGATGAAGTTTCTATTCTTTGACTGAAGTGCATGATATTAGTTTTATTTAGATTTATTTTTAAATTATTATTGATTAACCAAGAAATTATTGATGATATAGAATTATTAATGTCATATTCATAAGTTTCTAAGTCGTTACATTTTATAGTTATTGTGCTGTCGTCGGCAAAAAGTGTCATAGGTTGGTCAATTGATTTAGGAAAGTCATTAATGTATATGATAAAAAGAAGTGGTCCGAGGACGCTTCCCTGGGGGACTCCGAATTTAATTTTACGATGTTTTGATATATATTTCATTTCATTTTTGGTGGTTTTATCAATTTTTGCGATTGTCACTATTTGTTGTCTATTTGAAAGATAAGACTCAAGTAGTTTTAGAATGTTTCCCCTTATACCGTAACGTTCAAGCTTATTCAATAGTTCTTCTTGCCTCGATTGTGCCTTCTATGATGTTGGTGATGAACTGGTCGTGTCGAATGACCAGGTGAAGGAATTTGTGAAATTGGAGGCTTACAAGGAAGTCAAGGAGAATGCTTACGATAGAGAAGGCTGGAAACTGCTACACCGACAAGTGCACAACACTTAAATTAGAGATGTACTCTTAGGTTATGTGAGTGATTTGCCACACATTATAGAGAGCTTATGTAACAAAGAGTAATATCCTGGGACATTATTTACACACGGTCATCTGATCCCTAACTAAGCAAAGCTTGTATTACTATAGAAACCTGATAACTAATATACTACATCTACTACTTTTCTTTTAAAAATAGATACTTATATAGATAATTACACCCAGACTCAGGACAAACAGACATGTTCACTAATATCTGTCCTGGATGGGAATCGAACCCACGACCTCCGGCGTGATAAACAAGAATTTGCAAACCACGCCAAGAACATAGCTTGTAGATAACGCGCTTTTAAATAGAGAACTTTAAAAGGGAGGCAGATTAGCTAGAGTCAGCTCAGTATATAGGATCCTTTAAATATATCAGGCTAGTGCAGCTGGTTTGTCCAGTCACAATTCTCTTGTTTTATGACATTTTTTCCTAGTTATATCATTCTGTCTTCCGCTTTGCCCCGAAGGTAAATGGAAATACGTTTCTAGCTCCAATATCATACCTGTGCCACCCCTGCGTCGCATCCCGCAAACATTCGCACTAGTAGGCCAACAACACGAACAGTGAACTACAGCAATGCTGCCACCATAAATAGTCAAACCCAATACTTAAAAAATATACCTAACTGCATAGTTATTATTTGTATTATATAATTACCTTAATCTTTATGATAATTTTAGCTTAGGTTCAATAATGTCATTCATATTAAATTCTGACATTTTGGAAACGTCATTTAGTACTAATTGTTTTGACGTTAATACTTTTCCCTCATGAATAGCAGGGTATTTGTTGATGTGTTATTCCTTTTATCCTTGCTTTTTGAAGCTAAGCAAAGAACAAGAATCTATTTCGTTTTCCTAATTTGGCGTCCCTAACCTTCCCTTCTTTAATACCTTCTTGATTCTTTCTGATTAAATTCGTTGCGGGATCAAAGACAATTCAAGGGATTCCCTGAGACGTGGCTGTGGTTAACCGTTTAATGTCCTGGCTTACCGGAGTTGCAGAGGTTCGTAAGAGGGTGCGACTGGACACAATAAGAATAGTTTTATCCGTGATATATGGATTTTCTAACATAAAGCGAGGTCTAAATTATACTGTTCGCATGCCTTATTTTAAGGTAGAATATAGAGCACAATACCAACACTATAACAACTTGTACTTTTAACCTTATTCTGTGAATAAAGATCATTATGATTATGATCTATGTTTATAAACCAACGAGATAAAACTTGTGCGTCTACGCGCTTATTTGAGGGATTGATTTGAAGTAAAATTTCTATACGCACGCTTGACTTGGGGAATAAGCTGGAGAATGCGTGACGAGTGTTACGAGCAGTGTGAGCGGGAAAAGGAAAGTTGCGTGGGAGATATAAGTTACTGAAAATAAAACGAGTGTGCTTTAGACCCACGACTGAAATAAAACTTAGATATACTGAAGGTAACTAATAAATAACGCCTTTACAATTTACAAACGCCTTTATAATAAAATATTATAAAGGCGAAAGTTTGTGAGTGTGTATGTTTGTTACTTCTTCACGACGAAACGGCTGGAGCGATATCAATAAAATTTCGTATGGAGTTAGCTGACACCCTAGATTAACACATAGGCTATAATTTATAAAGTTTAACGCGGTTAAAACCGCGGGGCACAGCTAGTATTACATATACTACTTGTCTTTTGTTAATACATACTTATATAGATAATTAGCTGTGCCGCGCGGTTAACAAGATATATATTTTTTGAGGTGAACTTCAATATATTCATTCAGAAATTATTGTTATACTAGCTGTGCACCGCGGATTAACCACCGTTAAACTTAATAAATTATACCTTATGTGTTAATCTAGGGTGTCAGCTAACTCCATACCAAATTTAATTGAAATCGCTCCAGCCGGTTCGTCGTGAAGAAGTAACAAACATACACACTCACACACTTTCGCCTTTATAATATGTTCATGCACAAAAATATCTGTCCTGTGTGGGAATCAAACCCACGACTTGCGGCATAAAAGGCAAAAAAGTCCGTCAGATTAGATACTTAGCGGTTCAACATTTTTTTTCTTACTCCACGAATATTTTGATACCCTTAAACTAAAACCAAGTATTCCCGCCAATTTCAGTAACCCGCCTACATAACCGCAAATCCTTAGGGAATCAATAAAAACTATTCGTTGTCCTCATTTAACCGGGCGCGTGCGATAGAGAGAACAACAACACACTGATTATATCCAAATGAATACCAGTTGGATCCAGAATTGTCGAGGTCGGTAGTGGCACAATGAAGCTTCGCTTCTCGCTGGCGTAATAAAAATTCTGATACGATATTTGGATGCGAGAAGAACTAACATTGCACTTGCGTCTATAAAGAAATTTTCTTTTTAAAAAATCATGGTGTCCAATGGTTCAAAGTTCTATAAATAATTAATGTGTCTATAAATTTTACAACTGCACACTTATTTGTAACTGCACCTGTGGCGCAGCGGTTAAAACAGTCACCTCGCCGCCACTTCCATTCCCGCGCAGTACAACTACTTGTGTGACCGATAAATAGTTGTTCTGAGTCTTTTACGTAATTTGTGTCCGTCAATTATCACACTAATATCATGAAGGGGAAAGTTTTTGACCGTGTGAGTTGTGTACGTTTGTTACTTCTTCACTTCTAAACGGCTGGAGCAATTTTATTAAAATTTGGTAGGAAGTTAGCTGACACCCTGGATTATCACATAGCCTATAATTTATGAAGTTTCACACGGGTAAAACCGCGGGGTACAGCTATTATTGGATAAATGAATAAAATACCGTAGTGCGGGGGCGTTGTAAAGTGAGAGAAAAATGTTAACATACATTGGATATAAACAAACATGTAGAACTGACGAATTGTTCTAAGAAACAAAATCGCATTTTTATTAAATCAATCATATTTTAGTTTTAAAAGAGCGTTTGCCACGCTGGTTTTTGTTAATAACCTGCCTGGTAAGAAAACATGGGTCCGATCCCCATCCAGGAGAAATCTTTGTGTGTGAATGTGTTTATGCCTGGGTTCCATATTATTTATTTCTCTTAGGAAGACCAACAGGTTTCAGCGACATTTTGCCTTTATATGTTATAGGTACATAACAGAGAGCACTTATCAATAATGGATACGTATTATACTAATATTATAAAGGCGAATTGTGTATGTTTGTTACTTCTTCACGTCTAAACGGCTGGAGTAATTTAAATAAAATTTGGTACGGAGTTAGCTAACACCCTGGATTAACACATAGGCTATAATTTATAAAGTTTAACGCGGGTAAAACCGCGGGGCTAGTTCAGAAATATATACTTAAGAATGTTTATTTGATTTGTATTTGTTCTAGGTGGGCAACAAACCCACGACCTCTAGCTTCCGCACTGATGGTCACTAACTACTAAACTAGCAGACCAATCATTAAGACACACAACCGCATTTTATAAGTTTATTTTTTATACAAACTAGCGGCCCGGTACGTGCTTCGCTACGCTTTTAAGTATTAGTACAAATTGTTTGTATATAAGATGTTGATTTTACACTTTTTCAAGTCTTATTTTTTAATTTTCTCTACGTACAAACCTTCCCTGGAATTCCACGAATAATTCAAGACCAAAATTTGCCAAATCGGTAAAGGCGTTGTTGAGTTATAACATTACAACGAAAAGTGGCATTGATTTTTATATATATAGATATAGGCTTCCCCCTCTTTTTATATGAAAACACAAAGGACACACGTAATCATCGCTGGCAGGTGAATGGATGACGCGCTTATGGGAACGGGCGGCACTTATCAGAACGGGCGGCATCAATTTAAATTGCTGACCATTTAACTGACGACGTCACCACAGTATAAATATGGACGGTAAGTAACCGCGAAAATATTGATAAATAGTGAATAACTGTGAGGTACATTGGGAAACATAAGAATGGTCTGAATTTTCCGCCAAACAACAAAGGGGGGCCCTTTGTACTGGCTAGACAAAACTTTGAAAGTTAATTTCTGATATACCATCAAACATTTTTAAGGACAAATACATGACTAGGAAGGTACATTGGGCCAAGTTTCGTCTGACACCATTTTTAGGTATCTCGGCCTGATAACGACGGAGGGTCCCCCTGGATGGAAATCGACTTCAGAGGTCATTTCTGCGGGTACAAAGGAAGTACATTAGAACACTTCATTATATTTGGTAGGTACATTGAATAAGCTAACCGCTCAGGGGGCCCCGCTAGATAGAAACACATTGTTTTAGATACCTTATTATTTCTTACTAGCTGTACCCCGCAGTTTTACTCGCGTTAAGTTTTATAAATTATCACAGCTCCTCCCCTGATAGTGTGATAATATGTAGCCTATATGTGGACCCGACCTCTTAGTAATATTCATGCAAAATTTGAAGTAAATCCATGAAATAATTTTTGAGTTTAGCCCGGACATACATACAGACAAACAGACACACAGACAAAAATTCTAAAAACTATATTTTTGACTTCGATATCGATTGTAGATCACGTCCCAAGTATCCTTTTAAAAAATATTTAATGTACAGTTTTGACTTTCCTACGATTTTATTATATGTATAGATTAAATCAATTTGTTTTATAAATCAGCAGGATGGTTAAAATACGAAAGCTTCCGTTTTGATGATGCCGAGTTCAAACAGCCGTATACTACGCAAAACGCACGTGGATTTTTAAAAAGATTGCGGAGGTAAACTTGTAATACGCGACCATCGTTTTGAGGCGGCACATACTACTGACAGCACCGCGAATACCACTTAGGGGTCTTGTTGATGCGCATGTTTGTGAGAATGTGCCGTTTCGGCCCATTGTAGCTAGTTTCCGTACTGTCTATTTTTATACTGAGGCTTAACTAACGACGTCACTCAGCCGCGTGTATGCTGCGTATGAGAAGCTGGAGAACCCAATAGGTTAGCTTTATTGCCTTGTAAGGAATATTAACTAAACGTGCTTGCCTCCAACACAAAAGAGGTGTGTTATTATTTATTGTAATAATAATATCCTGGGACATTATTTATACACGGCCATCTGATACCAAACTAAGCAGAGCTTGTACTATGGAAACCAGATAACAGATATACTACATAAACTACTTTTCTTCTTGTAAATAAATATTTATATAGATAATTCCACACAGACTCACAAACAGACATGTTCATGCACACAAATATCTGTCCTGGGTGGGAATCGAACGCACGACCTCCGGCGTGAAAAAGCATTTACCAACCACGTCAACAGGCCCGTCAATTGTTACTAAGTGTGGATCAGCCCCACACGGGTAGAAAGATAATTTAGTTTCTTATTTAATTAGAACTCTATTAGTACAAATAGAAGACAATGACAACTCCTTACACTTTCCTTCCTTCCTGTCCTCTTGACTTAAGTATAATTGTTAAATAAAATCTCTCTTCAAATAGCCTTGGATTTTTTTATACGTTATGATAAGTACTATAAATATGTACATTATTTTATGTGTCATAAATAGTTTTCCTTCGCCTTTTATAAAAAAAAAATACCTTGGGTTACATTATTAGCAGCGCCCGTCTTGTCCTCTACTGGCGCATTAGACACGCTGCGTGTCAAGTGCACCAGGTGACGGACGGAAATTTTAAATTTAAAATTAATTAATACACTATACTTTTAAGTTATTATAATACTTACAATTAAATAGATGTATATAGTCAGAAATAAATTATAAATAAATAAACAAAATAAATTATTAAAAAATCTCTTAGGAATTTTTTGAAAATAAAATACATCCCATTTTTCATCATCATCATCATTGCAGCTGAAAGAAGTCCACAGCTGGATAAGCCTCCCCCAAAAATCATATTGGGGTGATATGCCATGATAGCATCGCAGTAGATGGTCATAGTACGCAGAAGGAAGCTACAATCTGTCCTCTGGTAGATATCCCTCGGGTCGACTTCTACGCCCCCCACGGGATATATTCACTGATACTTGTTGATAATTATGGATCCTGTTACACAAAGACGAGATGATTCTGTCTTTGGCAGCAAAAAACTAATCTAAATGTCACATCTATCTCTAATACAGCTCGTATTAAAAGAAAAGGGTAAACATAGAACCCTCAAAGAGCTGAAACTGCGCAATTAGCGTGCAGTTTTATTTCTTTGACAGTATGCAGGCGCATAATTAGTCAGTCGGCAGGTTCTCATGTCACTTATTTTTACATAGGAAGTCGCGCTAAAACGAATTTGACACACACAACTAAAGAGGTGTCCTTTTCATAAGAACTATGTTAATAAGAAATGCAATGTAATTTACATACATACACACATAGACTCACTCTTGTTTCCCAGAGGGGTAGGCTGAGACAAAGGAGTTCCATTTGTCACAATCTTTGCACACCTCTTTTGGCTCGTTTACACTCATTATATGAGGCATAAGGAGTGTTAACGAGCCATAAGGAGTGTGCAAGGATTGTGGCAAATGGAAATCCGTTGTCTCTGCCTACCCCTCTGGGACATAAGAGTAAGTCCATGATGTATTTAAATTTATTCGGTTCTTCATACTTGCTCGCTGGTTTAGGGTACTTCTGACCTGGCCTTTCATGAGAAAATCTCTGATTAGATCTGAGAATGCTCTAAGAGGCCTTCCCTTTCCGGTTGTACCAATCACACGTGTCAGTTATATATTTATGACGGTCACCGTAGCCTAGTTGGTAGTGCTCCTGCCTACGAAGCTGGTGGTCCTGGGTTCGAATCCCGGTAAGTGCAGATATTTGTGTGATGAGCACGAATATTTGTTTCTGAGTCATGGATGTTTTCTATGTATTTAAGTATTTATCTATCTATATAAGTATGTATATCGTCGCCTGGTACCCATAGTACAAGCTTTGCTTAGTTTGGGGCTAGGATGATCTGTGTGACATTGTCCCCAGATATTATTATTAAAAAAAAAAAAAGAAAGTTATACTTCTTTTGTCAATCTTATTTCTAAATGCCCAAACCATCTCAGCATATCTTTTTCTATCTTTGTTATCCTATATCCTCTTTCAATAACTGACGTAAGAGAGCATTGTGGTGTCACAAAGCTCTCTTACGTCAGTTATTAGGGTTCCGTACCCAAAGGGTAAAACGGAACCCTATTACTAAGACTTCGCTGTCTGTCTGTATGTCTGTCTGTCAGTCCGTCAGTCACCAGGCTGTATGTCATAAAACGTGATAGTTAGACAGATGAAATTTTCACAGATGATGTATTTCTGTTGCCGCTATAACAACGAATACTAAAATACTAAATAAAATAAATATTTAAGGGGGCTCCCATACAAAAAACGTGATTTTTTGCTCGTTTTTACAGATAATGGTACGGAACCCTTCGTGCGCGAGTCCGACTCGCACTTGGCCGGTTTTTTGTATCTTGTCTCCCAAAGTCACACTACACATACTTCTCAGAGTACGCATTATAAATTAGTTTAATTGATATTGCATAGAATCGGGGCATTCTTTAGGCAATCAAATCATATTACAAAACCATAAAAATAACAATAATATATTGAAGATACCGCAGCTATAAAATGCTCCATTTCATCCCCTAAATAGTCGCTGCTATAAGCAAAAGGGAAATGCACGTCTTTTATCCTGATTAAGTACATTGAAGGGAGAAATTACGTTCGAGTTCTCGTGCCCATTCAATGGGGCTCCGACTATTAAAATTGTGAAAATCGTTATACAAGATTTATATTAATTGTAATTGAATTCCATTAACATAAATTGGTTACACGATATCCGATATTAATATTATAAAGATGAATGATAAACGAGCTTCCTTCTGAATAAAAAATATTACAATACTAAGGAATACTTAGAAGATCCAAGATTCCAAATATAATCTTAATAATGTAAATGTTAATAGACATAAATAACACATATTAATGGACAAATTTATTTATTGTTACCAAATTTGGACGCCCTAAGTGGCAGAATGTGTTGGATTTTATATTGTATGTATTACTACCCGCTATAGTAACCACATTCTAGCGAATAAATGATTCATTATTTTATACTCGCAGTAGAAACTCAAGAACCACTTAACTGATTATAAAATGCGTGGTCGGCCTGGTAAGCTGTAATTCGGGTTTCTCCAAAACCTACAACAGGCACCAGTCTCTCACAAAATTAGGTTCTATCTTACTACCCCAACCATAATTAAGCTGTATTTGTTTTAATTAGAACCTGTTTCTTTGTGAAGAGAAAAGAAATTATATTAATTAAAGAATTATATTAATATTAACAAAATGATATTACAGAAAGAAACAATTGTTCGAGAATTGATGGAAAATTAAATGAACAAGCTAGGAACCTGTTTCGAGGAGATCGTTGCCATAATGCATAACATCTCGTATTATACAATATTTCTATAGCATTATCGGTTGTCTACATTGTTATAATTGTATGACAAATATAATCCCGAATATGATTAAGGTCGCAAAAATCACTCCTTTTTATAAATCCGGATCCAAACATATCTCTGTACAAGCTGCGCCCCGCGGTTTCACCCGCGTTCAAATAGCTATGGCGTAAAAGAGTAACAAACATACATACATCTATACTCACAAACTTACGCATTTATCATATTAGTAGAATGTGTACCTCTAGCGGTTTTAGCAGTGCAAGCCGAAATAGCTCGCAAATGGTAGATTTTTTCCTACTTACTTGACATTTATAGTCATATTTTGGACAATTCACACAATATGTTTATAAATTGTAGCCTATGTGTCATTCTGATCTTACGTTTCATTAAAATCCATTTAGTAGATTTTACGTGAAAGAGTAACAAACATCCATCCATACTTACAAACTTTCGCCTTTATAATATTAGTAGGATTACCTGTGATCCCAAAAATAATTGAAAAATGAATACACAACAGACTGTCACAATACGTTGATTCAATATATTTTTTTATTTGAACATCAGTATGGGTTCAGGAAAAAATCAGACACCCTTTCGGCTGCAAACTAGCAAATGAAGACCAATACTGATCAGAAAAATAAAGCGTTAGGAGTATTTACGACCTAAAACAGGCATTTGACACTGACAGCCATAAGCATCTCATTCGCAAATTAGAATCCATTGCATTATAGAAAACGCGCTGAAAATATTCCAGTCTTATCTTGACGGTCGGTACCAAGTAATTAGGATAGATGAGGACATTAGCATTCCAAAATTAAACAATAACCACGTTCCGCAGGAGTCAATTTTTTGCCCTCTTCATTCCTCATTTACATTATTGAAAACCAATAGGATTAAAAGGAGATATTTCACTTTATGCAGATGACACCTGTCTATTTTACTATGTTAACTCTATACATACAATTTATTATAGAATATGCTCAGTATGATCTTGTACCCACAGAGATCCAGGATATTATTATTATAGTTTCTAAGCAACTCACTCACCATCAATGGTACCAAAACCAAAATATCTCTGATTATTGTCCCTGGCTATTACCGGAATTGATCTGAGTAGAGTGAATAAACAAAAGTATATTAAACTTTTTTTTTGTATGGCAGAGGGAATGCCTACGCGTGCCACTCGCCAAAAGTGTCTGCGGGTGGGTATATCGGACTCGCACCAACTTCACCCCCCTGGCGTGGACTTCTCATGGCAGCTGATGAGAGGGGCCCCGGGAACGCGGGTATGCTGCTCCGGTGCCCCTCTTTTGCGCCATTTCCCAAATGTTCGGGACTCACACCCTGGGAGAACTCTGAGTTGCCCTCCCCAATTGCAGACTCCTGCCAGTCCGGCACAGCGACTGCGCCACAAACAGTTCGCTGTCTTTCCGGAACTGCTTGCATGGCGGCAGTAAAGGACACCTCTCATACTGCCACCGCAGCTCCGAGCGGAATCGGCTCGCTCCCGATCCCGCTCGGCGGCGGCCTCCTTCTGGAGCATAACTTCCTCACAGAAGGAGACCACGGCGTCCCATTTAGTTGAGTCACCCGCCAGCATCGCACCTACGATTGCTGGAGGAGACAGATCCCCTCCGATCTCTGCGACCAGGTCTCGCCTCTCGGCCTCCCAGAAGTATCTTGGACTTACTTTAGTCCTAGATAGACTACAATGGAAGCCACATATCGACGATATAAGGTAAAAAAAAAATATTCTTACTGGGGCACTACGTGGAATTGTGAAATGCCTTCCCTAAAAAATTGCTAATTTCTATCTCATCTACAACTTACTAGTAAAACCTTAATTAGATTACCTAATTGAAGTCTGGGGTTCAGCCGCCAAAGTTGAAATAGACAATTATTTTATTTATTTTTTATACCTACTAAATTTAATATCAACATGTGTGTATAATTTTGCATGCCGCTATGGCAGAATTAATTGGATTCCATTTTTAACACCTTTATTTTTTTAACTTCATTCATAGCCATCATGGCAAATAAAATTATATTTGATAAAATTTATTTTATTTTAACAAAATACACATGGACATTATTATATATTATTGTATCTTAATTATACTTGTATTTAGGACTGTGTTTGTAAATAGCCTTCAGTCTCCACATAATAGTGTGTTTCCTTTATAAGATAAGTTCGAACTGAAATTTTTCCAATAATGTAACTCTATGGATGAAAAAAGTACTATAGTTTCTGGGAAAACCGCAAATACCCCCAATGCGTCACCTTAACAAGAATCAATAATAATCATTTCTTCAGAGGGACACGATTGATTGTGTTCGTAAACCGTAGATAATGACTTAAAACGTCTTTCCTGGGCCACATTATTTGTCATGGTATATTTATTTGGCGTGTAAACTACAACAAAACATACATGCGGTAAATTAATTTCCCACTTCACACCCACACATTTTTCAAAAACAAAAGAATTTAATCTCTGAAAAACCCACGCCGAATTCTAAACAAAGACCTCGTTTGAGAATTCGGCAACGATTTAGTTAAATTACATTTCTTAAGAGGGCTTTGCTCGTGGTTTCCTTGCGAGATCGAATCAAAAATATCCAAATCCGCAGGCGAATCAAAGTCACCGACATAACCCAAAGGATTGCAAAGCAGAGGTTGTCGAATGGCGACCACGAACCGGAAGACGCAGCGTGGGCAGCTCCCATACAAGATGGACCGATGATCTTGTGAGGGACGCTGGATGCTGTTAGCGCAATATATAATAATAATAATAATAATGTTTTATTGACACCAATATACATACATTCTTACATTTCAGTACAATGTTTAGAGCCTTATAGGTACTTAATTATTGCAAAAGTTGTCGAAAACTGATTCCCAAGCTAGGCTAATTTGCCTGTATTTTTGGAAGCAGTGTACAATCGTGTACTTATTTTAAATTACATTTTGAGGGCTGTCGCTGCGCTGTATATGTAAAAATTAAATAACTTAAAAATTCAAATTACTTAAAGAGATAAAAAGAAACAAAATAGATTGCGTTTGTATGTGTGTGTGAGTGTGCGTGTGTGTGTGCGTTTATGTGTGTGTATGTGTGTGTGTGTGTGTGTGAGTAATGAGTGAGTGATAGTATGAGACGATAATATAAGATATTGTCTATTTATGCGATATACGTAATTAGATTTTCTGTTTCCAGATAGTCGAGTTGACGAAGCCATGTAGTAACTTTATGTTTCGTTATATTCTTACTTTGGTTTGAGATATTACATGTTTCGTGTATTTTGTTGTATATTTTACAGCTTTGTCTATTGTATTGTCTTCGAGCAAATGAAGTTTTGCAGGTGACTGGTAAACAGGCACATTTATTTTTACGTTTCCCTGGATCAGGTGGGGGGACTGTGGGATGTTTTTTTAATACCGTTTGGAGCACATAGAGCTGTCGTACTGTGAGTATGTTACAGTCAATTTAGTCGTTGGGTACCTATAAGGTTTTCTAGTCATTACTTTTAGTACAGCTCGTTGTGCTCTCTCAAGTCGGAGGAGATGTGTTTTAGCTGCTCCACCCCATACCGTGATGCAGTACTGTAAGACAGACTGGCATAAGGCCACATAGACAAGTTTCAATCTAACTATTGTTGCAGCGTCTCTTAGTGATTTGAAAATGTGTATTAATTTCCTCGTACGCGTAGTCATTAAATCTACTTGCTTGTCCCATTTAAGTCCACAGTCTATCTCCACGCCGAGATATTTGGCAGATTCTACGCGCTTAAGCTGATAGCATGTGCAGCTGTTTAAGGTTATACATGTGTGCGCTTTGATATTGAAGTTCTGAGGTGGACTGTTTAATTTTGTGATGGCAAATGGTAGATATGTAGTTTTGGAGAGATTCAGGGTCAAAAGATTTTTATTTAGCCAATGCACAATTTTCGATAGAGAAAATTCGGCTCTTTCTTTTACGGAATGCCAGTCAGGTCCTGAGACAAGAATCGCAGTATCGTCGGCATAAGTAAATATGTTAGTATGAGGAAGGGACATAGTGCATAGGTCGTTAATGTACAAAAGGAAGAGGGTTGGTCCCAGTATGCTTCCTTGCGGGACGCCGTAGGAGACGTCTTCCTCATCACTGATATAGTTTTCTATCTTAACAGTTTGTTTCCTGCAGCAAAGGTAGTCTTTGAATATGTTCCATGGCATGCCTCGTATCCCTAGTTTGTCTAATTTGTCTAGGAGGATGGGGACAGAGACCGTGTCGAAGGCTTTGGAGAGATCAAGAAATATACATACCGATTTAATTTTCTTATCGAGATTATTGACAACTGCACTTGTCAACTCGTGGACGGCATCTGCTGTTGAGATACCTGGTCGAAATCCAAATTGGTTTTTAGATAGAATATTGTACTTCTCTAGATATTTTCTTAGTGCGTTGTTTAGTATCCTTTCGAGAACTTTAGACAGTGAAGGTAGTCCCGAGATAGGCCGATAGTTAGTTACACGGTCTCTATCCCCAGTCTTATAAATAGGATGTATTATGGACTTCTTTAGTGCAGATGGGAAGACCCCAGTATTTATAGATTTGTTGCATATGTGGGTGATGACAGGAACTAAGACTTGCCTGGATTGTCTGAGGACCAGACTAGGGATGCCATCCCATCCCACAGCACACCCAAGACGGAGTTGAAGGATGATGGTTTCCACTTCAGATTCCGAGACTTCAAGGAGCACCATGGAGTTGGACGGACTGCAAGTGCTTGAACGGACAGTCAATAGAGGTGTAGGGGCGGTACTGGCTGAGAGTATTTTATCAGTCAATTCTTTACCCACATTTGTGAAATAGCTGCAGACACTATTTACAGAAGATTGAGGTTCAGACTGAGAGTATATAAGTTCTACAGGACCTGTTCTAGTTTTATTAGTGTTCGTTATGGATTTTATTGCCTTCCACAATGCTCGAGTGTCGTTTCCCGCCTTATCCAATAAGTATTTTCCATGTGCATTCTTTAATTTACGTAGTAATGAGTTTACGAAGTTTCTGTAGCGTGAGTAGGTTGTTTTTAGTGTCATGTTATCGGGAGATTTTTTAGCTTTTGCGTGCAACCTGTCCCGATTTTTTATGCAACGTAATAGTCCTGGTGTAATCCACGGCTTCAGTATCCTATTTCGTCTGGTTTGTCGTATTGTTTGAGTGTGTTTGTTTATTACAGTGGATAACATGTTTGTAAAGACGTCTGTTGCAATATTCGCATCTTCAATTTTTAATATTTTTGTGTAGTCTAATTTATCCAGGTCAGTTTTTATCTGTGGGTAATCTATTTTGATTTTATAAGGGGCGTGATTCTGTGTATATTTGATTTTTTCAATAATTAAAACAACAGGCAGGTGGTCTGTTATGTAAGATTCTAGTAGAAGGGTAGTTGTGGGGAGAGTTGTATTTGTTAGAAAGTGATCTAAACAGGTGTTAATTCTAGTAGGCCGGGTATGGGTGGGGGAGAGTCCATGTAAAGAGATAAAGGTCAAATAATCATCTGACAGGGGATCTTTATTATTTGCGCTTATGTCAATATTAAGATCGCCAGCAAGGACTATACTATGTTTAGAAGAAATTCCCCTAAGTACATCGTTTAGATTATCAATGAAGATGTCATATCTATCCCTACTTTTTAAGGATGGTGATCTATATATGGCAACCACACTGATGTTTTTATTTACTTCGCAAACTAGGCAGTTAGCATCATTGAATTGAGGTTCATAAGTTTTGCAGATTAGTTTTATGTTAGTATAAATGATTATGCCACCGTTTTGGTTGGAGAATGTTTTAGTGGAGTGAGCATTGTATCCATCTATTTTCGGTAGATTGCCTATCTTACTGAGCCAACACTCAGTGAGCACAATTATGTCAAAGGTTATTTTTGTGAGTGACAAAAGGATAAGAAATTGGTCGAAGTTTTTGTTCACACTGCGGATATTAATTTGGATTACCTTGATGGTTTGATTTGGGTTATTTAGGTAAATATGAGAATCTTCAGGTTTGCAGGTAAAAACATTGGAAATCATATGTGAGTCTAGTTCGTGGTTTATATCTAGTATATTAGCCATTTATAGTGTTGAATAGCACTATGAAAACTGTCGCGAAAGGTGTTAATTTATTTGATAATCCTAATTCGGTTGACTTATATCGCATAAATGTGTGTGTGTGATGTTGACGATGTATATAAGTGTTTAGGTAATAGTAGTGAATTAATATTGTGTTTATGTATGTGTTGTTGTAGTTAATGTTTAAAGGAAATGTTAGCATATGAGTAAGTGTATGCGTGATAATATTTTTATTTTTTTGTTTCAGATAAGTGATCGATATATTATGTTGTACTCCGTAAGGGATGGAGACTAGTACAGAATAAATGAAAAAAATAATATAAATATTTAGAAAACTACTTATGGTTAACATAGGTTGCAGGAGTCCGAGTAGGTAACTTGATAGTCACAGACTTTTTTGCAGATCTGTTAAGCATTGCTCTGAGGAGACCAGTACTTGTTTATTTCCTTGCTCCTTACGTAGAAAAATATTCCCATTGGTAAACCAACAGAACCTGTATCCGTTTTGTTTGGCAAATTCTCGCGATAAGTGGAAAAGTTTTTTGGAGCTTGCAGGGATATGTTCGGCAACGTAGACAGCTTGGCGTTGGCCAGGAATGGAGATCAGTTCCGTATTTAACTTCTCCGCGAAGGTTTTCTTTTTATTTTTGAAATCACGTACTGCAGATATTGTGTCCATCTTCAATTGCACAGTTTTGAATTCCGCAATTATAGGGCGAGTTATACCAGGTTTACCAGGTACTCGGTAGATATCACGTAGGTCCGATGCGGAGATAGATGACCCGACTGATTGCCCTATCTTGCAGACAATATTAGATAAGTAGGAAGTCGTCTCCTTTTCAATTTGTGGTATGTTTCTTATTTCGATGCTTGAGGATCTAGTTTTCAATTGTAAATCATGTACCTTTCGTTCTAAGGTTTCGATACACCTACGCTGATCTTGTCGTTCTTTTTGTAAGTTTTCTATACCCGATTTAATATCTTCATATTGTAGATTTATAAACTTTATTGATTGAGTCAACTCGTCGTTATTTTTTTGGGTTTTAGTGCACAGTTGTTTGAGTTCAGAGATTTCAGAAGATAATTTTGATACAAGTCCACTTTGTTTACTCGAAATTTCATTCAACTTACAGTCAAATTCCCTTTTCCAACCCTCTAGCAGATCAATTATCTCTTGGTTAAAGTCTTTATTCTCACTACCGGGCGATCTCGGGTTTTTTCGAGGACGTTTGCTTCTATTTATATTTACAAATGAGTCATCAATAGACTTTAAGGTGGGCAAATCAGATTCCGACTGGGAATGATCCACAGTTGTCGGATTTTTAGTTGGTGTTCGGCTGGTCATATTTGATGTCGGTAACTGAGGCCGTGTCCAAAAGGTCTTAAGCGCCGTGCATTCGGTGTCACTTACGCGTTTTAATTGATTGCTCTTCACTTTGAACTATGGACGTTACTTTTTATTGTTTGTCAAATTTGTTTTTGTAATTATCACTATAAATCACTAGGAACTGTATATAGACACTATTTAATAACTTGTATTACAACTTTATTATAACTGTTATATAGTTAAAATTACGTGACTGGCGATTTTAACACTGAATTCATATATTTAATTGGGAGCAATGTTAAAACGTGACTATTGAGTATTGTGACGGTACCCAAACTTGAGTATGAGAATATTTAGGCAATTAGGGAGATCTTTGGGGGAGGCCTTTGTCCAGTAGTGGACGTCATTCGGCATGATATGATGAGAATGAAATTTCTTTTCTTAGGGTTCTATACCCGACTCAGTTCAGTCAGGTCAGTTCTCGCCGTACATAATTTAGATATAACTCATAAGTGTTTTTTCTGGTCAGCGTCATGTTGATGGCCACAAGTTACGGCATTGGGCCAGCTGCTGGAGCCGAGAGTAAAACCAGACTGCGGTGTGGCAAGCTTGGTTATCCGGTGCAGCGTGGCAAACGATGGCTGACCGCAAGTTACGTCCTTTGAAGGTTCAGGGGATTGGAAGGTAAATCATCACGTCGGAGTCGACCATTTTGTGGATGATGATGATGTAGATAATATATAAATCATGTTAAAAGTGGAAAATTAAAGATCTGCCAACCGGGCAAAATGGATTGTCCATTTCATTGCTTTCTTTATTTATTTATAAACAATACACCATGGACAATACAAAGCAAATTTGCAATTAATTCATGTTTAAGTACTAGTTCGGTATTATTTGCCTTTACAGGTGCATACAACACTTACAATATTCTTAAAAACAAAACTTATAGACTATATTACCTAAAATTTGGTCAAGTATAAGTAATATATTATGTAAGTAATTAGTGGTAGTGCTACTATTAAGTAGATACCACTACTAGACTTAAGTAATCATATCCTACATTTCTTACACCATACACTACCCCTCCCTAATCCTCATTCCATACAATATAGTATTAGTAATAGTGTCTGGAAGAGATCTCTGTAAGCGATAAGACTGCCACAGTCCCATTTTAATATTTATTTAAATCATATTACGTTTATCTATAAATGGTGTGCGATAAAGTGAATTTATCTTATCTTATCTGACCACTAATGCAACGAGGTTAACATTAAGTACAATAAATATATACTTTCTAAAACTAGAGAAGTGAGACAAGTGATACTAAATAAATAAAACCCCAATCCCATCTAAGCTATCCATTTAAGCTAGATGCGTGCTAATTTCGCTATAGCAATGAAAGCCCGTAACTGTACTTGAGGTTTTTTTATGCTGGATGGCTTTGCGCTTGACCACGATCTCATCTGATGGTAAGTGAAGATGTGGTCGAAGGTGGACCGCTCGTACCCATAAGATGCCTGTTCAATCTAGCTTTGAACAAACCAATGTTGTATGAGTCTGGAATCACGTCGTTCGGGAGGGTGTTCCACTGCTTAGCCGTGCGTATGATGAAAGAGGAAGCAAAGCGCTTCGTACGGCATAATGGGATGTCAGCAACAAAGCGGTGAAGACCCTCCCGACGCCTAGTAGTCCGATGAAAAAACGCTGTGTTACTGATGATAGATGTCGCTACAGGCTTTAAGCACCGTAAAATAGGCTCCAACTCCCAATACAGCAATTAACTGAAAGACAGAGCGTGTCGCTTCCAATTTGATTGTAGTCGGAAGTGCAAGGTTATATTCAGTCGATACCGGATTGGTTTACCGGCAGAATCGTTATTTTGCCATACAGTATTCAGACAGGAAATAGTGCAGGTTGCAATTATGTTCCAAAATGAGAAAGTATAGATCTCATTCCAAGATTGGCAACATAGGGGGTTACATAATTTATTAGAAATGCGATTTTTGACACATAACAAAAGATTTGTGGTCGAAAAAGTTTTATTTTTCTTATCTCATCATTTTCTTATCTGTTTATAAGACAACGCCTGAACTTGGGAAGTGAATCTCTATGTCCGGAGGCACTTTACAAACATGTAATTGATGAACAGAATGTAGACCCAGACTCATAACAACTACTTATGGGACACAAAAATAGTTGTCCTGTGCGGAAATCAAACTAGGGACAGAAGTGGGGACTGACTTAAGCAATGCCGACCTATTATAAAATAATAAACAAATGGAAACAAAAAATCTGAGCTCCTGCGATGGGAGATGAATCATGTATAAACGCAGCAGCGCTTTTTCCAAACTTTTTTGAAGTGAAAACTTCTTAAGGTGCGTCGATCACTTTTTGGTAGAACCAAAATCATGGAAATCGCGACATCGTTAGGTCACGCTTGACCTCACGCATGAGCTTTATGTATAACTATTATATTGCAGATCATTTGGATTTGAAGTGTAAAAAATAGTTTTGTTTTCTATAGGCAGTCCTCGAAAAATTAAGACTGATAATAAGTTAGCTCTAAGTTATACAATGGGATAGACAGTGACCGGCCTGTGGCGTGGTTGGTAAATGCTTGCTTTGCACGCCGCAGGTCGTGGGTTCGATTCCCACCCAGGACAGATATTTGTGTGCATGAACATGGCTGTTTGTCCTGAGTCTGGGTGTAATTATCTATATAAGTATGTATTTACAAAAGAAAAGTAGTATATGTTTCCACAGTACAAGCTCTGCGTAGTTTGGGATCAGATGACCGTGTGTGAATAATGTCCTAAGATGATATTATTATTATATTAAGAAGTGAAATGCCCTTTAAATATCCCTGGGGCTCCTTAAAAAATATTCCACAACCCAGCAAAAACATGAACTATCTGTATATTCGTTACACACCAACACAAATTGACTAAATTCAACATTTGAAACACTAGTTAAGATCGATTGATGCATTACCAAGTTATAGTGGCAAATTGCGACTGTTCCAGCTAGAACGACTCGCTTCGAACCGTCTGCGAACTGGCTAAAACAAGCTGTTTTCGGTATGAAAAGAAAATTGAGTAATTGAAACCTTAGAAGAACGTTAAGAGCGTTTCTGTGGAACTACATTTCACGTAAACCGATTTAAAGTAAATTTAATTTTCTTAAGCTTAAGCACGATACAAATATCTAAAAAGTGAGTTAAGAACTTTTTCAAAATGATTATTTATGAATAATGACCGTGATTTTCTGTATATAGTAAGAAGTTAAAAAAATTCTATTTTCAAAAATATTCTCAACGTAACGTTAAGCATTTGTATCTTGCTTATGCATATTAACTACATTTCACTTATAAAATAAAATACACTTTACTGTACACAAAAAAAAATTAACAATGAAACATTGATTATAATGTATAATAAATGCGATATTATATAAATGAACAGAACAAGAAGTCGATATCCGCGTACAATAAAAAAAAACAATTTTATAATTTCTTTGCTTTCTTCGTATTTTCTTTGTGTAAACTAATATTATATCCTCAACAATGCAGTTAACGGATTTAAAAAATGATTTCAGCAAAGCTACATTTACAGCGAGTAATAGTAAAAAAAAAATTATAGTACAAATAAATATAACCTATACATAAAATAAATAAATATGGCGAAAACTAATTTATAACTTTAGAACAAGTTACAAAATTTTTCTGGTAAGATAAATTCTCAATAACAGCGCGTAGTCAGGAAGTTGGGTGTGTTACCCGCAGTCAGTTCTACTCCTGACCTCTCTCCAGTCGTGTAAGCTAGCACGTCGTATCGGATAGAGACTGCACTTTTGTTTGCACCCAGACTTGTGCACAATAATGTGTCGCACTCAGACAGCTAACTAAACTGGCTATCATAGCCCAAATTGGGTCACTTGGAGGTCACATCACAAAACCACTTAATTTAATACCAGCCGGGTTTTCAATAGTCAGAATATTTATAACTCCAGTGTAGGCTGGGGTCAAATAAAGGTTATTTATTTGATAACTTATTTTGTCTTGAACGTAACTTCTTAATACGTATATAATTTGGGCTAAATTATTATATTTTATACTGGTTAATAAAAGCATTTAGCTCTTAAAACAAATTACATTTGTTGAAACCTACTTTCTAATTATTAATCAAAGCACTGGCATGTTATAAAACCTTATCTTTAAATTATTATATATAAGTATGTATATCGTCGCCTGGTACCAATAGTACAAGCTTTGCTTAGTTTGGGGCTAGGATGATCTGTGTGACATTGTCCCCAGATATTATTATATTTTTACACTCCTGTCACTTTCTGTCTTGTCATGGTACTATTAATAAAATTAACACCTTCTCTTGAATTTCCTAAGCTTTTATTTATCAGCTTCCAATACTGTTTCCCTGTCTGGACGCCGAGATCCCGGAAGATTTATAAGAAGAATAAAGATTACTATTAATTATCATCATCATATCAGCTGAACTGATGAAACTGATGAACAAAGGCTACCCCCAAAGATCGCAACTTTTGGCAGTCCTGCGCTACCCGTATCCACCGGCTTCCAGTGACCCTCACAAGATCATCGAACTATCTTTGAATAAAGACTTTAGTATATAAAATTTTACCACTTCGAACTCATACAGCCAAATGGACGAATATACTGAGAAGTTTGAATATAACAGCAGAAACCAAAGGAATTAATTATTCGAGTGGATTTTGTCTATGAAGACCTCGCGGCCATGCAACGGAGAGGTATATGAGTGATACTACTACTGCTACTACTGCCTACCAACTTGGGCCTTTCGACTCCACCCAAAATCAATTGTAAGGCCTGTACAATGGACTGACTTCTGACGAATTGTTGATTTGATGGGTAAGGCCACTTTACAGTATCGCACCTATTGCCATAAGCAGGCACTTCATTCTAACGACCCAAACACCAGCAAAGATCTAGCATTTTTCGCATATGGTACTGAATCAGATAAACTTTCTCCCACGTTAGCATGTCATATTCTCCAGCAGAGCCACCTTCATAAATAGCGGTCAAGTTATTCTCGAAACAATGTTCGTCGAACGTACATAGTGTACATGCATTGTAGTGGCTCCGGAATTACCTCCTCTCTGGGGATTCACGGAATAGCATGAACCTTCAAAAAAGAGTATTAACTCGGTTCAGCATTGCGCGATTGATGTACCGGATGTTGCTATAATCACTAACCATTACATGGGCCTAATGCTTGGTTTGTACTTAGGCGTATAAAATTAAAAGTAGACAAATAACAAGTTCTAATAACGTATGTTATTAAGATAAGATAAGATAAATACTCTTCATCGCACACCAATTACAGAGAAAATATATAGGAAACATTGAAATATATATGGCCTTTGCGTCTGTTACAGCATTGCAAACATTGAAAGCAAGTTGTATAATAGACGGTCTTATCACAGCCAGCGATCTCTTCCAGACCTTTGAATGGATAAGGAAATAATGAAAGACAGCAAGATATGGGCAGTGCAATGTAAAGGAATTTAAGAAGGACTTGTAACACTTACTTACAAACTAATAATGGTCATTTGTGGTTAATTTTTATGCCGTGGAAGTGGGTGCGAGAGGTATACCAGCAAAATCCCTCATACAAATTATTAAAAGACTAAGTCTACTACTCGTTCTGGTATATAACTTCCGTAGGTTCTATATTAGAATGAGTAGGTATCCAAAGCGCCATTATTAGGATCATACCAAATTTGGCAAAGAAGAAAGAGAAGGAAGAGTGGGGGACACTGAGAGACAAAGAAGGTGAGCGTTGATGCATCACAAGGGGCCGCACGTCTGCGTCGCAAGCCAGGATATCTATTATTGTAAAATACCGGTCTTATTAAAGTGTAAATATTCGTTACCTAGCAACCTAACAACATCAGACAGACGTCACCAGTCACTTACTCGCCGCCATTACCGACGCAAAGAGCAAAGTTAAATTGGCTTTATCGCAATTTCTGCTTTTTGTGGCATCATAAAACAAGACTAACTGATAAGGACGGCAATTATTTTTCGATTGAGTGTCTTTAACACTTAGATGCAAACAAGTTAGGTATCAACGACAAAAACATCGTTTAACCAAAACTATAAAGCTAGGCGATCTCACCGGTCCGTAAATGATTGGCGAGATTAAGCAACTAGACTCGCGGTCACTCCAAAGATGGGTGACCGCCAAAGTGATTTAATTTTTGGCGTTTTGTTGTAGTAGTTGACAACAGTCCTCAAGCCATGTCAGAGGCCTAATGGGCGGCTTGAACAACTTTGACAATGTACCACTGCCCACACGATAAGTAAGTGGCTAAAGTTTCCTTTATTTTTGTTTTAATTTGCATGTTTAGATAACTGGTCTAATACCTGCCTCTTACCCACCACTGCAAATCTTGTAAGGATCAAGAGTGGCACCCAATAAAATGACACTGAGCGGTGAGGCTAAGGCATGTCCTGGGCAATCGCTTCAACTGTCTTGGTCCGGCAACGAATTTAATCAGAAATAAACAAGGAGGTTAAGCAGGGAAGGTCAGGGACGCCAAATCAGGAAACCGAAATAGTTTATCGCTATTTATTTGCTAAGCGCTTCGCCTTACACAATATTTTCTCAATATTTAATATAAAGGGATAATCATCATCATATCAGCCGAAAGTCCACGGCTGGACAAAGGCCTCCCACAATGCCCGGTCTTGTTCTGCCCGCATCCAGCAGCTTCCCGCGACCGTTGCAAAAATATCAACGTCCAATGACATTTCCAATAAGTCAGTTGAAATTGTCCTTTTATGACAAAAAATTAAGTATGGTCAAAACAAGCAATCAAGGCGTATGTCGAAGATAGATTGAAAAAATACATATTCCAACCGAACATTATTGATTCATAAAACTGTTATCATTACTCACAGAGTCCTGAAAAGATTACTTTGCTTATTACTTTATAAGCAGGTGTGAAAGGGGGACATCGGGACATTACGGACACGATACTATCGAATAGAAACATTCTATCATATTTACGAAAGGGAATCCATTAGGAATATTATACATAGTTATGGAGGGTGCATTTAGGTAAAGTGGACACGTAATTAATGGTGTGACAGTTTAAATATTTTATACGATATTTTCGAGTGTATATTTTTTTGAAGTTGATGAATGCGTCCATGGTCTTCAAGCGATCGGTGAGGTAAAGCAGATTATAGCACGCGGACAATTAATAGATGTCCAATTTGTCTAGTGGTTAGTGACTCCGACTGCTGAACCAGAGGTCCTGGGTTCGATTCCCACTACAGGAGTGCAGTACAAGCTGAGATAGGGGCGATTTTCATGTGCGTATGGAGATTCCGTGAAAGCAAAACATGTTAATAATAGGTAGTCGAGATTAATGTTCTGACATTAAAGACAAATAACATTGATCTGTTCTCAGTTTGACACTCAGTTTGTCATCTCTTCTGAGTTTATCAGTGTGTCAAAAGCATGGTAGTGTGTGTAATGTTTTTTTGTTAAATGTCGCTTTAAATAATTATGAATCAAACTAAATGCATACGTGACTTCATGTGCGTTCATAAGAATAAGGATATAAACATACAAATATGTTAGTAAAGCGTAGTTTTTGCCTAACATTTTTTTTATCGTCGTGTATGTTGTTATTCTTGTGTCATAGTTGTTCAAGCCGCCCAAAAGGCTGAACGATGGTTTTCTGCAGACAGTTTAACGCAAACCTCTTGGCGGTCACCCATCCATAAACTGATCGCGAACTCGCAGATCACTTACCGGACCGGTGTGTACAACTAGGTATGAGCGCCACGTACGTGTAACATGATGTTTAGATACTCATAACTTCTTTAGTTTTAAAGCAATTACAATTTTGTTGTTATGGTTGTTAGTTATTAATTGATAAACTACTTTTAAATATACTGTTAACCCTTAAACAAGCTATGGATTTTACAAGACCACATTTATTTCAACCTTATCACTTTGGAATAAGATACAAAAACAATGAAAAAATTATATTTATATAAACGGTTGTCTGGAAGAGATTGCTACAAAGCAATAAGACCGCCGATTGTACCTGTATTTGCTTATTTGTAAGACATGTATTGTTTCTTTTGGTGCAATAAAGTGTACTCTATAGCAATGACTGTTCAAAGTTAACCCTTTTAAATATATAGAGAATGCTTTCGCAATGATCCCATAAGCTTTTTATTAAATTCGGTCTTGCTAGGGAATATTGAAGTCAGTTTGTTTTAAAAAGAAAGTAAGGGCACAGCTTTGATTCGCTCAAAGAGCAACCCGACTGGGGAAGTAACACCACCTTACAGAAGATATTCCTTAATAATAACATTAATAACTTAATGTTTTGATTCTGCGTGTGAGTAAGGTCTCGAGCTCATCGGGGTGGGGGAAGGGTCAACAACACTTGTTTGCTGACTCTTTTAAAGGCCGGCAACGCACCCGCAACTCCTCTGATGTTGGGTGTGTAATGGGCGGTGGTGATCGTTAAATGCATTACATCAATGCTTACTCAAAGGATACAATACAATACTCTTGATGATTGATGTCCTCCCCACCGAATTTTGGCCACGGCGGCCAGTCTTAATGGAGACTAGCCAATTGCGCAGGACATATTATAGTGCACAAGTGTGTGCGCAAACACAGGGGCACTTTCTATTTCATCACTCTCATGATCCGATGGGACGCCTAGCGACACGACCGGAAAGAGTTCAGGTACAGGACCGACGGCTTTACGTGCTCTCCGAGGCACGGGGGTGTAATACTGCCAACTTCCAGACTTCGGGCTGATACTGAGAAATTTCTTTTTACGGAAAAATCCCAAAATCACTTTTTGTCCCGACCGGGATTTGAACCCAGGACCTCATTATCTGCGGTTGAACACGCTACCGCTAGACCAACGAGGCAGTCAATACATATTATACTCATAATTGTACACCAAATGAATTATAACATATATCGCCAGCTGCGATTTCTTACAGACATACATATATCCAGATTGTTTTTATATTTCAATCCTAAATCACATAAGATTCTTAAGTCAAGAAATGTATCTTTGATAAGGATAGCGGGCAAAATTTTATCCCATTTCCCGAAGGGTGCTAAGGATATCGACAGGGTAGAGGAATTTATGTGCGACGCCCTTTGAAAATGGGACACGGAGTCAATGATCCAAATCTCAGGCAAATGAGGTAGGCTTACTATGCAAAATCGCTTAAGGTTCTGATGATCTACCAAACTGTGTTATGTGTAATGAAATGGGTACATAGAAAATGTTATTACAAAGAAGTTGTTTTTTACATGCAGTATACCTACACTACACTGGACAATTGAGTGTCCAGTTATTTACTTCAGGAGCTTAATTTACCTACGGAACTGAATACAGCCACAGTATAGATATAGACAGTAAGGTAACTAACGCTATGTCCTACGTAGGCGGTTCAATGTGAACGCGATTATGAAGCGGTGACACGCGAATTCAATGCGATGCGTATCATATAGCTCATGGTAAATGTGACGATGACGCGAGTTTCACGCTTTTTGTACACCCAAAAAGTACACATAGTTATAAGCACAGTATACATGTAGCTCATGCAAATCGTGACATGACGATGACGCCAGTTCCATGAGTTTGGTTCAACCAAAAAGTGCTCAACGCGCCTATAGAAGTTTACACTTGGTCTTGGGTCGGGCCAAAAAGTGATTTTGGGACTCTGTAAAAAGGAAAATTTCTCAGCATCAGCCCGAAGTCTGGGAGTTGGCGGTATTATACCCCCGTGCCTCGGAGAGCCGAAAGCCATCGCTCCTTTACCTGACCTCTTTCCGGTCGTGTCGCTAGGCGTCCCATTGGATCATGAGAGTGATGGAATAGAAAGTGCTCCTGTGTTTGCGCACACACTTGTGCACTATAATATGTCCCACGCAGATCATTATTAAGACTGGTCGCCGTTGCCGGAATGCGACTAGGAGGACATTAATATCATTATTATTATTTCACTGCAAAAATTGATTTTGATCTATTTATCCAGTTTAGTGTTTCCTTCCTATTTTGAACTCACATGCGCTCAGTGCAAACGACAGTTTACTAAGAATATCGGCTATGGCAGCCATAAAAACACCTGACCGCGGTGGGCATCGGAGACTGTAGAGTGTGTAAGTTCCGCAAAAACGCTACACTTGCGTGTTGGCCCAGGACGGTGTTTATGCATCAGTGGTTAACAGTTTCGTCCGCGTTTTTGCGGAACTTACACACTCTAGAGTCTCCGATGCCCACCGCGGTCAGGTGTTTTTATGGCTGCCATAGCCGATATTCTTAGTAAACTGTCGTTTGCACGACACGTATACTTTTCTTTTGAAAATACATACTTATAAAGATAATTACATCCAGACTCAGGACAAACAGACATGTTCATGCACACAAATATCTGTCCTTGGTGGGAATCGAACCCACGACCTACGTAAAAGGCAGCGTATCTACCAACCACGCCAACAGGGCCGCCAATTGGCCGTCGTTAACACCAAATAGCTCGGATGGTGAGTAGTGCAGTCATTGAAGCATTATTGCTCCGATTTTTTTTACTGTGAACCGATTTGCATACAATTTTGGAATTAGGTTCATCTTACCCTTAACTTCAAAAGTGAAAATGATTTAAACTCCGCAACCACCCTGGTTGCCACCCCTTCTCGAAGGTGATTTTATTATTTTTCAAAATAACCTCAGACATCGATAGAAGGCCTAATTTTAAGCAAAAATCATCTATAAAGTTTTTCAATAAATCTAATACTTTTCAAGTTATTGGCAATTGAAAATTCGCAATTTTTTCACGTTTTTCATCGGTTTTTTGGAAATATCTCCAAAAATATACGTTTTATCGAAAATTTTATAGAAAACAAAATTGTAGCAGGTAAAACAATAAACAATTTGGTTTTTTATAAAGTATTCTAAGTGCAATATTAAGCTAGATATTAAAGATCAAAGCCGTTTTTTATTTTGTCTGAAATTTAATCGATGTGGTCAATGCAATCTAGCGGCGAGCAAATGCATTTTATGCATTCTAATACAATAGGGTTTTGTAGTCCTTGAAATAAGCTTTAAAATGAGCACTATTAAAAGTCTTTTGCACGTAAAATAAGTGAGCTGTATTGCAAATAAGGAGAGCATCTAATATTTTTTCTTTTAAATCAATGGGTTTCATAAGTGCCATTTCCACCAAAATTAAAATTAATCATATTCCGCCTAGAATTAACTTTATTATGAAGAGTTTGATAGATAGTATCAGTTTGGCTGCTTCAGGACACATAATTTTCAAAAAAGTCACGATTAAAAAAATTAACAAGATTTACAATTTTTAAAAATCCCACTTTTTTTTCATAATATCTCAAAAATGACGACAGACACGTATAAAAGTGTACAGATAAAAAAATTAGGTATTTTTATGACAAACAATTTGGGTTTTTTGTTTATTCTGTCAAACAAAAATTGACGGAGATATGATTGTTTAAAGAGCGCGTGGCAGCGCAATCACAGCCTCTCTTAAGCCCTTTAACCCTTCACCGTTTTATAAAAAGGTTATTTACTATATATTGCAATGCAGGATATTGTAGCTCTCTTAATTACCTTTACAATGGTGTTTTATAAATTGTGATAGCATGAAAATTGAAGGAGTTATGGTCCAAAAACTTATCATATTTTTTTCTACTTAGTAACTGAAAATTTATTATGGAGCAATGTGAAAGTACGCAGTATAATAGAGACCCCCAACTATTGTAATGTGTATATATATACATAATATGGCTCATATATTTTGGAAACGTAGGCATGAATACATACCAACGTTCTTATATGTATATATAACACATTTGAGTGAAGGGGCCAACGAAAAAGCCATCGATAATAAAATTAACTGATAGATTATGTAGTGGAATTTTTAATTCAACACATATTTTTGAGCTATTGGATACATAAATATATATTACTAAACTGCAAAAAAGGATGTGGAGCGTCTTGCGGATGCAGAAAAGTTGGTCTGTTTTGTAATAGTACCTGTGGAACGTGCAGTGGAGATAACTGCCAAAATAGCCCTCCGATTCAGCCAGAAGATGTTGAATGTGGCAGCGACTCCGATATTGAGCCATGAATAATAATATTATATTTTAATAATAATAGTACAATTTTATATAATTTGTAAATATTTTATGCAATAAATGGCAATTTTTACTCTAAATTAAATTATTTTTAAATATGTAATCTTATATACATATTTACTGTTTTAATTTAGGGGTAGTTTTAAGGGTAGAGAAGCTTAGGAATATGATAATCATTTTCGAGAGTGTGGAATAATATTCAAATCCTTTTCATTTTATATAAAGAAAAATTTAACCATTTTTTATCAAGGGGTAGTTTTCAAGGGTTGAAAGGGGGTTAAAAATTTGATAATTATTATAGAGAATATAAAATATTACTTACTCTATACTTACATCTTTTTATGTCATACCAAAGTATTTTTTTGTGTATTTTTCAATTTAGGGGTTGTTTGCAAGGGTTGTAAGATTTTCAAGGGGTTGAAAATTATTTTAATATGAGGTAATTAAGTTAGAAAATACTTTACAATTTCACCCCTTACTATTAGACATGTTTTATAGCGATAAAATGGCTCAAAGTCAATTTTTCCATTAAGAGGTTGTTTACACCCCTTAAAAATAATAGGCGGAGTTCTGATCATTTTCACTTTTGAAGTTAAGGGTAAGATGAATCTAATTCCAAAATTTCATGCAAATCGGTTCACAGTAAAAAAATTCGGAGGTAAGACCGTATTTTTCGCTTCAATGACTGCACTAGAGTGGCAGAGTCAAATAATTGCTTGGACACTTGTTTTTGATGTGAAGGCAATTAGAGAATGAATGAATGCTGCTGCTGACGGTCACCGTAGCCTAGTTGGTAGTGCTCCTGCCTACGAAGCTGGTGGTCCTGGGTTCGAATCCCGGTAAGTGCAAATATTCGTGCTCATCACTCAAATATTTGCACTTACCGAGATTCGAACCCAGGACCACCATATTTGTGTGATGAGCACGAATACTTGTTTCTGAGTCATGGATGTTTTCTATGTATTTAAGTATTTATCTATCTATATAAGTATGTATATCGTCGCCTGGTACCCATGGTACAAGCTTTGCTTAGTTTGGGGCTAGGATGATCTGTGTGACATTGTACCTAGATATTATTATTAAAAAAAAAACAAAAATATGAATGAATTATAATGCGGGGCGCTTAACTAATTAGATACTTCAACCACAGATCTACACGTGCAAATTAATTCACAGCTATAAAAAAATCCAGTAGCTAAAGTAATAAATGCGATGTATTAAGAATAAACAAATTATTCACAGCACTTGTCCAATTCGACATCTCTCTTAGTGGCCGTGTTTGAACAAGTGTTTACATTCAAACAACAGGTTTTGTGCGTACATTTATCACCAAACAGAATACAAAATAAACGATGTATTGTATGTATGGAATGCCATGCATGTATGGCAGGTACACGTGATATACAAATTGACCGGAGACACTTTCTGAGCGATCCGTAGACGCTGCAGAAGTCATTGAAGTCTTCAAAGAAGAATTAGTATCACTTTCGATGTATCTTGGACTTTTGGAAGAAACGGAAAACTCACACAGAAAAAGAAAGGTGTTATACGTTTAATCTTATATATGATTGACTGTTGAGGGCATGTATAATAGGCATTCCTTACAATCTTGTATGGTGAACACATAACGTACACAAACAGACTTCTTTTAAGTTGATTCATTTGTAGGATTGTAAGGTGAAAAGGGGGTCTTACAAGAAAGATGATGGGCCTGATGGCGTCGTTGGCAAATTCTTGCTATTTACGGCGGTGGTCGTGGGTTCGATTACCACCCAGGACAGATATTTGTGTAAATAAATAAAATAAAATAAAAAAGGTTTTTATTCACGTAGACTTTAAAAAAGCGCTTGTAAATAGTCAGAACATGTTTGTAGTAATATAGTTGTATACATTATTATTTCTAGTAACATAGATATTTAGGTACATATTGTATGAAAACATTTATAAAATTTATTTTAATAGCAATGATATTTAGCTAGCTCGTATCAAGTTATTGTTAAGAAATTATGTTTAATTATCTAGTTTCTGTCTAATATTTTTACTACATATTATCAATGGTTCTGTCTATATTAGTGTATTATTATTATGACGGACCTTGTGTTAATAACGACGGTCGCGCTTTAATGCTACCACCGGATCCAATGCGCCCCAACTGAGAAGACCCAGCGAAACAAACTTAGTGGGTTCATCTTCTACCGGTGTGCATAAACATGTCTGTTTGCCCTGAGTGCGGGTGTAATTTTCAATATAAATATGTATTTACAAAAGTAAATAGAAAGGATAATGATCTTATTGAGCATAATAAAACACTCAGCTTTATATCAGAATGGTTTTCGGCAAATAATCTCTTGTTAAATGCAGGGAAAACTAAATGCATCAGGTTCTCATTGCCGAATGTGAGTCAAATTGTACCAACAGTTGCACTTAATGCGAAAATATTAGATCTAGTCCCATCGACCGTATTTTTAGGATTGACACTTGATTCAAAATTGTAATGGGGTCCTCAGATTGAAAAGTTAGCAGGTAAATTAAGTTCGGCTTCCTATGCTGTCTGGAAAATAAGGCAATTGTCAGATGAACAAACTGCTAGATTAGTGTATTTCGCGTACTTTCATAGCATTATGTCGTATGGCATTCTGCTGTGGGGTTCGGCGGCTGACATAGGTGCTATTTTTGTATTGCAGAAAAGAGCAGTCAGAGCCATTTATGGTTTAGGCAGTCGCGATTCTTTGCGAAATTTGTTTAAAGAAATAAATATACTTACTGTGCCATCGGAATATATATATCAGAATATAATGTTTGTTAGAAAAAATATTCTTAATTATAAAAAGAAAAGGGAACTGCATAATATAAATACTAGGAATAAAAACAAACTAGCCATGCCAGGCTTTAGAGTAAGCAAAACTAATAACTCATTTTTAGGAAATTGTATTAGGTTTTATAACAAGCTTCCTACTCAAATTACTGATCTGCCTGACACAAGTTTTAAAACACATATTAAACGTATACTTATGGCTAGGGGTTATTACACCACTAAGGCCCACTTGCACCAAAAGCTAGGCTAAAATAAACTAACACGAGTTAAGTAACTTCGAGTTAATTCTTTAAAATTTTAGCTCAATATTCTGTTGCGCCAATGAAAAATAACACCGAGTCAACTAACTCCGTGTTTTTCTATTTTACGTTGGTATCATTAAAGAGGTTTTGTTCCGTAATGTAATCCAACCAAATATGAATGAGTGAACAATGAGCGAAATATTTATACACCTCTTTTTGTCACTAGAAAACTTTGTATATGACTGTCTCAAGTGTCAAGTTTTTTCAAAGACATTTCAATTTGATCGTTTGTGTTTGAAACCAACCTGTCAATTTCGTGTCCTTCAAATATTGTCATGGCAACGTTGACATGATCGACCTTTCTGCAACTCTTCTTTTATAAAAGTCCGAGATAATATTATATTCGACGATTTCTTCATCATCATCAGACAATAAATAATCACTCATAATTGTTTAGGACATAAAACTGTTTTAAAATCTCTGACATTCACTTCTGCAACCCAACATAACCTCTCAAACGAAAAAAAATTGACATTACTAATCCGGAGTTAGTGATTTAACCCACCAAAATAGCTGGGTTAAAATTTTAATAAAATAACCCAAGGTTAGTTCCTAACTCTTGGTGGTGCAAGAAGTAATTGTAATTTAATCCCATAATAGCCACTAACTCTGAGTTAATTCATTTATCCTGGGGTGGCGCAAGTGGGCCTAAAGAGTACATCGATGACAAAGACGTCTGGCTCTCACTTCCTACCTGCACATTGCTCGCTGGAGATCTTGTAGCCATATAGACATGACTGATCTGCTGTGTTACGTGAACTATCTGTAAAATTAAATGATTGCTATCATCTACTTAATTTAAAATTATTGACTCTGCCTCAAAATGAATAATGTTATTGTTTCGAAGTTTTTCTTTTGTATACCTAAATATAATCTAAAATAATAAGCATACAGACAACCGATCGAGCATATATTGTGTTTGCCTACTAAATAATTACTCTAATTGGACCAAATCCCGTGTTCATGCCCGCTTGAGTATGTTTCGCCGGACCGTCATAACTGGGTCGTGTTGAAACCGGTAGTAGATGAACCCACTAAGTTTGTTTCGCTGGGTCTTCTCAGTTGGGGCGCATTGGATCCGGTGGTAGCATTAAAGCGCGACCGTCGTTATTAACACAAGGTCCGTCATAATAATAATACCTTTAATATAGACAGAACCATTGACAATATGTAGTAAAAATATTAGACTTAAACTAGATAATTAAACATAATCTCTTGACAATAACTTGATACGAGCTAGCTAAATATCATTTCTGTAATAAAATAAATTTTATAAATGTTTTCATACAAGATGTACCTAAATATCTATGTTACTAGAAATAATATCTAATGTATACAACTATATTACTACAAACATGTTCTGACAATTTACAAGCGCTTTTTTAAAGTCTACGTGAATAAAAACCTTTTTTATGTTATTATTAAAAAAGTAGTATATCAGTTATCTGATTTCCATTGTACAAGCTCTGCTTAGTTTGGGATCAGATGGCCGTGTGTAAATAATGTTTCAGGATATTATTATTCTAATGTAAGTGTCCCCAATATGTTTTTTAATTAAAAACAGAAATAACTCACGATAAAATTTACAATAGCCACTTACTATTCCACCAGATTCTAGTTGCAAACTAACAACACCCTGCTTTTCATATTCGAGGGTAAAATATCTGAGATGCTAATGTTTAGGCGAACGGAAACAGACACATTGAACCTTGTACTGTGAAAATGAGCTTGTAAATTGGGTATTATTCAGGGGATTTCCCGTAAATCACTGCAATTATACTACGAAAAAGTGTTGCCGTAATTATCTGTTGTACTAGAACCTTAAATATATTTTTTAATGCAAAATGGGCATGAGCACGATCGCACTTGATGGTAAGTTAAGATGTGGTCGAAGGTGGACCGCGCGTACCCGCAAGATGCCTGTTCACTCTAACCTTGAATAAACCCTTGTTATATTAGTCCGGAAACACGTCATCTGGGAGGTTGTTCCACAGCTTAGCCGTACGTACGAGTATGATGAAAGAGGAACCAAAACGCTTCGTACGACATAACGGGATGTCAACAACATAGCGGTGGAGAGCCTTCCGACGCCTTGTAGTCCGATGAAAAAAGGGAGATGGAGGGATAAGTTCATGGAGGTCTTGAGCGCATTCTCAATGAAACAGCCTGTAGAAAACCGATAAGCTTGCAACCTGACGCCGATGATCCAAGTTTTGCAGCTTTTTACTTGTTAGGTCTCTATCGTCGATTATCCTGATGTCGATGTCGAGATTGTAGATTGGATCCTACTAGCTCAAGTTCTATCCCTACATGTGACTAGTGAGTAGTGCTACACGGTAGCAACATGTAACTACCATAGATCACAACGTATTTTGAATTAATGAGCAGCTCGACTACGCAGCTACGGAATATAATTATACTACGACAAATTGTTGCCGTAACTATCGGTTGTACTAGAACCTTAGATTGTAGATTGGTTCTAGGCGAATCCTAGTGGCTCTAGTTCTATCCCTACATATTGTGACTAGTGAGTAGTGCTACCCGGTAGCAACATGTAACTGCGATAGAGCACATCGTATTTTCAATTAATGAGTAGCTCGACTCCGCAGCTACGGAATATAATTATACTACGACAAAGTGTTGCTGTAATTATCTATTGTACTAGAACCTTAGAATTGAAATTGGTTCTAGGCGAATCCTAGTAGCTCTAGTTCTATCCCTACATGTGACTCGTGAGTAGTGCTACCCGGTAGCAACATGTAACTCCAATAGATCACAACGTATTTCCAATTAATGAGCAGCTCGACTACGAAGCTACGGAATATAATTATACTACGACAAATTGTTGCCGAAACTATCGGTTGTACTAGAACCTTAGATTGTAGATTGGTTCTAGGCGAATCCTAGTGGCTCTAGTTCTATCCCTACATGTGACTCGTGAGTAGTGCTACCCGGTAGCAACATGTAACTACAATAGATCACAACGTATTTCCAATTAATGAGCAGCTCGACTACGAAGCTACGGAATATAATTATACTACGACAAATTGTTGCCGAAACTATCGGTTGTACCAGAACCTTAGATTGTAGATTGGTTCTAGGCGAATCCTAGTGGCTCTAGTTCTATCCCTACATGTGACTCGTGAGTAGTGCTACCCGGTAGCAACATGTAACTACAATAGATCACAACGTATTTCCAATTAATGAGCAGCTCGACTACGCAGCTACGGAATATAATTATACTACGACAAATTGTTGCCGTAACTATCTGTTGTACTAGAACCTTAGATTTTAAATAGGTTCTGGGCGAATCCTAGTGGCTCTAGTTCTATCCCTACATGTGACCAGTGAGTAGTGCTACCTGGTAGCAACATGTAACTGCGATAGAGCACATCGTATTTTCACTTTCGTCCGGCTGGTGTCCAACAATGTTCACAAAAATATAAATAAATCAAATAAATATAAAAAAGTTAGACAGGGGAGTCACGTATACTTTAAAAAAGCGTTTTAAATAATCATAACATGATTGTAGTAATATAGTTAAGTATACATAATTATATCTAGGTACATATATGTATACATAGATATTTAGGTATACGAATTGTAAGAAAATATTTAGGAATAATATTTAATTTATAATAGTGATATAGTTTTCAAACCAAGCTTATTTTAAGTTATTTACAAAGAGATTATTTATTAATCGAAATTTATTGGTTTACATGTTTCTGTCTATATGGCGAACTTTTAATACTATCACTGGATTCAATGCACATGGCCGAAGGGGTGTTAGCAAGAGAATCCTAAATTTGATATCCCAGTGTGTATCGTTCATAGCTTAACGCAGAATCCCTACACCGCGGCACCGGATTGGAAGAGGGTATGTATGTATGTATGTGTCTTTGGCGCACCGGCTATGACAGTCGCCTCGCCGTTTCGTGTCGCGGGTTCGAGTCCCGCGCTGTACAACTATTTGTGTGACCCATAAATAGTTGTTCTCAGTCTGGATATAATTTGTGTCCTTCTATTATATGTTTGTAAAGTATCCCGTGACACAGGGATTAGATTCCCTAGTGCGGTCGTTGACAAAAAAAAAAGACAAATATGTGTGTTTTTAAAATCACCACAGCAGTTAATTTGCCAAGTTGGGATATTGTCTTTAAAAACAAAAAATTAGATAAAATAGATTCAGCAAAGGATAAAATAGGAGCAGGGGATACTGCAGAGTGATGAACGTGTTTTATGGAGTAGGAGTTGCAAGCATCCATACGCTACGAGGACAGCTTATCATCTGATATATGCGGTACGCTTGTTTAGAGCGAGCCGGCGCAGACGGGGGACAATAGCTGACAAAATTTCAGCGGTACACTCTTATTATTGCTATCATTAAGTTGCAATTTGTCCGCGTAAACTGACAGACGACATAATAATTGCGCGGTCAAAGTGGAAACTCCTCTGTACTGATCATCATATTAAAGAGCTATGCTCTAATCGGTGGAGCTTCTTCCAATCGTCTCTGCTATCGGCGATTGCTTTGACTTCTTCATACGACATTACATTAAACATATTCTTTTCCTTTATCTGATCCATATAATTCCTTCTTGGTGTTCCTCGTCCTCACCTCTATTTGCAGTAGGTACTGGCAGTAGTAATAAAAGTGCGCCGCGGAAATTTTGTTCGCCACTGTCAATCGTATGCGCAGGCCTTTTTAGGGTTCCGTAGCCAAATGGCAAAAAACGGCACCCTTATAGATTCGTCATGTCTGTCTGTCTGTCCGTCCGTATGTCGCAGCCACTTTATCCAAAACTATAAGAGCTGTACTGTTCAAATTTGGTAAGTAGATGTATTCTGTAAACCGCATTAATATTTTTACACAAAATAGAAAAATAACAATAATTTTGGGGTTCCCCATACATGGAACTGAAACTCAATTTTTTTTTTCATCGTACCCATACCTACATGTGGAGTATCTATGGATAGGTCTTAAAAAATTATATTGAGGTTTCTAATATCATTTTTTTCTAAATCAAATAGTTTGCGCGAGAGACACCTCCAAAGTGGTAAACTGAGTGTCCCCCCCCCCCCCTGTAACTTCTAAAATAAGAGAATGATAAAATTAAAAAAATATATATGATGTACATTACTATGTAAACTAACAACGAAAATTGGTTTGAACGAAATCTAGTAAGTAGTTTTTTTTAATGCGTCATAAATCGTAAACCGCAATTTACCTTTCATTTCATCAACTGAAATAAATACTTGCTGCTGCGGAACCCTTCATGTGCGAGTCCGACTCGCAATTGGCCGGTTTTTTATGCTAGCATATACCTGTGACCACTGCTGAGGAAAATTTGGAAAACCAAGGGAGAGGTTTCGCCCCCTTGGTTTTCCAATATTTCCAATCTTTCGCTATTTCAGGCCTTCGGCAGTACAAAAATAAAAAAATATAAACTGCCACGAAATATAATTTAGATTCAATAAGTTAATAGGTTTTTCGGTTTAAGCTTGTTTTGGAGTAAGTAACTGGTAAGTAATCTAAAGTTGGTCCTGTGGTTCGGGTTTGGCTGATATATTATAAATCATTGGAATCAGCTTATCAAGGTCAATTGATTTACTCAAAAAAATGGTAAATATAGCTGCGAAAAGCATCTGTGGCGCGCCCCTCCTGTTATTTATATTAGTATTATTTTATAAAAAATAACGATTCTAATTTTAGATTATACAATAAAAGTATTCTTACAGAGCATTTCTACAAAAATACTAACACACTAAACACATTAATTAATTTACAAATTTAAGTAAAAGAAGGGCCTTCTTGGCGCAAAAGACGTTTATCATCGCCAATAGACAATTTATATATACTTTGGCGTCTTTAGCACGTTCCGAATTCGAAAACAAATGAAAAAAATGTTAGTTGTGTGTTGAGAATATCAGAATAAAAACGCAAAACGTCAGTTCCAGGCTTCGGCTGCAATTCCCGCGCAGTACAAGTATATGCCTGACCCTTATTATACAAGGTGTAACATAAGTAATTTCATTTTTAGTAAAGAAATGCTAACTACAATATATCATAATTTTTCGCAGGAAAAGAAAATGCATTTATTTGATTATTGTGAAATATAAACACGCCTATCTTATATAACTATGCCTTTATTATTAATATGCTGGTTGTAATTATTCTATCTGTTTCTGTTACTGTACTGGTCTTGTACCATTCGCATGGCTAAGGTAAAATATGGCTAAACTAATATAATTGTATATAACATCATGTGCTGTACCCATATTTGCGAAATAAAATATCTTATCATAAACAGTTAATGAAACTTAAGTAGCTTAATTTGTCTACGGAAAAATGTGTAGAAAAAGAACTTGGAAAATACAAAAATGATTACAATCACTCACTCATTTTATATAGACGCCAAAAATCTACTTATTTCGCACAATTGTTTTCTTGGGTCTGTTCATTTTTATGAAAAGATTGTGGTCCTTTAGTTTCCTCCACTTTTAATGTAGGTGGTTCTAAATTTGGCTGTGATATTGGGTATTCCTTGAAGGCAACACCATAGTCCAATTATGAAAAAAAAAATTAACAACTGATATTTTAATGTCATTTTGTATCAGTGTAATTTAATCCCTTTGTTACGAGTTACATGGAGCCTCTTATTAATATATTTATAATATTAAAGTAACAAACACATACCTACAGTATTATAAATACTATATAATATTTAAATACCTACAGTTTATTCCAAATACCAATAAAACATTAGTGAAACCTTCGTAGGTAAAATGCTGACCAAATTTAGAAATACTTTGTTAGAATAATCCTATTAAGATTCTTATTGGAACAATGAGTATTCTAATTTCAAATTAGTTACTTAATTCAATTTAGTTAGGTAGGTACTTTTGACACAAAAATTTTAGACTAAGATTTAAAATACATCCTTCAGTAGTAAAATATATAATCTTGCATTTCAATTATTTGAAGTATAAATATTATTTATACTTCAAGTATAAATAATATTTATAACTAAAATATACAACTAAACAAAACTGTTTGGTTGCTCTATTAATTACTGAAGGAAGGAACTAAGTATACATGTAAAAGTATTCTTATTTCAAATTAGTTAATTCAACTTGGTTAAGTACTTTAGCCACAAAATTTTTAAGTAAGATAAAATACATGCTTCAGTAGTAAAATATATAATCTTGCATTTCAATTATTTGAAGTATAAATATTATTTATACTTCAAGTATAAATAATATTTATAACTAAAATATACAACTAAACAAAACTGTTTGGTTGCTCTATTAATTACTGAAGGAAGGAATTAAGTATACATGTAAAAGTATTCTTATTTCAAATTAGTTAGTTACAGTAGAATAACATTCAGTACTTGCATTTTCGGTTAATAATATACCTAATTCAGTGATTTCAAAAACATTAAGGAAGATACACAAAAATAAATATTAAACTTTTTAGAAGAGTGTGAGAATATGTATAACATTAAGTACTTACTGGCTGAACATAAAGATAGATTAAAACATCTAGCAATTTTAACATCCTTAATAAATTTATAAGGAATGGTCTTATTATTTCATTAGCTAGTCTTGTAAGTACTGCACTATATGGTACTGTTTAGAGAAAACATTTGAGATTTTAAAATCATACAAGTATCATGGTAATTAAGTAGGAACAGTTGTATGGCAATAAACCTATAAAAAAATTGTAAGAATTTAGTACCTAAAATTAAAATTGGCTCTAGAAAATATTAAAGAAAACAATTTATCAGGTTTCATTCTCATAATTATAAGCATAGAGGATATTATGTAGTTAAACTAAGATTATTTTAGTTTAGGCATTAAAACTAAAATAATCTTAGTTTAACTACATAATATCCTTAAGTTAAGTATTCAATAAGATTTGAGAATAAATCACTGTAATTTCATAAAGTTATTCTCTGTTGTTACTATGCACATAAAAATATAATTTCCACAAAGTCCTAAAAAATATTTACTTTAATAAGTAAGAAATTAACTTACCAAAACTTCATGGTGTGTCCTATTGCCCCTGTGCACCCACTGCACATTGGGAGAAGGCAACTGGAGCAAACCACCACAGGGCACTGTCACGTTAGTACCCTTGTCTGCAGCTACATCACGGATTTCCACCTCCTCAGCTAGAGCCCGAGAGAAGGCTATATAAAAAAAAACAAATATTTACTTACATAATAAGTTAGGTAAACTCAAATAAGTATTCTCTTAAATATAATTAAAAATTTACACCTTCATTGTACTGCATTTGAGATTAAATCCTATTCATTAAAGTAATTAGTTTTTTATTATTTACCTTCTAATCCAAGGCAGAACACGGACAACAATATACGCTCGAAAAACATTCTTCTAAAACTACATCTAGGCACTTAGAAAAAAAATCCGAGCTATACTTGTAGTAAAGTAAAAAAGATTTATTCCCTATCTATGTATATTACATTACACAGAATTAATTAAACGACGGAAGGCGAAATAATAGGAAATAAATCTCATAACAAACGTCTTCACTCCATTGATAAAAGTCATAGACTAAATTATATTTTTCATAAATTGTATTTGTTGCTAGATCTAATTATTAGCTAATGTTACACCTAACAAAAATGAACTGACATACGGATAAAGCTGCGTACTCATTAATGACAAGCATTTTGGGAAATCAATAGCTAGTGAATAAATATAAATTTAGTTTGACATTATTTTCTTTTAACCTTGTGAATTTCATACTTCGTATTATGTAAAATTAAAAACAAACACGTTTCATTCGCCCATTTCAATAAATTATATTATTATTGTGAACACCGAGCCTTAGATTCAACCATAGACATCATGAATTTTATTTTATCGTATCAGTGACCAAAGATATTCTTTGTCAGTGACAAACTCGGAGGAATAACAATATTGATCGGAGGTGACAAAAAGAGCACTATATCTTGGGCGATGCATGGCTGATGGCTCACTGAGAAGTGTTAATCCCCAAAAGATGGAAACTAGTGTTAAACTATTCTTGTATCTATTGTTTATGTTGTATATATTTTTAGCAAAATAATAAAAAAAATGGTATGCAACGTCACCTTGCAAACGATACAACGTTTGCTATAAAAGTGAACTTTAAACGATAAGTTAAAACAAGTAAAGGAAAGTTAGCAATAACAGACAGAATTTTAAAATCAGTTGAATATCATGGATTATACAAAATAATCAAAATTAAAACAAAAAGCAGTTTAGACTTTAGGAGTAAGAATAGTGAGATTTTTACATTACATAAGTACATGAATTACTAATAATGAGGCTTTTTTAAGCTATTGCATAGCTTCTATCGCGGGCCTTGAGCGTGGGGACCGAATCAAGAAATTCCGTAACGAAAAAAACCTAACACCCCCCACTCCGACCGCCATCTATCGATAAATACCAGAACTTTTAATCACTTATGAAATATCACGTGTGTCTCTTTAGTTCAGCAACCCGCCTTTAGGTGGCATTGGTTGTATTGGCAAACTACCGTAATCAGCTGTTTGTGAGAAAGTATATAGGTGTATAGGTATTTATCATCTACGTACAACAGTGAATATCTGTACTCGTATAATTTGTGTACAAAGTGTTTTAAATATGAATAAACAAAGTAAATTTATGAATGAAGAAAGTCACGAAAAAATAGTGAAAGAAAATGAGTTAGTACTCTATATACATTCATTTTATTATTATTATCACAAATGCAGTATTATAAAATAAATAAATAATTATAATTGCATAAGTTGATAAAAAATGCTATGCAATAGCTTTACCGCGGCAGTCTCCGAGTGCCACACGTCTTTTTCCTTCGTACTGTGACTAGCGTTTCTGTCGTGTGTTGGGTTATCAGTTGTATCTTGGAACAAGCTAAGCTCTGTCACTTTTTGGGTAAAGCGTTTTACAGTTCTCTATAAAAAGATCCATACACGCTTTATAGGATCCATAAGTACTTAAAGCAGTGGCTAGCAATTTCCCTTTTCTGGCCACTGCTTCAGGTATGCTTGGGGTGAGTGAGTTCTGTGAGTCCAAGCACTAGTATCCTGTATTAGAATAAAGTGGTTATAAGATTTGTGAGGTAAGATGAAGTAGACGGAAGATTTCTTATTTATTTCTTAGGTAACTTCGTACAAGCTTTAAAATTGCTCACACCGTAACTGAACTGCCCCCATATGCCATTTTTCCTTTTTGCCCGTTTTGTTTTGTGTCTCCATATTCGCTATCTTACATCGATTTGATCCTGCACTCATCAGTGAAACTTGCCCCCATTCGATTCATAGCTCAAAGGTGATGTTCACTCGCAAGGTTTAACCGATATTCACGATGGTGTCTTTCAAGTTTTTAAGCACTTCAAAATTTTGCCTTTAACGTGTTTTAAAACCAATTTCATGGCTATAACTAATCCTAATTTTGGTAAATGCAAAATTACTTGATGGTAGGATAAAGTAGCGAAAAAGGTGAAATAATTTATAAACTACTGAGAAATGACCAAACTGGCAAGGGTGGCGGTGGAGTGGCTATCTACCTCCGCGAGGATATCAAATATAAAGTAGTTGATCAGTCACCAAGTGTTTATTCACAATCTGCAGAACACCTTTTTACAGAAGTAACTCTCCACCACACCAAAATTCTTTTAGGGGTGTTATACTCGCCATCATGTCATATAAACTATTTTTCATCGTTTGAAGTTAAACTTGAAAACTTTGCAGCCATATATGAAGATATAATAATCCTTGGTGACTTCAATACTTGTCTGCTTAAGAATGATGCACGGAGCGCTCGCCTCTTCTCCCTGGTCTCTTCAGTAAATATGACAATCCTACCACTAGATGCCACTCACCATGCCCCGCATTGTACTCCTTCACTTTTAGACCTAATACTTGTTTCGAAATCTGCTAAAGTCACAACTTATGGCAAGCTTCCAGCTTCATTTTCTTATCATGACCTCATCTATGTTTCTTATAAGATACGCTGCCCTCGACGTAAGTCCCAATTTCTGTTTCTCCGCAGTTTCAAAAGTATCGTTCTGGAGCGCTTGAGGGCTGATGCGATTAGTATTGATTGGTCGCCTATTTACAACTGCAACGACTTAGATACCAAGGTTGCAAAGTTCTGTGACTCGATTATTGGACTTTACGACACCCATGCTCCTGTCAGAATGGTGAAAGTGAAACATCCATCAGCGCCTTGGCTCTCCGATTGCATTAAAAAACAAATGTCCCTTCGTGATAAAGCCAAAAGGAAGTACAGGAAGAATGCAACCGAAGAGAATTGGGCACAGTACAAAAAACTTAGGAATCACTGCAGTCGTATGTGTAGAGATGCCAAGAGACGCCACATTCACAACTCAATTCATAGACTCAATAAAGCACAAGTATGGCAATTTCTCAAATCCCTTGGTGTAGGCAAGGGATCCGGAGATAAAAAAAATACTATGGACCTTAATGCTCTCAATACCCACTTCGCTAAGCCTCCGGTGGCCTTGAGCGCTGATATTAAGTCGTCTACGCTCGAATACCTCTCCAGCCTTCCGAAGCCGCTAAATACTTCATTCTCATTCACCACGATTACAGAACGCGACATTATTAAATCCATTAACTCCATTTCCACAAAATCCGTTGGTGATGATGGCCTTGAACTAAAAATGCTTTCGCTAGTGGTCGAAGAAATCGCTCCTATATTAAAACACCTCATTAATTTCTCCTTGGAGTCGAGTTACTTCCCCACAGCGTGGAAAAAAGCGCACATCATCCCACTTCCCAAATCAACCAATCCAGTATGCGTATCCTAATACCGCCCAATATCAATTCTTCCGATCCTGTCCAAGGTACTAGAGAGTGTGGTGCATAATCAATTCTCTCAGTATCTTTCCTCTCATTGTCTTCTCAGTCCCTACCAATCCGGTTTCCGCCCTGGCCACAGCACTGTCACAGCTTTAGTGAAAATCACCGACGACATCCGATTAGCCATGGAGCAGAAACTCCTCACTATACTAGTACTGCGTGACTTCAGCAATGCCTTTAATTCTGTAGACTATGACATACTTCTTGGCATCCTATTCTCACTTAATGTCTCGGCACCTGTTATCATGTGGTTCAACTCATACCTTCGAGGTCGCTCGCAGTCGGTCCGCTCTGATGAGGCTTTCTCTGAATGGTGTGACCTGACTGCCGGTGTTCCTCAAGGTGGCGTACTCTCTCCTCTGCTCTTCTCCGTTTTTATAAACGCCATCACTAAAATTATTTCTTCTCAATACCATCTCTATGCGGACGACTTGCAGCTATATCGTCTCTTCAAAGCAGAGGATTTGAGTCTGGCAGTAGATGCCATCAATAGTGATCTTGGAAACATTTGTGAGTGGGCTAAATCGTTTGGCCTTCTGGTCAACCCAAATCACAAGCTCTCATTATTGGTGGCAGATATATGTTCAGTCTCCTTAAAAATAATACTGTTCCTCCTATCGTCTTCGATGATGACACTATCACATATTCCATGACCGCTAAAAATCTGGGAGTTTTATTCGATAACTATCTTTCGTGGAACAATCACGTTGCAGAGGTAAGCAGGAAAGTGTACTACTCGTTTCAGTCTCTCAAGCGTCTTCAGAAATTTTTACCTTTTCAGACCAAAGTCCTTCTTGCTCAATCCCTTATACTTCCTCTTCTTGACTATGCTGATGTCTGTTTTCTTGATGCTACTAATGAACTTCTGGATAAGCTTGAATGCCTGCAGAACTTGTGCATCCGCTTCATCTACGGTCTCCGGAAGTACGACCATGTGTCCGAATTTCGGACACGCTTGAAGTGGCTGCCTATTCGTAGGCGTCGAGATTCCCACATTCTCTCTTTACTTTACTCTATCCTTCATAATCCTAATTCTCCTACGTACCTTCATGAACGCTTTGAGTACTTAGTCCCCAGGGGAAAACCCTGTCGATCTTCTATTTCGCTTCTCCTCCGTAATCCTTTACACAGCTCTAGTCGCTATGATGGTTCCTTCACCGTCCGTGCAGTGCGGCTTTGGAACTCCCTTCCTCACTCTATTCACGCTAGTCCGTCTCTAGACTCTTTTAAAAGAAGAATAAAGACACATTTCCTATCGTAATATTTTGTATAGTATGTAAGTGTATGTATATATATATATGTGTATATTATTTATTATGTAGTATTGATATAATTTAGTATGTAGGTATTTATACATATAGGTAGGTAAAATTAATTTAGATAGATAATGGTGTACACTGTTCTACCCTGTAAAACAAATTGTCTTCTGTGTTTGGTTTGCTGTAAGAAAACTCATTATTGAGTTAAGCTCATGTCTTTATTTCATAAATTGTATTTCTTTTTATTGTTTTCTGTGTGCAATAAAGAATAAGAATAAGAATAATTTTGGTGCTAAATTTTATTTGAAATCTGCAATGAAATGAAATGAAAAAACATTCATTTGAAAAATGAATGTTATCGCTGACAAGTTGTTCAATACTCGCATTTCAATGTGCGTGGTGTAAATAGTACAAGTGAGTCATATCCTAATTTATAAAATAATTTGTAACGTTAAAACTAATAAAAAAATATACCATAAAATCGCTTCATATTTATTAATCATTTAATTTTTGACGTAATTTAGAGAGTGATAGTCCACCTTGGTGATGACAACTTGAACTGTCAAATATTCGGTCTATGGTAGAACAATGCATGACCATAGACAAAATTATAGATTTTCGTCGGACGGATATGGCCGCTGTATCGGCAATACAACATCTGCAATGTTTTGTAAATTCATTTTTATAAAATGAATTCAGTGTTTTTTACTTATGTATAGTGATTAGCGGACCGTGTACAGTGCTGTGATATTTGTAATGGAAGAAGAGAACGATAATGCATATAAAGTTCGTGATGCAGTTCAAACGATACAGACGATCCAGTCCATGATCGACGTTTCAGCTGATAGACTCGAGGGTTTGAGGACACAATGTTCGACGAGCGCGGAGCTGACGCAGCAGGAGATCCGGACCCTGGAGGTAGGTTGACCACCGTTCATAAGTCGATATTCACGTAAGGGAAGTGAGTAATGCCCTTGAAAGTATTGTAGAGCCCCGGGATTCAAGGACTTTGCTGCACTCAAGGACTTAGTATACAGTTCATTGCCGTAGTAGTAATCGTTGGAGTACGCGCGCGCCGCGCCGCTCACCTTGAATGTTTACGTTTTTTAATTTCACGTAATACAGACTTGCGGTTACAATTTCGTCGTTTTCAACTTTATAGGCCGCCAAAACCAACAAAACATCGTAGTTTCTTACTCAGAATTTATCACTAAGTTTATTTTATCCACTTTAAATGAGGTTTTAATTATAAATAATGGCAATAAAGAGGAATATTATGCTCTAATGTTAATGAGTAGAAAAAGACATTCCTTTGGAGAGAGTTACTACAATAAGTACCTGTTGGTTGATCAATAGCATGCCAACAGTCTCTAGGAAGGAAATTGCTTATATTGACACAATTTATACTTATTAGACATAGAATAATATATGTTGTTTAAATATTACCATCAATAGAGAAACCTTTTAATTATAATTTACATGGTTGATTACACTAGTTACCTTTTATTAATAGCTAATAAATGCAAATAATACTTGTATCTATCAAACTTGGTTATCTTCCGAATAATAGTTTAAAAAGTATTGTTAAGGAATTTTAAAATTAATAGATTTTCTATTTTCTGTTACAGTATGGTAATATCAGTTACTAAATTTAAATACACATATATGCCATGTTTAAAGCTCAGTGTGATTATACCGAGTGTTGATTGCTTGTGATTGTATCTTATGTTTTAAAAAATCATATAATAGCTTGTCATGATAACTAACACTGAAATAAAAACCATATTATGCTGTCAAAAAGTTTACCAACCTTCAATGAGAGAAGTATTCATACAACTGTGTATAATAACAAATGGAAAACAATGTTCATTGTTATGAACAAACTGTAGTAATGTTAATTTTTTACCGTTCCATATATGAGATATACATAATATTGTTGTAAATTAAATTGAATAATTGAAATCCCATTACAAGTGGTAGACACTACAGGGTTCGACTTTGAAAAGATGCACAAAGACTTTGGCAATTTAAATATATATATGTGCATATAATAGTGATTTTTTTAAATTGAATCAAGCATTTGTTGAGCTTCTCTTACCAGTCTGTTATATTCATACAAGTAAATCTGAGCAGTTTAAAAATTCAAAATAATGTAACTTATTGTTATAAACATACAATGGGGCATGGTCAATCCAATTACCATCTGCACTAATGTGGTCTCAGGAAGTCACCATCCTGTGAATGTGGTGCCAAAAACCAGGCTTTATGTAGACTGTCCTATCTGTGGATTTCCAGCTGGCCTAGAGTAAATACTCTGCCTTACTCCAGCAGCTGAAATATTAAAGTTTAGGATTTGAGCAAATTACAAGAAGACATAAAATACTCAATACTTTATTGCATTCCATAATGTATACAAGGCTGGTAGGTAAATTATAGAGAAACAATTATGGACCCTGTCGGGCACAGCAAGTTAGTTTTTAGAGGAGAGGATGAAGCGCTTTTTGTTTAAAAACATAATAATATTGAAATTAAGGAGTAAATCTTATATTTAGATATTTAAGTAGATATTATTTATGAGTAGATTTATATTAATTTTGTTTATAATTAGTATTTCTATATATAAATATGATGATCAACATTATGTTAACTATAACTTAATGTTGATACAATAATTTATTTATTTATTTTTATTTAATAATTTATGTACACACAAATAAAAACATAATAACAATAAATTATACAAGAAAATATTGTACAAAGGTACTGCTTATTTCAATAGAAATCTCTTCTAGCAGACCCGCGAGAGGAGAAACTAACTAGAAAAGAGCATATTGTGTGTAGTTTATGCTACTATATATGACATACAAAGTGTATGTATACACTACATACTAATAATACACAGATACCTATAAGGGGAATATATATATATATATATATATATATATATATATATATATAAGGGCTATATAATATACTGCATATACATACTAGTATCAGGATGAGGTTACGAGAAAATGTTCTTTCACTCGTTTTTAAATAACGTTATTGTATTGCTATTGCGGATGTTAGGTGGAAGAGAATTCCACAACCTGACCGCATGCACCGCACCGTAAAAGAGGAGTCGTAAAAATCGGTTTTATGGATAGGAAATTTAAGGAGGGATCTGAGGTGTGACCTACAGGAGGCATTAGGTGAATGAATAAAGGAGAAATGCCCCCGTAGGTAGGCGGGGTATGAGGGATTGTGAAGGACACTAAATAAGATATACAATACGCGAGCATTCCTACGAAGACGGATAGGGAGCCACTTGAGATCCTTGCAAAAGTTAGAGACATGATCATATTTCTTGAGACCAAATATTAAACGAATGCATAAGTTTTGCAAGCTCAAGTTTACTTAACAGCTCCTCAGTAGCATCAAGATAGCAGCAGTCCGCGTAGTCCAGAATGGGTTGTATGAGTGTCTGAGCTAGTGAGATTTTCGTTTTCAGGGGTAAGAAGTTTTGGAGGCATTTTAAGGAGTGGAAGGTAAAGTGAACCTTTCTGCTAACTTCCGATACCTGAGCTTTCCAAGACAAAGTGCTATCAAGAATTATGCCCAGATTTTTTGCAGTATCAGTAAATGCTATAGGATGCATTTAAACATACCGCAGGGAGTGATGCGAAGTCAAGATGGTTTCGCATATATGTGCTACCAATAATCATGGCCTGGGATTTTTCAGGATTTATTAACAGACCATGAGACCTTGTCCATTGATTAATTAATTCCAGGTCATGATTCATGGCAGCAATCGCGCCATGAGCATCTTCTCGGGTAAAAAATCTATAAAGCTGCAAATCGTCTGCATAGAGATGGAAGTGTGAGGAAATGACTCCTGTAATAGAGTTAATGAAAATGGAAAAAAGTAAGGGAGAGAGAACAAAGAATTTACAAAATATTATAGTTTGCTTCATTAGATTTTGTTAATGTGTTGTTCTTATATAAATTAGTATAGCTATAACATTATAACAACTATGTTCTAAAGGTGTTTACTGTTTATGATGTTATAGTCATACTTGACAAAATAATAATAATAATAAGAACTTTCATATAATATGATTTCATATTATTGATAGTGTTTTTTTAATGACATCCTGCCAATACTCTCAGCAATTCTGCCAGTAGCTACTGGTAATAGTAATTAATTATTTAATGTTTCCCTACCCTGGTATCATGTTGAAACTTATAATATTGTAATACTATTGTACACATGATTGCAATTCATGAATAAATGTATTAACAAACCTAGCCACAAAGCCTACTAATACTATTTGAATAGAAATCACACTGATATTATATACGTGAAAGTTTGTGAGTGTGTATGTTTGTTGTAATTAAATTTGGTATGGAGTTAGCTGACACCCTGGATTAACGCATAGGCTACAATTTATAAAGTCTAACACGGGTAATACGGGGGGTACAGCTAGTGAAATATATTGGCTATTAATATGCCCTTGAATTTGTCAACTCACAATGCAGTGCAATAAATAAAGTCATGTACAATATTATTGTACTGCATTATTAACTTTATTTTTAAACCAAGTCCTCTATGTGGTCTGTTTTATCACATACAATGTTGAGAAATCCTTTAATAAATAAGAAGATACTTAGCTAGTACTATACTGTATTATATTATGTTAAGAATTTAAAATACTGACCCTGAAGTAAAAATATGGTATTTTGGAAGTTTTCAAAAAGGGTGTGATCACTGACTACAGGGGTTATGGGACTAACTCAACCCTCACTGGTGAGGTTTCTACCCTAGTGTAGGGTTATATGTTCAGGTGTTTGAATCACACCAAAATGGTTGAAGACTATTGGTCCAGTGTTTAGTGACCTTGACTGCCAAGCCAAAGGTTGTGGGTTTGATTCCCACCAAGGACAAATCTTAGTGTGATGAGCATGATTATTTGTTGTGTCTGGGTGTGATTTATCTGTAACGTGAATGTATTTAGAAATATATAAGTATTTTTATCAGTTGTCTGGTTGCCATAGTACCGGCTCTGCCTAGTGAGATCAGATGGCATTGTGTTGGTTGTACCAAGATATTTATATATGTATGTTTGTTAGAGTTTAGAGATATCCCCTGAATGAACATATGGGCTGCAAAGCAAGAGTAGCTTGCAAGAGTAGCTTGCTTACAATGACTCCATTTTTGGAACGGTGAAATATAATAAGCAGTAAAGATATTTGAAGGACAGCACCAAGCGGGATATGGCCACTTTTAAAATTAACCACTGTAGCTGGGAAAAGCTTGCTGCAAACAGAGTTGAATGGTGCAAACGTGTAGTGGAGGGTCATAAGATCTGTTATGAAGCCTGGATCAGAGTACTTGCTGATAAGAGACAGAAGCGACATGAAAGCGGCTTGGCACCAACCACCGCTATCTTCTCTTGTCAGGCCTGCGGCAGGCTATGTCGCTCTTGCATCGGTTTGTTTAGCCACCATAAGAAATGTCTCTCAGACAATGGGCCGTAAATCGTCTATAACAGATGCAAAGGCCATATATATTATGTGAATTGGTTGGAATATATTCAGGTGGTTTGGACTGTTGGTCTAGTGTTTCGTGGCTGTGACGGCTAAACCAGGGGTCATTGTTGTGTGATGAGCAGGATTATTTGATATTTAGCTGAGTGTAATTTATATATAACTAGCTGTGCCCTGCGTTAAACTTTATAAATTATAGTGTATGGTTAATCCAGTGTGTCAGCTAACTCCATACCAAATTTCATTAAAATTGCTCCAGCTGTTTAGACATGAAGAAGTGAGAAACATACACACTCACAAACTTTCGCCTTTAGAATACTAGCTGTGCCCCTTGGGTTATTTGATATTTGTCTGAGTGTAATTTATATATTACTAGCTGTGCCCTGCGTTAAACTTTATAAATTATAGCTGTGCCCCGCGGTTTAACCCGCGTTAAACTTTATAAATTATGACAGCTCCTCCCCCGTAGGTGATAGCGTGATAATATGTAGCCTATATGTTGACCCGACCTCTTAGTAATATTCATGCAAAATTTGAAGTAAATCCATGTAGTACTTTTTGAGTTTAGCCCCAACATACGTACAGACAAACAGATAAACAGAAAAAAAATCTAGAAACTTTATTTTTGGCTTCGATATCGATTGTAAACCATGCCCCAGGTATCTTTTAAATAAAATATTCAATGTACAGTTTTGACTTTCCTACGATTTTATTATATGTAAGTATAGATAGTGTATGGTTAATCCAGGGTGTAAGCTAACTCCATACCAATTTTTTTTTAAATCGCTACAGCCGTGATAGAGAGCCGCTGTAGATGTGACGAAGTAACAAACGTATTACTCACACACTCACAAACTTTCGCCTTTATAATATTAGTGTGATATGTAGGAGTTTAGAAATATATAAATATGTTTATCAGTTGTCTGGTTGCTACAGTACAGGCTGTGCCTAGTTTGGAATCAGATGGCAGTGCATTAGTTGTCCTAAGATATTAATTGTTTATACATACATACATAGACTCACGCCTGTTTCCCAGAGGGGTAGGCAGAGACAACGGATTTCCATTTGTCACGATCTTTGCATACTTCTTTTGCCTCGATCACTGTCATTACATTCTTCATACATGCTCGCCGGTTTAGGGTACTTCTGACCTGCCCTTTCTTGAGAACATCTCCAATTTGGTCAGAGAATGTTCGACGTGGTCTTCCCCTTCCGGTTGTCCCATTCACACAGGCCAGGTATACTTCTTTTGTCAATCTTCTTTCATTCATCCTTTCTAAATGGCCAAACCATCTCAGCATGCCTTTTTCAATCTTTGTGACTACATCCTCTTTCACACCACAACGCTCTCTTACATCAGTATTTCGAATTCTGTCTCTCAAAGTCACACCACACATACTTCTCAGAGCTCTCATTTCCACTGCATTTATTTTACTTTCATTCTTTTTCTGCCATACCCAACTTTCACTTCCATACATTAAAGTTGGCACTAACACTCCATCGTGCACGGCTAGCCGAGCCTTCTTTGATACTTGCCGGCTACTCATAAAGGCGTGTAGTGCCCCATTCACTCTGTTCCCCGCATTTACTCTTCTTACAATATCTTTTTCATATTTCCCATCTCTCGTAAACAAAGTTCCCAAATATACAAACTCATTCACCTGTTCGACTTTCTCTCCTCCAATCACAATATCACACGCTGTCGTGTATTCATCCCTCTCAAATACCATTATTTTCGTCTTACCTACATTCATTTTCATCCCTTTCCTTTCAAAAGATTCATACATCATTGTTACCATCACCTGCAACTCCTCCGCCGATGATGCAAGTAAAACTTGATCATCAGCGTAAAGCAGACATTTGATGAGTAACTCATTCATCCTTACACCGCATTCACTTTCTTTCAAATCTTTTAAACAGCTATCCATGAATAGGTTAAACAACCACGGTGACGCTACACATCCCTGTCTAACACCCTTTTGGATGCTAAACCACTCGGTGTATGACCCGTTAATCCTCACACAAGCTCTGGAATCCCTATAAAGAGATTTCAGTGCTTGAACAAGGTTGTCATTCAACCCATACATGGACAGTACCGACCATAGTTCATTCCTCAACACTCTATCGTAGGCCTTTTCTAAGTCTACGAAGGCACAGTAGACCTTTTGGTTTTTGCCCAAAAACTTCTCTACTATGCTTCGCAGAGAAAAGACCTGATCCGTGCGTCCCATTCCTTTCCGAAAACCCGCCTGTGCATCCCATATTTTTGCATCGGTTTCTTTCACAACTCTTTCAACCAATACTTTTGCATACAACTTACCAACGACGCTGAGCAGACTAATGCCCCTATAGTTTTTACAGTCTTGCCGTGAGCCTTTCCCTTTGTAAAGAGGTACAATGACAGCCTTGCACCAATCACTTGGCACTTGGCCGGTGGTATAGCATAGATTGAAAAGGCTGCACAGCTGACTCGCTATGACGCCATGTCCAGCCTTCAGCATCTCGGAAGTTATCCTGTCATACCCTGGTGACTTACCTGATTTCATACCCTTAATAGCTTTCACAATCTCATCCATACCAATTTCATCTTTACATTTGTTCTCGTCTATACTTAGTGAACTACGTTCACTCTCTGTTACACCTCTTTCATACAAACTTTCAAAATACTCCTTCCAACGTTTTAACGCGCATTCTTCCCCTTTCACTATATTTCCATCTTGGTCTCGTATGGATTTCAGTTCTGAGGTTTGAGTTATGCCTCTTACTGATCTGACGGATTTCCAGAAAAACTTAATGTTCGTCTGAAAATCCGTAGACAACCTTCTATCAAAATTATCCTTTTGTTCATTTTTCTTTTCGTTCACCACATCCTTTACAATTCCTTTCATTTTCCTATAATCATTCCAGGCCCTTTCTATATCCTCATTCGTCGCCTTATGCATTCGTTCGTTTGCTCTGGTGGCTAGCTAGTCTAACCACGCTTTCTTCTTTTCACATACAACTTTTTGTACACTTTTATCCCACCAAATATTCTTCATCTTTCTTCCTCTTCTTCTCTTTATTACACCACATACTTCACCAGCTACACTCACCACACCTTCTTTGACTACCTTCCATAGCTCTTCTACTTCTCTTATGTCTTCAGATCCCTCAAACTTCTCAACCAACTTACTTTTGTACTCATCTGCCACTTCTTCCTCTTGCAGTTCCTCTACTTTTATTCTCTCTAGTACACTCTTAGTCTCAGGGATTCGGTGGCGCCATCCTTTGAACAGACCACTTATTCGGCTCATCACCAGAAAGTGGTCTGTGTGGATTGCGGTCCCACGATAGACTCTTGTGTCTAGAACATTCTTTCTCAGTCTTTCATCTACAATCACGAAGTCAATCATACTCTTTCTCACATTTTTCCTCTCTCGTGTAAACGTATGGATTCTTTTATGTTCAAACATAGTATTTGTAACACAAAGACCCCATTCCAAACATATCTCAAGCAGACTGTACCCATTCTCATTCTCACTCTCGTCACCGAATTGACCTAGTACTCTTTCAAAACCATCACGTTTTACCCCAACCCATCCATTAAAATCACCTAACATTATTACTCTTTCATTATACCGACTTAACCGCAACACATCTCTCAGGTTCTCCCAGAATGCCTTTCTTTCCTCTTGTTCTCGCTGTATTACAACTGCACCCATATCTACAGGAGCGTACACTCCTACTAGGAAGATACGGGTCATACCAACTTTCATTCTCAACCACATTACTCTTGCATTCACGCATTCGAACTCAGTCACACACTCAGACATACTTGTGGAAAGAATGAGACCCACACCTTGGCAAGCTCGGGTGGTTTTCGGTACTCCAGACCAATACGCCGTGTATAGTCCGTGGTTTGTAGTATCACACCCTTTCCGCTTCGTCTCATTCACACACAACACATCGATCCGCTTTTCACTCATCAGCTGACATACTTCGTCCATCTTACCTTCTATTCCTCCTCCAACATTCAACGTAGCAAAACGGCTCTCCGTTGACCACTTTTCGCCTCTCTGGGAAACGAGATGTGACGGGTGGCGGACCACGTCGCCGCCATTTAAAGGATTAAAATTTCTTATCTCCATTGCGTTCCCACGAGTATTAGGGACTAAACGGTCCACCCTCGCAGAGCCCTATACGGGGGTAAGGCGGATCCATGCTGTGTCCTATGACCGCCAACATAGACACCCTCCGTTATCGACCAGAATACCCTCTGGCCATGGATCCCTCAGCACGGGTCGGATGACACTTTGGATCGGGGTTTTGTTTCAGGTATGCTCCCTCGGACTAAATAGCTCACTCGTGCTCGTCCCCTGCGTCTCGGTGAGCGTACAGTAAGCCAGCTAACTCGGCCTGTGAGCGCCGCCGTTGGTATGCATAATTATGCCTACTCTTCCGCCGCCGCTCTAAGTTACTATCCTGTACTGATAGTAACTATGCTATCGTAGGCCTCTGATGAATCCTAAGATTCTAGAGCCCCCGATAATTTAATTTTATTGTTTATAAATTTAATTGTTTATACCGCCATAAATATTGTTTTTGAAGCCACCACTGAGAAATAATTCACTGTATCATGGGGAACTTTATCGGCAGAAACCCAAAGCATGTAGTCCACATCGGAACCAAGTGCGGAAACCACACCCACTAGGATATTAGTGGAGAAAAATGATGACGATGATTAACCCAAAGCACATCCTGAATCAGACCTACCAATTATGGGCATAGATGGTCTTGCCGTACAGGAATCTGACCCAAAACATGAGGGTACCATGGTAGGAGTGACTACTTAAATTTTTATACCACATGCAGTCATATTCATAGTCATAATAGTAATATTAATAGTCATATATGATATTGATGTGGCAGCTACTTATAAACACTGGCAAAAATGTCAGTAGGAATCCTTTTATTTTTAATATCAGCAATTTAACCTCTCATTACAATTTTGTTATCTAAACGTGTTGAATTAAATCTACTCATTCCCATCTAGTCATTTGTTATTTGCAATAAATTACTGATTTATTCATAAATAGCTACTCAAGAGTACGCACAAGATTCAAATTCTAAATTAGATTCGATGAGGTCACTGCTAACCCTATTTTAACTAAGTATCATAATAAAAACCTTGTCAAACAATGACAGCTGTGACAAACATTGTATTTGTTGGCTTACTCAATGTGTCACAGTACAATGGAGACATGACAGTGATTCAATGCTAATGCAGATTACACTGCTTATTGATACAACATAGTTTAGTATGACAACAATATTATTATTGTTGTTTGGGGCTTGATGCCTTGATGGCATCTTGCTACCTCGACCATTGCTGATCTATTGTAGCAGCGCTCCTTGACTTTGTCAAAGTTCACTGCTCAATCCTACAGCTTCCAAAAACTCCCAGATTGATTGTGCAGTGAGTGTTTGTATCACTTCCGGTTGTATTATATGCTATGTGGATACTTCTACAACGCATTAGCGGCCCGCACGAGCACAGAATATGCAAAGGAGTTTCCTCTGATTCTTGGCAGAATCTGCAAATTGTGCTGTCGGCCAACTTTAGGTTGAACATGTGCTTGCAGTGTCCGGTGAGAATTCGAGTTACCGCACATGTTTTGTATCGTTTGAATTCAAGTAATTCTTTCGACAATTTTTTGTTGTAGCCCTTGATAACAGCCTTTGAGTGTAGAGATCCAGCTGAGGATTTCCACAGTTCCATGGCTGTTGAGGTGCATTGATCGTTTAGGATAGAGTAGGCCCTTTGCTAAAAAAAATGACAACAATAAATGCCCCTGGCTCCTAAGTAAATGAATTTGATGGAACTTTATTACGTATTAGCTGTGCCCCGCGGTTTTACCTGCATTAAACTTAATAAATTATAGCCTATGTGTTAATCCAGGGTGTCAGCTAACTCCATACAAACTCACACAGTCACACACTGACAAACTTTCGCTTTATAATATTAGTGTGATACATAGAATTACGCCTGTTTCCCAGAGGGGTAGACAGAAACAACGGATTTTCGTTTGTCACGATCTTTGCGCACTTCTTTTGCCTTTGTTTACTGTTATTATATTCTTCATACATGCTCGCCGGTTTAGGGTACTTTTAACCCAGGTATTAAGGTCAGTTTAGAAATTTATTGGTCTATAAAAATTAGATTTTAGTCTGACCATATAACATGTAAAAACGAGTGTGCTTTAGACACAAATGAAGTAAAACTGAGATATACGAAACATTCTTGGCAATAAGTGAAAGAGAGTAAGAAGTGTGCTCACACCTCTATCTCTTGCCCTTACGTGTGTATACATTTTAGTTACGTATTCAAATTGCACGTCGCCAAGCGAATAAATGTATAAGGGTCTATTTATTTATTTAGGACAACCAGTAACTGTTACATTATTGCTAGTCTAAATACAACACTTAAAAATCAAAATCAAATGCAAAGTTTATTAAGGTGTCACAACATGCACAGATTCATGACACTCGTGACATCAGTAAAAATCAAAAAATATATAACAACTAAAACTAAATATAAAATGAAAAATACTATAGCTAAAATAAAATTAAAATTTAGGAAACAACATTAACATAAAAATCTAAACATAATATATAAAACAAAGAGTAAAGAGAGAATATTAATGATAAAACAATTACTTAATAATATCAAAACATATTTCTTTATAGGTGCACTATAGTATTTAGTGCACTATTGTACCGATCTGCTTTGTACCTACATTTTACGCAAATAAATAATATTATTATTATACGAAACGTAACTCTCTCTCTCTTTCTATCTTCACTAACTTATATCTCCTCAACTTTGGTTCGCCTGTGTAACTGGCTATGAGAGAAAGAAAATGTGTGCTACCACCTATCTCTTTTGCCCCTACAGTAATATACGAAACGTTCAATAAGCTGTGTAAACAACAGTTATTGGCTGATTCATAAAATCAGATTAACTGTTTGGGGGACGTAGAAATTTTTATGAGTTAATTATCTACCAGAGAATGGGCAGCAGCGTCGAGTACTATGAACACCATACTACGATCGCCTACCCTAAGAGTTTCTACTAGATGGAATTCAGATCACATCTTCGTTATAGGCAAATATTCGGCGCGAGCCAATACGCAATGATATCACTTGAGATAAACAAACATGTACTGACGTGTGACAGATAAGCTTACAACCCAATGTTTAGTGAGATGAATCACGCTGTAAGTATTTTATCTGATTTTATGGGGATCGATGAGCGTATCGACATTCCTGTGTTTGTTGATCAGTTTTTATTTACGACAAGAATAGCTAATCTCAACACTTATCAACAACTTTTTTGTTTTTTAATATATTGGGTCAACATTTTTATGGGGACAAGTTCCTCCCTCTTACACACCACTGCAACTTCTGTAAGTCAGGATCATCAGTGGCACACAATGAAATGACACTGAGCGGTGGGGTTCAGGCGAGCCCCGGGAATCGGTTTAACTGGCTTGGATTCCGCAACGAATTAAATCTGAAAAAAAAGGTGGAATTAGAAAATAAATAGTTCCTAGTTGTTGGCTTCTTTAGTTGTAGTGTATTCGTTTTATGAGGCTCACCCATACGTACCCCCTCTCTCTCTCACACACACACACACACACACACACACACACATACACACACACACACACACACACAGATGGATAGGTGTACTCTTTATTCTTAATGATCCATGGGTTGGCCAATTAATTAGAGTCGTACGACTTCTAATGTCCCAATGTATGATGTCGACATAGTTGGGTTTGGAGTATACCTCGGTAACTCTTTATTTGTCCATCAAAATAATGACACAAAGAACAAGAACAAGATTGTACAAATTGCGGCCTTATCGCTAGGTGCCATCTCTTCTAGGCAACCGTTGAATGTACCAGGAGTGAAGAAAACGTTGTTGGTATTTGTTGGCATATTCAGTGCATCGTACCCATACATGTGGGGTATCTATGGATAGGTCTTAAAAAATGAGATTTCTAATATCATTTTTTTCTAAACTGAATAGTTTGCGCGAGAGACACTTCCAAAGTGGAAAAATGAGTGCCCCCCCCCCCCCCCCCCCCTGTAACTTCTAAAATAACAGAATGATAAAACTAAAAAAGAAATATGATATACATTACCATGTAAACCTTTGTATGATGTAAACTAACAACGAAAATTGGTTTGAACGAAATCTAGTAAGTAGTTTTTTTTAATGCGTCGTACATCGTAAACCGCAATTTACCTTTCATTTAATCAACTGAAATACTTGTTGCTGCGGAACCCTTCATGGGCGAGTCCGACTAGCACTTAGCCGGTTTTTACATCACTGTTAAATTGCTTATTGCCTATTTTCCTTTTTCTAGGGCAAACTGTTGAAGCACTTCTCCCGACAGCTGTCGATCAAGGCCAACTTCGATGAGAAGTTGCGTAAACAATTGAATGAGGAGTTGCGGCGGGAGCTCTGTGAGATGCAATGCCTGGCGCAATGGCTGAGGGTTGTGGGGCTTAGTCCTGAGTCAATAGAGGTATGTTTTCTGATGGACTTCTTTGCTGGACTATCTGATAAATGCAAACTGCAGATGCTGATATAGTTAAACTGGTGTATTCTCGCAAGTTTTAAGCGAATACTACATGGTTTATCTTATTAAAATATCTATTCACTCTTATCTGTATGTATATTTTGTAGGAACCTGTCGATCCTTACATGCTAGAAATAAGTAAAATCGCAGCCTTATGGAAGCACTTTTATAGAAATAAAGTGCTTCCAAAAAGATCTCGAGCATTTTTGATTGATTGGGGAAGCCCTATTACTTCATTTTAAGAGGACGTCCTTTACCTGACCTGGTCGTCCCATCGAATCTAGAGAGTTATGATGTTTGCCTAGACACGTGTGCACTACAATATGGCAACATGATTTGTCTCCATTAAGAGTAGTCGCCGTGGCCAAAATTCGACCAGGGGGACACTATTAATACTAATACAAAAAAAATAACACTGATTATAATAATTACATTATGCGTGGTATATTTATTGAAGAATTGCCAAGCTGAAGTGGCAGTGGTCTGGGTTTATGGATCGCAGAACCAACGACCGGTGGGGCAGAAAACTTCTCTAGTAGCGACCACGAAACTGAAGACACAGCATAGGCAGGCCCCGTTCAGGATGAAGAAAATATATTGTAAGACTGGCAATTGTTGAGATGTTTGGGGAAGCCTTTGTCCAGCTGAGGACGTCTTTCGGCTGATATGATGAACACCCACTTTTTAGAAAGCAAGAAAGAAAGAAAAAATCTTTTATTCATTACCAGGACGACATAACAATGAAATTATACAATAACAGAAAAACAAACAATGAAAATCTTATACTTAATATTCGTTAACATTGGCCGTCGCAATATTGCGACAGCGATGATATTCTGATAGCGCCCGACTATGGGGTCCACGGATAGTTAACCCCCATTACATACTATAATAAAATGAAATGTAATAACAGATATTTGATAAACTAAATACATTTAATGCAAATAAAAATAATTTAATATAGTGAAGAAGATAGAAATATGTACCTAAATATGTCGAGAAAAAAAAATAGCATTAAATCACAAAATAATAATATAAATGAGATTCATACAATTTCAATTAGATAAAATAATTTAAATACGAGATTAAATATTTTTACACAACTGCTCATGTTTCCTTCGTATGGAATTCTAATCATTTGTAATAATGTTTCAAAATTCAAATTCAAAATAGAAAAGTCATTTATTCCGTTAAAATATTACATTTGTGTGGAATCGTCAATTTTTTTTTACCCTACCGTGCAGTGCATGACGTGGCAGCTACTGAGAAACACTGCCAGAAAACTCAGTAGGAATCCTTTTTTAAAATATTTATTTCTTACATAAAGTTACATTGTATTTAAATGTGTTAATTTAGAGCGACTCAATCCCAAGTTGTTTTGTCACTTAAATAATTAGAAGTTATGTAGTAAGCCCTGCTACACAATTTGGCTTTTATAATTCTTTTAAACTTATTCATAGACATTCCTCGTTTACCTCTGCAGGCGGTACGGTCGCGCGTGGCTTCATTAGAAGCGCTTCGGGAGCGCTCTGACCACGAGATGCGGGCGTTGCTGGCGGGCGCGAGGGACGAGGAGGTGCTGAGACTATGTCGGGCCATGCACCGACTGAGGACTTTCATGGGTAAAATTACTACTTTATTTAATCTTGGTACAATTAACACCCTGTCATCTGATCCCAAACTACGGAGAGCAAATACTATGGCAACCATACGGTCACCGTAGCCTAGTTGGTAGTGCTCCTGCCTACGAAGTTTCGAATCCCGGTAAGTGCAAATATTTGTGTGATGAGCACGAATATTTATTTCTGAGTCATGGATGTTTTCTATGTATTTAAGTATTTATCTATCTATATAAGTATGTATATCGTCGCCTGGTACCCATAGTACAAGCTTTGCTTAGTTTGGGGCTAGGATGATCTGTGTGACATCGTCCCTAATTATTATTATTAGGTCTTTACCTATGAAATTGCCGTTCTGCAGTACTGGCCATTTCAAATCAAAATAATTTTTGTTTGGCTAAGAATTCTAATTTCAAATTAATTTTATTTTAAAAACATGGATTCTTTTTTCCAAAAGTAGTCATTTCTTTATTGATTAGTGTTACATTTTCATCGCATTTAAATCGTGGATCATGGATCATATCATGGATACGTTAAAAATTCGAGTAATTATGGAATATGAGTACCGTCGTGGCAGCAACGCGGCACAAGCGGCACGCAACATCAACGACGTTTACGGAGCTAACACTACAAACCAACGCACCACCTGTTATTGGTTTGCTCGCTTCCGTTCTGGAAATTTCGACCTGAAAAATGAACCTCGCGGTCGTCCGAAGACTTTGGTCGACAATGACGAATTAAAGGCGGTTGTGGAAGCTGATGATACACAATCTACGGCTGAATTAGCAGCAGCTTTCGACGTTAGCGTCAAAACAATATTGGTCCATTTGCGTCAAATTGGCAAGGTAAAAAAGCTTGACAAATGGGTGCCCCACAAACTCAATGATCGCCAGCGCGAAGTACGCGTCGAGACGTGCCTTGCACTGCTCAACAGACACACAAATGAAGGAATTTTGAACCGCATTGTTACCTGCGATGAAAAATGGATTCTGTTTGATAACCGCAAGCGCTCAGCAAGTTGGTTGGATCCTGGTTCAGCACCTAAACAATGCCCTAAACGAAAACTTACCCCTAGAAAAGTGATGGTCACTGTTTGGTGGTCTAGCGCCGGTGTGATTCATCACAGCTTCTTACCAAACGGGGTGAGCATTACTGCAGATGTGTACTGTGAAGAACTGAGCACAATGATGGAGAAGCTGGCGCATCTCCAACCAGCATTGGTCAATCGCTCGTCTCCGCTGCTCCTGCACGACAACGCGCGACCTCATACTGCACAGCAGACGGTCTCCAAGTTGCAAGAACTGGGGTTGGAAGCTCTCCGTCATCCGCCCTACTCACCAGACCTTGCGCCTACAGACTACTACTTTTTCCAGAATTTGGATAACTTCTTGGCGGGAAAAAAATTCAATACCCGAGAGGCAGTACAAAATGCCTTTGAAGAATTTGTTGCCTCCCGTCCAGCTGATTTCTTTAAGAAGGGCATCAATAAACTGCCACTGCGATGGCAAAGATGCATTGATTGCATGGGTGATTACTTCGATTAATACAAATAAAAAAATTCATGAAAAAAATTCGTTTAAATTTTTTCATACAAAACGGCAATTTCATAGGTAAAGACCTATTATTATGTACCTATCTAGAAATATATAAGTATGTTTATCAGTCATCTGGTTGCAATAGTACAGGCTATTCCTAGTTTGGGATCAGATGGCAGAGTGTTAGTTGTCTCAAGAGATTGATTTATTACTAGCTGTGCGCGCGGTTTCACCCGCTTTAAACTTTATAAATTATATACGTACATAGACTCTCGCCTGTCTCCCAGAGGGCTAGGCAGAGACAACGGACTTCCATTTGACACGATCCTAGCACACCTCTTTCGCTTCGTTTACTGTCATTATATTCTTCATACATGCTCGCCGGTTTAGGGTACTTCTGACCTGACCTTTCTTAAGTACGTCTCCGATTTGATCAGAGAATGTTCTACGAGGTCTTCCCCTTCCGGTTGTACCATTCACACAGGCCAGGTATACTTCTTTTGACAATCTTCTTTCATTCATCCTTTCTAAATGCCCAAACTATCTCCGCATACCTCCTTTTGGGGTTCCGTAGCCAAATGGCAAAAAAACGGAACCCTTTTAGATTCGTCATGTTTGTCTGTCCGTCCGTATGTCACAGCCACTTTTTTCCGAAACTATAAGAGATGTGCTGTTGGTAAGTAGATGTATTCTGGGAACCGCATTAAGATTTTCACACAAAAATAGAAAAAGAACGATAATTTTGGGGGTTCCCCATACATAGAACTGAAACTAAAATTTTTTATTTTCATCGTACTTATACATGTGGGATATTTATGGATAGGTCTTCAAAAATGATATTGAGGTTTCTAATATATTTTTTTCTTAACTGAATAGTTTGTATAAGCTATATTTCTATAAAGTGTCATCAAAATCCGTTCCGTAGTTTTTGCGTGAAAGAGCAACAAACATACGTCTAATCTCAAAAAATATCTCATTTATATTGATTCATGTATGATGTGATCGCTCCACAGAAGCGCTGGGCCGTGGTGAAAATGAATCGGAGCTGCAGCTGTTCTGGGATTCGTGGGAGCGACACGCACGGGCGTCGCCTCGGGGCGGCCGAGCGAGACACACCAGCAACGACCACAAGAAAGACAAGGACAAAGATAAAGGTAAACAGTACATATGAAGAAACTGCGAAGACTTGTTGGTCTAATAATAACCACAACGTTTATAGGCAGATGGTTTCGCCGATCCGTAAGTGATTGACAAGCTTGCGATCTGGCCATAGATGGGTGTCCGCCAAAGTGGTTTGTTATCTGAGCGTTTCCGTGCTACGGAGAGCACGTTAAGTTGTTGGTCACTAGTCAATAAAGGGGCCTACTGGGCGGCTTGATTGATAATCTCTGAAATTAGGTTAACCACTGCTCATACGATCTTTTTTCCTGTGTCGGGGTACTTTACCAAAATATATTGTGGTCCTGGGTTTGAATCCCGGTAAGTACAAATATTTCTTTGTGTGATGAGCACGAATATTTGTTTCTGAATCATGGATGTTTTCTATGTATTTAAGTATTTATCTATCTATATAAGTATGTATATCGTCGCCTGGTACCCATAGTACAAGCTTTGCTTAGTTTGGGGCTAGGATGATCTGTGTGACATTGTGCCTAGATATTATTATTATATGTGAGACGGACCATAATTGCATCCAGACTCAGAACAACTATTCATACTATATATCAGATTAACTAACCACAATTTTCATTATAGGTGGCAAATCTCCCCCAACGCCGATAAATAAGAGGAAGCAGAACTCCACCTTGCCCCCCCCAGCTGCACTCACGAAGTCCCGGTCACATGAGTCGCAGCTATCAGTCAGACCGGATGCTTCGGATCTCAGGTAGGAACGTATTCCCCTCGTTCTGTAACCAAATAGAAGCAAAAATAATATATTTCGAATCTGAGGGTAGATTGACAAATATATTAACAAATAGAAGCAGAATTAAGAACAAAATGTATTTCGAATCTGAGGGTAGATTGTCGAATATTGTAAGCAAATAGAAGCGGAATTAAGAACAAAATGTATTTCGAGTCGGAGGGTAGATTGACAAATACTGTAAGCAAATAGAAGCAGAATTAAGAACAAAATGTATTTCGAATGTGAGGGTAGATTGTCGAATATTTTAAGCAAATAGAAGCGGAACTAAGAACAACATGTATTTCGAGTCGGAGGGTAGATTGACAAATACTGTAAGCAAATAGAAGCAGAATTAAGAACAAAATGTATTTCGAATGTGAGGGTAGATTGTCGAATATTTTAAGCAAATAGAAGCGGAACTAAGAACAACATGTATTTCGAGTCGGAGGGTAGATTGACTAGTACTGTAAGCAAGTAGAAGCGGAATTGAGAACAAAATGTATTTCGAATGTGAGGGTAGATTGTCGAATATTTTAAGCAAATAGAAGCGGAACTAAGAACAACATGTATTTCGAGTCGGAGGGTAGATTGACAAATACTGTAAGCAAATAGAAGCAGAATTAAGAACAAAATGTATTTCGAATGTGAGGGTAGATTGTCGAATATTTTAAGCAAATAAAAGCGGAACTAAGAACAACATGTATTTCGAGTCGGAGGGTAGATTGACAAATACTGTAAGCAAATAGAAGCAGAATTAAGAACAAAATGTATTTCGAATCTGAGGGTAGATTGTCTAATACTGTAAGCAAGTAGAAGCGGAATTTAGAACAAAATGTATTTCGAATCGGAGGGTAGATTGACTAATACTGTAAGCAAGTAGAAGCGGAATTAAGAACAAAATGTATTTCGAATCGGATGGTAGGTTGGCTAATACTGTAAACAAGTAGAAGCAGAATTAAGAACAAAATGTATAATCAATCTTAGGGTAGATTGTCGAATATTGTTAGCAAATAGAAGCGGTATTAAGAACAAAATGTATTTCGAATCGGAGGGTAGATTGACTAATACTGTAAGCAAGTAGAAGCAGAATTAAGAACAAAATGTATTTCAAATCTGAGGGTAGATTGACAAATACTGTAACAAATAGAAGCAGAATCAAGAGCAAAATGTATAATCAATCTTAGGGTAGATTGTCGAATATTGTAAGCAAATAGAAGCGGAATTAAGAACAAGATGTATTTCGAATCGGAGGGTAGATTGACTAATACTGTAAGCAAGTAGAAGCAGAATTAAGAACAAAATGTATTTCAAATCTGAGGGTAGATTCACAAATACTGTAACAAATAGAAGCAGAATCAAGAGCAAAATGTATTTCGAGTCGGAGGGTAGATTGACTAACACTGTAAGCAAATAGAAGCAGAATTAGGAACAAAATGTATTTCGAATCTGAGGGTAGATTGACGAATACTGTAAGCAAATAGAAGCAGAATTAAGAGCAAAATGTATTTAGAATCGGAGGGTAGATTGACTAATACTGTAAGCAAGTAGAAGCAGAATTAAGAACAAAATGTATTTCAAATCTGAGGGTAGATTGACAAATACTGTAACAAATAGAAGCAGAATCAAGAGCAAAATGTATTTCGAGTCGGAGGGTATATTGTCTAATACTGTAAGCAAGTAGAAGCGGAATTAAGAACAAAATGTATTTCGAATCGGAGGGTATATTGTCTAATACTGTAAGCAAGTAGAAGCGGAATTATGAACAAAATGTATTTCGAATCTGAGGGTAGATTGTCGAATATTGTAAGCAAATAGAAGCAGAATTCAGAGCAAAATGTATTTCGAGTCGAAGGGTAGATTGACTAATACTGTAAGCAAATAGAAGCGGTATTAAGAACAAAATGTATTTCGAATCTGAGGGCTGAGGGTATATTGTAAGCAAATAGAAGCGAAATTAAGAACAACATGTATTTCGAATCGAAGGGTAGATTGACTAACACTGTAAGTAAATAGAAGCACAATTAAGAGCAAAATGTATTTCAAATCTGAGGGTAGATTGACAAATACTGTAACGAATAGAACCAGAATTAAGAACAAAATGGATTTCGTATCTGAGGGTATATTGTCGAATATTGTAAGCAAATCGTAGACAGAGAAACCAATAGACAAAGGCACCGTGAAGCCGCGACTGAAACAGAGATAGTTTGTCAATGTGTGCGTGTAATGTTGCCAAAATAATAGCACTCCCTGTTTTGGGGGGGAATTCGGGAATCGATCATTCGCATTTTTTTTTCAGATGAATTTTACCGAAAACTATTGACCAATGTCTTTTTTGTTATTAGCATCATTTGAAGCAAATTTATAGGTCGTCGAAGTTATTTGCTAAATCTACGAAACATAGTTCAATTAAATAATACCTATAACGCATGATGTTATAGGTATTATTTAATTGAACTATGTTTCGTAGATTTAGAAAATAACTTTTTGCTATTGGCCGCTGCATCTTTTGAACTTTTTTCTTTTGCCAAATGTTTTATTGCAATATTTTAACCACAATGAAACAACATTTTGTGCAAGACCGGCAATTGTGGTTATCTTTGGGGGAGGCCTTTGTCCAGCTGTGAGAGTCTTTCGGCTGATAATATTATGATGATGAAGATGGTACTTGGTAAAGATTTTCATCCAAAGGAAACATCGGAGTACCAATCGAAAACAATCGATTTGATTATAGGTCAACTGATACAGTGACAGACTTTAGTTTAATAAAGTAAAAAAAAGGTAATACTTGAAAAGTTTCATGTTAAAATTCGGTCAAATATTTTTCGAACTTATGATAGGTAACCGGGAAATTCATTTTGGATCTTATAAAATGGAATAAAGTAACAATAAAACTATAGAAATTAAATATTTTTTTTAATTTTTTTTTTATTTAATATATAAAATAAAACAGAGGGTACCAATGTATAAAAACCACTTTAATGATGACTTTTAAAAATGTATCACGTAAACGTACTCCAGTTGCCCCAAGAAAATATAAGGGAAAAATGTATCCTTTACCTATTACAAAGCTCTTTATTGAAAAAAGGAGACAAAGAAATAGATGGCATAAAACAAGGTGCCCATAAGATAAGATTACTAAATAATATGACCAAAAATCTTAAAAGAGATTCAATAACATGTTTTTTTCATGTTCTTTGTTTTCCCAAGTACACCCAAAAAACGTTAAGGAAATCTTTGTTTCCGCTATCTATAGTGCTTAATATGTCAGCATCTTCAAATGATATTAAGGATTTGATTTTAAGTTCCGAAATAATATCTGATAAATGAGCATTTCGTTTCAACAAACGCCTATTTGTTTGACGGACGGCACGTATCTTTTTCTGAGATTACTAAGACCCTCAGTTTTTTTCTTTAAATTCACTTTAAGTTTTTTCTTTCTTGGTGTATCTTCATCTGCAGGCATTAGCAATTTTCTTCTCGAGATACTTTTTATGTTAATGTAGTCTTGCAAAACGGCACTTAATGATGTGGAAGTCAATGGATCATCTACCTCTTGTGTCGCCACAATCTAAAACATTAAAGAAAAATAAATAAAAGCACACAGATTATGATGGCAAATAATGTTGTCATATTACTATGTAGAACTAGCAACTAAGGCCACCCTGTCTTGTTTACTTTTATGTATTTACTGTAGTATTTTCTGAACTATTGTAATTTTAATCTATATTAAATGATCTCTGTATTTAACATACTTATTTGGATAAGGATTCAGTGTTATTATGATGATGACGGAGAATATATACCTTGATAGTCTTTTTCTTGTTTTGTAATAATGATAATGCATCTGATACTGGCGATTCATCAGAACTTCCAAATTTAACAGCTCTTATCTGCAAGGTAAATATAAAATTATAAACTGTATTTTGCAATATACTTATAAATTAAATGAGAGTAATATAAATATAATATTTACTGTAGTTGGTACTGCATCAGGATACAAAACAGTTGTCTTCTTCTTTTTTATCAAAAAAGTTTCCGGAAAGTGATTACTACATATTTTAGAGTATTTTGTGGGGGTCCAGTCTTTTCTTCCAGTCGCTTCAATCCATTTTCTGCATAATCCTGAGTCACCTGGAAAAGTAAAGATAACTGACTTTTATAATCAAATTCATTCTATCAAAAATCTGATGTTCATCACAAATTAAAAGATGCTTTAAATAAATTTGTAAGCTAGCACATTTATACCCAGCTGTACTTCTACTACATTTAAAGCAAATGTGTCAGATAAGTTTGTATAAGATATGGGGCTACATGGAAAAACCTCTCAAAGATAGAAACTTTTTACTAAGTTGCGAAATGGAGGGGATTAATTCCAAGTTACCTAAAGGAGCCTCCATTTAGGTTGATGTATAAATGAGTCTTAGAAATTAATTTGTTTAAAATTAAAATATCGGTCACTTAAGGTTCAATTGCAATATTTATTTAAAACCATAATAGGAAACAAAATAACAGCACACATAGTAAAAATCTTACAGAATTTATCTCAGGCTGTCGAAAACTTTATTTGGAGTTGATGAATTTGGGAATTTTAAAATTGGGGAATTTTACATTTGAAGTTTGCAACAAATACCACACAAAAATTAAAGGTTATAATAAGAAAACTTGACTAAATCCTTATATTTAACGAGTATTATCGTTACTAAATGCTATGTTTCAAGTAATTATCACTAAGAAACTATATTTAAGAACGACTAATAATAAAACTCCGCCGTACTTACGAGTGAAAAGACACACCGGGAATTTTCTTCTCACTGTCACTATCGCATGAAATAACACGACAACGCACCATTTTATTAGCCTAAATGTGGTTTAGGATCATTTACGAGTAATTGAACTGTAAACCAATCGTTTTATAATGTAAAATCAACAGAATAATATAACACAAGATGCTACACGAACTGTCAAAGTTTGTTTCGCAATTAAAGTTGCTGACCTTGAAAAAACTGGTTTCACGATACGGGACAGAAGATATCATAGTTGTGTCTCTGACTATCACATTCGTATCGCGATTATAGCTCTCGCTCTTGAGTGAAAGAGAAAGGAATTGTCATTTGGTCTATTAGTTTCTCTGTCTACGAAGCAAATAGAAGCGGAATTAAGAACAAAATGTATTTTGAATCGGAGGGTAGATTGACTAATACTGTAAGCAAGTAGAAGCAGAATTAAGAACAAAATGTATTTCGAATCTGAGGGCAGGTTGACAAATACCGAAATCCAAATTATCTTTGATAGGCCCCGGTTCCGGATTTGATTGCTAACAAATATGTAGGAAGTATAATATTTTTTAGAAGTAAGCACCCAGATTTAAGTAGTTATTGAGTTTTATTGCCGATTTTTCACAAAACTAAAGGAACATAATGTGGGGCTGGTAACACTACAATTTTGTTTAAATTACATATCAAGTGAGTGCGGACAAAGAAAGAGTAAGAATTAGTAGAAAAAATATTTTTACCCCGTTCTGTATATTTATAAAAGTTTTTTAGTCTATGTATGTATGTCGCAGTCGAGTTTTTGTTTGTCGCTTCAGTCTTCACCGTTCAATTTAGTGGGAGTACTTAAGTGTATATACTTAAGTACTCCCTTACCCTACTTTTAAATTACATATCTAGTGAGTGCGGACAAAGAAAGAGTAAGAAGTAGTAGATAAAATATTTTTACCCCGGTCTGTATATTTATAAAAGTTTTTTAGTATATGTATGTATGTCGCAGTCGGGTTTTTGTTTGTCGCTTCAGTCTTCACCATTCAATTTAGTGGGAGTACTTATGTATATACTTTGTAAGATGAAAAATCAAAGTCGTAGTTCAATTTGCAAATCTATTTAGGTTATACATTTTGACATAATTAGTCACTAGATAGGTAATACACGGCTATAGCTAGGAACACGTGTCGGTTTTAATATTCGACCGCACTGGTCGGCTGCTGCTCCACAAGTGTCGAGCGCGCCGCTCAGCCGGTGAATCATTGACTCCGTCGAGCGCCGACAGATGGCGTTGGCGTTCGAATTGATACATATAAATAAAGATAATTTTGATGTTTCCAGGTGCATATCCTCGTAAATAATAAGACAATTTGCCTGTAACAAGTATAAATTAATATGTCTTCTGGTTCCAGTGACAACAGCCAGTCGGGCACGGCGGAAGTGACCCCGCCCGCGAGCCCGCACGAGCCGGAGCCTGACAACACGCCCGTGCACCGCCCTCTCCATGCTTATATTAATAATGTGAGTACTTACCGAGTTTGTTTTTTTTTTTATTCATTTTTACGGCTCTGGATTCTTCGGCCTTATGAGCCTTCACTAAAATATATTTTAATTTCATTTATTTTCGTCCTTGGTCAATGTCAAATAAAGTCCGTCACAGTCAAGTCATATAGTCCTAGTCCTACCATAGTAAAGCATTGGAGTCTTTACTAGAGGCTTATATGGAGTTTTAGATTCAATACCGAAAATCGCAATTCACGGCAATATGGCACTTTCCTCCATTTGTGTACATTGTCCATGATGTTATGTCCAAACATCCACCATATTTACACATAAAATCTTGAATTTCCGCGTTGGCGCCAAATCTCCGTACTTACCGTGTAGTACACGATGTTCCCAGATCATCCGTAGAAGGACAAGAAAATTAAAACGTTATGGTTTATTTTACACGCATGCAGTTAATCTCGTACTCGGCTAGCAACTATTCATTAATAGATAATACAAGCGCCAACGCATCGGCCGCCTCTTTCCTACGTATAGCTATGCATAAATTCTCTGTTCCTCGCGCAGGAAGTCGTTTGTGCAATTTTAAAACCTTTAGCTTACCACGCTGTAAGACAAATGTCGGCACTCATTCACCTATGTACCGAATGTCAAAAGGTTGCAATGCAATCCAAAATGACATTGATATTTTCAATTGTTCTTTTGCCTCACTTAAGCATAAACTCAAAATATTATTGTAGTATTTTTGCTGAACTAACTGTAGGTAATAGTCTTGTTTAAACTTAAATTAAGTAATGATAATATCCTGGGACATTATTTACGCATGACCATCTGATCTCAAACTAAGCAGAGCTTGTACTATAGAAATTAGATAACTGATATACTGCATATACTATTTTTTTTTTGTAAATACATACTTATATAGATAATTACACCCAGACTTACGATCCAGACCAAGGACAAACAGACATGTTCATGCACAGAAATATTTCTCCGCGGTGGGAATGGAACCCAAGACCTGCGAAGTGAAAGCATTTACCAACTACGTCGACCGGTCCGTTACTGGATTCATACGGGTTTCTAGCAACTTGAGCAGCGGCTTTAATCAGCTAGAGAAACTGAGATCAAGACAGAAACAAATTATAAATTATCTGGTTGCCACAGTGTAAAGGCTATGCCTAGTTTGGGATCAGATGGCGATTTGTTAGCTGTCCCAAGATATTTAATGACAAATTAACCTTCTGAGTTACTGGTTTTATACGAGTTTCTAGCAACTTGAGCGGCTTTAATCAGCTAGAGTCAGGGTTTTTCAACCTTTTTCATGGCGCGGCCCCTTAAGTATGAAGAAATGTTTCGCGACCTCTACTACCTGTTTTTTACCCGCTTTATTTCATGTATTTTGTTTTGTGGCAAATATTGAATCCCACATATTTATTTATTTTCATAATTAGGGTTCGGATAAATACATCAGTAAAATGCGGGTTGAGGGAATGAGTAAGCGAGACGCAAGGTGCGTTACGGGGGCGACGATGGCTATGCAGTGGTGGCACGCGTGATCGCGACTTGCTTGCTTTGCGACTAGTTGAGACCGTCAGACGGTTACTCTTTGTCGGGCGCCAGCCCTTGTTATTACGTATTTAACAGGGATTTATTAATTATCGAAAATGGATTAATTTTTGAAAAGACCGACAGAACAGTCAACTTCTAGCGGGAGTGATGAAACTATAATAAGAAAGAACTTCTTCATGACGACAGTTATTTAAAATTCGGATTTACTGTGATTGGGAATAAACCACAGTGTGTTATTTATATTGCGTCGAAGTTTTCTCTTGATAAAGTTATTTTCGTCATTTTATTTAATCGAGGATAAGCGATATTTATTTATTTAAACTTTAGTACAGCGAAAATGTACATAGGCGGACTTAATGCCAAAGGCATTCTCGACCAGTCAACCTTAGGGTAGTGCAGAGAGATCGTGGCAGGTGCATTTGGGTTATATAAAATGTATTTTTACTTATTATTCGTATAATTAAACTAATAATAATTACGAACACTATATAATAGATACTATACAATGAATACTATGTGATTTAAATCTAATGAATATTATACTATAACATACTATACAATAATAAATATAATTATTGACGAGACATTTCTGTGTGAAGTTTCTTAGAAATATACTCACGAACTTTCATTTTAAACGTGAAGCTAGTCTTAGCCATCCTGAAACCTACAGGAAGCTCATTCCAAAGAAGTATAGATTGGACAAAGAAAGAGCAGTGAATGAAGTCAGAGCTATGAGGTGGACATCGTAAAAGACGATTATGACTAGAGCGGAGAGTCTTACTATGATTATCAGGTAAAAAGGTATTGAAAGTGAGGCGTTAAATAAGAAGGAACAGTAGGAGATTCCAGTATGGAGAAAAGTGTGGTGAGTGCCCTCAAATTTCTTCGCTGGCGAATGGGCAACCAGTTTAACTGGGTACGGTAAGCAGATACATGATCATACTTACGTAGATTGTAAACGAATCGAATGCAGTTATTCAGAAGTCGGTCAAGTTTGTTAAGAAGATCTGCATTCAGGTCAAAGTAGCACACATCACCATAGTCGACAATGGGAAATATTAGAGTCTGCACAAGCATTACTTTTATTCTGGATGGAAGGAAATTTCTAAGCCTATAAAATGACCGTAGAATCCCGGTAGTTCTCTGGCTGATCCCAGAAATGTGACTTTGCCAGTTTAGGTTGTTGTCAATTACCAGTCCGAGATCTTTGACTTTTTGGCTAATTGGGATAGGAGAGTTGTCAAAGATAATAGGCGGCCAACTGCCAACATCTATCTTGCACATCATCCTTGAGCTACCCACTATGATTGCTTGGCACTTTGATGGGTTGACAGTTAAGCCAAAATTATAGGACGAGGTTTTTAAAAATTCTAAGTCATTATTTATCTTATTAATCGCCTCTTGCAAACTATCGACACTCGCTTGGGCGTACAGTTGCAGGTCGTCAGCATAAAGATGATACGCACTCTGAAGATCACGAGTTAAAAGGTTTATAAATACTGAAAACAAGAGAGGTGAGAGAATACCGCCTTGAGGGACACCAGTTTCTAAGTTACACCAATTTGATGACGCTTCGCCATGGCGAACTGATTGCTGGCGCTCTCGAAGATAAGAGGAAAACCACTCCAGCGCTTCATCAGAGATCATAAGATGGGAGAGGATGGAGAACAGTCAACTTCTAGCGGGAGTGATTAAACTATAATAAGAAAGAACTTCTTCATGACGACAGTTATTTGAAATTGGGATTTACTGTGATTGGGAATAAACCACAGTGTGTTATTTATACTGCGTCGAAGTTTTCTCTTGATAAAGTTATTTTCGTCATTTTATTCAATCGAGGATAAGCGATATGACACCTGATGTTTCGATGACTCCTTGAAATTTGATGAATCTACGGATACTGCGGAATGTGTGCACTTTCTAGCTTTTGTGCGTTGAATCCTATGAAAATGTAATGGAAGAAATACTTATTTTGTATAACGCTTCCCACGTATTTTACAGCACTACGCATAGTTTTCTCCATCCTGTATTTCCACAGGAATACAGCCAAGTTCAAAATATTATTATAAATATTGTCAATTCTATTAAAGAAAAAGCGTTTTGGATACGTCTGTTTCGAAAATTTGTGAAGATATGGGAGCACTCCACCAAAATTTACTTTATCATACAGAGGTGAGGTGGTTGTCAAGGGACAAAGTATAGCCAGAGTTTTGGAACTTTGCGCTTAACTTTTAATGTATTTGCAGCAGGCCCTGTATTTGCAGCAGGCCCTGTATTTGCAGCAGGCCCTGTATTTGCAGCAGGCCCAATCATAATACTCCAAATACATTTGCCACCCTGTGACTAGCTTTCTCAACCTTTTGCGAATACCCTATAAAACCTTACCCCCCTATAGAGGCTTCTATCTACAGGTTGAAAAACACCCAATAGGCACTAAAAATAACCCTTATACTCGTAAGCGCTGTCTATTTATCTAATAGTTTAATTCTTCTCAGACTCAATTACTCTTACGGTTATAAAGACAAATTCACTAAACATTTACTTTTTAATACAATGCAAAATATTTTTTATTCCCATTTCCATTTGCATCTAGAGCAATCAAGTATATACCACGCAGCAAGCTTTAACCTTAAGTTATTTGTACGGAAATATAATAACTTGAGTCTTCTAAATTATTCGGTAGAAATATTGTTATCAACTTGAGTAGATTAATTTATGATACCCAACACTAGCTTACACGTGCTCTCGTTAGACAAGGATAACTATTGCACTTAGCGTAATGAGTGAAAGAGACTTTTCAAAAAGACATCGGCGTGTGCTCATTTTAGTAAGAGGGTCATGAGGTATGTCAAAGTAAAAGTCAAAAATCATTCATTCCATAAAAATAATACTTTTCGGATTTACATGGAATCGTAATTTTTTTACCCTACCTTGCATGAACCAGTATAACCTGAAATCTGGTTGGCTTGTAATATGTTGGAAACAACGACAAAATGACCAATACTAACAAGAACAATACCAAAATTAACATTTTATAATATATATATTAAGAAGCTGACATAGTTTAATATATTCCATGACTGTAATTAAATTTAATTTAAGTTGGCAAAACATAGCGGTTTACCTTTATACCTGTATAACACTTATATAATATGTTAGGTACATGTGTTTACGAAATAAAGAATACTGAAAAATAAAACGTTATGCCATCCTTTTTGTAACATGCCGTTCTGGCTGACTTTCCACACCATTTCACTGCATAGGAAGCGATTTGAACATATTTTTACTATTAAAATCTCAATAAATGCGCACTCCCCCACGGTTCTCACGGTTGGTCGAGACTGAAGTTGGAATTCGTGACTTGCCTGTTTATAATAGCTAAATCAAGTATGTGCTGTGACCGCGTCATGCCTTGTAAGCGGTATCTATGGAGAGTAATCTGTGGTACAGGCTATGCCTAGTTTGGGATCAGATGGTAGTTCGTTAGTTGTCCCAAGATATTCAATGACAAATTAACCTTCTGAGTTACTGGTTTCATACGAGTTTCTAGCAACTTGAGCGCAACTTAATCAGCTAGAGAAACTGAGACAGACAGTAGAATATTATTAGTTATCTGGTTGGCATAGTGCAGACTGCCTACTGTGGGACCAGGGCCTCTACCGGCTAATTCGCCGAACATCGATTTCCTAAATGGCGTTCAAATAATTAAAGATTAAAAATTACTTAATCAATCGTTAATCATCAGCTTCAACGTTGACAATCGATTCCGGACCATTTATGACGTCACATGTGCTCATGGGAGCCGATTTAACGATTGATTAAGTCATTTTTAACCTTTATTTATTTGAAGGCCATTTAAGAAATCGATGTTCGGTGACTTAGCCGGTAGAGCCCCAGATGTAATGTGTGTGTGCGGTGGCAGGAGTGGGGCGCGCGCGCGCTGGCGGCGCCGCGCTCGCCGCGCACGCCTACGGTGTCGCGCTGCATGGCGCACGACATCGCGCACCGCTTCACCAAGAAGTTCACGGCCATCGGCGTGTGCGACTACTGCGACAAGCAGATGCTGTTCGGCCACGGCCTCAAGTGCAAGGAGTGCAAGTTCAAGTGTCACAGGTATGTTACACGCCCACGGTGTCGCGCTGCATGGCGCACGACATCGCGCACCGCTTCACCAAGAAGTTCACGGCCATCGGCGTGTGCGACTACTGCGACAAGCAGATGCTGTTCGGCCACGGCCTCAAGTGCAAGGAGTGCAAGTTCAAGTGTCACAGGTATGTTACACGCCCACGGTGTCGCGCTGCATGGCGCACGACATCGCGCACCGCTTCACCAAGAAGTTCACGGCCATCGGCGTGTGCGACTACTGCGACAAGCAGATGCTGTTCGGCCACGGCCTCAAGTGCAAGGAGTGCAAGTTCAAGTGTCACAGGTATGTTACTCACATCAATTTCGTGTGCGAATTATAAAAAAATGGGTGTACTTTCTACTCTCCAACTGAAGTAAAACTTAGATATACGAGACGTAACATCAACTAAACATAATCTCCTTGACAATAACTTAATACAAGCTAGCTAAATGTCACTACCATTATAAAATAAATTGTATAAATGTTTTAACATTCCGTGTACCTAAATATCTGTAATAAGTAACTAGAAATAATAACTGTATTACTACAAACATGTTCTGACTATTTACAAGCGCTTTTTTAAAGTCTACGTGATTAAAAACCTTTTATATTTTTTTAATTTATTTAACTGGCTATGAGAGAAAGACAATAGGTGCTCACCTCCCTCTCTTGCCCGTACAGTAATACAGGGATGACTCTGTATTCGCGGGGTACGTTCCGTAAATATACCGCGAATACGGAAACCGGGAATATGGAATGATAATTTATAGGCGATACGTTCCGGTGTTCGATCCATAATTACAATGCCAGTTCCATTTTTCTTATTGCTGGATAACCAACAATTTTCGCTGGCAGTGAATTTGGAGTGGATTTTTTATCGATCGTGCAGTTACTTCGTTGACATTGAATGAGCATGATATGGATCCAAATGACTCTTCAAGGCGTAAACGATCAAGTATTTCTATTTTTAATTTAAGCGTTTTAGGCCCTATCGCTGTGTTAAATGCGGTAGCGCCCACCCTACAACAACATGTACTAAAAAACCAGACACTGAGGCTACTTGTGCGAATTGTGACGAAAAACACCCCGCTAGCTACAAAGGATGCAAAGTGTACAAACAGTATAGAGAAAGAATTCTTAACTTAAACTCTAAGTCAAAAGAGAAACCAATGCCTAACAATATAGAGATCAAAAATCCGGATCCCCATCCGGGTTCTAAGTTTAACCGCACAGATAATCAAAACTTAATTAAAACCTATGCAGAAGCAACGAAAACCAAAGCACAATATACTCAACAAGATACAAAGAACAACTTAGCCGACCTTAATGACCTAATGAACCTTATGTTTGAAAAACTACAACATTCAATGTTGACGATGATGGAAAAAATGATGGACAAAATGATGGACCGCACGGTCCAGCTAGTCAGCAGCCTGTTAAAAAAATGACCCGAAACCTCCGAGTAGTTACTTGGAACGCCAACGGCTTGACGGAACGACGTCAAGAATTAGAAACTTTCCTCAGAACAGAGATGATTGATATAGCACTAATCTCTGAAACAAGATTCACACCGAAAACACACATAAACTTTAATAATTATACGGTGTACACAACCAATCACCCAACCGGGAACAGCCATGGAGGAACTGCAGTAATTATTAAAAGCAACATTAAACACTACCCTATAGAGGAATATCGCACAGAAAAAATTCAAGCAACATCTATTAAACTTGTAGACAGCAAACTAGAAACTGTATTCTCCGCTGTGTATTGTCCTCCAAAACATACTATATCTGCCAACGACTTCGAAAAATACTTCTCTACACTGGGTAACAGATTCATATGTGCTGGCGACTGGAATTCTAAACATTTAAATTGGGGATCCAGGCTGACCAATACTAGAGGAAGACAACTTTGTAAAGCCACAGAAATGATGATGTTGGAATGTCATTCCGGCAGAGAACCTACCTATTGGCCTACCGACAGAAAAAGAATCCCAGACTTATTGGACTTCTTTATTGTTAAGAACATAGATAGTAACTACCTGAACATAGAATCACGAATAGATCTCACATCTGACCACACACCAGTTATACTGAATTTTACTACAACAGTTAATCTGTTATCACCGCCTGTAAAAATATACAATTTGAAAACCACAGACTGGACAATCTATAAAAATATAATTACGACAGAGACAGAACTAAAGACCAAAATTAACACAACAGAAGAACTAGAAAGACAACTGGAACAACTTAACATGACTATCCACAACGCTGCCAATTCTGCAACCCCAAAAAGGACAGGTAAAGGACAACCTCTGAAACATAACTCATATCCAAAGGATATTAAAGAGAAAATACAAGAACGCCGTCGTCTGAGAAAAATCTGGCATACTACAGGATATCCAAGTGATAAAACTGCATTCAATAGTTTCTCAAATGAACTCAAAGCCCTTATCAGAACCCTAGAAAATGATAATGTTCAACACTATCTCTCAAATCTAGATCCAACGAGAGATACAAACTACTCGCTGTGGAAGGCTACCAAAAATCTAAGGCGCCCGAAAATCCATATACCACCTATCAATGATGAAAAAGGAGGATGGGCTAGATCAGATAAAGAAAAGGCAACAATCTTTGCGGAACATCTGAAAACAGTTTTCCAACCACTCCCTGAAAACAATCTCGATCACACTAAGGAAATCAAGGAATACCTTGAATCAGTGAGTCAAATGTGTCTTCCACTAAAAAGTACCAGCCCAAAAGAAATTGTAAAAGAAATAAGGAACCTCAAGGAAGGTAAAGCACCCGGCTATGACCTTATTGATGCCACATTACTTAAAAATCTGCCTCATAAAGGTGTAATGAAATTAGTTAAGATCTTTAATGCCAGCTTAAGACTTGAACATTTCCCTGGGCAATGGAAAATTGCGCATATAGTCGTTGTACCGAAACCCGGTAAACCCCCACAGGAAGTTACATCATACAGACCTATCAGCCTGCTACCAGTTATTGGCAAACTGTTTGAGAGGATATTGCTTAACAGGATGAAAGAACATCTAAGCACAGTTTTACCAAACCACCAATTTGGATTCCGGGAAAAACACGGGACAATCGAACAGGTACACCGTATAATAGACATCATTAGCAGATGCCTTGAAAACAAATTATATTGCTCTGCAGTCTTCTTGGATATCAGCCAAGCGTTTGATAAGGTATGGCATGACGGCCTCCTGTTCAAGCTAAAGAAGCATCTCCCGCTTTGTCTATTCCGAATACTTAAATCCTACTTAGATAAAAGATGCTACCAAGTGAAGTACAGCGATGATCTCTCAGAAGTACACGAAATAAAATCGGGTGTCCCTCAAGGCAGCATCTTGGGCCCTATACTATACCTAATTTTTACAGCAGATATCCCAACAACTGACGACACCACGACTGCGACATACGCTGATGACACGGCGCTACTGTCAGTTCATAGCAACCCAGAAACGGCATCATCACAGTTACAAAACCACCTGACAGATGTTGAGATGTGGCTGAAGCGTTGGAGAATAAAAGCAAATGAGAGTAAATCGGTACATGTGACATTTACACTTAAGAGAGAAACATGTCCACCGGTAATGCGAAACTGCAAAGTTATCCCTCAAGATAATAACGCAAAATACTTGGGTATGCACCTTGACAGGAAACTTACGTGGCAAAAACACATATGGACAAAACGCAAACAACTAGATGGAAAACTGAGGTCACTAAACTGGTTATTGGGTCGCCAATCACAACTAAATCCCAACAACAAGATGCTGGTGTACAAAACAACCATAAAACCTATCTGGACTTACGGAATACAACTGTGGGGAACGGCTAGCAACAGTAGTATAGATATCCTGGAGAGATTCCAGACCAAAGCTCTGAGAACAATGTTTGGCATCCCGCATTGTATAAGTAATAGATATATATACCACGACCTCGGCCTTAAAACAGTTCGGCAGGAAATAACTCAAAACAGCCTGAAATACCAGGAGAAACTGACCGTCCATGTAAACAAACTGGCTCACGCTCTGAGTGGAGAAGGCGCTCTTCAGCATACCCGGCTAAAAAGAAGTGACATACCGAGCCTACATAAAAGATTTACCACTTAACATCGAGAGAGTCGTGTGAAATGAATTTTCATACAAGTATGGCTTTCGAGGAAAACATAAACTGAGAGATCAACCAAGAAAGTGGCTTATTGTTGACAAACAGATTGCCATGAAGCCGAAAGTTCAAAAAAAAAAAAAAAATTTAAGCGCTAACACAAATCTTTTTCACGTCGAAACTTATTTTTCTTTGGTTTAGTCGACATAATAAATTAGGAAGACAACCGTAGAGAGTGTTACTCGATCACAATTTTTGTAAGGAACGAATTGAAGTAATTATGTAACAATAAAACGCGTCAAGCGGCCCTTACCAAAGGACGGGACGTCTAATATGTATGCGGCAGCTTTTAAAAATATACTTTATGTAATGAGTAATAAGGTTGCTTTCATTCTGTTTGCTTACATTCTATTTTACTTTTTTATTAGTCCATAAACAATTCTAATTTTTTATTAGTCCATTTGACATAAACAATTCTAACTTCTTTATTGTTAAAAAAGGATATTTGAATCGATACCTATTGGTTTATTTTTTATTAATATGTACATATGTATGTACAGATGTGCCGATGAGATCCGCGAATAAAGAAATCTTTAGCCGCGAATATAGGAATTGGTATGCATTTTTTTAGTCAGCGTATAGTAAAACGCGAAAGAAGGAAGCGCGAATAAGGAGCTTTTACTGTATACGAAACGTAACTCTCTCTTTCTATCTTCACTAACTTATCTCTACCTACCAACCTTTATTTTTTTTTTTTTTTTTTTTTTTTTTTTTGCGGGGTGGAAAATCCTGCATGGATGTCCTCCGCCTCGGGGGAGGCGGAGGGGTCTGTCAGACTCCTACTGACTAAAAACCACCCCGGTGTTCCATCTCACACCTGCGCCGGGGGTCGCGGGAACAAACGATACTTCCGCAACCCCCGGCTGGTGCTGGCCCACGTATGCGGGCCTCCTCGCATTAGCGGGGGGAGTGAGGTGTTAAACTCCCCCCGCAACGTCTAAGACGGGCGCGCGTGGAACACGTCGCGCCGCCGCCTCGGGTCCAGATGTGTAGTGGGCGACGGACGCCCCCGAGTCCGTCGCCCCTGGACCCATTTTAGGGGGGCCGAAAGAGGGCGTTATCCGCCCTCCGCCGACGCCCGGTGCGTCTGCTGTGGACGGGGTGGGAGGATGTGATCTCCCTCTCCCTTTCCGCAGCTTCCTTCTGCGAGACGACTGTCTCGCAGAAGGAAACCACCGCGTCCCAGGACTCCTCGCCGCCAACCATCGAATTCACGACGACCGGCAGCGACAGGTCACTGCCTACTCCAGAAATGAGGGCACGGCGCTGCTCCTCCCAAGCGGCACACTCTGCCAGCGTGTGCAGCGCCGTGTCCTCCCGACAGTCGACGCAGTGGTGACACCGGGCGTCCGGCTCCCTGTTTATGCGACACAGGTACTTCCCGAAGCAGCCATGCCCCGACAGTACCTGCGTCACCCGAAACGACAGGGAGCCGTGCCTCCTCCCGAGCCAACGCTCGAGTACCGGCCGGACCGCCTCGATAGTGACGAGGCCGGCGGTTGGGCGCGAGAGCCTGTCCCGCCATTCCGCCACCAGGGCCTCGCGAAGCTGCGACCGACGCAGCCCCATGTGTGGCTGCATCGGCCGCTCGCCTTGCGCCAGCATCTCCTCGCGCCACCGGTACAGTGACGCGAGTACTTTCGCCTCGAGGTCCCAGGGCGGGGATCCGGCCAGTACACAGGCCGCCTCACAGGAGACCGTGCGATAACCCCTGATGACTCTGACGGCCATAGCTCTCTGCGGTCTCCGCAGAACAGCAATACTACCGGCCGTCAGGTCAGCCGCCCAGATCGGGGCCCCGTACAGGGCCATCGATCGCACGATCCCCATGTAGAGCCGCCTACAGGCTGCGCTTGGCCCCCCCAGATTGGGAAGCAGCGTTGAAAGCGCCCCAGCCGCGCCCATCAGCTTGGGCACCAGCCGCCGGAAGTGAGGTCCGAAGTCCCACCGGCTATCGAGCACCAATCCTAGGTACTTCATGGTAGGCTCGACAGCGATCCGGACCCCCCCGACCACAATGTGTGATCCGGGCGGCGGCGCCCGCCGGGGACCATGGAACATCATGGCCTCCGACTTGTTGAGGGCCACCTCCAGGCCGAGGCGCCGGATGCGGCTCACCACCTGTGAGACCGCAGCCGTCGCCAGCAACGCTGCCTCCCTGTGCGAACTCCCACGGGCCGTGACCAGCGTGTCGTCCGCATAACACGTCAGGTCCACGCCCGGCTGGAGTTCGCCCCTCAGCACCCAGTCGTACCCGATGTTCCACAGGAGCGGGCCCAAAACCGAACCCTGTGGAACACCGCACGTCATTGAGTGCCGGTGTCCGCCATCACGTCCCACGTAGGTGACACACCTATCCGCCAGGTAAGCCCCAACGATGTGGCGGAGGTAGGAAGGCACCCGATGATATCGCAGTGCCTCCCGAATGCAACTCCAGGGCAGGGTGTTGAAGGCGTTGGAGATGTCCAAGGACACCGCCAACATCACCCCACCCCGGGACACCGCTTCCTCCGCCAGGACTCTCACCCTCGACACAGCGTGTATGGTAGAGCGCCCATGCCGAAAGCCGAACTGGCTCTCGTCCAGGTCCGGCCCCTCTCCGCACAAGTGGCCGACAAGGCGGGCTGCGATTATTCGCTCGAGCAGCTTGCCCACCTCGTCTAGCAGCACTATGGGCCGGTACCCGGACGGTGAGTCTGCAGGGCGCCCCGCCTTTCTGAGCAGGACCAGACGACCAGATTTCCACAGAGTGGGAAACTGGCCCCGCTCAAGGCACGCTGTGTAGAGTCCCGTCAGTTGGGGACCTAGCTCTTTCAGAGCGAGGGCCAACGCACAACCGTGAATCCCGTCAGGCCCCGGAGCCACGTTTTTGGCCCGGAGCCGCATCACGGCCGCCCTCAACTCTTCCTGTGTCACCTCTGGGACGCTGATGGCATTCTCCTCTGTAGGCTCTGCGGCTGTGGGCAAAGCCATCGGCGGTGGCATGTGATCCGCTCTTGCCGGGAAGAGGGCTGCCACTACTTCCTCCAGCAGCTCGGGTTGGAGACTCTCAGTGAGTGGAGGCGCCGCGGCTCGAAGTTTCCCTCGAACCGCACGATAAGGGCGCCCCCACGGATCTCCGTCCAGAGTCTCCAACATCTCCTCCCTGGCTCGCGTCTTGGCTTCACCGATGGCCAGCCGCAGAGCCTCCTTCGCCGCGCGGTACACCTCATACAGCGCGGCCTCTTCGTCAGGGACCCGACGACGTCTCCTCCGGTATCGGGTGTACTGGCGTCTGACCGCCACGTACGCGACGCGCAACTGCGCGATCTCGGCGGTCCACCAGTACACCTGGCGCCTTCCTGTATGTGTGTGAACCCGGGGCATAGACGCGTCGCAGATTTGCGTCATCGCCCCGCGGAACCACAGCGCCTCCTCTTCGACGTCGACGGGTCCGTTCGTCGCCGACTCCCGGTACCAGGCCTGGACAATGGCGGCCTCCTCGAGAAGTTCCCTGTCGATGCGCTTACGCGCCCAGCGTGGACCGTCCACCCGCGGGGCCGGTGGACCGCGGCCACCAGTGGTCTGGGCGGAGACGTCGAAACGGATGTACCGATGATCCGATAATGTCTCCACCTCCACGGCGACACGCCAGTCGTGGACACGGCTCGCGACAGCAGGGCTAGCGAACGAGACGTCCACTATTGAACCACCCCGCTGCCGCACGCAAGTGTGGACCGACCCCCGATTTAGGACGGTCAGGCCAGTCGTGACCGCCCACTCCTCCAGCACCTCACCCCGGGCATCCGTCACCGGAGATCCCCACGCCGCAGACTTGGCGTTGAGATCCCCGAGCAACAGCACGGGGCGAGGGTGGAGTCGGCCTACGACGGCACCCAACTCGACAAGGAAATTCTCGAAGTCGGCGAGACTCTTGTTGGGCGAAAAATACGCCCCAATTGTACCAATGCCGTCCACGAGGGCTGCTACCCAGCCGTGACCTCGGGACGGGTGGACCAGAGCCCCGCCAATTATGGCCACCAAGCCGTCCAAGACTCCCAACCAGTTATCCCTGGGGGGGACAAAGTACGGCTTGGCGACCACCGCCACGCGAATCGACCACTCTGCCATGCTCTGGAGCAAGAGATCCTGAGCTCTGGCACAGTGGTTGATGTTGCCCTGGAGGAAATGGAACAGCGCCATTAGGCCGTGTCCATTCCCTCCGCACCCCTCTCAGGCCGGGAGTCGGCCGAAGGGCAGCCAGGCTGTCGGGGGGGTAAAGAGCCCCCGGCAGCCTTGGCTCCCTTTTTCTTCTTATTGTTGGCGGTAGCGCCACAGGCCTTCCCGCCCGCTCTGTGCCCCGCGGGCCTCCCTGCAGCTGTACAGAGGCTGCAGTTTGGCGCCGCAGAGCACTGGGCCGCCTTGTGGCCGGGCTGGCCGCAGCGATAGCATTCCTCGCTGCGGTCCGTTTCAGCAGTGCACCGCGCCCGGACATGCCCAATGTCCAGGCATCGGTAACACCGCATAGCCCTGGGCTGCACCAGCTTGACCCTGGCTGCAACCCACCCCACCAATAGTCGCCCAGCGTTGGCAACCTTACTCGCCGCCGCCACCGGACACCGCACCCATATGAAGCCGAGTCCGGAGGCGTCGCGTCGGCGCGAATCTCGCCCGTCCGCACATCGCCAGACGGACATCCGCCGGCTCGGGCAATGGCCGCCACAACTTCAGCCGGAGTGGTCGAGTCATCCAGGCCGTCGACACGCAGCTCCGCGGTCTTAGCCGGCCTGGACACCCGGACGTCCTCCGGGTTGAGGGCCTCCTTCAGCTTGGCGGCTAGAATATCCGCCTTCTGCCCACTGGACTCACCCGACACCTCGAGGAGCCGCGCCCCCGTCACCGCCGACTTTATTCTAAAGCCGGATGGTGTGCCAAGGTCGGGGAACGCGACTTTGGCTTTTGCCTCCGTTAGGACCGCCTTGTATGTAATGCCCCTTTCGACGGCTCCGGGCAGCAGTGTTATCACTACAGCCGCGGAGCGTGGGGCTCTGACCTTAGGCGGTCCCTTCGCCTTCTGGGGTGCCGGTGTTGGTGCTGGCGGCGCCGCCTTCTTCTTTTTGCGGCCCCTCTTGACGACTGTCGACCAGGCCTCCGTGCTAGGCCCAGGCGCAGCCGCTGGAGGTCCCGCTGTTCGGGAGGTGGGCATTTGAGGCGCGGGTTTTGGGGCCGCTGTCCTCCCCGATCGGCCTGGTTTAGCCGCCCCAGCCGTCGCAGCCACCGCGGCCGCCGGGCCCCGTTTGTTGGACCCCTCCCCCCTTCGCCCGTCCCCGGCGAGCGGAGGGCGGACGGACTCTGCCGGGAGAAGTCTCCCCTCTATGGCCGCGAGGCGGGCACCCACCATGTCACCACACTGCATCATGCAGATGCGGACGATCTTCTCGACCTCCGCATCCACTAGTGCACGCGCCGATGATGAGGTCGGCGATGGAACCGACGGTGGGGCCGCCACAGGAGAGGACCCATTGACCGCAGGAGCTGTCCCTTGGACGGCAACCTGCCGCTTGAGGTCCTCCAGCTCAGATCGGAGACGGCCGTTCTCCTCCCACAACTTCGCCGTCTCCTCCGTGCCAGTACGATGGACGAGGACCTCAACCGCCTCGCGGATTCCATCAGCTGCCTCCTTTAGAGCACGCGTGAACGTACCCTTCAGGTTGCCCGATTTAGTGGCAACCCTCAGGACCACGTCCACGCCGTCCAAAACCTGGCGGCTAAGTGCCACCGCCGATGGGCTCCCTCCAGCGATCCGAGCGGAGCGCCGCTCTCGGGCTTGCCGGGCCAACTCGCTGACCTCATCAGCCGCGACTTCCCTTCGCTGTGCCCGCCTAGCAGCAGCGGCCTCCGCACGATTACTGCCCAGCAGGGACGCAGTGGAGCCTCCGCTCGAGTCAGCCATGGCGAGGCCGGCGTCGCTCTCCGCGCTCTCCGTGTGCTCCACTGGAGCTGCCGCAACGAAGCGACCCCGCCCGTCAGGCTCCGGCATCCGAGCGATGACTACGCTCGGAATCGCGCGAGCCTTCCCTCTCCGGGCCGTGGAGACCTTTGCGGCCACCAGGTTCTCCACGTTTAAGGAGCCGCTGCGCTTCCTATCCCTTTGTCCGGGCATGGATCCGGACCGGGACCTGGACGCGCAGCCGCTTGTGTCCTCCTCGGACATTTGGTCCCTGTTGGGACTGGCGCCTTCTCGGCTGTTGCAAGCGGAAATAGGGGTGGCTGGACGAGACCTCGACCTCGTGGTCCGCCTGCTCTTCCTTGCACCGCGTGCAACCCCTTCCTGCACCACTTCGTCATCCTCCATCGGGTGCGCAAAACTGGGCGTGCGCACCTTCTCCGCGGCTTCCGCGGTTTTAGAGCTTTGGTTGCCCCCCCCAGATACGGTGGGGCTGCCAGATCCGTGAGGACCTGGGAGGGATTCTCCAGCGCAGCTGGTACCCTCCTGGGGTAATATGTTTCCCAAAGCCGACATTTCTCATAACACATAGAAATGCTACCCTTTGGACCAGATTGCCCCCTGGTCATACAACCCCTCGCTGGGCAGCTAAGCTTGGGGCGTGAGGGTTTGCTGCCTCTGAGTACTCCCCTTCTAGTGAATAGAAGGGGGAACAGAGGCGTAAGATGTCGGAATATTCGCCACGGACGGTGGCTTATCCCCATGCAAGCACAGGAAAAAGCCAGCGCCCATGCCCAGGGCACACCAATCCGAAAAACTACCGTTCCCACCGAATATAAATATTTGAATGGGACCGGTAGCCTCGGACCACGAGGAGGTTTTCCGACCACGTGCCCCATCTCTACCTACCAACCTACGTTATCTTCGTCCGATCACACTTTTTGTAACGCTCTGGTAATGCATTCACCTGTCAAGCGTGCGTAAAAAGTTGATTTTATAAGATATTTATTATTATTTAATACTAGCTGTACCCGCCACTTTGTCCGCACATTTTGTGATGACTCCGCAAATGTTACATCAGAACATCTCTAATATTTTGTCTCTTGTCGCAAACTTTTATAATACTCCCATAAATCTTACATATTTCCGAACGAAATTTCAAATACGAAATTTCATCCCCTATTGCCTTTATTATTTTATATCCTTGTGGGTAAAACTTTTTCAAACATTGAATGTCATATTTATTTATATCGTATCAACAGCCTAAACAAATACGTTTCAAGATTCTAGCTCTAAAAATGACGATATTTTCATACAACTTTTCATCCCTCCTTTCCACCCCTTAAAATCTTAATTCGCATTAAAAAGTAGCCTTTGTCCTTTCTCACGCTCTAGACTATCTGTGTACCAAATTACGTTTCAATCGGTTCAGTAGTTTCCGCGTGAAAACATGATAGAGTTACTTCGCGTATCTATACATATAATAAAATCGTAGGAAAGTCAAAACTGTACATTTAATATTTTTTTTAAATGATACTTGGGGCGTGATCTACAATAGATATCGAAGCCAAAAATATATCTAGTTTTTAGAATTTTTGTCTGTGTGTCTGTATGTATGTCTGGTCTAAACTCAAAAAGTACAGCATGGATTTACTTCAAATTTTGCATGAATATTACTAAGAGGTCGGGTCAACATATAGGCTATATATTATCACGCTATCACCCACGGGGGAGATGTGATAATTTATAAAATTTAACGCGGCTAAAACCGGGGGGCACAGATAGTTTCTAATATTAGTAAAGATTAACTTATACAAATGTTTGTTTCAGAGAGTGTGAAAGTAAAGTACCTCCTTCATGTGGTCTACCGCCAGAGTTTGTGGACGCTTTCAAAGAAAAAGTTCATAAAGATGGTGAGTTTATGTCCTTTACTGTTACTCTTCTTATGTCTTAGATATTGCTCCTGTATTAAATGTGGCATGAGGCTCGTTCAATTAACTTCTGAGGGACGAATCTGCAAATGACTCATATGTTAGGAGATGTATTCTTAGATTTGCATACATATGTATTTATGTACATCTAAGAATAAATGTCCTGTTTTCCAGAGGGGTAGGCAGAGACGGTACTGTGGGGTTGACGGTATATAATATCGCCATCCCATCTCATACCGTGGGGGGCGTAGCATTTGTTCCGAGGGGATATCTCCCAGATAACGGGCAGCAGCGGCTCTCTGTGTACTATGACTATATATTCTGCGATCGCCAACCTGTCTACCAAGCATGGCGATTATGATATATCCCTCCAAACTATGGACACAACTCCATTGCGGAAATCTTTTGGGACACCTTAGTTCAGCAGTGGACGTCATATTGCTTACATGATAATTAATAATAATCTCTATGGACAATAGATACAGATCATCCTAGCCCCAAACTAAGCAAAGCTTGTACTATGGGTAACAGGCGACGATATGCATACTTATATAGATAGATAAATACTTATATACATAGAAAACATCCATGACTCAGAAACAAATATTTGCACTTACCGGGATTTGAACCCAGGACCACCAGCTTCGTAGGCACGAGCACTACCAACTTGGCTACGGTGACCGTCAAAGTTGTTACGGTCTCGAACCGCAATTAGACCTATATACGAGGAGGTTATTAAAAAACGAATCTATGACTCACCGTCATATCGCGGTGCTACATGCCGACAGTCAGCTAGCTACACCTTATTACTAAATATAAATTACCCTACGGCAATAAAGAACATATTTATGTAACAGGGTCATACAAATTCCAGTGACACCGCCCAAATTTCAGGGCACTTCCAAGTAAAGAAATTTCCTTAATAAATTATCACCGCCACGGTGCACAAACGATCAATTTCACAATTCTAATCGTGCCACACGACTTCTAAGCTCACCTATATAAACAATTACACATACATCGCGATATATATATTATAGACAACGTTCGCTACGTGTAATGTTAAATGAAAGATAGACAGACGCGCCGCGCGTTCAGAAACTGTCTTATACAATGCGGTCTCTTCGATACAATGATGATTATGATACTGTATGACTCGATGTACTCGTGTCAGAATTGTTTAAGCCGCCCAGTAGGTCTCTGACATGACTTAACGACTGTTATCTAATGACTACAACCGGGACCGACAACCTATCGTGCTCTCCGAAGCACGAAGACGCTCAGAAATTAATCCACTTTGGTGGTCTCCCATCTATGAACTGACGAGCATAGTTGTTTAAACTGCCCGATTACTTACGGACTGGTGAGATCATCTAGCTATGAGATGAATCTTCTATCGTCTAAAATCGTAGCTAGAAAAGCAGGCAAGCAAGCATGGCCCAACCAAAGGAAAATAACTATGTATAATGTTATCAACTACTCAATAGCCGCGCAACGGTTATGACGTAGTTGCTATATTATAATTATATATTTGCATTGTTATTATTTATTTAATTAGTGATTATCATTTTATTAATTACTATAATAATTCTATAATAATTTTACATCTTAAAACTATTATTAATCGATATTAGACTTTCAAATGGTTATCAACTACTCAATAGCCGCGCAACGGTTATGACGTAGTTGCTATATTATAATTATATATTTGCATTGTTATTATTTATTTAATTAGTGATTATCATTTTATTAATTACTATAATAATTCTATAATAATTTTACATCTTAAAACTATTATTAATCGATATTAGACTTTCAAATGGTTATCAACTACTCAATAGCCGCGCAACGGTTATGACGTAGTTGCTATATTATAATTATATATTTGCATTGTTATTATTTATTTAATTAGTGATTATCATTTTATTAATTACTATAATAATTCTATAATAATTTTACATCTTAAAACTATTATTAATCGATATTAGACTTTCAAATGGTTATCACTGATAAAAATATAAATAGTGTAGGAGATAATTAAAGAGGCATTCTTTGTAGAATATAATAGAATTTTATAGAGAATAAAAACATGTTACATAAAATATAAACCCACCAAACTGCATAGCAGTTTGTCGGCGGGATTAGCGCTCGTTAACACAATGACAATAATTAGATCAATAAATACAAATACTAAAATAAAAAAAAACTTGTGTGTACTTATGTATACCTAGCGCCACGAGTTATGAGCGCTCGCTTCATCTGCGCAGAACGCACTTTTAGGTCTGTTTGGTAACAGGGTTGAGGCGCGGGGCAAGGGAGTCCGCGCCCCGGCGCTGTCCTTGCGCACTATTGGAGAATCAGTCGCTGTATAACTCACACACTCGGCGCACGTTGATTTGAGTTCGAAAGTACAGTCGCGTAAATAGTTGTTTTCGATCGTTTATATTATTTGTATCGACCAATAATTAAAAATGCTTTAGGGTCAGATGTTAAAAAGACAAGATAAATACCTCGTTCGCACAATCGTTTAAAACCTTTGAAAATAGTTTAGAAAAAAGTAATGAAATTATACATCAATGCATTTTTATGCATATTTTTATTTATTATAATATGCACTAGTCCGCACTTCCACCTGTGGAAGCGTCAAAATTTTGCAAAGAGATAGTTCAAAGTATCTCTGTACAAAATTTCATGTTTTTTTGAGAGTACTTACTTTAAAATGTAAAGTAACAAACGAATAACAAATAAACGCACTCTCGCATTAATAATATAAGGATATTTTTTAAATACTTAAATTATTATTTAAACTCGACCCTAAGTTGTTTTGTTTGCGAGTGTACACATGCGTAGATCCCCACCACTAAAACAGAGCGCTCATAACTCGTGGCGCTAGGTATACACGCGTTAGAAGTTATACTTCTTAATATACAACTTGAACATAGTTATCAATTTTCATACCACCTAGAACTAACTTCATGCTGTTAAAATTTTTTGTGTCGGTGTGCGCGCGCATCGATAAATTCACTCTCATCATTTTTCTCCATCGCGCCAAAAGAAGTATAACTTCAAAAAAGTAAAAACTAACACTAACTAAAACTATTAAAAACTAATACAACAATTTTAAGCGGAATTTAAGTAGTCACTGAGTAATATATTTTTAAGTTTATATCCAACTGTTTGTTTTTTTACTTTATTAACATTCGATCTTAACCAGGCATATTTATTAAATAATTTTGGGGTTAGATATTTGGTAGTTCTCTGACCATAACAATTGCTTACCGAGGGTATTACAAATTTCTGTTGTCTAACGCTCTTAGTATTGTACTTATTTTCTATATTTATTTTGTACTTATCCTCATACAGTTCTAGCACCACCAAGTAATCGACCTTTTTATGTATAGGAAGTACTTTACAAATAGATAATAATCTTTCATAATTATTTGTACACTCATGTTTTGTTTTCCTGTTGACTAAATATTTCATGAAGCGTTTTTGCAGTGTTTTTATTTTATCTAAATAGGTTTTGTATGTACGTCCATACGTGCTCAAACCATAGCTAAGCAGTGAGTCAGCGAGTGCAAAATAAATGACACGCAGCGTTTTCTTACTCAGCGGCGCGTTTAAGATATAAAACTTACTTAATACCGCTCTGAGTCTAGTGCACACCACATGCAAACCCCAGTTCATGTTGGCATCTACCCACACCGAGGTAATTAGATTTTTTAACAAATTCTAAGCATTGGCAATGGCAATTGGTATTATTTGTGTGCATACACTCATATGTGTGTCCTACAATACTGATATCTGAGTAATTAATGTTTCTTCCTAATCTATTATAAGGTGAATAAATATGCATTACTTTGGTTTTATTTATGTTAAGAATATTGCCATTGTCGTGTGCCCACCTAGTGATGTCATCGAAGTCTGCCTGTAGCACAGCACTAATCTCCTGAATGTGCTTTGACGAGTACAGTAAGCACATGTCATCTGCGTACATGTAGACCCGACATTTATCTACCACATTACTTACACTATCGACGTGCATGATGTAGCCCACTGGGCCAAAGAACGAGCCAGTTGGCACGCCAAGGTTCACTACTGCTTCCTGTCCGGTCACCCCCGCAATGTAAGTCTGCAGAGTCCTGCCGCTCAGATAGTTACGGAACCATCTGTTTGTCGGGCCCCGTATTCCGCACTCATCCATGGCTCGCAGTAGCGTCTCATGCTCTAAAGTATCAATGGCCTTTTTTTAGTCAATAAATAAAGCCAGGACCTGGTGGCCTTTATCTAGGCTGCTATTGACGTCATCTGAGAACTGCGAGAGTGCAGCATCGGTACTTCGGCCGCGCCTGAACCCGTATTGCGCATCGGACAGAATATTGTTTTGCTCTAAGAAAGCGCTAACTTGGCCTACAACTACCTTTTCTACTATTTGGTTGATAACAGACAGGATAGCAATTGGCCTGTAATTACTATAATCTGTATGCAATCCAGCCTTGAAAATAGGCCGTATGAGAGCATTCTTAAGTAGGTTTGGGTATGCTCCGGTAGACAAAGACATGTATATAAAATGTGCTAATACTGGCGATATATGTTTTTTTATTATTTTTAAATCTATGACTCTGATACCATCAACCCCCGGCGCCTTATCGCTGCTTAACTGGTCTATTAATTTCAAAACTGTATCACTGCAAACTGGCTTGAAACGATATGTAACATTACTGGCATTTACATATTTATTTCTATCTAAAAATTTTATACAACAAGTATGCTTAATATGACTAATTTCTTTTGTAAATGTATCTGTGAATTTACTACATATATTATACATTGTATCTTTATTTCCGAAGTATCGTTTAATTATATCATCAATATTAGCTTTCTTTCGCCCTATCCAGCTATTTATGACTGCCCAGGTCTTCCTAGGATCACCGTTACACTTTTTTATTTCCTCTTGCCTAGATTTATTTTTTTATTTAAATATTAACTTATTTACTATATTGCGAAATCTGGTATATTGCAATCGTTTAGTATAATCCCTAGGCGACTCCCTCCATTCTATAAACAGCTGATCCCTACGCACCACCATATTATTAAGAGTTCTACTTATCCAAGGTTGAGCAGCTCGTTTATTATTATTTAGGTATAGTTAAATTATTTAAATATAAATTTTAAGAATAGGTTAACGTGTAACCCACACCAATGTCCGCGAATTAATGTTAAAAATAGGTAGTAATAAATGCGTGCATTAATTAAGCAGAGAAGTACCTATGTAGGTACTAGTGAGTAGGTATTAACTATAACTATTTTAGTAGTTCAGTAGCCATTTTTTTGAACTTAAAGTGCGATAGTGCAAAAATGTCCAAATCGTGGAAGTGTGTGTTATACGTTTCCACAATGCGTCGGAGAGGCACCCGTGCGCCAGCGTGAGTTCTGCACCGCGCGGTGTGGAACAGCCGGGGCACGCGTGCCTCTCGACGCATTACAGTTCTAGGTACAATATAACATAAGTTTTTTTTTACTCACCATTTAATTTTTTTACTCACCATATAAACATATAATATCATAACTTATCGTATATGTATAGTTAACGGATTATCATCACATAACAATTGAGACCAGTCATAATCTACGACGGTAGATGAGAACGTTACTCTATTCGATTAAAAATTTAGTGTGGGTACGCTTGGTTCCAACCAACCAAACCAAACCAACCAAAACCAACCAACCAAATCCAAACCAAACGAAAACCAACCAACTATAACCAAAACCTACCAACCAAAACAACCAACCAAAACCAACCAACCAAAACCAACCAACCAAAACCAACCAACCAAAATCAATCAACCAAAACGAATCAACCAACCAACCAAAACCTAACAACAAAAACTAAAACCTACCAACCAAAACCAACCAAGGAGATTATTAAAGAGGCATTCTTTGTACGACGGTAGATGAGAAAGAACCATAACCAAAACCAATCAACCAACCAACCAAAACCTAACAACCAAAACTAAAACCTACCAACCAAAACTAAAACCTACCAACCAAAACCAACCAACTATAACCAAAACCAACCAACCATAACCATAACCAACCAACCATAACCAAAACCAAACAAACAAACCAACCAACCAACCAAAACCAACCAAACAAACCAACCAACCAACCAAAACCAACCAACCATCACCAAAACCAACCAACCATAACCAATACCAAAACCAACCAACCAGAACCCAACCAAAACTAAAACCTACCAACCAAAACCAACCAACCATAACCAATACCAACCAGCCAGGACCAAAACCAACCAACCATAACCAAAACCTTCTAACCAACAAACCAAACTTACCAACCAAAACCTACCAACCAAAACCAACCAACCAAAACCTACCAAACATACAATAACCATAACCAACCAACCATAACCAAAACCAAACAAACAAACCAACCAACCAACCAAAACCAACCAAACAAACCAACCAACCAACCAAAACCAACCAACCATCACCAAAACCAACCAACCATAACCAATACCAAAACCAACCAACCAGAACCCAACCAAAACTAAAACCTACCAACCAAAACCAACCAACCATAACCAATACCAACCAGCCAGGACCAAAACCAACCAACCATAACCAAAACCTTCTAACCAACAAACCAAACTTACCAACCAAAACCTACCAACCAAAACCAACCAACCAAAACCTACCAACCAACCAAATCCAAAACCAACCAACCATAACCAAAACCTACCAACCAACCAACCAAAACAAACCAACCAACCAAAACAAACCAACCAACCAAAACAAACCAACCGACCAAAACTTACCAACCAAAACCATAACCAAAACCTTCTAACCAACCATAACCAAAACCTACCAACCAAAACAAACCATAACCAAAACCTACTAACCAACTATAACCTAAACCTACCAACCAAAACCAACCAACCAAAACAAACCAACCAACCAAAACAAACCAACCGACCAAAACATACCAACCAAAACCAACCAAAACCTACCAACCAACCATAACCAAAACAAACCAACCGACCAAATCTTACCAACCAAAACCATAGCCAAAACCTTCTAACCAACCAACCAAACTTACCAACCAAAACCTACCAACCAAAACCAAACCATAACCAAAACCAAAACCTTCGAATCAACCAACCAAACTTACCAACCAAAACCTACCAACCAAAACCAACCAACCAAAACCTACCAACCAACCAACCAAATCCAAAACCAACCAAAACAAACCAACCAACCAAAACAAACCAACCGACCAAAACAGACCAACCAAAACCTACCAACCAACCAAATCCAAAACCAACCAACCATAACCAAAACCTACCAACCAACCAACCAAAACAAACCAACCAACCAAAACATACCAACCAAATCCAAACAAACAAAACCTACCAACCAACCAAAACCAACCAACCAAATCCAACCAACCAAATCCAACCAACCAAATCCAAAACCAACCAACCATAACCAAAACCTACCAACCAAAACCAACAATAACCAAAACAAAACCAACCAACCATAACCAAAACCTACCAACCAAAACTTACCAACCAACGAAAACCTACCAACAAAAACCAACCAACCAAAACCTACCAACTAAAACCTACCAACCAAAACCAACCAACCATAGCCAAAACCAACCAACCATAACCAAAACCAACCAACCATAACCAAAACCAACCAACCAAGACCAAAACTAACCAAATCCAAAACCAAACAACCAAAACCATTGTCAAGCCCTTACTCAAAAAGGGTGTACTCATGACGTAAGTAACTATTGCCCTATGCCGTAATGCCTGTTCAGGCTAAAGTATTCGAAAAGGTGTTCTACTATAAACTTTATGATTATCTTGAAAGAAATAAAATACTGTCAGAAAGTCAATATGGCTTCAGAAAGGGCAAAACCATAAACATGGCTATCTATGATTTCTTGTTTAAAGTAACGACCGCTATGGATGGAAGGCACAGAGCAATAGCGCAATGAAAAAAAATAGCGCAAACAGAGCAATATTAATCAAAGGAAAATATAAGTAACACAAAGTATATGTATATACAAAAGTCTGGTCAACAACACACTCACACACACACAACACAAACACACACACTTACTCACATGTACTACAGCTTGATCGAGAGGTACAAAATTGAAATCTACCTATCCAGAGTGTGGAGAGACTGGCGATCTGTCATACAGGTCTCCTAGTACAGACACCAGTCTCTCACATAGATTAATACTAACTACTCCTAGTAATGTACACCTAGATTAAGTATATTTAATATATGTCGCAAAAAGGGTCACCATCATTATAATAAAATATAGAAATAACTCTTCAGTACTTGATTTTATTTAATTAACAACTTTATAACTTATTTCGACAATCACTTTCACTAATTAATTATTAATAGCACCATGGCAACACTATATAAGACAGGCACGGTACAGCATGTGTATCGGGCGACTGTCGACGAACGAATCCCCTCCGTCCGGCGTGCATCGCCTTTTATATAGAAAAACAGCGAACGTCGGCTAGTGACAGGCGCAGCTGTGGGCGCAGCTGCGGGCGCAGCTGCGGGTGCAGCTGCAACAGCTGCTCATTAGCGGTTGCACCTGTAGTTTACCAATGTAGATGCGATGCCGTCATATACAAAATTCTGTGTGAGGGAAAAATAAAGTTATATTATTATTATACATGGACATGTCAAAGGCATTTTTAACAGGACATGTCACAATGTCTTGTTATAAAAACAGCTACGAGTGGGTAATAGTAAGTAAATATTTTGTTCTGGTGTCTCCCTCAGGCGGGTACTACGGCTACGTGTCGCCGGTGCCGGGGCGCGGCATCCTCGCCACGTTCACGCAGCGCCGGCGGCAGCACCCGCAGCCCGTCATGCACCACTCCGTACGTATGCACACGCGTGCTCCTGTCTGCTGCTCCTGACACGCTATGCTAGCCTAGTATTATAGCGATAGGTGCAACATGGAACTTAGATACAGTAGAAGCTCCTTATTTGCGCTTACTTCATTCGCGTTTTCACTATTCTTGGACTAAAAAGTTGCGACCCAATTCCTATGTTCGCGGCTAAAGATTTCTTTATTCGCGTATCCAATCGGTAAATCTGTACCTATATACATATTAATAGAAAGGATTCCAATAGGCATATTATCTAATAGCAAAGGCTATTAGATAAAATGCCTATTGAAATCCTAAATGAAAACCTAAGTAAACAAGAATATCGAATAGTTTGTGTCAAATGGACTAATAAAAATTAATTTACAACTGGTATGCTGTCTTCCTAATTGATAATGTTGACAAAAAAAACCAGCCAAGAGCGAGTCAGACTCGCGCACGAAGGGTTCCGTACCGTTATCTATAAAAACGAGCAAAAAATTCACGTTTGTTGTATGGGAGCCCCCTTAAATATTTATTTTATTTTGTTTTTTAGTATATGTATATATGTGTTGTTATAGCGGCAACAGAAATACATCATCTGTGAAAATTTCAACTGTCCAACTATCACGGTTCATGAGATATAGCCTGGTGACAGACGGACAGAGAGACAGACAGCGAAGTCTTAAGTAATAGGGTCCCGTTTTACCCTTTGGGTACGGAACCCTAAAAAACAAGTTCCGACGCAAAAAATGTCTGTGTTACCGCTTAAACAGGAAATAGAAATAGGAGGAATTAATCTTTTACCCTTAGTGAGCGACACACAGGCACATTTAAAGAACCTAGGAATGTATCATTTACAATGCCATATAAATTACCATTCCACATTCACGGTTTCTGTATTCGCGGCATAATTACGGTGCGTATACCCCGCGAATAAAGAGCTCTTACTGTATTCATTTAGCGGTTTATACTTAGAAAACTTTCAACTTTAGTATCTACTATTGATGGATTTTTAAAAACCTTTATTTATATACACTGTATGTAAGAAACTTTTAACAAATGATCTGATTTTAGATGTAAATATAACAATTAGTAATTTAGTTTAATTAGGCTATTGCACCGTTTCAAATATGATACACTTGTACAAGGTGTAATTTGGATAGTAGACTTTAAGGAGCTTAATTTGCCTATGAAACTAAACAAGTTGTAATACATCAATATGCAAAAAATAATAACACCCCATACCAGAATTACGATCAGCTGATTTATTTTGTATGGGGCGCTATTTTTAATTTTTACACGATTTAGTTTTGTTTAGTTTGTTTGGTCTCACGCTAATATTTTACATTATTATTCTTTTTTTCTGTAAAAATACAACGCCCGCACTAGAGAATCTAATGCCTATGTTGCGGGGTACTTTACAAACATATAATAGACACGAATTACATCCAGACTCAGAACAAATATTTATGGGTCACACAAATAGTTGTCCGGAGCGGGACTCGAACCCGCGACTGTCTTAGCCGCTGCGCCACACGTGCAGTCAACATTATATTATTGCAAAACCAAACGTCCGGACACATACAGCTATATGATTGGTTATATTCACTTTCTTTCTTTATCTCATGGGCAGTGAGTCAGAGTTGTTCTAGCCGTCCAGTAGGTATTTCACATGGCTTAACGTGCTCACTTTGAAGGTCACCCATCCATGGACTGACCGCGTGTCTAGTTGCTTTACCTCGCCGTTTATATATGGATCGGTAAATGCAATTTACTTTGGTAGTTTTTACCAATAATAATGCTTCGTTTTCATCATTGGCTCGAATTTGTTCATACGTTTCGTACTGTAGTTGATTGTGAGCGCTATAGGCTTCTCAGCGAGGTAACACATATGACAGCCAGTATGTTCCCACTGGCCCATAAGTGCTCCGCGAGTTAAGCACCTGGGCACGCGGTCAGCCTATAGATGGGTGACCGCCGAAGTGGTTTAATTGCTGTGCGTTGGAGCACGTTAAGCAGTCGGTCCCGGTTGTAGTCATGTCAGAGGCCTACAAACAACAACTCTGACACTAGGGTAACCACTGCCCATACGATAAAGTTAATTAAGCAGGCTTAGGTCCATTGAAGAATTCGACTAGTGCACCCTTAAGCGTTAAATCATTCTCACGACTCGCTATCTAGCTCACCTAACCTGTAAAAATATTTTAACTACAGAGGAATCTCCGAATTTCAGTAATTTTTCCTAAGAAGTAAATAAATTATTATTATTATTAATAAAATTATTTTATTTAGTCAAATTCCGTAGATTCCTCACCACATGTACGAACATGACATTATGTTGCTATTACCTTTTTGTTTAGCTTCATTGGAGACGCTTGAGCGAAGAGGTGAGGAAATAGATTAAGCCAAGCTTACTTAGAATTAGCTTGTAATAGTAGGTAACATTAAATATGCGGCCTTTAAGCCTTAATCAGGCTTTGCTATATTTTTTCATTGTTTTTGGACTTTATTTCAAAGTGATAAGGTTGAAATTGATGTGGTCTCGTATAGTACACAGTCTGTTCAAGGATTAACTTTGAACAATCATTGCCATATTATTTTTTCATTGCTTTTGGATCTTAAACAAAAGTGATAAGGTTGAAATTGTTGTGGTCACAGGCTGTTAAAGAGTTAAAGCAAAAACTTAACCCTTAACCAGGCTTTGCTACATTTTTTCATTGTTTTTCGACTTTTTTTGAAAGTAATAAGGTTGAAACTGGTGTGGTCTCGTATTGTACACAGTCAGTTTAAGAGTTAAAGCGATGACCTGACTTTTAACCAGGGTTTGCTATATTTTTTCATTGTTTTTAGACCTTATTTCAAAGTGATAAGGTTGAAATTGGTGTGGTCTTGTATAGTAAACAGCATGTTTCAGGGTTAAAGCAAAGACAACTCTTAACTAGACTTTGCTGTACTTTTTTCATTGTTTTTGGACTTTATTCCAAAGTGATAAAGTTGAAATTGATGTGGTCACGTATAGTACATAGCCTGTATAAGGGTTAAAGCAAAGACTTAACCCTTTCCAATATTTTTTTCAAATATGTTTGGACCTTATTCCAAAGTGACAACGTTGAAATTGATGTGATCTTCGTATACGCGGCGTGTTTTAGGGTTGAAGCAAAGACTTAACCCTTTACCAGGCTTTGCTATATTTTTTATCATTTTTGGATCCTAATCTAAAGTGATAAAGTTGAAATTGATGTAGTTTTGTATAGTGCACAGTCAGTTCAAGGGTTAAAACAAAGACTTAGCCCTTAAGTTTTGCTATGTTTTTGGACTTTATTCAAAAGTGATAAGGTTGAAATTAATGTCGTATATATCGCGGCCTGTTTAAGGGTTAAAGGAAAGACTTAACCCTTAACCAGGCTTTGCTAGCTTTTCTATATTGTTTTTGGACCTTATTCAAAATTGATAAGGTTGAAATTGATGTAGTCACAGGCTGTTTTAAGGGTTAAAGCAAACACTCAACCCTTAACCACTATCCAATGAAGGGTTAAGTTATTTTACCTACTTTAGATCTGCACATATTGTAATCTATTATTTTATTATTAATTTACCTCAGATCGTAATAAGGTATATGCATGTTTTAATTTCTAATATAATAGAATGAGGTTCTTACAGAATCTTGTAAAAGAACCATCCATTGCCATAATATAGTGCCTGTTTAGACTTCGTTTTTGCTTTGGGAATGTTTAGATTTTAGTATAAAAAGTTATAAAATGATTATGGAGATGGATGGATTTAAGAGATTGGATTTAAAGAGCTGCTCTATAATTTAAACACTTCTGCTCATAGACTAGCGACTGACCGCAAGATAGTCGACATGTACGCTCGGGCTTGCTGTTGTTGTTGCTAGTAACTAGGTGGCGCTGCTGCTGCGCCTGGTATACCCCGTAATCACCTTTTACGACAGCCACAGGACTGTCTGCCGCCGCAGACCAATCCGTGGGTTATTCTTTCGGCCCGGTAAAGACAAGGCTCATAAAACGTTTAATAGATTATTCACCCGGCCGTGTATAATGCTCGTCTGCTCGGCCCCGTTCTCGTTTTAGGCCGGAAACTAAACGGCAACCGGAAGCCACACGGCAATCGAGAAATAAATTATCTCCACACGATTTAGTCGATAATTTTCTTGGGAGATATTTGTGTCTATGATATCTGGATTGCTTGTTTTGTGATGAGTTTATAATAAGGGTGTTACCGCACGCAGGGCGGGCCGGACTCGTCGTCCAACACGTCGTCGTGCAACAGCTCCACGCCGTCGTCCCCCGCGCTGGCGCCGCCCATGACGCCGCACCACCCGCACCAAGTGCACCTGCCGCCCACCACCAAGCAGCAGTTCCACTTCCCCGGTGAGTTAGAAGTGTCTCCATATTCTGAACCCATGTGGCTGCAACACAACTGTGGTCGCCTGTCGCTCGACTTAATACTAATTCGTTTTTGCAAGTCAATTAATCCCACTTCTTTTTACCTTTTTTTAATGACATCCTTCGCACCAGGATAAAGATCCTTGTGTCGCGGGGTACCTTCATCTCATTTTCAGCCTAATACCGTCCTCTGCTGGACGTAGACCTTCCACAATTGGATTTCCCGCTGTCACCGCACTCGGCATGCGAGTCGGCGACCGCAATTAGGTGGTAGCTATTACACGGGTGGCGCTGCTGCCCTGGTGGTGTATTACTTAATCCCCTTTTACGACACCCACAGGATGTAAGAGGGGTATCCCTGTTATTCTTTCTGGACCGGGTACCACACGGCTAAACCAGGGCATTCGTCAATTATGACAACGTCGCATTTTCTTGGCTTGGTATTTATTTTATCAGCCGAAAGACGTCTACTGCTATACAAAGGCCCCCCCAGAGGTCAATTACCAATCTTGCGGTTCCCGCATCCAGCGGCTCCTTGTAAGATCATATGTCCATCTTGTAGGAAGGCTACCTACGCTGCGATGATTTAGTAATAGATATAACGGGTGGCGCAAAAGTAAAGACCCTATTTGGTTCAGCTATAACATTTTTTCTAAATTAGAAAACTAGATTTAGATTTTTTTAAATGTATATTTGTGCCATTAAATTTCGTACCATTAGGATTTAAAGATGATGTCTTTTAAATGGTGACCTCCAGAGTTGATACACATTTGAGCCCTATTTATGACATTTTGCATAACTTGCCGTAACACTTCCTGCGATATGTTCGTTATTTCTTGACGAATGTTTTCTTTTAGAGCTGCGAGAGTCTGTGGCTTGTTCACATACACCCGAGATTTCAAAAAACCCCAAAGAAAGAAGTCTGGACTGGTCAGATCGGGTGATCTTGCAGGCCAAGGCAAATCGCCAAAACGAGAGATAACTCGGCCTGGAAAAGCGTCCCTCACTAAGTCCATAGTGTCGCGCGCTGTGTGTGCCGTAGCGCCGTCTTGTTGAAACCAGATGTGCTCCAGCCCCAATTCGTCCAAACTGGGTATCAAAAACTCACGTAACATGGTTCTGTAGCGTTCTCCAGTGACAGTAATCGCATTGCCTCCAGCGTCTTCGAAAAAATAGGGTCCGATCACTCTGTCAACACAGATGCCACACCATACAGTAACTTTTAGTGGGTGTAGAGGTGTTTCTTGAATAATGCGCGGATTATCAGTGCCCCAGAACCGAGTATTCTGCTTATTGACATGCCCTGAGAGATGGAAATGCGCTTCGTCACTCATAACCAATTTTGAAGGAAAATCATCCTCTTCAAGGTTGAGGTTTATGACGCGCTGGCAGTAATCTAGACGAGCTCGGTGGTCAGCAGGCAGCAGCTGATGAGTCATTTGAGTTTTATACGGGAACATCTTTAAGTCTTTCACCAAAATACGCTGCAGGGTCCGTCTGGAAATGCCCAATTGCGTGGCACGTCGCCTCGTTGATGTTTCTGGACACTCTTCCACATCTTCGCGCACAGCATCGATATTTTCAGCTGAACGGCCTGTTCTTGGTCTCCCAGACTTAGGTCTATCCAATGTTGAGCCAGTTGCTTCAAGGCGTGTGGCAAAGCGTCGAATTGTGCGACCAATCGGTGCCGGACGGTGGGGAAATCGTCGACGAAATTCACGTTGTGTTCTTATCACTGATGAATTATTCCGTAAGAACATTGACACAATTATTCCACGTTCTTGGGGAGTAAAACGGTCCATGTTTATTTTCAGTGTATTTTACATTTGTTCACTACACAATTTTCAACAACAGAATGACAGAAAATGTCATATAAAAAAAAAAAAAGTATTTTCTTTAGTGCCAGTACTTTTGCGCCACCTAGTATAACATACATACAATAAAATCGTAGAAAAGTCAAAACTGTATATTAAATTTTTTTTAAGTTTATGTACTTGGGGCGTGGTCTACAATCGATAACGAAGTCAAAAATATAGTTTTTTCAATTTTTGTCTGGGCTAAACTCAAGAAGTACTTGCATGGATGTACTCCAAATTTTGCATGAATATTGCTAAGAGGTCGGGTCAACATATAGGATACATATTATCACGCTATCACCTACGGGGGAGGAGCTGTGATAATTTATAAAGTTTAACGCGGGTAAAACCGCGGGGCACACCGCGTTAAACTTTTTAAACCCGAGAACTAGTAGATATAATAAAATTGAAGACAGTGTTTTTGACTTTGACCATCGAAACTGTTAACTTATGGTGTTATTTTTGTTACACAGAACTAAAGCCGGTAGTGACGAGTGGGAATCACTCGAATTTGCAGTCGCCTGCTCGAGTACCTGACCACAAGGAAGACCTCACTGCCAGCGTTAAGAGCGGTACATTTTCAATAATCACTTGTACTTTGAAACCTCTTGCAATTGGGAAAAGTCATATATTCGCTCATAGCCATACTTACAATTGGAATCAAATATAAGACTTGATAGGACCAGGATTGTAACTACCATAATATATCATAGGTTAGAATTGTTCAAGCCGCCCAGTGGGTGACTTTACGACTGTTGAACAACTACAACCGGGACCGACAGCTTATCGTGCCCTCCTAAGTACGAATACAACCACTTTGGCGTTCAGCCATCTGTAGACTGACCATGCACCTAGGTACTGAAACGATCTTCATGGTCGTGGACCATCGATCATCTAATAAGAAAACATTAGAAATATGTTTAAAAAAAGAAATAGTTTGAAAATATTGAGACGTGGAGAACTGATTTGTTTTAACCGTCTTGTGAAGGCAGAACCTTAGTAGTCATGATTTACTGTTGAAATAGTAGTAATTCACCGTACTTATGTGTACAGACGCCAGCACATCAAGCTATCCCAATCTGTCAAATTTCCCCAATTGAAAGTGAACCTTATGCTATTGTGATAAAGTTGAAAATCTATAAAAGAAATTTGACAGATTGGCGTAGCTGGATGTGCTGGCGTCTGTACAAGATCTCAAGGGCATCTGACCTTACAGCCATAGTACCTGCCACTTGCAGACTGGTGAGAGCAACTGTCTGTTAGGACCTCATCATAAGCCATGGTGACCACTTACCATAAAGTTAGTCGTATTCAGAAATATGTGATGAGGCTTCAGTATAAAAAACACGAATCGTTTTCACTTGTTTACCGTACAAATGTTGAATTGATAAGGGAAACGCCCGGTGATCGAGCGGAATGAAAGGACGCTGTAGGATGAATAGAATGTAATAATAGGCTAGTGTACACAGGTAACAGTTCAGCTTGCCTGTCCCTGTCAGGCTCGTGCTCCACGGACAGCGGGGGCTGCCAGCGCGGCGACTCGCTCGACCTCTCCAACAAGAACGACGAGCGGTGGCCGAGGCAGAATAGTGTGAGTATTGCTCTGTATAGTACTATTGTATAGGATCCGGCTCGAAGGATCATATTGCGATGTCCAGCCAGCTGTATTTACAAGATGTAACATAAAATGTAAACATAATTAACCGAGCGCTATCTGCATATAAAACTAAAGAAACAAGAATTCTTTTTGCGCGCCCTTACATAAACCATCGCGTGCTCGTTATTCTTGTAAAGAAAGTTAATCTTTTTTGTGTATTTTGCCCTTCCTTATTCAGGTTCATAGGCAAAGCTCCTTCCTTAAGTTATGTACATTAATTATGTTACACCTTGAATATACAGTGGCTAAATATTATTGGCCTACATTTCTTAGAGGGTAAGCCTATATAAACTGTTTCAAATCTACTATCCTTATATTGTTAGATCTGTATACTTAGTGACTCATTGGTCTAGTGGTGGCGTGTTCAATCGCAGATGTGATTATATTGAATATTTTTGTATAAAATGAAAATAATGCGCAACTATTAAATTTTATAGATTCGAATATTTTTATTGGTATTATTCATATGGTTTAATAACAATCGAATAATGATTATTTCTTAAAACTTGAACAACTATAGGCACTGTAAACGGTGGAGCTAAAGTATAAGACAAATATAAAATGCACCCTGCTATATAATCTTTGATTCTGATAACATTTCAATATACGATCACAAGATAATGCACCACATTATTAGCGTTACCCGTCCGACGCGGTCCTGGGCGTCAAATCGTGGATCGTATCAAAATATATTTTAGGCTTGACTGTAAATAAAAATTTTAAAGAATCAGACAGCAGTCTGGAAGTTAGATACATGTAAGATAAGAACTTTATTCGCTTAAGATTTGGTTACATATGGTATTAGCGTAGGTTACATGTAATATAGCTGTATTTACATCGCTAAATTTGTTGTTGGTGGTAAAGGTCCTGTACCTCACCTCTTTCCTCTCCGAAGTCACCTCATCGGATCATGAGACTGATGGAATAGAAGTTGACCCTGTCATTGCGCATCCACTTGTGCACAATAATATGTCCCGCGCAGTTGGCTAGTCTCCATTGAATCTGGCCGCCGTGGTCGAAATTCGACCAGGAAGACCATAATTATTATGAATGCAGTTGTCTATGTCAAAAATTAATGGATAATTGAAGATATAATACTTAAGTTTAAGTGCTTTATGTAAGCACTTAAACTTCAGTATTACATCTCATCGGAAATCAAAATATTGTTGACCTATTGAATATACCTTGAATTGACCTATTATAGTCTTTTCGCCATAAGATGAGTTCGCTGACAGTTCATATTTTTCCGTGGCATGCATACTACTTTAGATGAATAATAAACCGGCCAAGTGCGAGTCGGACTCGCCCATGAAGGGTTCCGTAGCAGCAAGTATTTCAGTTGATTAAATGATACAAATTGCGGATTACGATTTATGACGTATAATTTAAAAAAAAGAACGTTAAATTTAAAAAAAAAATACTTGCTAGATCTCGTTCAAACCAATTTTCTTTGTGAGTTTGTATGGTAATGTACTTACATCATATATTTTTTTAGTTTTATCATTCTCTTATTTTAGAAGTTACAAAGGGGGGGAGGGGGGGACACTCATTCTACCACTTTGGAAGTGTCTCTCGCGCAAACTATTCAGTTTAGAAAAATATTATATTAGAAACCTCAATATCATTTTTGAAGACCTATCCATAGTATGGGTACGATGAAAAAAAATATTTTGAGTTTCAGTTTTATGTATGAGGACCCCCCAAAATTATTGTTCTTTTTCTATTTTCGTGTAAAAATCTTAATGCGGTTCACCGAATACATCTACTTACCAAGTTTCAACATTACAGCTCTTATAGTTTCGGAAAATGACAAAAATGACATGACGAATCTATAAGGGTTCCGCTTTTTGCCATTTGGCTACGGAACCCTAAAAAATAATCTGGCAAAAAAAATATAAAAGGGGTATTAAAAATATTGCCTTTCGTAAATTACTAAGTAAATTGTTGTAGTTATAATTAACTGTTAATAAATTAAGTAAATAAAAAAAATATATAAATGTTTAATGCGTTGAACGGAACGTCGGCCAATAGAGATTGACACTACTCATAGATTGACACGAATCCGATTCCATTTTCTTTGCCAACTGAATCGATATTATAAAAAAATCGATTATATTTCGTTAGGCCACATCACTACAATTGTCAGACAAGAACTATCAGGGAACTCATCTTATGGCGAAAAGACTATAGAATCATAATACGTGAAGCAAAAACTTTGTACCCCTTTTTACGAAGTTTGCGCGGTCGGAGAAGTATGAAATTAGGAATAGTAAAAGTTCATATGGAGAAGGAGTGCAGAAAGCTAATATAACAATCTTTTTGAGTCTTGGTTACTCGTACGAAGAACAAATTATATTCTATTGTATTAGAAGTAATTATTTTAGTAAAACCGGCCAAGTGCGAGTCGGACTCGCGCACGAAGATTCCCGTACCATTATCTATAAAAACGTTTGTTGTATGGGAGCCCCCTTAAATATTTATTTTATTTTGTTTTTTAGTATATTTTGTTGTTATAGTGGCAACAGAACTACATCATCTGAAAATTTAAACTGTCTAACTATCAGGGTTCATGAGATACAGACAGCGAAGTCTTAGTAATAGGGTCCCGTTTTACCCTTTTGGAACGGAATCCTAAAAAAGAGGCATTACACACACTACCATGCTTTTGACACACTGACAAACTAAGAAGAGACTACAAACACGTATACGCGTTTTCGTATATTTTTCTTATACCTCAAAGGCCCGACGACTCATCTATTGTTATTTTTTAAATATAGTAACACTGAACTGAATGCACTTAAGCAATGAGCAGCCTGTATTATCAAATAGGTAACCAGACAACATATAAACATACTTATATATTTCTGAATACATACGTATTATATTGTGCTCATCTCACAAAGATTTGTCCTGGGTGGGGATGGAAACCACGTCCTCTGGCTTAGCAGTCAAGACCACTAACCAATAGGACAAGGCATTACCCGGAGCATAGAACTCTCCATTGCTCTTTGAGAACCCCTTAAGCCTTTATGTGCCACATAAAGAGCGACAACGCCTCTGTTCCGTAACTCATCACTGACAACACACACTATAACTCAAAATTCAAAATATTTATTTGGCAAAATGTGGTCAAAAATACAGGTCTTAGAGTAATCATTTGAAGTCTCACACATTTTACATAATGGCATACAAATTATAACTTACTACTAAAGGTACACTTAAGATACTAAGGCTTAATGTCAAATTTTCTTCTACAGAGTAAAATATTTTTCTGTCTACCATAAACGTAGCTGGCTAAATTTGTTGATTGGTAAATCTCTAATACCTTCAGGCAAGTGGTTATATATTCGCACCGACATTGCGTAGCTGCTACGACTACATAATTCGGTTCTTAATGGAGGAAAGGCAAGTTTATTCGGATACCGGGTGTTGAAATTACATTATATCTTTCTTACGTATATAAAGTTCGGTATTATTTCTTACAAAAATACAAATATCATAGATATACATACATGGGAGGGTGAGGATTGATAGGTTACGAAAAAGAGGTCTGCATGTCACCCAGGGAGCTATATTGCATATGGCTCTTATACACTGCTTTTGGGCAATAAACACTGTATTTAATTTTACCGAGTTACCCCAGAGCAATAAACCATATCAAAGATTAGAGGAAACAAAACCATAATAAGCTGTTAGGGCTGTTTGTTTATTTGAGATTACAGTCACTTACACTTACCACTAGACCAACAGAAAATTCATTCTCTGGACTATATAACTCTCCACTACTCTTTAGGTACCATATTTGGATCTCATAGTGAACGCTAACGAAATTTCGTTGTTCGGAGAAAGCGAGTAGGTCCCCTGTTCCGTAAGTCATTACTGACAGCACGCAGTATTACACGATAGGGCATAGACGTAAAAGACAAAAAAAAACATACATACATAAGTGTTACATAAAAGAATCTAAACATCATGCGTAGTACAACCGCACCCTTCATATGTACCCAGGCTCCCCTAGCACTCCGTATCAGAATCCAATATCGTGGAATAATAATAGCGGGTTACTCATGCACCCTCCGTAGGTACATCCATTGTGAGATAGCGGCAGCTTGCGAGGGCGGCCTCCCCCGATAACATTGCGATAAACACAGTACGGCATTACGAGAATATTGTTTTGCTCAGTTTTATTGTACCGCTATTGAAGTGTACACAGTTCTTGAGTGATATTGTTACGGTTATTTGTGAAAATAATAGTATTTTTTTGTGTATTTCATAAGTTTAGAAAGTCTTTTGATAGAGTTACTAGTGGCAAGGGTGGACTGGCTTGGAAGGCTACCGGCTAAGCCGCCGAACATCGGGATAGTGAACGCCGTTTTAATTTTCTATAAATAAAGGTTAAAAATTACTTAATCAATCGTTAAATCGGCTTCCATGAGCACATGTGACGTCATAAATGGTCCGGATCGATTTGCAACGTCGAAGCCGATTTAACGATTAATTAAGTAATTTTTAACCTTTATTTATTTGAACGCCGATCACTATCCCGATGTTCGGCGACTTAGCCGGTAGACCCCCTGTTGGTCTAGTGTAGCAATGCTCAACCTTTTTATTATAGTGGTCACAAACATGTTTCAGTCATGTTGTCGAGGGCCTAAGCAAAAATTATAATTTAGGTCTTAATTAAAACTTACTTCCAAGTTAACAATGTAGTTACATAATTAATATAATAATAAAGGCCTGGTCGCAGGTTGAGAATAGCGGGTCCTGTGTTAGTGACCCTGACTGCTAAGCTAGTGGTCGTGGGTTCGATTCTCACCCAGGATAAAGCGTGTGATTTTATTTGTTCTGTGTCTGTAATTTGTTTATAATATATACTAGCGGCCCGGTACGTGCTTCGTTGCGTATAAGGCATAGTAATAAAAAAAATGAGTATTAAGTTCATTTATTCAAACAAAAAAATATTTTAAATTGCTAAAAGATGTTGATTTTACACTTTTACAAGACTTTTCTCTACGTGCAAACCTTCCCTGGACTTCCACGAATAATTCAAGACCAAAATTAGCCAAATCACTAAAGGTCTTGTTGAGTTATAACATTACAACGAAAAGTGGCATTGATTTTTATATATATAGATGTATATATATAAAAATAGTATATATAAAGATAGTACATAATATAATGTGTATGTATTTAGAAGCATATTGGTTGCCATACTACAGGGTCTGTCTAGTTTGGGATCATATGGCACTGCGTTAGTTGTTCCAAGATATTTATTAACATTTAAAACAGTGTAAATAAAATACTGTTTGAGATAATGTAAAGTTATGTGGTAGGAAGATTGTAAAATACATTCTCTGCAGTTTCTATATTATCTATATGCTATTTAGAGCAGGAAAAATATGATTATAACCAACTTAAAGGGAAGACTATGCTAATGCTAAAATAACCTGTATTTGAGATTAAATCTTATTATCTTATTGGTAAAAATTTCATAGTCATATTGTACCTATAATATTATAAATGCGAAGGTTTGTGAGTATGGATAGAGGGACGTGTATTAATCTTTCACACAAAAACTACGGAACGGATTTTGTTGAAACTTAACACATAGGCTAATATTTATAGAGTTCAACGCAGGTTTAAACCTGTCTTATAAAATAAAAAAAGGATTTAATTCACGTTAACATTAAGAAGGCCCTTGGCAATAGTCAGGACATGTATATAGTTAAGTAAACATAATTATTTCTAGGTACATATAGATATCTCGATGTGCGGCTTGTATGAAAACATTTAGTAATAACATTTAATTAATGATAGTAATGGTTTACTTACCTAGCTAGTTTATTTATGTTTTTGTCAAAGATATTAAAATATAATCAATGTTTACCGTATTATTTGAATCTTGGTAACACACCAAGATTCAAATAAATTTTGTTATTTTTAGTATAGTTAGTACTAGCTGTGCCCGCGACTTCGTCCGCGTGTGAATTAGTTTATTTTGTTTTTTTTTTTCAAAAATATTTTTTTTTTCTATAATAAATGTAGCCTAAGTTACTCCTTATTACATCAGCTACCTGCCCATAAAAGTCCCGTCAAAATCGGTCCAGCCATTTCAGAGATTAGCCGGAACAAACAGACAGTCAGACAGACAAAAATTGTAAAAAAAATATTTTGGAGTATGTACCGTATATATATTCATATACATGTAGTAAAAATCGGTTATTTCAATATTACAAACAGACACTTCAATTTTATTTATTTGTATAGATTAAATTGGACCTTTCATTAAACTGATTGTTTCGAACCGTGCTACATTGTCCTATACCTAATTCAGTGAATTAATAGTTTATGTCAATATAAAGAAGTGTTGTGGATTTAAATCAGTGCAGTTGATAGAGGATTGTTCAATATGTCTGTATTTATACGCAGTCGGCAATTGTTTGAAGAAGTGAGTTTAGTTTTTATAATTTACTATATGTACATATGTAACATTGTGACCAATCTACCTCGAATGAGGCCGACGGGACTCTCGTAACTGCCTTGCCGCCTATGAGATATAGTCTCTGCCCGTATGAACATGATTGAGGTAGATTTGATTAAGTTATTATTGGAGCGGACCTTGTGGGTATAACGACGGTCGCGTTTGCCGTCCAACTAAGTAGATTCGGTGCAATAATTCAGAGGGTTTTCTATCACTGGTTTAAACGCGGGCCCTGTAGTATAATAGTCCGCGTACTATTCGAGTTGGTCCATTTAGTTCAGGAATAACATCCTTAATGGTTTTGAAGCCAACGCGGAAAAGGACACATCTAGGCTTTCATTCATTCTTTAAAACTGGTATAAATTGGAGATTTTATGTGTAAATATTTAATAAATATAATGTAGTTTTAGACATCTTCGATAACGTACACAAATGTAGGAAAGTGGTATATTACTGTGAATTGTGATTTTCCGTAGTGACTCTCACAGACTTTCACAGAAGCCTCTAGTAGTCTCCAGTATTTTACTGGGGTGGGACTTTGTTTTTACTATGATGGACTTTACTTCACTTGGAGTTAATGACGAAAACGCTGCATAATGTTTAATTCATATTCAAATAATTTGATTTATCCAATTACTTGACACTGACAAATACTATAATCGACTCTGAAAATATTATACTGAGTACATAAGAAACAATAAATATCCTTATTCGAATTAGTAATGTCTTGTAATTTGTATTTGTAATGTCTTGCGCTAGTGTGTTCAACGGTAGTCAATGAGGTCCTGGCTTCATAACCCGGGTCGGGCCCAAAAGTGATTGTGTGATTTTTCCGTAAAAAGATATTTCTCAGTATCCGCTCAGTGCCTCGGAGAGCACGTAAAGCTGTCGGTTCTGTACCTGACCTCTTTCCGGTCGTATCGCTAGACGTCCGTTGAGACCGATGAGAATGATGGAATAGAAAGTGCCCCGGTGTTTGCGCACACACTTGTGCACTATAATATGTCCCGTGCACTTGGCTAGTCTCCATTCGGACTGGCTGCCGTGGTGGAAATTTGGTCTGAATATTTATTTATATATTATTGTTTTTTTCAATTGAAATAAATTTGATAAAACAATAATACATTATTAATGTTATTTGAAATTTATTCCTATTCGTATTTTTTACATATTTATAATTATTATATTGATATAAAGAAAAACAATAATATATAAATAAATATGTAAAAAATAGAGTTCTTCCTGCTGCGAGGTGCGACACCCTAGGCCGCCGTTGGTCAGGGCGACAGAGAAAGGAACCTTCTAACAAAGCGTGCCGTTCCCATAATTGCTGCCTTTGGTATCTGACCCTTACCTAGTGATCCCGCGTGAGCCTCTTAAGATATTGTAATTATTATTAATAATAGTATGTTGTTTACTTTGACAGCTGTCAATGAAGGAATGGGACATCCCTTACGACGAGCTGAAGCTATTCGAAGTGATAGGCACGGGGCGGTTCGGCACAGTGTACCGCGGCAGCTGGCACGGCGCGGTCGCGGTCAAAGTGTTGCACGTGCACTCCTTGAGCGACGACTGTGTGCCGCTCGACACCTTCAAACACGAGGTCAGTACATTTCACCAATTTTATTAAAAACTAGCAGTGCCCGCGGACTTCGTTCCGCGTTGTAAATATTTTTGTCCCTGCAATGAATTGGAACTTGGATTACATTATTCAAGTTTAAGTAAAGATGCTTTATTAATTTTGGAATGTTTCATAGCCTATGAAACTCCACAATAACGTAGCTTTCTATTGGTGAAATAATTTTGAAAATCGGTTCAGTAGATCCAGAGATTACCCCTTACAACGTCACAAACTCACAAACGTTACCTCTTTATAATATTGGTATAGAAAAATAATTTGTAGTTGTAGTAAAAAACTGAAAAACTTGGATCATCGGCTTCAGGTTGCAAGCTTATCAGTTTTCTACAGGCTGTTTCATGGAGAATGCGCTCAAGACTTTCATGAACTTATCCCTCGTTCCCCCTTTTTTCACTACCAGGCGTCGGGAGGCTCTCCACCGCTTTGTTGTTGACATCCCAGCATGCCGTACGAAGCACTTTGCTTCCGCTGTGGAAGGTGTGGAACACCCTCCTGAGTGACGTGTTTCCAACATGGGTTTATACAAGGCTTGTAAATAGGCATCTTATGGGTGCGCGCGGTGCCCCTTCAACCACATCTTCACTTACCATCAGGTGAGATCGTGGTCAAGCGCAAACCCATTATACATAAAAAAAATTTAAGTGATGTTTGCGCTATGATTCTTGGAATGATATATGCTATGCACGTATCTTAGTACTTAGATCAAACCAGGGCGCAGATCTTGCTGGCTCATTCAGATGTTTTATTGATATACCGCACTTAGTACCAATGAATATCTTATTATTTCCTTCCATTTGGAAAAAGGTCGGATATGCAAGAAAATAATGTTTCCGTCCACGTTTCGCCCGTGTCATTGCCCGTTTGTAAGTTATTGAAGTTAAGAAACAAAGCTTATTTATTTAAGCTTATTATTACTTCAATCGACAGTCGTCAAAGACTGTCCCGTTTTGTTTCTATCCCTCGGGAGCAATACTTTTTTTTGTGGATGAAATCACCGAACTCATTATATAAAGCTGATGCACTTTGTATGGGACGCCAAGTTGTCTTTTGTTTTCATTATCTGGTTTTATTTTATTTGCAGGTGGCCACCTTCAGAAAAACCCGTCACGAAAATTTAGTGTTATTTATGGGTGCGTGTATGAAGCCTCCTCGACTAGCCATTGTGACGTCACTGTGCAAAGGCATGACCTTGTACACACACATCCATCTCAGAAAAGACAAGTTTACTGCGAACAAGAGTGTCATTGTGGCACAACAAATATCACAGGTTAGTTCGATTTTGTATCTCACTAGCTATTCCGGCGAACTTTCCCGCCGCCACATTTTTTTGACTCATAAGAAGGCTCAGGATCACCTAATGGTGAGGTCTGAGTAGTTTCCCTGCGACATCGAATCAGATATGTTGAAATCTACAGGCGAACCAAAGTAACCGACATAGCCCGCAGAATTGCTAAGCTAAAGCGGCAGTGGGTAGGGCACATTGCTCGCAGAACTGACAGCTATTGGGACAGAATGGTTCTCGAGTGACAAGGTCCCCTTCAAAATTTATCGATTATCTTGTGAGGATCGCTGGAAGCAGATGCATGCGGTAGCGTTGTACCAGTAATTGTTGAGATTTTTGGGGGTGGCCTTTGACCAGCAGTGGACTCTCGGTTGTTATGATTATGCTGATGTGTCTCAAAACTCGATTTTTGTCATAAATTTGTTGAAAGCCTTAAATGCAAACGATTTTTTTTTTAAAGACAACCTTCGCATTGAGGAATTTAATGTGTCGCGGGGTACTTTACAAACATATAACAGACGGACACAATTTACATCCAGACTCAGAACAACTATTTATGGGTCAAACAAATAGTTGTCCTGGGCGGGAATCGAACCCAGGACACGAAGCGGCGAGGCGGCTGTCTTAACCGCTGATCCACACGTGTATCATTATTATAACTCTATTTATGTCATCATCCTCATTATTATCAAATAAGCCGTGTGACGTCCTCTGCTGTACAAAGGCCTGCTGAAATCATCATATGCCATAATCGCCACGCTTAGCAGATGGGTTGGCGATCACAGTATGATAGTTATTGTACACAGAGAGACTGGGACTGGGCTGCTACCCGTAGTCTAGGAGATCTTCCCTCAGGACCACGGCATCAGGATATCTATCAGGACTTCAAATAAAAACAATACTTTTCCTTCCATAGGGTATGGGCTATCTACACGCGCGAGGCATCATTCATAAAGACTTAAAGACCAAGAACATATTCCTAGAGAACGGGAAGGTGGTGATCACTGACTTCGGCCTCTTCAGCGTCACCAAATTGTGTTTTGGTAATAAGTAAGTAACCCTTTATTTTTGCCCAGCGGGCAAATGACACCAACTGACCTAATTGGGTGAACGTAGCGAACCTCCTATAACTCGTCGGCAGGTACATCCTTGTGGTCTAATTTTGAACATGGCGGCCCGTCTCAATGGAGATTATCAATTTGCGCGGGATGCACAAGTGTGTGCGCAAACACAGGGCCACTTTATATTCTATCACTCTTATGATCCGATTGGACGATTTGTGACACGACCGGGAAAAGGGCTATACATACAGCCAACACCCAGACTTTTTGGTCTGACACACTCATTTTCGGATGAACACCTTCCCCCTGCGCTCAGCAATGGTTCAATATTTCAGTGGTTTGCTTTTGAAATTATACTAAAGGGTCTTTCAACAAGGACGGGTCGATGTTAACAGTTTGTGGCGGCCATATAGTTTTTGTGACATCTGTCAAATCTATTGTTTTTTGTTCAGTCATTGATGCTAAATCACCATGGCAAGTTACACGATTGAGCAGCACGTCCAAATGATAAAATTTTATTATCAAAATGAGTGTTCATTAGTGCAAACGTTGCGCGCATTGCATCCATTTTACGGCAGACGCCGTCGGTGGCACTTCGAAGTCGACTCTCCAACGTTTGGGGGCCAAATTTGAGACGACCCGTTCAGTTAACAACCAACCAACACCCTCACGTCAAAGAAACGCCAGATCGACCGAAAACATCGCCGCTGTCCGTGAGAGTGTGAAGGAGACTCCGAGGCAGTCGATTTCTCGCCGTGCACAAGAACTCTGCCTTTCGCAGACTTCAACTTGGCGAATTCTGCGTCGGGACTTGAGATTACACCCGTACAAAATCCAACTGACCTAGGAGCTCAAAGTGAATGACCAACGACAACGCCGTTGGTCCGCTAACTGGGCTTCAGAACGTTTGGAAGAGAACCTTTATTTTGGCCGAAAAATCATCTTTAGCGACGAGGCGCACTTTGGGATGAATGGCTATGTCAACAAGCAAAATTGCCGAATATGGGACGACCAAAACCCACATGAGGTTCACCAGGCTGCTATGCATCCACAAAAAATTACTGTTTGGTGCGGATTGTCCGGTGGCATGTCCGTATTTCTCTGAAAACGGCCATGGCGAAGCCATCACCGTCAACGACGAGCGCTACAGGTCAATGATAAACAATTTTTTTTGCCCTGAATTGAACGATATGGATGTAGGCGACATGTGGTTCCAGCAAGATGGCGCTACGTGCCACACAGGGAACGACACGATGGAAATCCTGCATGAACGGTTTGAGGGAAGGGTTATCTCTCGCAGTTGGTGGCAATGTGAATTGGCCACCAAGATCGTGCGATTTGACCCCGTTAGACTTTTTCTTGTGGGGTTTCCTGAAGTCACAAGTCTATGCTAATAAACTGCAATCGACTGATGCCCTAAAAATCAACATAACGCAGGCCATCGCTCAGATTCAGCCGGATTTATGCAGCTGAGTCATCGAAAATTGGACCTCTCGGATTCGTGCCACTGTTCTAAGCGGTGGTGGACATTTAAACGATGTCATATTTCATAAACAATGGCATTAAAAGGCCTTTCGAATGAAGAAAAAAACGTTTATATCTCACACACAGCTTGTTTTATTCAATTTCAACATCGGCCCGTCCTTGTTGAAAGACCCTTTATTTATTGCTATTTCGTGATTGTTTTGTGAATTGTTCAACTGTTTGATAAGTAAAGTCTAGATTATTTATGAAATTGTCGTTCGCCAAGTAAATTTACTTTATTATCCCCCACTTTGCTATGGAAGGCAGTGAAATTATTCATTGTCTAACTCTTTGTTTCTTCCTGATAAAATTCGTTGTGGGATTCAGGACAGTTAAAGCCCGGGACATGCCTGAGCCTCATCGCTCAGTTACATTTTATTGTGCGCCATTGTTGGTCCTGACTTACAGGAGTTGCAGCGACTACTGCAATAGAAAGTGATACTGTGTTTGCGCACACATGTGCACTATAATTTGTCCCGCGCAGATGGCTAGTCTGCATTGAGAGTAGCCGCGTGGCCGCAATTGGACCAGCAGCACATAATATGTGGAACATGGTGATTTGCAGCCTGCGCGGCGACAGCCTGGGCATCCCGGCGGGCTGGCTGTGCTACCTGGCGCCCGAGCTGTGCCGCGCGCTCACGCCGCACGCGTCGCTGCACCTGCCCTTCTCCAAGGCCACCGACGTGTACGCCTTCGGGTAACTACTCCTTCACTACTTATTTGTAGTTCCAAACTTTCTTGCGTGAGTCATCTTCTTCTTTAATTCTGGCATACATAGTGTTTATGGAAAGCCCCTTTAGATCCTCAATCGGGTAACCGGCCCGCGTTCTCGTGTACCTTTGAGCGACAATTGCATGAAACTCACTCGAAATTTCCGCGTTAGTAGCCGAGACGAATCTTTGTAGATGCAATTTATCTATAATATCTATGTCCCTGTCTCTAAACCTTCTTATTCCATGGATATTCGCCAGATGCGGATCTGGCGAACATCCATGGTACCTATAACAATGCCAGGAACGCCAGCAAATCCTTTAGACCTATTGCGCTCTATGCATAAAGGCTTTTTGAACGGTTGTTACTGACACGCCTCACAAGCTTTTTCGACCCGAAATTAATGCCAGAACCGGCAGATTTAAGACGTATAAAGTCTTGTAGCAATAACTGAATCTCACGCAGCACTTTGAAGATGGTTTTGAATGGGGAAGGTGACAGGTGCTGTGTTTGAAGACTTGCGACCTACGACACAGGGAATCTGAGACGGCTTCTGTGGAAGGTAGAGACTTACCGCTGACTTTAAGTTCATTAACACTCTTCGCTAACGACTCCATAACCACCGCTTTCAGGTCCATCTGATCTAGAGAAAAGTAGTTTGAGGGAGCAAAAGAATGGACTCCCCCAGGGTAATGCCATGACACCGCTCCTATTCAACATAATAATATATACCAACGACCAACCATCCAGCACATGTTTGTGCACATTTTCGATTATTATATGCAGATGATCTGGCGCTCATGCCTCAGGTGACTAGTATTGATAACCTTGAGTCTAATCTCACAGCAATATTAAATGACCTAAGTAGGTACGTTTTATTTATTTATTATAGACACACCAACAGTTCAGTTCTTATATGTACACCTATTAAAGGCATGCACAACATGCACTAAACATAAACGTTGACATACAATACAAGTTATTTTAAATTAAAAACAAACAAAAATACTATAACTAACACAGATAAAAATGCATTAAAGACAATTAAAAAAGTTCGTATTGGACTAAGAAAAAAAAAAAGTCCCTATGCTAACGATTCCAATATTTTACGCTTGAACGCATAAAATGCATCGGAAAAAATATCTAATTGGTCGATTTTTTTATTAAAGCCATTGTACTCATTACACGCTCGCACCAAGGGTGAATTAAGTGCGAGATTTGTTTTTGCGGGTGGGTGAGAAAAGGTTTTAGTTATTGGGTAACGTGGTGGCATTCGAGGAACTGCTATTAGGAGACGGTTGAGTAGATTACTGCAATTCATATTGTTGTTCACAATTTTATGCAGAAAGAGCAAATCGTGCAATTTTCGGCGATCCGATAACGATTTCATTTTAAAATGCTTTAGCCGCTGGTTGTAACTGCACCTGTGTGTGATACCTGAAGACAGATAGGCCAAGTGTCGAGTAAACGCGCGTTGAACGCTTTCTATGCGTTGGGAATGTACAGCATAGAAAGGATTCCAAATTACACAAGCATATTCTAGATGAGTCCGTACCAGAGCATTATATAAAGTAATTCGTGTTTTTAGGTGTTTGAATCCTTTAGTGTTGCGCTTCAAAAATCCATACATCTGACATGCTTTATTTATAATACTGTTTATATGTGAAGTGAAACGAAGCTCTCTGTCGATAGTTACTCCAAGATCTTTAGTGTTAAGGACGGTTTGTATTTTAGTCGATCCATTTCATAACTAAAGTCTATTGAATATTTTCTTTTTTTACTGAATTTAAGGTGATAACATTTGTCAACATTAAGCTGCATATGGTTGAGGTTACACCACTCCTCTATCCTACGTAGATCCTCTTGGATAAGATGATTATCACGCTACGATTCGAGAGGTCTGTATACTTTTAAGTCATCTGCAAAAAGCAAGTATTGACAGTTATGTATAACAGACGTTATGTCATTAATAAATACATAAAACAGGATAGGTCCTAAGTGGGATCCCTGGGGTACACCAGATACAGCATAAAATGAATTAGAGATGTAACCATTAACAGAAACTAATTGAAGTCTTTTTGCTAACTAAGATTGAAACCAGTGTAATAAAGAACCTGTTATGCCAAAGCAATTTAGTTTATTTATTAGAATATTATGATTCACCTTATCAAAAGCGCTGGCGAAGTCAGTATAGACTGCGTCAACTTCAGTACCTTTGTCGAGCAACTCTGATACGTCCGATACAAAAGAGCATAAATTGGTGACCGTCGAGTGACCGGAACGAAACCCATGTTGATTAGGAGATAGCAGTCCATCTACGTGGTTGACAACGAAAGGGCATACAAGTGATTCAAAAAGTTTTGAGAAACAAGATAGAATTGTAATAGGACGATAATTTTTGGTATTACTTGGGTCACCTTTTTTATGTATAGGTAAAATTCTTGCCTTTTTCCATTCGTCCGGAAAGCTTCCCTGTTTTAAAGATTGATTGAAAATCAAGGTAAGCGGTAATGACAGTGCCTTACAACAGCGTTTTATATAACACGGGAGGTATAAGATCGGGGCCTGCACCCTTAAATATGTTAAGTTTTTTAATTTTAGATAGCACTTCGCGTTCCGAGATAGTGATATGACTGAGACATCTGTCACAGGAACGAGAACCTAGTTTGGTTGAGTCGACAGGTATGTTATTTTCAACATTGTACACAGCAGCAAACTGACAAGCGAATAAATTGGGAATTGCAGGCCCGGTATTGGCAACATTATCTTCTCTATACACTTGAGATGGAATTGAGGATTTGCGGTTGTTTTTATCATTTATGAATCGCCAAAACGCTCTTGGATTTTTAACTATGTTGACCTCAGTATTACGTCTATATTGAGAGTAACAAGAACCATAAAGTTTATTGCAGTAATCTCTCATGATTTGAAAAGAAATTAAGTCCATAGGATTTTTATACTTGCGGTATTTAAGCCTTAATTTTTCTTTTTCTTTTAGCCTTTTTATTAACGAATGACTAAACCAGTGGGGGAATTTGGATTTATAAGCGCTTCGCGTCGGCACAAATGATTTTATTAGGGTCATGATTACATCATAAAATATTGAAACCGTTGCATTTACATCGCTACACTTTTGAAGTTTCGCTTTCCAGTCGACACTTATCAGTTCAGATATTATACTATCGTAATTAGCCTTAAAATAATTATATTGGGTACCAGCTATTGCCTTCAAAAAATGCTGATGAGCAGTATAAGGTATAACAACCAGCACTCCGGGGTGTCTATTATCTAATTTAGATAAAAGACTTAAGGGTTCTTCTACTTTGATATGGGATAAATTAGTTAAAGCTAAATCTAGGATTCTCTCGTCAACATTTTTAATATTATTAAATTGTTGAATATTATTAATAGCCATGAAGTCCACCAATGCGTAGCCCAGAGAATTATTGTAATCAGTTGGCTCAATATATGACAGATCATTGTTTATTGACCACTTAATTGAAGGCAGATTAAAATCGCCCAGTATTAGCACATCATCAACAGTATTTAACACACTATTTACACTATCAAGGTAATTATTTAAGGCTTCCAAGTGAACAGGAGGCGGAAGATAAACAGCGCCAATGGCAATTTTTTTTTGGTGAGTTGTTAACGCTAATATCGATTATAATCCATATATTTTCGCAACCGTGTTCCCAACCGACCATTCGAACAGATGGGATATCGCGAGATACGGCTATTAGGACGCCACCACCATCCTTCTTGGAACCCTCAATACAAGAACGGTCTCTGCGATATACAATGTATCTAGAATCGATGAATTCGTTGTTACAAATTTTGGCATTGAGCCACGTTTCTGTAAATATGAGTACGTCATAACTGGATTTGAGTATATTTTCATAAACACTTACAGTCTTAGTGCGAATCCCGCGTACGTTTTGGTAGTATATTTCCAAGCCGTTGAATTTGAGAACAATACACCATAACACTGACCTTATTATTAAATAGTATGAAGAAGATTACACCATAAGTTTCAAATTATCATAACCCCGAATAAATAATGCTTGGGACGATTCATCTTTACGCACATAGATACGGCCATTTCGAACCCAAGTAAATTTGTAATTCATCTCCTTCGCCTTCTTACGAGTAGCTGCATGCACATAAACTGGTACAAGCGGGCCGCCGAGCCCTAGGTGATGAGAGTTCATTTTGTTGTTGGAATTATTTTTGTTAAAGTTGATTACAGCCGCTAACATAGTGTCACGCTGACGAGGATTGCGGAGCTTCACGATGATTGTGCGCGGTTTATCATTGTCTTTAGATAACTTGACGACCCGGGTTACTTTGCATATATCTTGTTCAGCAATTGGACAGTCTATTGTCTTCGCAAGTTGCGTAACTGTCTTAACCAATTCTTCTGAGTGATGCTCCGGGAGACCGCTAATCTTTAAAAGGTTCTAAAGGTTACTTTCACGCAAATGTTGCTCAGTTATAGTAGAGAGTCGCAAAGAGAGGTCGTGTACTGTAGATTGCAATTTTTCATTGTCGGACTGTAGTTTTAGTATTGTAGACGACTTTTCCATGACGGAAGCTTTCAATTCTATATAAACTATGGTGAAAACTCTCTCAAAACTTGCTCCTATGTGCTCCACATTCGCAACGCTCAAGCGGGGCATAAGCTCAAGATCTCTTGGGTAGGACTGCCTAACGCTCACAACTGCTCGCCTTACGAAAGTCTCTCACCAGGACTAAATGAACTCCGCACTCGAACGGCCGAAAAGAAGAAAAACTGCTTAGGTAGGGATTGTCGACCAACACCTAAATGGATTGTGTTTGTGGAGCATTCGGTCCAATCCATGGCCTTCCTAACATCCTGTTCAGCATGGCCTACCATGTGTTTATGGCAGGATCTCAAGAATACCACAAGCAGGGAAATCAGTGTAGCGACGTTGTGGGCTACAAAATTCTAGGTAGATTGCCATCGAGACGCCGAGAAAAAGAAAAAAATGTTGTTTTAATTACTTTCGATTATTAGAGTCCATTACCAGAAAAATCTAGGTATATTGCAATCGAGACGCCTAGGAAAAGAAAAAATAGTTGTTTTGATTACTTTCGATTATTAGAGTCCATTACCAAAAAATTTGAAAATTAATCGATGTATCTGTAACAGAACGGTGTGGTACGAGCTGCTGTGCGGGGAGTACCCGTTTAAGAGTCAGCCGCCCGAGGCCGTCATCTGGCAGGTGGGGAAGGGAGTCAAGCAGTCGCTCGCCAACATGCAGGCGTCCAGAGACATCAAGGTATCACTTTTTTATATATTTCCTTGCTTTTATTTAACCAACATAAGAGACAGAGACGGAGAGAAAAAGTCGCATAACGCTGTTTCGTCAATTCCTACCGCAACGCGCGATAAGGAATCTCCTTCGAAAGAGGTCTGCTTAAACGTCCCAATATACTCAATTGAGAAGATGACATTAAAATTCTAATCAAAATTTATTCACATTTGATGTTCATATCCCACCGCGAACATATCTATTGGAAAATGCCGATAGATTTCACTTAAATCGTCCGTAAGTGTTAAAAAGGGAGCTTGTAAATTAGATCTGCTGGTGTGTATTATTCATAACGGTTAGATTGACAGGTGAATTTACGACTACCCTTTTTGAGGTTAGATTTACGTTTTGCATTGGCTAAAATGCTTTTTAAATAATGAAACGTATTCAGCACTTGGGTATTAACATACACTTGTACTTGTCAAGCTCACAATGCAGTATATTAATATAGTTTTATACAATAACCAAGTAACTGGATTTTTGAAGTAATCCGATTAAGAAATTGAGACATTCTTAAATAAATAACAAGTTACTTAGTTACTATTTTTTAATTTAATATTTTCTTTATTACTTTAAGCAAATGTAATTATCTATATAAGTTTCCAAGGTTCACAGAGGGGCAGTTGCCTTTCCTCAGTGTGAAGGTTATGTGTTTCGATTTGGCTGCGCTAGCACAGATGCGCCATTTGTTAAGCCAGTTATGCGTATTGTCTAGTTGTCTTTGCAATTTGTGACTGGCAATTGCTGGATTATCTTCAACTGCGAGAAAAGCGATATCATCAGCATATTATGTTGCTGTGGTGATATCCTTACATACCGGCAAGTCTGATGTGAAGATATTATAAAGCACAGGACGAAGAACCGAACCTTGTGGCACTCCAGCCTCAATAGTGTAAAAGCTTGATCGTGCTTCTAAAAGCTTGAAGTTAAACAAAACTTGAAATGAACGTCCCGAGATATATGATTCGATAAGGGGATGCATAGGATGAGGGAGTCGTTCCTTAACTTTCACCAGCCGTCCTTTGTGCCATACACGATGAATAGTCTGCTTCACGTCGAGGAAGGCAGCCGAGTAGTACTTTTTTCGTTCGTCAAATTGCCTCACAGGGTATCATGCTGTGAGGCAAGTTTTCGAACCCTGTGAACTTGCTCGATGGTGGAGTGTGCCTTACGAAATTCTAACTGGTGAGTTGGATATAGAATAGTGAAGTTGACCATCGCTTGTTCTAATTTGGTCAGAAAAATCTTCTCCCATAATCTAGAAAAGACCGGCATTAGACTGATCGGCTTATAGGATGGCTTATTGGCTACGTGTTCTGGTTTTTCTTGTTTGTGAATCATAACCACTTGGGACACTTCCACAAAGCTGTGAAATGTGATGTTCTTAGGATGGTATTGAACAGGAGAGGAAGGTAATGCATTTCCGAGATAGCTTCTTTAGTATTGTAGGATATCATGTCAAATCCTGGTGCTTTTCCCGAGTCCATCAATCTGATTTCCAAATAGCACGGGAAATCAGATTGATGGACTCGGGAAAAGCACCAGGATTTGGGGGAGATTGGATTTGGCAGGCACATCTGATAGTCTCGGCCAAGAATTTCGTTCAGGTCTGACTCATCAGCTGAGCTCTGGTTTGGTTGGAAGACTTCTGACAAGTGCCTAGCAAAGACTTCTGCGTTTACCAGGAGCCCAGGAGTTACGTGATCTGATTGGAGGATAGGGCTGTTGTTGTCTGCTAAGGCCTTGCGTTGCTTTCCAGAGAGAACGCTCCTTGGTGCTATTTGGGGACAGCAATAAGAGGTTGGCTTTGACCATGTCATTCGTAGATTTACTAATGGCAGCCTGTAGTTCCTTTGCTGCTTGATTTAGCCTATATTTATCCATTGGATGGCGAGATAGTTGCCAAACCTTCCGCAGTCTACGTTTGTCTGAGATCATTTGTCGTATATCGGAATTATAGGGAGTATTGATGAATCCCTTACGCGATGGTGTGTTCGACCAAGCTGCCGCTTGAATAACGTTGGTTACGTGTTTTTAAATGGGAGAGCCAAATTAATCTTATGGACAAAGCTTTGAAATCCATTCCAGTCCATTTTTCTTCTTGTTAAGGTTTCAGGTTTGTCCCGGCTTAGTGCATTTATGCTTAAAGTTAGGATGGCTGGGGTGTGGTCTGACGATCCGTCCAGACTAGGTTCAACAATGGTGTGTAAGAGACCTATGCCTTTGGTAACAAAAACGTCCAAGAGGTCTAACAATTTTCGTGGGTCACTGGGCCAATAAGTAGGTTCACCATCATCATATCAGGCGAAAGACGTCCACTGCTAGACAAAGGCCTCACCCAAGGATCTGCAGAAAAGCCGGTCCTGCGCTGCCCGCATCCAGCGGCTTCCCGCCTTCACCTTATAGGGGGCCTGCCCACGCAGTATCTTCCGGATCGTGGCCGCCACTCGAGAACCTTTATGCCCCATCGGCCGTCGGTTCTACGGTTACGGTCCCCACTGCCACTTCAGATTGGCAATTCTTTGGGCTATATCGGGTTCAACAGTTGAAACTAAATTAAATATTAATATTCTTTGTTTTCCCCAGGACATCCTAATGCTGTGCTGGTCGTACCGGTCTTCGGAGCGGCCCGACTTCCCGCACCTGTTGTCCACCCTACAGAAGCTGCCTCGCAAGCGGCTAGCGCGCTCTCCCTCGCACCCGGTGCACCTGTCTCGCTCCGCCGACTCGGTGTTCTGAGACAACGCTCCGGCCCGCGCGCCCGCTGAAATGGTATACATGTTAGCGCTGCGGTTGGTTTCCATTCGAAATGAAGATTGCATATGTTAGGGAATAGAACCTGCGACAGCTTATAATGACCTATTTATACGTTTGTGTGTTTTTATTTTTGAATAAAATGTATTTTCATATATAATTATTATTAGAGGGTAGCCTGTCAAAATAATGGCTGTAACTGTATATTACAATTGTGTTTCGACGGTGAATTGTCAATATCTACTAACTAGTCAAATAAACACATCATCATATCAGCCGAAAGACGTCCACTGCTGGACAAAGGCCTCCCCCATAGATCTCCATAACCCGTCCCCTGCCCATGACGCTTTTGTGCGTGGCTTACGTCCACTGCTGGATAAAGGCCTCCCCCAAAGATCTCCATAACACGTCCCCTGCCATGACGCTTTTGTGCGTGGCCTACGTCCACTGCTGGACAAATCGTCCTCCAAAGATCTACATAACACGTCCCCCGCCCATGACGCTTTTGTGCGTTTTTTTTTCTATACTTTCACCATGCCCACGACGCGTATACGCGTTCAGTTCTGACCTTCACTTCTCACGACTCGTTTGTGAGTCATTTGTTATTTTTTAAATGTGATATCTTTATATGGTAGCATTAGGCTGAACGCACAAGTGAGTCGAACGCACGGCTGAAGTGCTTAGGAAGCGTTAAAGTGCTATGGGCACACTGTACCGTAGAAAAAGCGACTTGTATACGCGTTTTAATAATAATATCCCGAGACATTATTTACACACGACCAACTGATCCCAAACTAAGCAGAGCTTGTAGTATGGAAACCAGATAACTGATATACTACTTTCCTTTTGTAAATACACACTTATATAGATAATTACACCCAGACTCAGGACAGGCATGTTCATGCACAAATATATCTGTCTTAGGAGTGAAAGGCAAGCATTTACCAATCACGCCAACAGGCCCGTGATATTAAGTGGGTTTCGAAATAAATATAAACATAAGTTGTCTGGTTGCTATAGTACAGGCTTGCCTTGTTTGGGATCAGATTTGCAATGTGTTAGTTATCCCAAAATATTTATTATTCATTTATTTATATAGATGGGCCTATTGGCGTGGTTGGCAAATGCTTGCTTTTCATGCCAGATGTCGTGGGTTCGATTCCGACCCAGGACAGATATATTTGTGCATGAACATGTCTGTTTGTCCAGAGCCTTGGTTTTATTATCTATTTACAAAAGAAAAGTAGTATATCAGGTTTCCATAGTACAAGCTCTGCTTAGTTTGGGATCAGATGGCCGTGTGTAAATAATGTCCCAGGTTATTATTATTTATTTATCTCTCTCTAACTTGTGTTCAACTATTATTGGAAGTTGCCTTTAAGCTAAATTTCGTGTGTTTTATTTAGTTAGTATATATTGACTCATTACCGCTGATTCGTTCATTTTTTATGTGCAGGCTTTTTCCTATAATAGTGATAATTTTCATATCATGTGAGAGCTCCTGAAAAATATTACATCATTTTAAAACTCTTAATGTTCTTATGCGTTGCGCAAATGGTATTATGGGTGTACCAAAACGACTATCTATTGGCTATCAATACTACATCCTCGAACTGACAGAGATAAAACTTGTATAAAACTTAATGTCTCTTAACTATACTATACTTATACATAGAGTTTATATACTGTAGTATTGGGTAAAAATAAGAAATGTTTTTCATAATTATTAAAGAATTTTTTTATATCGTCGTTGCAAATTTAAAATCACTTTTGTGAAATATCGTTATGAAAATTAAAATTCGTCTGTGGTACACGGAGGCATGCCTGGAGCACTAATTTCCTAATTTATCATTTATTATTAGGTGAGGTTATGCAGGCAGTTAATTTAAAAATATAGGCGGACTTCACTTCCTTAGCAATTAATTATTCAGCGAAATCAATCAACTATGTTTAATGCGTCACCAAATCACTAATTAAGTTAGATTTTATTTTCTATTACGGCGATCCGTCGATAATATGCGACCACTATCACGTCTCCAAGCAATAGTGACGTTAAGATGGCCGCCCGTTCGACGTTCCACCAGAGTGACACCGACCTATCACTCTTGTCTATGCAGTTCTGTTGGTAGCGCCACGGCTGCGACGTCATATTATTTAAGTTATTTTTTGAATAACAATGATTAAGAAAAGCTCCCAAGTGAATATCTCAGTATTTCGTTATAAAATGCGTCAATTTAAATACATTCAAGTGACAGTCTGCATTCTATTGTAAATAAAATAAAAATAAATAAAATAAAAAAGGTTTTTACTCAAGTAGACTTTAAAAAAGCGCTTGTAAATAGTCAGAACATGTTTGTAGTAATATATAATTAATTTATAATTATTTCTAGGTACATATATATACATTAAAACATCCTATCTGCTCGATATACACAAAAGGGAACTTATGCACATAGGACATTTCAAATTTGCAACGTCGATATGAAATATTATTGGGGGGCTATTTGATTTATTGATAAGTGGACGAGAATCGACGTTATTTTACACAAAATAGAAGAAAGAGACGGATAGATATATTTTCTGACACCATGGATGTGGAACAAAGCGATGAAAAAATATGCGTGCGTTGTTGATGTACGCCTCAGACGCTACACATGAACCGCTTAGATACCATTACGTTATTTTAAGAAGTTTCACTTTTGTTACGTGTACTTTAATAATATACAAATTGTAATATCTTTTATTAGAACTGATATTCTGGACTTTTGGTATTGATAGTCACCATCTACCCACATTGTAACTGCCTATCGCGTAGAACATTAAAATTAAACGTATGAAGCAATCTTATTATGTCACGAAATGTAGGGAGGACTTTTTGTCATTAGTTAATTTTAAGTTATTTATTACAATAATTTATAAAAACTGGTAGTAAAAAAGGAGAAAAAAAATGTTATTTATAATATTAGGTAATTATCTATTAGTCGTATTAAGAATTGGTCAACACGTGCAATAATCGTGAATCGAAGTTACAATCGAATGACTTCAAAATACAATGAATAATTGGTTTAATGGAGTTATACGTATATATCTCGCTCGAGCATTTATATGTTTACTTTAATAACTAACAGCACTTAGGAATAATATGTCTTGGTTATTTTGTGACATTAATATTTAGAATAAGTTTTCACTTTTTTTTATAGTTATTTATATACACACCAAAAGAAATAGTAAATAAAATAAATTACATTGAAAATATCTTGGGACAGCTAACACTCTACTTATTGAACCCAAACTAGGCAGACCTGTACTATAGCAAAAACAGACACCTGATAAATATACATATATTATAAAAATAATTAAGTATGGTTTCACTAATCATTGTAGGTCTGACTTAGAATTTATTCGAAAGTTCAATATTAGGGTTTGAGCTCAGGATCGATCAAAATTCTATCTCGGAAACTACGCAAAATAGAACATACATGGGGGTGATTCGGACACTCATCATAAAGCATCTAAATTTTGCGTTTGAACGTCAACTCCTCGGCCATCCTGTATATAGCATGATATTTTTATATTAGTGATTATTTTTTCGCCATATTGTTATAAAAAAATATTAAGCTATGCATACTTTAGTTCACATTTTTTAAGCAATTCTTGTTGCCAGCTAAGTAAAAATAAAACCTATTCCCATATAAAGTGGTCGGTACAAAAATAACTTGAAAACTTATTCTGAATATTTTGGATCGTTAAAGATAACTGAAGAACATGTTTAGAAAGTGTATACAATTAATTTATAACATGTAACACATGTATATGTGCGAGCGAGATGGCGCGCTGTAGACAGGGACTAACCGTTGCTAAATGTGTCTTATCTAGTAATAACAATAAATCGATCTTTAATTGATATTCGCTCATATTTTTAAAAGTTGTCAAATTAGTAAATTTATAAAAGACATATAACACAAATAGTCCTCACCTACCTAACATTGTTATGTAACAATGTTATATATAACAGTATATTGTAACAAACGGGTTCTGCTACTTATAGCAATATAAATAAATGTAAAATATATTGTTAATAAAAGTCTATTGTAAGTAAAATCTTGATCTCTGAATAATCGATAGAATAAATTATATTTTCATAATTAAAACTAATAATTAATTAAAGTTTAAAAAAAAGAGTAAAAAAAATGTGAAAATGACTGCTTTGTTGATAGAATGTATATATTGTAAAGTGTTACGGTTTTGCTGTGATCGACTACGTTTAGTGCGCTGGTCTTTGGATATTAAAAAAGAACAACCTTGGGACCTCACATATCACGCTAGCAAAAGTCTGACCATGGATAAGTTAATGAAGAAGTTATTTATAGCTAACCACACTAATATTATAAAGGCGCAAGTTTGTGAGTGCGTTTTTTACTTCTTCATGTCTAAACGGCTGAAGCGATTTTAATAATCACCGCGAGCTTAGTTTCTTAACCTTTCGGATCACTTTGTTCGTAAGAACATAAAGGTGAGAGTGCGAAAGTTTGTGAGTATGGATGTTTGTTACCCTTTCACGCAAAAACTACAGAACAGATTTTGATGAAACTTTGTATTAATATAGCTTATATATCCGAATAACACATAAGCTCTAATTTATAAAGTTTAACGCGGGCAAAACCGCGGGGCACAGCTGGTAGCATATATTTACATTTATACCGAACGCATGCAAGTCGTGACCTTGTCTACCTAGCAAGCCTTATCCGTAAATGTAGTGGTAGACTAATATTAAGCTTTTGTGCGCCATAGTCATGTACAGATGACAAACTGTAACGTGCACAACATGCCACGGTACGACTACATAGTCACAGTATAAAATATACGCAGTACGGAAACTTCCTACAAACACTCACACAAACATGCGCGTCGACAAGACCCTTAAGCGGTTGTCGCAGTACTTTCAGTAGTGAGTGCCGTGTCAAAAGGAGTCGTCGCGTACAAGTTTGCCTCCGCGACATTTAAATATGCCACGATCGTTTTGCGTAATACCCAACAGTTTGAACTCAGCTTCATCAAAACTGGAGCTATCGTATTTTTTATAGTTCCCGTTGACTTATATACAAAATGTTTTATTAAAAAAAACACGATATTAAAATCATTAAAAGTTACAACCATATGGGTACAATACAACCAGTATTATACTGTGACATAGTCACAGTATAAAAAAGTTGATGAAACACGTATAAGTTTACCTCCACGATCTATTTAAATATGCCACCACGAGCGTGTTGCGTAATATCCGGCAGTTTGAAGTCGGCTTCATCATAATTGGAGCTATCGTATTTTAAACTTATTTCTGATTTACAAACACAATGTTTACATAAAAAAAAAAAAATTATCAAAATCATTAAAACACAACCCTATTGCTTCAATAGAGCGTAGGTAATTATTACATCAACTAGGCTTTATTGCCACCCGCAAAAAGTGTCTGCGGGTGGGTATGTCGTAATCGCACCGACTAAACATAACCTGCCGTAGACTTGTCTTGACGTTTGATGGGAGGAGCCCCGGGAACGCGGGTATGCTGCCCCGGTGCCCCCGTTTTGCGCCATGTACCAGATGGTCGGGACACGTACCCTGGGAGGACTTGGGATTGGCCTATCCTATTGCCGACTCCTGCCAGGCCTGTACAAGGACTGTGCCACAAACAAGTCACTGTCTTCCCGGAGCTGCTGTGGTGACAGTAGAGGACACTACTCACACTGCCACCGCAGAGGCTTAGTTTCCCTGCTGTACATATATATACTGTGACATAGTTGTGACAGTCACTGTTATGTAGTCTTTCTATATTGTCATCTGACTGATGAATAAAGTCCTCCCGACCGAATTTCGGCCACGGCGGCCAGTCTCAATGGAGACTAGCCAATTGCGCAGGAAATATTATAGTGCACAAGTGTGTGCGCAAACACAGAGGCATAAATTGTTGTAAAGTATAACGCTAGTCGTCCCATCGGATCCGATGGGACGACTAGCGACACGACCGGTAAGAGGTCAGGTACAGGACCGACGGCGACGTGCTCTCCGAAGCACGGGGGTGTAATACCGCCAACTTCCAGACTTCGGGCTGACACTGAGATATTTCTTTTTACGGAAAAATCCCAAAATGACTTTCTGTCATATATACATGACGGTAGTCGTCAAAAGTTTAATAACAATCCAGAGACCAGTGCATTAAATTAAAATATAATTCTAAAAATATACAGTAAGTTAGGGTAATAGTTGATATCTTTCATAACTATTTCATTGTTTTTTTTTTACAGGATTATCACGTGTATTAAAACTCTTGCGATGGTACCGAATACGAATTTATTTGATATGACATAGTATACAGTTACATTTTATATAGAGGACGAAATTGTAGCCAGAGTTATCGAGACATTTGGATTTATTAATAATAATAATACATTTGTTTCAGAATAAGATCCATAGTATTTTTAGAAGTGGCTTATAACTATATTAGTTCATCATTACAGCTAAATGAGTCCACTGCTGGACAAGCCTCCCTCAAGAATCGTCTTGGGGGGATATGCCATAATCGCCACGCTTGGCAGGCGGGTTGGCGATCGCAGTAAGATGGTCATAGTAATCAGAAGGAAGCTGCTGCCCATCCTCTGGTAGATATTCCCTCGGGTCGACTTCTACGCCCCCCACGGAATGAGATGGGGTGATGATATTCTGATTCTGATATTTGTCGCCGTCACCACACAGCTGGCTATATTAGTTACTGCACTAATAAATCTGCCTTATATATTAAATAGTGGCCAGTCAATGTGTTATCAAATTGAAAAAATAAAGGTTTGTTTGTCAATAACCCTTATCAGGTATTGCTATATTTTCTTTCATTGTAAATACATAGACTCTCGCCAAAGGTAAGGTGGAGGGTCCCCAGTCGGGCTGCTCTTTGAGGGAATGAGCACTGTGCACTAACTCTAAAAAAAACGAGACGGAACGTAACTCGCTATGAGAGAAAGAGATAGCTCGCACCTCTCTCTTACCCCTACAGTAATATATGAAACATAACTCTCTCTTTATATTTTCACTAACTTGTTTCCCTCTACTTCCGTTCGCCTCGCCCGATCACACTTTTCGTAACGCTCTCGTTACGCATTCTCCAGCTTACTTCTCAATTCAAGCGTGCATAGAGAAGTTTAACACTTCATACTTGTGAAGTTGTAGTACAGAGTAAGATTTTCCTTGTCACGTATCCGTGACAATGGCGTTAAAGTTTCCTCCACTGCTTATGTTGCCTTGCATATTAATAAATTCAAATTATTTCGATAACTAACGAAAATATTTTGTAAATAAACAGTATATATGACATTCCTTTTGGTACGTTGTTGAGATTTGAACTTAATAGTTACTATTGAAAGTATCGAACCATCTGTTTTATTTTATTTAAGTTACCAATTTCTTATAACTTTGCTAAGAGGCTTATTGTTAGTATAGGCTGTAATAATGGGCCTAGTAAGAGTCTACACAACATGAAACGTGAGAACAGATTCTAGCTCTCAATAGCTATTATTGCGCTACATTAGACGCTCCAGAAAGCGAGGTTAAGCAACTAGTCTCGCGGTCATTTCATAGATGGGTGACCGCTAAAGTTGTTTATATCTGAGTTTCCCGTGCTTTGTGGGTCCTGATTGTAGCCATTAGGCAACAGTCGTTAAGCCATGTGTGTTCTACTGGGCGGCTTGAACAACTCTGACACTAGGGTAACCACTGCCCATACGATAAGTAAGTGCATGCCTATCGAGAGCTTTGAAATCGTTTTTCCGTTTCATTTTTTGTATACTCGTATAGTCAACGTCAAAAGTAGATGATCAAAATCAGACACTCAATACTAAGGATCGTAAATTGCATCAAAATAGTGTGGGGTTTAAGTGTTTTTAAAAAACGTGATTAATAAGTGGACCTACCAAATATTAGCTAATGATATTTCCGCCCAACATATCGCAATACTAGCAGTGCCCCGCGGTAAAAGTAACAAATTATAGCATAAAATATGTGTTATTACATACAAATAATAATATCTGGGGACAATGTCACACAGATCATCCTAGCCCCAAACTAAGCAAAGCTTGTACTATGGGTACCAGGCGACGATATACATACTTTTATAGTCTAAGTACATTTATAAGCTATATTAATACAAAATTTCATCTAAATACGTTTCGTAGTTTTTGCGTGAACGAGTACCAAACATCGATACATTTACCGTTTTTTTACTAAACTACCGCATTTTTAATGTTAATGGGATATAATCATTGGTATTGAATCTACGATTTTGATCATCTACTTTTGTCGTTGACTGTTCTAGAGCCTGTAAATCTTTTGGCTGTTACGAGTTTAAAAATGATAACAGGGATACTATAAATATAAAAATAAATTCTAAATAGTAATAATAAGTTTAATTAAGTATGGAATTATTTTCCATTTTTAAAGCAATATTCAAAAGGATATTTCCGGAGACATTTTTAAATTCGTACAGCGACTACATGATCGATTTAAGCTGATAATTATGATTTTATTTGTGTATGAAACAATCACCGCTCATTTTATTGTTTACTAAATTATTGTTGTAATGGAAAATTGTTCTGGTCACTTGACACTATTATTGTAATTGTTGTAAAGTATAACATCATTGTGTACATAGTTAACGCGCGGCGTCGCCCGCCGTATGTATTATATATTTATTAGAACAGAACAACAGTCGATTTGAAGACAGATGTAGTTTTACATTATGTATTGAGATTCGAAATGATTAGGTTAGTTGCATTTGCCAAAATAAATTTCCAATCACTGTTAGTATGTTGTTTTATTGTGTGTTGTATCTTATTTTCTCGTCCGTTTCACAGAGGGTTCGTTATCATCATATGACGGGACTAGTCCCTCCCTCTTACCCCCCACTGCAACTCCTGTAAGCCAGGATCAACAGTGGCACACAATAAAATGACACTGAGCGGTGAGGCTCAGGCATGTCCCGGGGAATCGCTACAACTGTCATGGATCTCGCAACGAATTTAATCAGAAAGAAAAAAGGAGGGAGGAGTAAGAAATGAATAGTTCCACTTCCCTCCAGAGTAAAACGGGAGACAGAATGATGTAAAGAGGCTATAGCCTCATGAAACGAGAAAATTGCGACTAGAGAAGCCAGCTGCAAAAGCACCATATGAACCGAAAGACGCCCACCGCTGGACAAAAGCGTCCCCCAAAGATCTCCACAATTGCCGGTCTTGCGCTATGCGCATCCAGCGACCATCACAAGATCATCGGTCCATCTTGTAGGGGGCCTGCCTACGCGTCTTCCGGGTCCACAGAGACAACGTATTTTCCATATGCCACAATCCTTGCTTGATATTTTGCCTCGATTACCCTCATATTCTTCTTACATGCTCGCCTGTTTAAGGTAGTTCTGACTTGACTTTTCTTGAGAGCATCTCCGACTTGGCCAGAGATGTTTGTAGACGAATTGACGGGCTGGTGGGCGTGGTTCGTAGATGCTTGCCTTTCACGCCGCAGGTTGCGGATGGTATTCCCACCCAGGACAGATATTTGTGTGCTTGACATGTTTGTTTGCCCTGAGTCTGGGTGTATTATCTATATAAGTATGTATTTACATAAGATAAGTGTAGTAGTCCCAGCAAACATCGTTCAAAATAGAACCTGGGATCTAAGCCCAGCACCACCTACCAAGTCCAGTTGCTAATCAAAACTATCCAGGGACCAGATCCAATTCCACTGTAAGGATACAAAATGAACTTCATCAAAATTGATTCAGCCATTTAGGAGCTTATATTAACTTCGAGGGAATATCTACCAGAGGACGGGCAGCAGCTTCCTTCTGATGACTATGACCATCTTACTGCGATCGCCAACCCGTCTGCCAAGCGTGGCGATTATGGCATATCCCCCCAAGACGATTCTTGAGGGAGGCTTGTCCAGCAGTGGACTTATTTAGCTGTAATGATGATGATGATGATGATTAACTTCGAAAGTAGTCTTACACCATAGTACAATGATTGCTGGCAATTCTTTTTTAATATCCTATAGTGACAACTAACTAAAAAAATAGAGTGGAAAGTCTTAACTATTGTTACGAGTACAGACACTGTTACGTTCAGTCACTTATTTTTCAATATTAATTTAATATCAGACGGAAATAGTATTACGAATCGTAGATGAGAAGACGTGCATATTAAGAACCATAGCAAACAGAAGGGGAAAGACGTTAGGGCACTTGATATGACATGCCACCTTTATGAGGAATTCCTCATAAAAGTGGCATGTCATATCAAGTGTTGAAGGCAAAATAAAGGCAAGTAGAGGACGAGAGAGAATAAGAAGCAGATAAAGGAAAAAATGAATGTAATGTCGTATCAAGAAGTCAAAGCGCAGGTCGAAAGTCCTCCACCGACAAGAGCATAGCTCTTAAATATGATAATGGGAATCGCAGACGTGTACCACCTCCGCGATCGAGACCCCCCACGACTCACGACGTGTTTTTAGCCGCAAGCCCGACGTCACCGCACCCGAGCGCTTTCGACTGTTGGCGATTACTCCCGACTAAGATAGCGGCGCGTACCTAAACCTAACACTATTATTAATTTAATGAATCTCAGTTGAAAAGCTAGCCAGTGAATATGTTAGTATTGAATGTGCTGGAATTGTCAGGGACAGGACAACTTAGACAAGCAGATTTCTTTTTGCAAATAAGTAAAAAAACTTCTATTCAGTTAGTAGTTTTTTAGGTTACATAGGTACTATATAGGTTTTGAGTTTAATAATTACAAACATTCTAAAATCGTATCTTTTATCTCTATAATATTAAATTTGATATATGATCATACTTAAATTACTATGGAGCTATTACAAATATTTTGTAATAGCTCCATGAAATTACTGAATGGTCTGTATGTATATTGATTATTTATTTATAATATTCAAGTCTATTACAGACCGGCTGTATTACATTTATGTCAAACACTGCTGTGCAACTTCGGATGGAGTGGTGCAGTGCTGATAGTAACATAAAATTAATTTGCTATTGTAGTGTTTAATTTTAAGATTATTTTTGTTGGCTTAAGATTTGTTCTTATGTATTACTAACCAAAATAGTCACTCAACAAAAAAGAATTGATTTATCTATACATATAATAACATCATAGAAAAGTCAAAACTGTACACAGAATATTTTTTAAAAAAGGATACTTGTGGCGTGATCTACAATCGATATAGAAACCAAAAATATAGTTATTAGAATTTTTGTCTGTTTGTCTGTATGTATGTCCGGGCTAAACTCAAAAAGTACTGGATGGATTTAATTCAAATTTTGTATGAATATTATTAAGAGGTCGGGTCAACATATAGGCTACATATTATCAGGCTATCATCTACGTGGGAGGCGCAGTGATAATTTATAATGTTAATGCGGGTATAACTGCGGGGCACAGCTAGTTAGAAATAAGTACCTTGTACTGGAAGGTGCAGTGTGCGTTAGCCCCCTACAAGATGGACCAATAACCATGTGGGGGTGACTGAAAGGCATTGGGAGGCTGGTAGTGAATGAATGTCAATTGTGGAGATCTTTGAGGGGAGGCCTATCCAGCAGTGGATGACTATGATGATAAGGTTGTCACAAGATATTTATTTTAAACTATGAAGCGTATGAGGTGTGGTTTAAAAGAAACAAATAATTAAACGGTTCACGCTCACCACTTACAAATTTATTAAAAAGAATTAATGGTCATGGGTTATAAGCCCGTCAATTGTTATGCCCTATGGAGGTAGGCGCGCCAAGTACTCTCCTGGCTGGCTTCGTCGCTAACGGAGATGTCGCGGAGTTCCAGGAGGATTACGCAGGCCGGAGGATGACCCACAGGGATTGGGCTGGTCTGAAGTGTGGCTTCGTCGCTAACGGTGACGGATGTTGAGGTACAGTTGCAATTCGTACTTTGGACCCTCGTAGGCCGAACTTTGGACCCTGGAATTTACGTCCACTAAATAAAATATTCTTTTACATCCAAAAGCTTCTCCTGCCTGTGACCGCGTGTTGCTGATGAGGAAGCGGGAGTACCAATTACGCATAAGGCGAATGTGTGCAATTGTCACAGGCAGAAGCGGAGTTTACAAATAGGAAACATTGTATTATGTGTAGTGTGAAGCACCGCACATAATATTAATTTACATTGTAGGCATAAGGCACAATATGAAGTTGACGTGGTATTTGCCACAAGGTCAAATAAAGGTGGCCGGTACACGTTACAATACCCTACTTGAGTGAGAACTAAATAATAATCAACACTTACCCAATATGGGGTTAACACTGATTGAAATTCCGCTGATTTAAAATAACTTGTCTAGAAAACTATGTTTCTGACTGTACTTTAGTTATATTGTTGATAATACAGCAATAAGTGATGCATTAAAAAAGAACAATATAAAAATAACGAGTACAGAAAATTATGTTTCTGACTGTACTTTAGTTATATTGTTGATAATACATCAATAAGTGAATGTATTAATAAAGAACAATTTAAATTAACGAGTACAGAAAATTATGTTTCTGACTGTACTTTAGTTATATTGTTGATAATACATCAATAAGTGAAGTTTAAAAAAAGAACAATTAAAAAAATTACCGTGTCTAGAAAATTATGTTTCTGACTGTACTTTCTTTATTTTTAATGTTGGTAATAAACCAGTTAGTTAATTACTTAAGGTATCGAAATTACAACAAAAAAAAAACAAAAAAAAATTATGTACATCATCAGCCAGGTTTTGCCCACTGCTGGACAAAGTCCTGTTCCAAGCTTAGGTGGTATATTTTGTACTTAAGAAGGTAGCGCAGATGCTCGACTACCTGGTGAATCCCTTAGTCGCCTTTTACGACACCCACGGAATAGTATGGGGGTGGTCCTATTCGTCTACCATATCGATGCCGGAACCACACGGCTATAAAATATATTTATGTAGAACAATATATAAAATGTTACGGTAAAGTAGGTCACTAGATTTTATTTTTACGTACACGTTAGTTACTATCAACCAAAAAAAATAAAAACGTTTCACAAAAACAAAAATACAAAGCACACTAACACCAATGCTACTACACTACCTCCATAAAAACATAAAAATTGACCATAAAAACCACGTTATGGGCGCCAGTGAAGCGTATGAGGTGTGGTTTAAAAGAAACAAATAATTAAACGGTTCACGCTCACCACTTACAAAATTATTAAAAAGAATGAATGGTCATGGGTTATAAGCCCGTCAATTATTATGCCCTATGGAGGTAGGCGCGCCAAGTACTCTCCTGGCTGGCTTCGTCGCTAACGGAGATGTCGCGGAGTTCCAGGAGGATTACGCAGGCCGGAGGATGACCCACAGGGATTGGGCTGGTCTGAAGTGTGGCTTCGTCGCTAACGGTGACGGATGTTGAGGTACAGTTGCAATTCGTACTTTGGACCCTCGTAGGCCGAACTTTGGACCCTGGAATTTACGTCCACTAAATAAAATATTCTTTTACATCCAAAAGCTTCTCCTGCCTGTGACCGCGTGTTGCTGATGAGGAAGCGGGAGTACCAATTACGCATAAGGCGAATGTGTGCAATTGTCACAGGCAGAAGCGGAGTTTACAAATAGGAAACATTGTATTATGTGTAGTGTGAAGCACCGCACATAATATTAATTTACATTGTAGGCATAAGGCACAATATGAAGTTGACGTGGTATTTGCCACAAGGTCAAATAAAGGTGGCCGGTACACGTTACAATACCCTACTTGAGTGAGAACTAAATAATAATCAACACTTACCCAATATGGGGTTAACACTGATTGAAATTAACTTGTTAAACTAATAACTATTTGTGAATGAAGATTCACTTCAACTTGAAGATGTTACACGACGCGACTAAGAAAAATATAACGTTTCTTTTTAAGTGAGTGCGTACGTGCTATCGCAATGAGTGCAATCTGAGTCTGACCTCCCAACGTTCGCTAAATCCCCGCTCGGCGGCTCACGCTTCCCAACCGGTTTTGCTTAGCGACCGCTCGGCGGCTACCGAACTGGTTTAAAGCGGCGGAGAATTAATACTAAAATGAACTAAGGAGCGTTGAATAGAAATACAACGTTACAACTAGCTGTGCCCCGCGGTTTTACCCGCGTTAAACTTTATAAATTATCACTGCTCCTCCCCCGTACGTGATACCGTGATAATATGTAGCCTATATGTTGACCCGACCTCTTAGTAATATTCATGCATAATTTGAAGTAAATACATGCAGTACTTTTTGAGTTTAGCCCGGACATACATACAGACAAACAGACACACAGACAAAAATTCTAAAAACTATATTTTTGGCTTCGATATCGATTGTAGATCACACCTCAAAAATCCTTTAAAAAAAATATTCAATGTACAGTTTTGACTTTCCTACGATTTTATTATATGTATAGATAATTATATCTGCAGTTAATGTGATAAAATGCCGAACTAAAATTGCAAAAAAATCTGTGTCAATAATTGTTGGGCACTCAATAAATAATAAGCATACATTACTTTAAAAATGAATTTATTTTCCTTAGGTAAATAATATTGTTATGAAACATGCCCAGCTAATATACTGGCTATATTCTTACACATAGACTTAATTTCATCACTGCTAAGGTACTCTGAGCCTAATATAGCATTACCCAAGGCAATAGTTTCTCTTGCAGAATTAGCCTTTATCCAAATTCTTCCATTCATCCCAGCCGCTAGCTCAAATGGCCACTCATTTTTCAAAGAGTTTAATAATGGACATTCCGGATTCAAAATTTTTCTGATAAGATTTAGAGAACATTTGAAAACAAACCCATCTTCTAATACGCCTAGACGGCCTTGTTTCCCGTGAGAATCGACACAGACTAATTCTGGCTCCATATCTTTGCTGGCGATAAGCATTTTGGCATAAATAACGTCTCCGATGTTCACTTTTGGTCTGTTTTTCTTTGTTGCACCTTCAAAAGACATGTACGATAGTGACGCCGAGCAAGCTCCGCCGATGTCCACCCTAAACACATCCCCAACTTTTAACACAACTCCTATAACGCTTTCTCCTCGTGCAGGTACATATCGCTTCTGATAATTATCAACCCAAAAAGTATTAGGCGCCCGTTTATTCAAAGTCCCCGCTTTTGTGATGTAAATGCCATCGACTTCTTTCCGTAACCCGGGACCGAGGATAACTTTGCTCTTTTCTCCAACTATTGCAATTTCTTCGCAGTGGTCACCTGGTAATACGACATCACCCACTGATACTTTCATGATTAGTTTTAAGTTAGTTATTTTCATACGGAAATGATTTGGGTTTTATTTGTAATATAAGTTCGCTATAACCTATAAAACTCTGAGGTTTGTTGTTGTGACTTTTTGACATATAAACAATGTTATTAATAAAGAGGGTCGTATTTCCCACATGGTTAGAAAGTACTCCGTGGTTTTACCCACATTTTCCATGTCGTACTTTATTTATCAATATGCTTGATTTTTACATGCTATAGTTAAATTTTAACCTAAAGTTTATGTATAAAATGACAAATTCTTCTCAAAATTGAGACATTTCATTTAGACGGCACGATGTTCACTTATAAGTTGCAGAGAATTGTAAAAAGAATAGATTTGTATAGATGATAACGGGCAACAGCGTCTCTTTGTATCCTCTGACGATTATACTGCGATCTTATTATCTTAGCCAAGTCTCCTGCCAAGTGTAGCGATTATATCATACCCTACAAAGGATTCACATACCTTCTTTGTGGAAATCTTTTGTGGAGGCCTTTGTCCAGCAGTGGACGTCATTCGGCTGATGTGCTCATACGCATTGCAACGTCACCGTGATAATCCATGTCATGATTATCATAGAGATACAACAGCTGTCACGACTTATGAAAATAAATTAACCTAAATAAGTTTTTGTCTTTCAGTTGTATCGGAAAATTAATATAAACATCGAAATCCTTTTTTCTAGGAAATTCAATATAAATATGCAAATCCTCTTAAAAAATCCGATAGCTTTGTTTTGATCTTGGTTCTGATTTATTTTTGAAGTTATACTTCTTTTGGCGCGATGGAGAAAAATGATGAGAGGGAATTTTTACGATGCGCGCGTACACCGACACCAAAAAATTTAACAGTATGAAGTTAGTTCTAGGTGGTATGAGAGTGAATTTTTACGATGCGCGCGCATCGTAAAAATAACAGCATGACGTTAGTTCTAGGTGGTATGAAAATTGATAATTATGTTCAAGTTGTATATTAAGAAGTATAACTTCTAACGCGTGTACATAAGTACACACAAGTTTTTTTTTTATTCCCCGGTAATGATACAGATTCCACAAAAGCAAGGGCTTTCGTCTATCTTAGCAACCCTGTATTGACTGTCACAAATGCACACGCACGTGTTAATTTATGTCAGGCAAACAAATATGTTTACAAGTTATCAATTAAATAAAATCTTTTAAAATGCCTGCAGTAATAGAAAATGACGTGCTCAAATACAAGGGCAGTAACTTCTTCCGTCAGAGATTGCTTCTAGCAACGTTGAGTGGCCGTGCTATTAAAATAGAAGAGATTCGAAGTACGTCCGATGATCCAGGTCTCCGCGAGTACGAAGTTAGTTTAATTCGTCTCCTGGACAAAGTGACAAATGGTACGAGGGTGGAGCTGAGTGAGACGGGCACCTCTGTGTATTACCAGCCTGGAATATTAGTTGGAGGCCAAGTTACACACAGTTGTAGCACACAGAGGGGTATAGGTTAGTATCATGTTATTAATTTGGCTTAAGCTGTATGAATCTGCTTCTAATAACTTTCTAACACCCTTATTTAAAAACGAAGTCTAAAGTTAAACTGCATTTGAACTATGATCAAGCAATCTCATTGGATGGTTTTTGACTAAACCAAGGATCAACTGCAGTTTAACTTTAGACCTTGTTTTTAAATAAGGGTGTAAGTGTTCCTTGCCCTTCATAAGGTTGTTTTGGTTTGTTTATTTTTTATATCAGAGGACGACAAACAAGCAAGTGGGTCACTGATGGTAAGTGATCACCGCCGCCCATATACACTCTCAACATCAGAGGAGTCGCGGGTGAGTTGCCGGCCTTAAAGAGTCAGCAAACAAGCTGAACCTTCCCGCCACCCCAATGAGCTCTGGCGACCTTACCCTCATGCAGAAACACAACATTAAAATTATTAATGTTATTATTAAGGAATGTCTTCTGTCAGGTGGAGGTACTTCCCCAGTCGGGCTCCTCTTTGAGCAAATTAATGGTGTGTCCTATCTCTCTTAAACTATCAAATTGGTATACAGGCATACAATTAATAATTTTAATATGATGGTACAATATCCAATGATGCTTGGAACACTCCCAATGAGGTCTGGTAACCGTGAAGCTAAGTAAAAGCTCAAATAACATACAGGCCACACTCCATTTTATTATTCAAAAACATTCCCATGATTGAATTTATATTTTACAAAACATTATTTTTGTTCTTATGTTGGTATTTTAATTAGAAATTGTAAATTCCAGGATATTACCTTGAAGTCCTCCTAGCCCTGGGTCCATTCTGCAAAGAGCCAATGAATGCAGTCCTTCAAGGAGTCACACACAGTGACTTAGATGTATCAGTTGATAAGATCAAGACTGCTGCTCTGCCAGTGCTCTTGAAGTTTATACTGGTTGATGATGGACTGGAGCTGAAAGTAGTCAGGAGAGGTAATGTCTATAGTATGGTGTATTATGTGGGATAGTAGTAGTCATTCATGTAATATAATTATTAATAAATTTCATATATTTTTATTACAAATAATAATTGTAATATATATTTGCTGATATAATAAACTACTCCAATATCTGGAGTAGTTTATTATACGGTTCTTGTAGCAACAAGGAACAACTTCCATGCGTTTAAGCGCTTTTGCCATACCTACTATTGGAATCAAATATAACAGCTCACTTAGAATCCTTAAATTGATCTGCGGTGCTTTTACAGCTGGCTTCTCTAGTTGCAAATCTCTCATTTTATGAGGCTATAGCCTTTACATCATTCTGTCTCCCTCTTTGCTCTGGAGGGAAGTGGAACTATTCATTTTCTAACACCTTTTAACTCTTTAAATTCGTTGCGGGATCCAGAACAGTTAAAGCGATTCCCCAGGACATGCCTGAGCTTCACCGCTCAGTGTCATTTCATTGTGTGCCACTGTTGACCCTGGCTTACAGGAGTTGCAGTGGTGGGTAAGAGGGAGGGACTAGTCCCGAAAAACATATTAATATATTTGCTGGGTATTCTATAATTAAACAGAATCAAAAGATATATTCTGTAGTTAATGCCCTGACAATTCTTGAAAAATTAAACATTAATCAATCATAGCCTATGTTTATAATTAACTAGCGTCGCTACGTATAAGATATAGTAATAAAAAAAATGATTATTAAGTTCATTTATTCAAACAAAAAAAAAATATTTTAAATTGCTAAAAGATGTTGATTTTACACTTTTTCAAGACTTTTTTTTTTAATTTTCTCTACATACAAACCTTCTCTGGACTTCCACCAATAATTCAAGACGAAAACAGTGTTTTTTCTCCGGTTAGTGTTTATGGTGAACACATGTGGTAGAATTTTATAACTGTATTAGGCATTGAAATTAAAGTTTTGGTGTTATTTTTGGTGCCTCATATATATTTGTGTTTGTTTTGTGTGTGTTTATTAATTGGTGGTAAGTTTTTGTGTGTTAATTACGTTGTGTATGTCGGACGACCATGGATGTGGATGATCCGCATGGTGGTCGCCCGCCAGATCCCTTAACTTCCCGCGATGGTCCTAATATTGCCAAGCCAATTATAAGTCAAGATGCATTTGCATATACTCCTCATTTAACAGTTCCTTTGACAACCTTTGAGGTTATTGAGAATTCTCAGTGCAGTTCTAATAATGATGTATCTAAGAATCCATCAACTGATAGTGTTCAACAAGCCCCAGTGAATCCTAATTCTATGTCTATTGGTCGAGATAAGTATTCAAATAAAGATGCTGGCCCTTTCTTGGTCCATGTTTCTTATAAATCAGATGACCAGGCAGCTGGAACGACAATCCACCCAATTAAATTTGGACAACTCATGATGAGGTTAAATATTAGGAATGTATTGCAGGAAGGTATTAAAAAAGTAGGTCGAAATAGAATAGCGGTTGAATTTAAAACTCCTGAAGATGCCAATGCTTTCATAGGCAATGCTGCAGTGACAGACAAAGGTTACTCTCTATCCATTCCTACCTATAACATCACTCGAATGGGTGTTGTTAAGGGGGTTCCTACTGATTGGTCAGAGGCTGAGATTCTAGAGCATCTGAAGGCTCCTCCTGGTAGTGGGCTTATCATTAAAGTGAGATGTATTAACCGTAAAGAGGTTTCAGAAGGTTCCCCGGTTTGGAAACCCACACCAACTGTTATTCTTACCTTTGATGGTCAGTCCCTTCCTAGTAGAGACTTTTGCTTCTATAACTCTTTACCAGTGTCTTTATATCATTTTCCTACTGTACAGTGTTTTGGTTGCTGCAAATATGGCCACACAAAATCTAAATGCCGGTCAAAGGCCAAGTGCTACAGATGTGGTGGTGAACACTTTGGCGATAGTTGTTCTGTGGAGGAACCTACATGTTTTTATTGTGAGGGATCTCATACTGCCATAAATAAAAGCTGTCCAGAACACAAGAGGCAAAGTGAAATTAAAGTGACTATGGCGAGGTGTAATATTTCTTACCTTGAAGCATCTAGGCGTCATCCTCCTTCATATAAATCATATGCTGAGGTAACCTCTACAAACACTCCCACTCCACATCTTCTTCCTCATAATTCCCCTTATCCTAGATCACAACATAAAGCCAATGTTCCGACTTCTACTTCCTATGCAAAAAGGAAAGTTGTAATGACCCCAAAAAAGCGACCTCGCTTGGCCCCAGGCTATGATGCCAAGGCTCACCAAGATCTGATTAATGATTATTCCTACATTCCTTCCTCAAATGGGTGCGCTCTTTCCAATTCTCAGACTCCTCCCGAGGGGGATTCCTCAACGGAGTTAGAATCACTAGTCATGCATCTTACATCTTTCTTATTGCATCATCAACTATCAGACCACGTTGCCATCAACCTCATCAATGCTGTACAATCACAACAAAATGGATCTTCGGTTCCTCCAGTGGAACGCCAGAAGTGTTTACCCCAAAAAAAATGAAGTTATCCATTTAATAAACAAATTCCATCCTGTTATTTTCGCCATATCTGAGACGTGGCTACTGCCACATCATCAGTTCAATTTCCCAGGATATTGCACATTCCGCGATGACCGTATTGATGGTTATGGCGGTGCTTCTATTCTGGTAAACAAAGACGTTCCTTTTTCCCCTCTTTCCCTTCCTATTCATGGCAATGAAATTAATGCTATTGGAGTGAGAGCCATGGGTATTAATTTTATTTCTATCTACATCCCTTCCCCAAACCCCCTTTGCTTTCAATACATTAAAAATGTGTGTAATTCTTTAACTCCTATAGTTCTTATGGGGGATTTTAATTGTCACAATATGTTATGGGGATCTATTCAAAACGATAGTGCTAGCGTTGAATTGGTTGAGCTGATGGATGAAGTAGGGCTCTGTGTGCTTAATGATGGTTCTCCTACCAGACTTCCTCGATTGGGCCAGAGTAAAAGTTGTGTTGACCTTACCTTATGCTCTCCTAACCTGACATCCCAGTTGGAGTGGGAGTGTTTAAACTTGACATATGGTAGTGACCACTATCCCACGCTCAATGGGAAGTATACCAGTCAACTTTGGATAGTAAAATTCAGACTTTCCCGGACAATTGTCTAGATAATTTAGATTTAAGTTGGTCTCTATTATCTGAAGCTATATCAGAGGCTGCAGATATTAGCATTCCCCAAAAAAATGCTGCGTCTGGTAAAATATCTTCACCCCCCTGGTGGGATAGACAATGTACAGCAGCAATTAAATCCAGAAATGAAGCCGAGTTAACGTACATTGCCCATATGTCCCCAGGTAATCTAATCCGTTACAACCAGATTAAAGCAAGATCCCGAAGGCTTTTCAAAAAGAAAAAATATGATGGTTGGAAAAGGTTCTGCTCTTCCCTCTCCCCCTCATCCCCATCATCCCTAGTTTGGAAGCAATTCAAAAAATTCAGAAATGGTAGAGCTAACCTAAATTCTTCTCCTATCCCCAGAAATATTGCTATATCTTTTTTTAATAAATTAGCCCCTTCCTTTGTGCCTCAAGCTGGTGACTGTCAGTCCCTTCCCTGTCTTCCTGGGATTGCCTCTAACCTGCTAGATGTACCTTTCTCTTTAATAGAATTGAATTCCGTCCTACAACACCTGCGTGACTCAGCTCCCGGAATAGATGGCTTCCCTTACTCCTTTTTTAAAATGACAGGGCAGATTAGTCGCCAGTTCCTTTTAGACCTAATTAATTCTTCTTTTTACCAAAACCACATTCCTTCTCAGTGGAAAACACAACTTGTTATTCCCATTTTAAAACCAGGTAAATCTCTAAATTGTGCTGACCACTATCGTCCCATTGCTTTGTCCCCAGTTTTTGCGAAAATCATCGAACATTTAATTAAAAATAGATTGGAGTGGTATTTGGAAAGTAGGGGTCTTTTGGCGGATTCACAGTTTGGATTCCGCAAAGGGTTTAGCACTATGGATAGCATTGGCATCTTTATGGCTGATACTCGCATTGCTTTTAGCAATAATGAATCCGTCTTGGCAGTATTTTTAGATATTTCGTCGGCATATGACAGTGTTATCCTATCAATACTCAGAAGTAAGTTACGTCAGCTGAATATTCCGATAAGGATGCTCAACTTTATATGCAACCTATTATCTGGCCGCTTAGTCAATCTGCATATCCCAGGGGAACGATTTGAACCCAGATCTGTTTGGCGGGGTCTCCCGCAAGGCTCAGTCTTGAGTCCCCTGCTCTATAGTGTTTATACCTCAGACCTACACAAGTCCCTCAACACTAACTGCTCAATTCTACAGTATGCAGATGATTTGTGTCTGTACGTAATTAATTCATCTATTGCCATAGCTACGGAATCCATGCAGGTTTCCCTCAATTCACTTAATTCCTGGCTTTTCAGACATGGCCTACAATTGTCGACATCTAAAAGCTCTGCTGTTGTCTTCTCTAGAAAAAGAATAATCCCCAGTATACGCCTTGAGATTGAAGGATCCCCCATTAAGGTCGAGGAGAAAGCGAAATTTCTTGGCGTAATTCTTGATTCTAAATTATATGGTGCCCAACATTTTAATTACATTTCATCAAAATGTGAAAAAAATGTCAATATGCTAAGGGCCCTTGCAGGTGTTTGGTGGGGAGCCCATCCATTTACTCTAAAACTAATATATAATGCAACTATAAGGAGTTTATTGGATTACGGCTCTTTTTTCCTAGAACCATGCAGCAAAGTTGCTTTGGCAAAATTAGATGCCGTCCAGTATAAGTCTCTACGCATTGTATTAGGCTGCATGAGGTCCACCTCTACAAATGCTCTGCAAGTTGAAGCTTGTGACCCTCCTCTTTTTCTGCGCCGACAGTACCTTGCTGATAGATTCCTTTTTAAATCATACTTTTTGAAAAATCATAAGCTCTTAACTAAACTAGCCCAATTAGATAATTTATGCAGAAGAAATGAATATTGGCAGCATAAAGATCCTCCCTTGATCCTTAATTCATTTAGAAAAATCCGAAGGATTGAAGAAAATGCCCCTATTCGCCAGTATAATCTCTTCCCTTTGTATAGTTGTTCATATGAAATAATTAATTATTGTCCAAATTATATTCCACACATTGGTTTGAGTAAGGATTCAATCCAAGCTAATTCTGTTTTTTCTTCATTAATTAATGATAAATGGAAAGATTATCATAAGTTTTTTACCGACGCATCAAAATTATCTCTTGATAGTAAAACTGGTATTTCTGTTTTTTACTTGAATTCCAATATTACTCTCCAATTCCAATGTCCGCCAGAGGCGTCTGTTTTCACCGGAGAGTGCATTGGTATCCTTGAGGCATGTCAGTTTATCCTATGTCATAATGTGATTACTAAGGCAATAGTTTTTTCGGATTCAAAAAGTGCGTTACAAGCAATAATTAAAAATCCTTTTAAGGACAGTTTACGCAGTCCTATTATTGCCGAAATTAGAAAATGTCTGCATTTCTCTTTTCTTAAAAAGATTGAGGTACTACTTGTATGGATTCCAGCACATGTTGGTATTAGCGGAAATGAATATGCTGATGCAGCAGCTAAAGCAGCCATTTCTAGTGATATTGCCGATAGGAAGTACTATTCTATTCAAATTTATGATTTACTGCATATGGCAAAGGTGGACCTTACCAATTCATGGCAGTGCTGTTGGAATAAATCTAGTAAGATTAAGGGCAAAAGTTACGCATCAATCCAACCTGATATTCCAGCTAAACCTTGGTTTCATAAATATAAAAAGGTTAGCAAAATTATTACTTCGGTAATTTGTAGAATTCGCCTGGATTTTTGTTGCACCCCAGTCTTCTTGCACAAGATTCGAGTAAGGGACAATTCGTTATGTGAATGTGGATTGGCGGATGGCTCGTTGGATCACATTTTTCTAAATTGTCAACTGTATGGGTTATCCTCTTTTGAAGATGTCATTCTAAAATTAAAAATTCAACATCCTGTGAATGTGCGCCATCTGCTATCATTCTTTCCTGACCCTTTAATTATCAAAGCCTTTATTAAATTTATAGCAACTAACAAGATAAAGTTATAATTATATTGTATGTATTATGTATTCTTCTAGTATTCTTATCTTCTTACATAAGTATGTTTAATTTTACTAACACTTATTCTGTGTTTGTCTTTGTTTCAGGTACTTAAATATTTCCACAATTAAGTTTTAAATTCTCATACACTTGCCATCTTTACAAACCCATGTTGACCCATTACATGACACTGGCAGAAATTGCTGAGCATTCGGCAGATTGCCATTAAAAAAAAAAAAAAATAAAAAAAATAATTCAAGACCAAAATTAGCCAAACCGGTAAAGGCGTTGTTGAGTTATAACATTACAAGGAAAAGTGGCATTGATTTTTATATATACAATTAATATGTTTTACTTCATATTATGACTCAATGAGTTAAAAATTAATTGGGAACTATTATAATAATTCAGATTAATGTTTAGTTTTATATATTACTTATATCTATGAATGTACAAAAAATATTTTCTATGTATACATATATAACAATATAATTATGCATGTATGTAGAATATAACAAGAGCAAAAGAAGTGTGCAAAGGTTGTGACAAATGGAAATCTATTGTCTCTGCCTACCCTATGGGAATCACACTTGAGTCTATGTATGTATTACAAATCAGATTTAAATTTTCAGGTGCTCCACCACTTGGCGGCGGTGAAGTAGTGTTTAAATGTCCCGTCCGGCGCCACTTGCGGCCATTGCAGTGGACCAAGTGGGGCCTTGTAAAGAGAATAAGAGGGGTTGTGTATGCACTCCGGGTATCACCTACTATGGCAAATAGGGTGGTTGATGCTGCTAAAGGAGTGAGTAGGACTATCATATAACTTTTGTTTATAATAATATTAATAATAAGGCGGTACTTTTAGAGACGGCGCGTATTGTGAGGACGTTCCTCCCTCTGGAGCCTTGAACATAGGTGTTCACGTTGCCGATTGGGCCTCTATTTTTAATATTTTTAAACAAACACCACCGACTCCCAGATTTCGCACTGATATTGAGAAAGTTTTCGTTTGCAGAAAAATTTCAAACCTGCCTGAACTGGGATTTGAACCCATGAGTAATGTATTTACTTTAGTTTGTGGCATTGGCGAGTGTCCATGGGTGGCGGTGACCACTTACCATCAGGTGACCCACTTGGTCGATTACCATACTATTTAATTTAAGAAAAAATACAGATTACTCTCGCAATGACTAGCAACTTGATGTACTTGTAACTCTACGACGAATAGGTCGGGTGCGTCAGGCCTGTTACTTAACGTTATAGATTTAATGCTTGATGATGAATTGCAGGTTATGTTGAAGTTTATACCAGACGTCTACATAAACACAGACCAGTGTCGAGGGTCGAATGCAGGCAAGAGTCCCGGGTTTGGTATCAGCCTGGTAGCAGAGACTAATGAGAAGACATTCTATTGCGCTGAAGCTGTAAGTACTACGATTATGTCATTTAATTTCATCACGTGTTAGGGAGGGGATGTTGAAGCGTTTCAAGTGTGGTTTGGAAATAAAATTAAACAAAATCACTACACTCAGTAATTATAAATTTATTTATGACATTTAAAGTTTGTAAATGTTTTACCCTCAAGGGTATAAAATAACAATACTGAATAGAGGATCAAATTCACTGCACGTGTAGCCTCGCCGCTTCCTGTCGCGGGTTCGAGTCCCGCGCCGGACAACTATTTGTGTGACCCATACATAGTTGTTCTGAGTCTGGATGTAATTTGTGTCTGTTTCTAAAGTACCCCGCGACACAGAGATTAGATTCCCTAGTGCGGACGTTGTCTTAAAAAAATTAAGGTTAATGTGAATGTTTTATAAGTTTGCAATAAATCATTAGAGATATTATGATGTGACATTTACGGAGTCATTACAAAAGGTCGGACGATGTCGCGGGCACAGCTAGTTTTGTATAATATGTCTGATTCATTGTATTGTTGTATCTTGCAATAAGATTTAAATGTTTTATTACAGAAATCAGCAGAGGCTGGTAGTGGTGAGATCAGTCTCCCCGAGGACTTGGGTCGCCAGTGTGCGCAGCAGTTGCTGGATGAGGTGTATCGCGGGGGTGCGGTGGACTCTGCCTTCCAGTGGCTATTGGCGCTATGGATGGCTCTAGGTCAGAAGGACGTTAGCGAATGCATTGTGAGTACTAATTCAAAAATATTCTACAAATTTATTGAGATGTGCCTATCACTGCTCCTCCCCGGTAGGTGATAGCGCGATAACATGTAGCCTATATGTTGACCCGACCTCTCAGTAATATTCATGCAAAATTTTAAGTAAATCCATGCAGTACTTTTTGAGTCCAGCCCGGATATACATACAGACACACAGACAAAATTCTAAAAACTTTATTTTTGGCTTCGATACCGATAGTAGATCACGCCCCAAGTATCCTTAAAAAAAATATTCAATGTACAGTTTTGACTTTCCTACGATTTTATTATATGTATAGATTTGATCTTTTTTGTTAGGTTATTATTATGTATTAGATTATTTTACAATAATTAATTATATAGTTACTAAGATTACACGTAAAAAAATTCGCATGTCTCTGTAGACAAAATATGTGAACTTAAACCTTATGTAACCATCCTGTATGTACCACGTTTTCAAGCGAAATAAATACATACTTACCTCATTTTGTTTCTTTTGTGATATGCAGTAAAATGGTATAATTCTTCAACTCCATATGTAACTTTCTGATTAAGTTCCAAGATATATAAGGTATAACGTAAACATGGATAAACTTGAAACGATCTACAGATGACACTGAATAAATTAATCGAAACCAGTTTGTGAAATATGGATCATATTTTTTGGCAAACGAGGTATTAATATTTGAGTAAAGATTTAATGCTTTATATTATCAATACATATAATAAAATCGTAAGAAAGTCAAAACTGTAAGTTGAATATTTTTTTTAAAGGATACTTGTTGCGTGATCTACAATCGATATCGAAGCCAAAAATATAGTTTTTAGAATTTTTGTCTGATGTATGTCCAGGCTAAACTCGGAAAGTACTGCATGGATTTACTTCAAATTTTGCATGAATATTACTAAGAGGTTGGGGTCAACATATAGGGTACATATTATGACGCTATCACTTACGGGGGAGGATCTGTGAGCACTTATAAAATTTGACGCGGGTAAAACCGCGGGGAACAGCTAGTTGCAAATATTTGTTATACCGTAGTGTCTAGGAAAACGGAAATAAGTTTGACCTATTTTCATGTCGTGTTTTCAGTTTAAGCGATAGAAAACCATGTAGTCAAGATATTAATCCTACGAATCAAGTCACATCCAATTGCCAATGTATCCCCTTGATTATTAATAAATGACTTTGTTCCCAGGTGGGTCCCCTTTCAGACTACACAATAAGTTTCCTGCAGCACCTCAAGGAGTTCTTCGGCGTGATGTTCAAATTAGAGGTCCAACGCTCAGGGTCTGATGATGACGAGGATTCGGAGGACGAAGGCGTTACACCAGCGAACAAGATCTTAATGACATGTGTAGGAATCGGTTATATTAATATTAGTAAGAGGACTTTGTAAATATAGTTTAATGAGTATTTTTCGTTGTTTTTTTGTCGACCTATATTTATTCACTCTCTCACTCTCATAATTATAGAAAAATATTTCTACTCAGTGTCCGATTTGAAAATGACTGAATTGCACTTGGGTATTAACATACACTTGTACTTGTCAAGCTCACAATGCAGTACATAAACATAGTAGAATAAAATAAAAGTAACAAAAAAAATTGTCCGTACGGTCTGTCTAATCACATATAAATTTTAAATCCTTAAATAAATAACAAGTTACTGACAATTATTTAAAAATTTAGTACTACTATATTAAAGCACAGTCCAACTCACCCTAAGGAACCATTGCAAACAGGAAGCTGTTAAACGCTGGCACAAACTTCCAGGTTTAACTCACTCCAAAAAAGCTATCAAGGGCTACGACCGCAAAACTGCGAACGAAGTCCTCGCGCTTAATAGGAGGAACTTATGCATCATAACTAGGGTGTTAACGGGACATTGCCGTCTCAGGAAACACCTGTCCACGGTGGGCATCGGAGACTGTAGAGCGTGCAGATTCTGCAATAACGCAGACGAAACAACACTACACCTGCTCTGTTACTGTGAGCCACTGATGCATAAACGTAACATCATCCTGGGCCAACACTTCTTGCACCAGGACGATGTTATCGATACTCCTGCCAAAAAGATTCTGCAATTTATCTATGTTGCAGGGTTAGACAGGGAAGTTTAGTTGGAGCGGCTAGCACAATAGTTCATCACTGGACGCAGTGTTACCAGGACCTCCGGGGACTGGAAATAGCCGCCACCAGAAGAATAAGAATAATAAGAACAACTATATTAAAAGTAAAGAATTGAAGACAACGAGCAGTTGGCTAGCGCAGAAGGTTCTCAGCCAGTAGCTTAATTTAAGCGACTAATAACTGAGGGCACCCTTATGGGATTCGGGCCACAGCACTGGGGGCCTTCAGCGGTCGTAAAAAGACTGGATTCTAAATGAGGGTGTGATCACTTGCCCGGTATAACCGATCTCGTGCTAAGGGACCAACGCGATCCTCTCCGCTGAGGAACTTACCCTAGCTATCCTGCGGCTTTCTCTAGCTACTTAGGTGGACGACCCGGAGAAGAAAGGTTAAAAAAAAACTCTAGAAAACCACGAACCTTTAGTCTATATTCCTTATATATCCTTAATCTATCCGAGTCGGATTCCACTGAGTCGGGGTGTTAACGATAATTAATTTAGACCTAACAATATTATGGGAAGTACTGTACATTAGGTCCCGTCGCTTTTTGAAATGAAATGAAAAACATTTAATTCAGCACAACACACAAGAAAATGAGGAGTACAAATATACAACACACAGTTCTACAAGACATAACATACATAGATTTGAAGAAAATGCACACAATTGCGATTCTTGCATGTTCTGCCGAAAGGGTCACCACCTCAGCACTAGCTAGGTGGATTACACCTAGCGCTGGTTTTCAGTTGGCAACCCTGGTAGTCACGCACGGACGGGGGTAGTGCTAGTACAATACTAAAAGTTTACTTAATATAATATAAAGATATATAACGGACGACGAAAGCAATTACCAACCACGCCAACCGGCCCATTGCACTAATTAAATACCTCATTTATTTTTTATACTATAAATATATATACTTACTATAAATATAAACTATACTTTTAATACCTCGTATCAAATGTGAATACTTACATAATATAATACATAAACTGATATATCTACATAAACCAGTAATAAAAAGAAAAGTTAGTATTAAATGAATGATACATTTATATTTATATCCTCATACTCAGTTTGTTCGTTTAACAAAAATAACTTCAAATTAACCCTAACACGGTTAATACTTTGCAGCTGTCTTAATTGGTGGTGGAATGTTATTCCAAATCTTAGACGCTGAGTATTTAAAACTGCCACGAAATGAAGCTGTTTTGTGTGGAGGGATGGTCAGTGGATGCGTGCACCGTCTAGCTTCATACTGTCGGTGACTATTTACCCAAGCTAGTTTTGAGTATAGATAGGAAGGATTTTTGGTAGTGATCACACCGAACAGAAGGCACGCAAGGTTTAACTTTCGGCGTAGTTTCATGCAGAGTGCATTATGCTTATGCAAGTACGGTGTAACATAGCTCCTGGGTGGTATGTTGAAACAAAATCTTGCACACGCGTTCTGAACCCTCTGTAGCAGCTTCTCTGTACGAGCTAGTAATCTAGGACCGTAAACAGCATCGCAATAATTTAATTTAGATAAAACAACCGACTCTACTAATTGTATACGTAGCTGCTGACTTAAAAAGGGACGCATTTTATATATAATTTTAAGCCGATAACAGCAGTTTTGTACACAGCTTGCAATGTGGTTTTCAAATCTAAGAGACTGGTCCATTAACAAGCCTAGATTACGAGCTTCTCTCACACGTTCTACGTTTACTCCTAAAAGAGTTACGGCCATTGGACCTACAGATGCCTTTTTGAATTTATCTAGCTGATTGTCAGTGCCAAAAATAATATACTTGGTTTTGGAGGCATTGAGGACGAGAGAGTTATCATGAGACCACTTTACAATTCTACTCAGATCTTCATTAATAGCATTAACAGCAATTTCATAGTCTTGTGGCTTAAAATGTACGTATATTTGTGCATCATCAGCATATATGTGGTAATGGCAGTTTTCTATAACATTCACTATATCAGCGCTATACAAATTAAACAGAGATGGCCCTAAAATCGATCCTTGAGGCACTCCCTTACATACCGACGCAACATTTGAAGCCAGAACGGATCCATCTGAGCCACGTGTCTCAGCATATTGTGCACATTGACCTAAATAACTGCTAAACCACCTTACAGTCTCTATACTGAAGCCGTAGTACGACATTTTAGACAAAAGTAAATTTAAATTTATGCTGTCAAAGGCTCTGGAAAAGTCAAGTAAAACTAGTAGAGTACACATGCCATTATCTTGCGCAGCTAGAATATCATCTGTAACATTTAATAGAGCAGTTGTAGTGCTGTGACCTTTTCTAAAACCAGACTGAACCTTGGGTTGTATATCACTATGCTCTATAAACATAGATAGTTGGATGTTGACTTCTTTTTCCAGTACCTTTGACAAGTAAGGAAGTATGCTAATTGGCCTGAGGTCATTTACATCAACTGGGTTTGACTTTTTGGGAATGGGGCGCACACAAGCAATCTTCTAGACGTCAGAGAAGGTTGATGTTGAAATTGATGTGTTTACAATTGAAGTGAGTATGGCTAAAGTTTGAGGGAGACTAGGCAAAAACATGTTCATCGTAATGTGGTCGCAACCTTCAGCATTTGATTTGAGGCCAGATATGATTTTAGCTACATCAGTTTCATTTACTAACCGTAAAGAAAAATTATGATTACTAAACCTATTGTATTTGTAGTAAGTTAAGATTGATAGGGGTATATTAGCATTACCTCCTGGTAATGCTAATATACCCCTATCAATCTTAACTTACGTTTAAAAAATGAGAATTAATCAACTTGGAGTCGTTTAGATGTGAGGGTAACTCTAGGTGGTTTTTTGGGGGTAATAAATTATTTTTTAATTTTTTCCACAATATTTTAGGATTTCTTATGTAACTATTAATGTTATGTTCATAAAATTCCTTCTTTTCGTAATACAACGACACGTTTACGAGATTTTTTAAATCTTTGTAATATTTTCTTTTTATGTCATGACTTGATTTTCAAATATATTACTCGAGCTTTATCACGTAGGTGCATCATGTACTTGATATTTGTGGTAATCCAAGGATACGATCTTTCCTTTATAGCGCGAGTTCTGTCTGAAATTGAGTCAAGAGGACCAACATGAAAACCAGCAACCTAAAGATATAGATCGTCGGCAGAACATACAGAATCCTATACAGGTTAAAAATTGAACGGATATAATATATAATGATCAAATAAGGTAAATACAACATGGGGTCCTTTCCCAAAAAGCCTCTCAATATCCGCCTCGCTACGAATACGTTCAGCGGGCGCCTTATCCTCCTTTCTGGCATAAATACGTCCCTCTTTTGTCCAGATATACTTATAGTTTTGGTTCTTCCCAGCCTCTCGCGCCTTGAAAAACAGCCTTCTGTTCGTATGGGTTAGGTGCTCGTTGATGTAGACCCTGCTCTAATTGCAAGATAGATCTAAGTCGGTAGTCGTTTTTATATAGAATAGAAAAGAAATACATTTATTCAACACGAACACACAAGAAATTAGTAATTACAAGGTATCAGCATAATACAAATACAAAAAATAATAAATGTCGAAAAAATAATCAACAAAATAAAGAAAATATACAATAGCTCCTACAATACCTCAGCAAAAGCTAGGTGAGGTCCCTCACAGGGTTGCCAACTGGTTTTCAGTTGGCAACCCTGTGAGGGACTCACGGACGGTGGTATGTGATATGTGATATATTATGTTACTATGACATGAATAGGTACATGTATGATTACAGTGACAAATATTTGTGTACGATAAATAATTATGTACTTAAACCAGTAAAACGGATAGAAAATTAAAATAAAAAATAGTGTTAATAATAGGTTAGGAAAGGGACATTATATAATTTTAATTAAATTAAATTATAATAGGTCTTTACCTATGAAATTGCCGTTTTGTATGAAAAAATTTAAACGAATTTTTTTCATGAATTTTTTTATTTGTATTAATCGAAGTAATCACCCATGCAATCAATGCATCTTTGCCATCGCAGTGGCAGTTTATTGATGCCCTTCTTAAAGAAATCAGCTGGACGGGAGGCAACAAATTCTTCAAAGGCATTTTGTACTGCCTCTCGGGTATTGAATTTTTTTCCCGCCAAGAAGTTATCCAAATTCTGGAAAAAGTAGTAGTCTGTAGGCGCAAGGTCTGGTGAGTAGGGCGGATGACGGAGAGCTTCCAACCCCAGTTCTTGCAACTTGGAGACCGTCTGCTGTGCAGTATGAGGTCGCGCGTTGTCGTGCAGGAGCAGCGGAGACGAGCGATTGACCAATGCTGGTTGGAGATGCGCCAGCTTCTCCATCATTGTGCTCAGTTCTTCACAGTACACATCTGCAGTAATGCTCACCCCGTTTGGTAAGAAGCTGTGATGAATCACACCGGCGCTAGACCACCAAACAGTGACCATCACTTTTCTAGGGGTAAGTTTTCGTTTAGGGCATTGTTTAGGTGCTGAACCAGGATCCAACCAACTTGCTGAGCGCTTGCGGTTATCAAACAGAATCCATTTTTCATCGCAGGTAACAATGCGGTTCAAAATTCCTTCATTTGTGTGTCTGTTGAGCAGTGCAAGGCACGTCTCGACGCGTACTTCGCGCTGGCGATCATTGAGTTCGTGGGGCACCCATTTGTCAAGCTTTTTTACCTTGCCAATTTGACGCAAATGGACCAATATTGTTTTGACGCTAACGTCGAAAGCTGCTGCTAATTCAGCCGTAGATTGTGTATCATCAGCTTCCACAACCGCCTTTAATTCGTCATTGTCGACCAAAGTCTTCGGACGACCGCGAGGTTCATTTTTCAGGTCGAAATTTCCAGAACGGAAGCGAGCAAACCAATAACAGGTGGTGCGTTGGTTTGTAGTGTTAGCTCCGTAAACGTCGTTGATGTTGCGTGCCGCTTGTGCCGCGTTGCTGCCACGACGGTACTCATATTCCATAATTACTCGAATTTTTAACGTATCCATGATGACGAAAAAGATTGAAATGCGATGAAAATGTAACACTAATCAATAAAGAAATGACTACTTTTGGAAAAAAGAATCCATGTTTTTAAAATAAAATTAATTTGAAATTAGAATTCTTAGCCAAACAAAAATTATTTTGATTTGAAATGGCCAGTACTGCAGAACGGCAATTTCATAGGTAAAGACCTAATAGATAGATTTATATTTACTGATTCGAATTTAAGAATTTAATTGAATAAGAGAATTTCTTTTTTTTACCTAAAACTTTGTTTATTTCGGAGATCTCTGATGGGCATTGGCATTGCATGGGCATTCTTCCAGCATTTAGAGGCCGCGTATAGAAAATTGCCGCGAAAGGATGCAGTTTTATGAGAGGGGATGGCTATTTGCTGCGCACATTGTCTGTTTTCTTGCTCTCGGTGGCTATTTGTCCAATTTATTTTATCATATAGGTATGACGGATACTTTTGCATAATAACTCCAAAAAGGAGGCAGGCCAGGTGCAATTTACGCCATAACTTCATTTTTAGAATGAAGTGTTCGTTCAAATATGGAGTTACGTGGGTTCTTGGCGGGATGTCAAAGCAGAAGCGTGCACATGCATTTTGGACCCTTTGTATCAATTTCTCGGTTCACGATAGAAGCTTGGGATCAAATATAGAGTCTGCGTAATTAAGTTTGGATAGGATTATAGAATCTACAAGTAGTATTCTTAACTGTTCACATAAATGTGGGCGCACACAGTTTGCTATATGATTTTCAAATCTTAAATATTGGTCCATGTGTAGGCCCAGGTTACGTGCCTCATATACACGCTCTATATGTTCTCCCAGTATGGTGATGTTAATAGGCTAGATCGTGGCTCTTTGTAGTTTGTCTAGTTGACCATTAGAACCGAAGATTATTTATTTAGTCTTATTGGGGTTCAGCTTGAGAGAATTGCGGTTGGACCAATTCTCTATACTTTCTAGATCTTTATTAATGGCTTTTATTGCAACCGCGGATTCCTCTGGCTTAAATGAGATATAAATTTGGAGATCATCAGCGTATACATGGTGCCGGCAATGTTTTATACATACATACATAGATTCACGCCTATTTCCCAGAGGGGTAGGCAGAGACAACGGATTTCCATTTGTCACGATCTTTGCACACATCTTTTGCCTCAATTACTGTCATTATATTCTTCATACATGCTCGCCGGTTTAGGGTACTTCTGACCTGTCCTTTCTTGAGAACGTCTCCGATTAGGTCAGAGAAAGTTCGACGAGGTCTTCCCCTTCCGGTTCTTCCATTCACACAGGCCAGGTATACTTCTTTGGTCAATATTCTTTCATTCATCCTTCCTAAATTGTCAAACCATCTCAGCATTCCTTTTTCAATCTTTGTGACTACATCCTCTTTCACACCACAACGCTCTCTTACATCAGTGTTTCGAATTCTATCTCTCAAAGTCACACCACATATACTTCTCAGAGCTCTCATTTCCACTGCATTTATTTTACTTTCATTCTTTTTCTGCCAAACCCAACTTTCACTTCCATACATTAAAGTTGGCACTAACACTCCATCGTGCACGGCCAGTCAAGCCTTCTTTGAGACTTGCCGGCTACTCATAAAGGCATTTCATATTTCCCATCTCTCGTAAACAAAGTTCCCAGATATACAAACTTTCACCTGTTCGACTTTCTCTCCTCCAATCACAATATCACATGCTGTCGTGTATTCATCCCTCTCAAATACCATTACTTTCGTCTTACCAACATTCATTTTCATCCCTCTCCTTTCAAAAGCTTCATGCATATTTGTTACCATCACCTGCAACTCGTCCGCCGATGATGCAAGTAGAACTTGATCATCAGCGTAAAGCAGACATTTGATGAGTAACTCATTCATCCTTACACCGCATTCACTTTCTTTCAAATCTTTTAAACAGCTATCCATGAATAGGTTAAACAACCACGGTGACGCTACACATCCCTGTCTAACACCCTTTTGGATGCTACACCACTCAGTGTATGGCCCGTTAATTCTCACGCAAGCTCTGGAATCCTTATAAAGATATTTCAGTGCTTGAACAAGGTTGTCGTCCAACCCATACATGGACAGTACCGACCATAGCTCATACCTCAACACTCTATCGTAGGCCTTTTCTAAGTTTACGAAGGCACAGTAGACCTTTTGGCTTTTGCCCAAAAACTTCTCTACTATGCTTCGTAGAGAAGCCGATCCGTGCATCCCATTCCTCTTCGAAAACCCGTCTGTGCATCCCATATTTTCGCATCGGTTTCTTTCACAACTCTTTCAACCAATACTTTCGCATACAACTTACCAACGACGCTGAGCAGACTAATGCCCCTATAGTTTTTATAGTCTTGCCGTGAGCCTTTCCCTTTGTAAAGAGGTACGATGACAGCCTTGCACCAATCACTTGGCACTTGGCCGGTGTTATAGCATAAATTGAAAAGGCTGCACAACTGACTCGCTATGACGCCATGTCCAGCCTTCAGCATCTCGCAAGTTATCTTGTCATACCCTGGTGACTTACCTGATTTCATACTCTTAATAGCTTTCACAATCTCATCCATACCAATTTCATCTTTACATTTATTCTTGTCTAAACTACGTTCACTCTCTGTAACACCTCTCTCATACAAACTTTCAAAATACTCCTTCCAACGTTTTAACACACATTAGTCCCCTTTCAGTATGGAGTTTGGTTCTGAGGTTTGAGTTATGCCTCTTACTGATCTAACGGATTTCCAGAAAAACTTAATGTTCGTCTGAAAATCCTTAGACAACCTTCTATCAAAATTTTCTTTTTGTTCATTTTTCTTTTCGTTCACCACATCCTTTACTATTCCTTTCATTCTTTTATAACTATTCCAGGCCCTTTCTATATCCTCATTCGTCGCCTTTTGCATTCGTTCGTTTGCTCTGGTGGCTAGCCAGTCTAACCAGGCTTTCTTCTTTTCACATACAACTTTTTGTACACTTTGATCCATACTTCACCAGCTCTTCTACTTTTATCCTCTCTAGTACACTTTTAGTCTCAGGAATTCGGTGGCGCCACCCTTTGAACAGACCTCTTATTCGGCTCATTACCAGAAAGTGGTCTGTATGGATTGCGGTCCCACGATAGACTCTTGTTTTTATAGCCTTAGTTATATCTGCACTGTATAAATTGAAAAGAGACGGTGCTAAAATTGAACGCCTTTATCTAGTATAGCCATATTAGACGTGGCCGTTAGGCCATTTGAGTCTCGAATCTGCACATACTGAGCGTGGTGTGTGAGGTAGCTGCAAAACCACTGTACCGTATTTGAATCAAACCGGTAAAACGCCATCTTGGAAAGCAGTAAGGTTAAATTAATGGAATCAAAAGCCCTAGATAAATTTAATAGTACTAGCAGAGTGCACATGCCGTCATCTTGGGCTGTTAATATGTTGTCTGTCACATATAGTAGAGCTGTTACAGTATTACCATCCTTTCTAAATCCGGACTGAGTCTCAGGCAGGATTTTGCTGTCTTCTATATACTTATTTAATTGCGTGTTTCCAACCTTTTCCAGTACTTTAGATAAGAAGGGTAATATACTTATCGGTCTCAAGTCTTTAATTTCCACCGGATTAAAATTTTTTGCAATGGGTCGTACAATGGTTACTTTCCACAGATCGGGAAAAATTGACGTGGCTATGGATGAGTTAATTGTAGCTGTCAGTAGGTCAAGTGTTTGAGGGAGACTTAACATAAACATGTCCCATGTGATCCGGTCAAATCCCTCAGCATTAGATTTTAAGTTGATTAGCACCTTAGCTAGATCAGATTGTTCAACCAATTTTAATGAAAATGTTTTGTCGTGAAACCTGTTAAATTCAAAATATGTAAGATCTGATAGTGTAAGTCTTGTGTTTTGGGGTATGTCGATGAAATGTAAGTTCATTGCGTTAGGGTCGTTTAAATGTGAGGGTAGGTTTGTAGTATTTTTAGGAGGCAGTAATGTAGATTTTTGATTTTTCCACAGAGCTTTCGGGGACTTTATTTTACTATTTATATTTTGCCTATAATACACTGTTTTTCTTGGTACAAAGCCTCGATCACTACTATCCAGGGATATGATCTCTGCTTTAGCTTATATGTCTTCAGGGGAGCATGTTTATCAAATATAGCTGTCAGATGATGTACACTAAGATAAGCTACCATATCGTCAGCGTTTTGAGACGGGACAGGAACGGGTATGGGATATGGTAGTAATTTTTTTTAGGTAAAATGTAGTGTTTTTGGTGTGTTTTGAAATCCCCAAAATTCGGAAACTCATCGTTTCCGAAAAATAAATCGCCTCACCTTTATATCCGGACTGGTGGGATAGTGGGGTGGGGGAGATTTGTTGGCGGGTCAAAATTTGCACCCAATAAATGTCAAGGTCACTGGTCAGATAACTTTGTTAACTATACTACTACTACCATCCTCACCCCTTTTCAACAACAATAACAGCTTGTCAGCTTGCATCACAGCTCACCAATGTCGTGATGATGCTTCTTCGTGCTCGTGCCCCGTTATTGAGAAAACGGTCTCCATAAAATATCTTGGCATAATAATACATCAATCCCTATCTTTCAAGCCGCATATAAGAACTCTTGTGACTCGTCTTCGTAAGTTGATCTACATATTTAAAAACCTCAGAGGCTCAGCTGATAAAAATACTATCAAGATGGTTTACTTTGCTCTTTGCCATTCACTTATCGACTACTGTATTTTAGCATGGGGTGGCTCAAATAAAACTACTTTAATTGAGGTTGAGAGAGCCCAGCGTGTTGTTCTTAAGGTAGCTGCTGGATTGCCCTTCCGCTAAGGATAGCTTAGTTTTTTGTAAAGTTCAACCGTAGGAACGGTTGAACATTACAAAAAATGGAACGTGCTAACAGTTAGGCAAAGTTTATTATGCGTACTGTACTAAAAAACATTCCCTTTTAAAATACGACCCTAATCTTCTCAAGGATAAGCGCCGTAAGGGTAGTGTGTGTCCTTCTCAGAAGCTCAACACATCCCTATCTCATAACTACTTTTGCTTTTTGGGATACTTTCTTTACAACAAACTCAACACATTACTAAATATTTATCCACTCAACAAAAATTGCTGTAAATCAACACTGACGTCTATTCTTAAAACTCTTGATTATGACACTACTGAAAAATTATTAACTCCTCTCCAATAAGCCACTCAATTCGTTTGACACCAATCTTAACATTGTACTAGCTAATAACTTTTAATCATTTTTATATTAAACACATTTTCATACACTATCACACCTTCATCTACATCCATACTCACTCATACACTACATAATAACACTTCCCTTTAGACTAATAGATAATACAGTCACTCTCAAAATTGTAATTGTTACTGTTATTTAAGTTACATAGTTATGTAATAGCCGCGGGAGGGCACTGGTGACTTGTAATACAGGTATCAAACCTACATCAAGCACCAGTCTCTTACAAAGTTTTGTTATATGGTATGATGCTATTATAATTGTAAACCGGTGTGTACTTTGTGAGAGAGAATAAATGACTTATTATTATTAACAGTGTATCTAGCGCTAAATGGTCGCAGTTCTAACCTAACCTAAACCAAATGATTTTATAAAAGTACCTTTTTGCAGAACTATCATGATACGCGTTCTCGGCTATTTATAGACGTGTAATAATTAAAAATATCCATATAAAAATGAAACTTTACAATTTTTTTCTCGAAAACTGTGTTTGTTTATGTGTTTACATAAACAATAAATATACTTATGCAAAAAAATATGAAGCTCCAAATCGACGGGACCGGGAATGTAAAGTGGAGCCATAATGTATTATTTTCATAATTATATCAAATTTTGATTATGTCAAGAGTCGATGATGAGATGTGTTACTTATGGAAAGTAATTATTATGATAACTGTCATAGAAAGTCATTTTATGGTAAATAAAAGTTATCACTGTTGAGTTGTTACGGCAAACGTTATTAGTATAAATGATAATAGTGCAAGTAAATATTATGATCGGGGATAATTATGGCAAACAATATTAGTGCAAATGAATTTAAGGAAAACGAGAGTTTTAATATTAAGTTAATTGTAAGAAAATCTGTGTAGTTATTCCCCACCATAAAACATAAATGTAAAAAGGTGAGCCAGGTTTAATACAAAAGTAATGCTTGGCTGTGGGCTTCGCCGCAAAAAGAATGGAGATCTAAATGAGTGCCTAGTTCTATGCAAAATCCAAATATGTATTTATAGGAAAAAAAATCACATTATGAACAAGTATTAAACTAAATTTCTTTGCTTTATTGGATACCTATAACAATTGCTGTTATTTAAAAAAAGACATGGCATTTTAGGGTTCCGTAGCCAACAGCCAAATGGCAAAAAACGGAACCCTTATAAATTCGTCATGTCTGCCTGTCTGTCTGTCCGTCCGTCCGTATGTCACAGCCACTTTTTTCCGAAACTATAAGAGCTATACTGTTGAAACTTGGTATGTAGATCTATTCTGTGAACCGCATTAAGATCTTCACAGAAAAATAGAAAAAAAAACAATAAATTTTAGGGTTCCCCATACCTAGAACTGGAACTCAATTTTTTTTTCATCAAACCCATACATATAAGCTATATAGGTCTTCAAAAATGATATTGAGGTTTCTAATATCATTTTTTTCTAAACCGAATAGTTTTCGCGAGAGACTCTTCTAAAGTGGTAAAATGAGTGCCCCGCCCCCTGTAACTTCCAAAATAAGAAAATTATTACCATGCAAAATTGCATGCATGAACGAGATTTAGTAAGTAGTTTTTTTAATACGTCATAAATCGTAAACCGCAATTTACCTTTCATTTAATCTACTCGAATATACCTAATCTATACATATAATAAAATCGTAGGAAAGTCGAAACTGTACATGGATTTTTTTTTAAAGGATACTTGCGGCGTGTTCTACAATCGATATCGAAGTTAAAAATATAGTTTTTAGAATTTTTGTCTGTGTGTCTGTTTGTCTGTATGTATGTCCGGGCTAAACTCAAAAAGTAGGATTTACTTCAAATTTTGCATGAATATTAATAAGAGGTCGAGTCAACATATAGGCTACATATTATCACGCTATCACCTACGGGGGAGGAGTTGTGATAATTTATAAAATTTAACGCGGGTAACACCGCGGGGCACAGCTAGTAATAAATAAAAATAAACTTATAATGTTACTTGCTGCTACGGAACCCTTCATGGGCGGATCCGAATCGCACTTGACCGCTTTTTCTTAGACTTCGTTATGAGTCCAAAATGGAAATCTAGAAATATCGCGTTATCGACGAATATGATATACTCAAACGCTGGGGGTGTGACGTGCCTACCTCCACGCGTGCAAGGGCTTTCGCCATTCAGAATAAAACCTGTTTTTATTCTGAAACGCAAAAGTTCCAAGCTGGAACACCCTGGGCATTCGCTAGTAACTCCTCATGTTCAAACGTACCGTGGCGATGGCTGCATGACTGAGGGGGCGCTCAGTCGATAACGGTGTCTTTCCGATACCGGGGCACCTCGGAAAGTAACATATGCCCTTCGGCCGGCATGCGGGGGTCTGCCGGTTCGCGAGCCCATACTTCCCTAGCTGCTAGTGGGACCAGAGAGGCCTGTGAGGCCTGGAAGCCAGCAATGGCGAAGAGGGCACGCCTGGATGACACTGTGTCACCCAAGACAGGGTCGAAACGCGCTAAGCTGGACAGTACTCCTAAGAGGACTGCGTTCAGCTATGCAGATGCGACTAAATCGCCCATGTTAGTAGCCATCACAACGCAATCCTCAACCGAACTGACGGTGGAACAAGCCGAGCGGATCGAGAGCCTTCTAGAAGAGAAGGTTATAGAGTCTGCGCTTGCTCCACTAACTGACAACGAACCGAGGACCGTACCATCGTTCAGAGGCAAGCCCATTGCGGGAGAGGGCGTGCTGAAACTGTGGTGCGAAGATGACAGGTCCCTCAAATGGCTCAAGTCGACCGTGGAAGTACTTGTGTCACCTACACCGGGCACCAAGCTGACTGTCATCAGACAGTCAGACATCACAAAGCCCGTCCGTGCCGCGCTTTGGCTGCCCAAAACCGTCGGAGAGGACGTAAAGAAGATCTACCAACTCCTGGACGCGCAAAACCCGTGGTACAACATCCAAGGCTGGCAGTAGTACGGCGCGACTCTCCAAGAGAAGGGGATTTTCCTGACCTTGGGCATTCCGGAATCCGAGGTTGTTTCCGTCAAGTTTTTCACTCCCACGGGACTAGAAGATACGCCCCCGGCTGAAGACCCAAATAAAACTAAGCCCAGTCAAGCTGATCCAACACCAGGCCAGGCGCCGCTACCACCACCTTTATCCGCCTGTCCCAGCACTTCGGGCTCACAACAAGCCCAGACAACACCGAACTCCATGAAAGAGGTAGCGCCACTAGTAGCGGGAGACGGTGAGGACATGTCATCTGGGGAGGAATCCGTGAACAGTGATGTTCTCGGAACCGACTCGGATTGACATCGTCCAGACCAACCTCCAGCATAAACAAATCGCATCGGCTACCCTACGCAGACTGCTGGAGGTTAACAACAAGACCATCGCCTTAATCCAGGAGCCGTCGATTAGGAATAGCAGGATATGTGGACTTGGCAACATCGGAGGTAAGTTGTTGCTTGAAACTTCGGTACAGCAGCCGAGGACATCCAAACTAATATTATAAATGCGAAAGTAACTCTGTCTGTCTGTCTGTCTGTCTGTCTTTGCTTCACGCCTAAACTACTGAACCGATTTGTGTGAAATTTGGTACAGACATAGTTTGGAACTTGAGAAAGGACATAGGATAGTTTTTATTACAAAAATAAAATAAAAAATAAAATTTATTCCGGACATACAGCGCCATCTATTGGTCAAGAGTCGGCATCAATTCAGTACTGAAAATACATCGGAAAAATGTAAATAAATAGTAAAAAGGTATGAAAATATAATATAATACAACTTTTAGTAGAAAGAAAATGCTCTAAAGGAGTATAGATAATTCTATTAGTACTATATGTCAAGTTGGTGATCGCGCAATGGTGTCGATCGTTACACGAGTTCGGTTCATGTTATTGTTTTAATTCATCGGAAAAAAGTAAATAAATAGTAAAAAGATATGAAAAAAATAATATCAATATAATAAAACTTTTAGCACAAAGAAAATGCCCGAACGGAGTATAGATAAATAATCCGAGTTGTCACTATGCTCGATAGATGGCGTTGGGAGGAAATGCCAGTTTGCAACATAAGTAAAAGTAGTAAGCGTGGAAGAATGTTGCAACAATGTAAACTGCTGGTTTGGGATAAATGTACGATGTCCCATAAAAGAGCAATCGAAGCACTTCGTCGCCCGATGAAAGACATAAAAAACAATCAAGGTATTATGGGAGGAATGGTGGTTCTATTGGCCGGTGACTTCCGGCAGACCCTGCCGGTTATAGCAAGGGGCACACCGGCAGATGAAATCAATGCCTAAAATGCCGTTTAAAAGCATCTGTGCTATGGACACATGTGCAAAAGGTTTACTGTCGACGAATATGCGAGTATTACTCCATACTGATTGTCAAGCCGGGCAGTATGCTGCTGTTTTTCTGAAGGTCGGCGAGGATCGTATGCCTACCGACTCCGAGAGTATGATCACGCTGAGCAGCGAATGATGCCAAATTGTGGATAGCACATACAATTTCAAAAATAGTGTCTATCCGGATTTACGCGCTAATATCGAAAATCGGGAATGGTTATGCGAAAGGGCGATAGTGGCACCAACAAATGAAATAGTAGGCCGGATAAATGACCAAATTATGTCTGACGTAGAGGGAGATGTCATCGAGTATCTATCAGTAGATAACGTCGTGGATACCGAGCAAGTGACATCTTACCCAACAGAGTTTCTCAACTCCTTAGAGTTATCAGGAGTGCCTTCTCACAAGTTGAGGCTGAAAGTTGGAGTTCCTGTGATGCTTATGAGAAACCTAGATCCACCAAGGCTATGTAACGGCACACGGTTACAAGTAATCTATTTAGGACGGAATGTCATTAAAGCCGTTATTATGACTGGAATGGCAAAAGGCAAAACTGTAATTATTCCCCGCATTCCCATCATTCCAACTGATTTGCCATTCCAATTCAAAAGAGTTTAGTTTCCGCTGAAAACTGCGTTTGCAATGACCATAAATAAAACCCAAGGGCAAACGCTTAAAGTTGCGGGGGTACATCTTGAAAAAGCCTGTTTCTCCCATGGACAACTCTACGTTGCGTGCTCAAGAGTATCAAAACCACAAGACCTATATATTTTTGCAAAGGATGGCAAAACTCAAAACGTGGTATACAGAAATGTCTTGGTGTAAGAAACTTTAATAATCTTTAAAGCCTAAAATAATAGAAAAATTGTCAAGGGAGAAACAGTATTTTTTTCTGAAATGGCAAAAAAAAAATTTTGAAAATAAGGGAAAAATAACATTTTCACCTTTTTCGATCGGCAATAACGGCTTTAATGCCCTAAGTGAGTATACATATCTTCAATTCAAACGCAGAGCTCATTATGTTGATTTTTGAAGAGTTCCCTAGAATATCTTCCTCATTTAATTTTTGAAGAGATCCCGCGAGATCGGTAACTATTTGGGTAAAACCAAAAATCTGCCGGAAGACACTATTCCACGCGAACGAAGTCGCGGGCAAAAGCTAGTGCATTTATATACCGAAAACTATACCAGCTGTGCTACTAACACAATTCTGTTCTAGAGACCTGACCGCCATAAAACTATCACATAGCTTTGACACCAAACGACCACCACTCGTACTTGCATCAGTCTACACGCCAGGTGACGAGGAAGTTCCACCAAGAGAACTGTGTGATCTAATACAATACTGCGAGGATCACAGTTGGAATATCATAATCTCGGCGGATGCAAATGCTCACCACCCGCTATGGGGCAGCAAGGTGCCAAATAAGAGAGGTGAGCTACTAACCGATTACATCTTCACGACTAACCCATCCATAATCAACAAGGGCTCTGAACGCACTTTCGTAAGCTCAAGATATCAAACCATAGTGCACATTACCTTGGCGTCAAATGGTGCGAAGGAAATCATGTCCGACTGGCACCTCTCCTCCGAGCCATCATTCGCAGACCACAGGAGAATCTGCTATGCCGTCAAAGTGTGTGAGAAGGGATTACAACCAAGACGCAACCCCCGTAAGACTGACGTCATAAGGTACTAAACCCTACTTGTACATGAGGTAAGCAAATTTACTTTTCAAAAACATGTCAACCAACACTACAGAATTCGAAAACAATCTAAACTCACTAACCAAATGTATACAACACAGTTACCGGCAGACTTGCCCACTCACAACACCAAAACCAGGGGTAAAACTGGTGGGGGCCAGAACTGGAAAAACTCAAACGTAACTTAAGAAAACTCTTCAATCGTGCAAAAAACACGAGAAATGAAGAAGATTGGGACAGATACAAAAGCGCCCAATACCACTACAAGAAACGCATAACCGCGGTACCGCTGTACCGCAAAGGACAATCTTGGCGACGCTTCTGCGAAAACATAAAAAGTACCATCGAAGCTTCAAGAGTGAAAAAACTACTATCCCAAGATGACAAACGCACTCTGAGCTCACTCAAAAAGCATGATGGTACATATGCCATCTCTGACGAAGAAATAAGCAAAATACTTATTGAAACACACTTCCCAGGCTGTCATATATCTGATAACACCGACTGGGGAACACCTGTGGAAAACAAACCGAACCCAGTAGACTGGAAAACTGCTGATGAAATAGTAACAGCAGACAGAATTTCATGGGCGATAAAAAGTTACCTACCATTTAAGTCTGGAGGCTTGGATTAAATATTCCCAGCACTACTTCAATGGGGACACAAAAATTATTGTATTGCACATCACTACATTCCTCGTCAGTGGAGGTAAGTGAAGGTCATCTTCCTTCCCAAACTGGAAAAAACCGACTACACCCTGGCGAAATCATACAGACCAATCAGTCTAACATCGTTTCTGCTAAAGTCTCTAGAAAGGCTGGTAGATAGATACCTCAGAGACGGAGCACTACAACGCACGCCACTACACCGACAACAACATGCCTATAGAACAGGAAAATCAACAGATTCGGCCCTGCACTCAGTAGTAGGAACTATAGAGACAACCCTAACTGACAAATTGATGGCACTAGGAGCTTGCATTGACATTGAAGGAGCTTTTGACAAAACAAAATTCTGTAGCATAAAGCACTCTCTTGCCAAACTCGGAGTGGATCAAACCACCAGTGGCTGGATTGATAACCTCCTAAGGCTGAGAGCTATAAGGTTTACAGTAAACTCCACCACAAGAGGCATTGTAGCAACAGGGTGTCCCCAAGGTGGGGTGCTCTCCCCCTTACTATGGAATATAGTGGTGGATGACCTAATACGATGCCTAAACCAAAGATGCTACTACACTGTTGGCTATGCCGACGACATCACGATTCTGATAAAAGGCAACTCGGAAAACATAGTATGTAACCGTATGCAATCCGCCCTCAAAATCGTGCAAAAATGGTGCGACCAACACGAACTAACGGTTAACCCAAAGAAAACAGAATTGGTTCTATTCACAAACAAAAGACAACCAAACATCACGGACCTACCCAAATTGTTTGGAACCGAACTGAGCCTCTCAACTGAGGTTAAATACCTAGGGATAACGCTTGATAGAAAGCTCAACTGGAACAAACACATGGAAGTGAAAGTTGACAAGGCCCGAACGACCTTCTGGCAATGTAGAAGACTTATAGGGAAAAAGTGGGGCCTAAGACCATCCATGACCCTATGGCTCTATAAAATGTTAATACTCCCCATGATAACGTACTATGGTGCCGTTGTGTGGTGACCCAGAACACAGTTAAGCACGGCAATAACAAAACTACAAAGCTTCCAAAGACTAGCATGCTTAGCAACTACTGGCAGCATGAGAACAACTTCCACAGCTGCATTAGAGGCCCTACTAAATCTCAGGCCTTTGCACCTCGTTGTCCAACAAGAGGCCGCAGCAACAGCTATAAGGCTCAGCCAAACTGGCCTGTGGAAGCAAAATTATAGGGAAAATCACAGGCGCATCATGGATGAAATAAAGAAGACGCTCCCCATTGGGAGCGTCTTCTTTATTCACATATGGCGTCACATATGGCGTCCATCATTATGGACGCCATATGTGACATAATCCCTAAAACCTTCATTTTTGATAAAAACTACGCCATCCAACTTCAAGAGGAAGCTAAGGACAGCTCTGGCACACATGAAGTTCGAATATATACTGATGGCTCGAAAACAAAAAAAGGCACAGGAGCCGGCGTCTTCTCCAATGACCTCAACATCAACATATCAACAACACTTAGTAGTCTAAATTCTATTTTCCAAGCGGAATGCGTGGGAATAACATTAGCAGCAACAGCAGTCAAGTCTCGAGATGTGCATGGTAAATCCATACGCATAATCTCAGACAGTGCCTCTGTGCTTCAAGCCTTAAAGAGCAACCAATTCAACAGTGGACTCATTCTGGAGTGCCACGGTGCACTTGAAAAGATCTCAACAATCGTCAATTTTTTTTTTAAATTATATCCCGGGACATTATTCACACTTCGCCATCTGATCCAAAATCTAAGCAGAACTTGTACTGTGGGCACCAGACAACTGATATATTCCATATATTACTTTAATTTATATACATACTTATATAGATAATTACACTGATACACAGAACAAACAGACATCTGTCCACACAAATATCTGTCCAGGGAGGGAATCGAACCTACGACCTGCGACGTGAAAGGCATGCATCTACCAAATACGCCAATTGGTTTCAGAAATGAAATAAAAAAAGCAAAATACGTAGTACATTTCTTTATTGTCTCCATACACTAAACACTAACATTTATAATAATTAAGGCACATTCTGAAATGTATGTAAAACCTCTTCCAGGATCTTACGCCTATACACTTGTTCACGAACTTAACACTACGAGTATAAAATTGGCAGTGTTCGCAATTTCGATACAAAAGTACCATATTTTGACTTAGAATTATTAATTACAAGGAGTAATTATAATATTGAATTATATAACATACCATTTAAATATCCTATCTTTATCTAAATTTTGTCATTGACAAATTGTCACTGATGACTGGGCGCTTTGAATGTTGTCATCTTTGATTTTTGTCAATGAAGTTGTCGAATGACAAAATTTTGCCAGTCACTCTATTATTGCTATTCGGTTACTCCTTTTCACTAATTAACTTAAAATTTAGATTATTTTTGTTCAGTCAATACACGGTTTGTTAATATCACATAGATTTAGCAAATTTAAGAACAAAAATATACAAAAATAAAGTAATAGATAAAAAAAGTGCAGTGCTTGTTGCTTCTGTCTTTGACACTTTGAAGTTTTAATCAGTTTTATTGTGAGCATCAATACTTATATATATATATATATAAATGAATTGGAAATAAATACGTGATAAAAATATAGAATGACAATGTTTTTCCTTTTATAAAATTTTGAGAACTTTTTTAGAGTTTTAAATCTGTAGATTTTAGTCGTCTAAAAACACAAGTTTTGTGTTTTGTCACTTCTGTTGTCATATTTTTCTAGCAAAAAATTAAACAGATTATGTGTACCTACAGTCGACGTCACGGCGGTGGATAAGTTTAGTCCTTAAGAAAGTCTTTATTACTAAGGTATAAGGGTAGTTTTCGTAGAAAAACTGTATCAACTGATATGACTTCGACTGTGGTAAGACTCTTTAAATTTAGACCTGTTCATACATCTTTCTCATTACAACCAAGACCCGCGGACCAGTTACAAATGCCTCCCACGGGGTCGAAACTGAGACCTTTCGGACAAATATACTCCCATCCTAATAGCGAACCGTTTTCAATGCGGGCACAGGAGATAAACTTCTTGCATGACGTCGGGTGAGGGAAGTTTCCGATGTCTAGGCACTCAATGTTACCTGAAGAGTAAAAATAAAACAACGTTAGGTTATAGTAGTTATTTCAGAACTTAGAACTTCACAGAAGTGAAGTTATTACATTCTAAAAAGCAGTCATAATTAAGCCGTAATGTTCCAGCTTCAAAGAAGACTTGATGGGATGTCGAATGGCTGAACCTCGATACAGACCTCAATATAATAGTTCAATAATAGTACCTCAATTAAAGCTATTCAATCAGCAAGGTTTCAGTGTCATTCTATGGATCTATCTATAAACTGGCTTCATTTATAAAGTACCTACTTTTTATTTCAGAAAGCTTTCATCTACACCTCTATTTTTTGTCAGTGCTTGAATTTCCGTGAATACTTTGAGTTTTATCAGTACTTTAAGTTTTGTGAATACATACTTTGAATGTAGTCAGAATTTCCGTCATTCCTCGTTAAGCTGTCAGTCTATAGTTATGGAGCTACTATCATTAAGCCTAATCGAATCATTGCTGGTGGTTTTAAGGGATATACCAGTTGCAGAAACCATTTTTGCCACCCAATTGGCTCACCGGAACAGAAGAATATAAAACTTTTTACTCACCATTCTCATGCATTACGACCTTAGTGTCTTCCGCGTATTTCGCCGATAATTTCTCATCACTGTCATCATAGTAGTCGTAGTTGGCGATCGGTCTGTATTTCCTCTTCGGTTCCTTGGTAACCTTCTCGAAGGGCTTAGGGTGGACTCCTCGTGGTTTCGGTGTGGTGGTAGGAGGTGCTTGTGTGGTGGTCGTGGTGCTGGTTGGTCGTTGTGTAGTGGAGATTTTGCGTTGTAGTTTCTTTCTGACGAGTTTTCTGGAGGGCGTTACTGGCGTTGAGGGAGTAGTGATGGGCGAGAGGTACTGGTATTCCTCTGTGGAAAAAATAAATGGTTTTCTTTTTAGTTACGTTAATGTTGAGCCGACAGTCAATGGTCTATGATGCTTCAAAAACTCATTGACGTAACATTTTTTTATTGATAATATTAATTTGCTAATAATTTTGGAAAGTAATTAAACTACAATACAACCTCTATATTTACTCACCATCATAAGTCTTAGTCACTGGTGACTCCAGTAAATATTCCCTAGTAAAGTGCGAAGGCTCTTGACTAGATCCTGTGTATCCCACTGTCGAATACGATTCGTCAACCGGCACTGGAATCAGCTTCTCAGTCCTAAACCTTTGTGATCCTCTTTGACCATTCAGAACACCTGTGTATCCAGAAGTTGCTATGTCAGGAGATGAAATGCTTGATAGACTTGTGCTGAATCCATTTCTACTATATTTTGTTGTTTCAGTGGTCTTTGGAATGAAGCTGGTTGCTGTTCTTGCAGAATTTTCAAGGGTACTCGCAAATGTTGATGTTCTCGAAGAGAATCTAGGTGAAGACGGAGGTGGGGGTGACAAAGTGGTAGATATCTTTAGACTATTCAACTCTGTAGGTGTAGTATCAAAGGAATTTCCTGTAGTTCTGAAGTCTTGGTTTATCGTATTAGAGAAGCTGATAGATGGGAATCTGGGAACGTACGACGTTGAAATTTTTGAGATATATTCGGTTGAAGTATCAGGGTACGTGTTGCCAGTTGTTCTGTATTCCTGTGCAGTATTGGAAAAGTCAGTTTCAGTTGCCTTTGGTAAATAGCTTGAGACCCTTGAATCAAAATCGCTTTGAGTATCATAAGTGTTACCCAACGTAGTTCTGTAGTCATTGGTTGCAGTATTTGTTGGGTAATTGGTTGAAGACTTTGGCGCGAAGCTTGTCGGTGTTATTTTCGGTAAATCGTATTCTGAAGAAATGCTGTAATCATTATTAGTAGTTCTAATATAGTCTGCTGTATTTGCTGTGTTAGGATAGTTTGTGGCTTTAGGAAAATCGTAGGTGCTAGTGGAAATCTTAGGCCCTTCATAATCGGGTGAGTAAGTATTATCTGATGTCGTTTGCGCGTAATCTGCAGTTCTGTAAATATTTGGTGTTGTAACGTATCTTGTGCTTCCTGTAGGTTGGTTGATGCTAAAGTCTGTAGGACCATCTTTAGTGGAATCGAAAACGTTTTTGTTTGCTGTTGGCTCGTAAGTTGCAGCTCCTCGGTACACGGGTGTGGACTGATAGTTATCGTATCCAGGTGTTTGGCTTCCAGTATATTCATTGTATTCTCGACTAGTGTATTTGTATTCGACTGTGGTTTGAGTTTTTCTTGTAGGTTTGGCGTAATCTTCATCATAGTCGTGTACGATCGGTAGAGGCGCAGTGATTAGTTGGTGAGCTGCAAGTGCTACCGCTGTTTCCGAACTTAATTCTGCAAATAAAGAGGTTGATAAATAAATATGATCTGAATCAACTGACCAAATTGTACTTGGAATTTCAAAAGTTGATATTGTCGATGCAGAGAGAGTTACCCAAGGTTATTCAAATCTAATCTATACAAATAAATAAAATTGGAGTGTCTGTTTGTAATATTGAAATAACCGGTTTTTACTACATAAATATGAATATATATACGGTACATACACCAAAATAACATTTTTTTTCAATGTTTGTCTGTCTGTCTGTTTGTTCCGGCTAATCTCTGAAACGGCTGGACCGATTTGACGGGACTTTTATTGGCAGGTAGCTGATGTAATAAGGAGTAACTTAGGCTACTTTTATTTTAGAAAGAGTGTTTTATTTTACTAAAAAACGAAATAAACTAATTAACATGCGGACGAAGTCGCGGGCACAGCTAGTCAGTAATTCTTTTCTTTTTTTTCATGATAACTATATTATATCTATTATATATTTGCATTAATTAAAGTACAGTAAATAGTAGAGTTGAAGTAGACGAACCATCTGTAGAAGTCGCCTTTGATTCCGTAGTACTCTCCTCCTGGCTCTTCACCTTCAGCAGATCATCCAGCTGGTTCTGCTTTATACTCGCGCTATATTTCTTGCTCTGTCTCTTACTCTCTTCTTCGTTTGTTGCTGAGGGGTTCTGGTCTTTAAGATTGACTAACGGTCGACGTTGAATCTTGAAGTTATTCTTTGGTGATTTCGGCTCAAGGGATGGGTCTTCGATAACATCTGGTACAACATAAATGTGATTTTAATCAATAGAAACCTTTATCATAACTGTAAATTAAAATTGACTCTAAAACCACGAAGTCAGAAAAGAAATTTTGTGCTTAAAATTATATATTAAATTTAGTTTTAAAAAGTATGTTAAGTATAAAATAATTACCAATATCACCAATATCTTGCAGTGACTCCTCGTCATCATACACGTTGGTAGTTGTTTGTGTCGATGATGCTATGAGGGTGGCTGTTGTTGGGACAGCCGTTATTGGGATGATCGTTGATGGAATGTTCGCTGTTGGGTCGGCCGTTGCAGGAACGGTCGTTATTGGCACGGTCGTTGTCGGGGCGGTAGCTACTGTCGAGCTAGACGGTCGACGACGGCTCGCGATACGGAACGGACGACGAGTTATGGCGGCAACCGATGGTGATGATGCAGCAGATCCTGCAGATGGCGGTGTTGACGTGCCTGTAAAAATTAAAGTTTAATTTAGATTAATTTAGCAGCAATGGAATCAATTGACACATAAAAGGCCCTCTCGAATCCTAAACCGTTTATATGCAATGACGTAATTTTTACCCACCACTGCAACTCCTGTAAGCCAGGATCAACAGTGGCTCCCAATGAAATGACCCAGAGGCTCAGGCATATCCAGGGGAATGGCTTTAATCCCGCAACGAACTTAATCAGAAAGAAACAAGGACGAGTTATAAAACGAATAGTTTCACTTGACGATATGTAATCGTAGAGCGACAATAGTACAAATCGTCAGTAACCGTCCCAAGTCGAGGTTCGTATCCTAAATTGGGTGCCCTTTGGCTCGCATTGCTTAGTTTGTAGTTTTATTTAGCTATTTGGAGGCATTCCATGAGTAGACATTGATATATCATTACTATAATCTACAATGGATTTATGTCTATATACTAGAATTAATAACATTAAAATGGTTCGTCACATCACTAGCCTGATATCGTCCACTGTTGTACATAGGCCTCCCCCAGAGGCTTCCATATATTTGGGGGGTTTGCAATAGTCACCGCGTTTGGCATGCGAGTTGGGGACCTCAGTTGGGTGATAGCTAGTACACAGGTGGCGCTGCTGCCCGACTACTTATTTAAGACACCCCATGGGATGGTATGGGGTGTTCCTGTTATTCTTTCTCGGCCAGAAACCACACGGCACATATGGGTCGTACTTTATATACATTATTTTTATTACCTATTTACAAGCGCTTTATACCCATCTATGTAAATAGGCATAGACGTAAATAAACATATAATTATTTAAATAGGAACGTATTTTAGTCAACAGAGATTTCGAAAACCTCCATCAGAGTCCTCCCATTCATCGGACACGCAATAACTTCATCAAGAATATCAGATCATTATGAGGCGTGCAGCAATGTATACGCGTACACACAAGTAAACTATTGTCCAGAGACAATGCTATAGAACATTACTGAAATCTCAACCTCTCATGCATCTCCGCATATTTAACTGCCTTGACCCGGAGTTTGATACACGAAAGAAGTGATCTTTGACGCTTGTCACTCAAGAAGCACACGCCCAACGGACGGACACTGAAGAGGTGATTTAAATAAGAAATTGTGTGACCATTAATTTGATTGGGTAGTAGTTGACATTTAATCGTCAATATCATAGGATACCATAAGCTCTAAGCAGGCGCAAGTGCAGAAGAGATTTTAACACCGCTTAATTCCTAATTGGATTCCAGCCAAGCTAGCATGGCGATGAAGACAGTAAGTAAACGTTGGTAGGGAGACAGATAATGGGGTAAGACCTGATTAACAAGTTGCCTTTTTAGTAATTGTGATTTTTTTACTTGTCTTTAACAGTTCGTGTACTGCTTTACCGCACGACAGAGTCAAAGCTTTCTTAGAGTACAAACTAAGTATGCCTCGTTCTAGGAAACTCGATTAGAAGTACGGATCTTGTGTCAGGGGGTTCAGAGAGTCGGTTTTTAGGGATGATCTTTATGTACGACGATGCGGGCCGCTAGTCTGTTGAGGATCTGAGGGGTCATCTCATCGTTATGGATGAAAACTAAAGGTCATGGAGGGCGATAGTGTGTGTGTGTGTCTTACGAGATATAACAACTTCACAAGGGCTGCATATTTGAGAGTAGGTATGTTATTAGTTGACTAGAAATGTACATAATAGATTGAATTGTAACTTTTCCCTGTAATGGAAGAATTAAGTTGAAGCCAATAAATAAAATAAATAAATATTCTAACAACATTCAAGCTCAAGGTAAGGTACCACATATACAGGATGGCCGAGGAGTTGACGTTCAAACGCAAAATTTAGATACCTTATGATGGCTTATCCGAATCACCCCCATATAATATGTTCTACGATTTTGCGTAGTTTTCGAGATAGATTTTTTTTACCTAAGAATTTTACCTAACTTCAGTTAATTTTTTTCTCGTTCTGTTTGCATTGCAGAACTGACTTAGAATTATTGGAAAGTTCAAAATTGTGGCGGTGAATCGGATACTCCTCATCATAAAGTACCTAATTTTGCGTTAGAACGTCAACTCCTTGGCCACCCTGTATAATTGGGAAACATAATTGGCGAACATGTTCGCGACTGTTATTCTGTGGGGCTATTTATGCATGTGTTGGACGCATCGGAAACAGCAAGGTTGTTCTGGTAAGACTCAAGACGCCATTGTTTGGAGTCTTAAGCGTGAAATCACCGGACGATGGACAATGTATCGTTTGAATGATGTCGAATGTGGTGATGGACTGGTTCTTCCTGTGACTTGTTTGTTTTGATGGTTTGCGAAATTATTTTTGGTGGATTTGTGCGTACTGTGGTAAGTGGAGTTACAAAGGCATAAAGTAAATTCTTAATAATATGAGGCTAGTTACAAGTTCAAGTAAAAAGATAGATTTATCTATACCTATGTAGGTTATGCATTACCAGAACCACTGAGCAGGTGCAAGTCCAGAAATTAGCAATATTTTTTTTTATATTTTTTTATATAGCCAACGCCCGCACTAGGTAATCTAATCCCTGTGTCGCGGGGTACTTTACAAACATATAATAGACGGACACAAATGACATGCAGACTCAGAACAACTATTTATGGGTCATACAAATAGTTGTCCGGCACGGGATTAGAACCCGCTATGGATATTTCTTATGGAGGTTTCTTTTCTAATACATACATTAAAAATGGAACATCAAAATAATTTCTCGATGGTACGGAACCCTTAGTGTGTAAGTCCGAGTCGCACTTGACGGTTTTTAAGGATATTAAAGCTTCTTTCCTAATACATACGAAAAGAAATATGTGAAAGAATGACCTAATATCGTAAAATTTGTCGATTAAGTAGAGAAAATATGTTGACCGATAAAAATAGTGTTGTCAAATGTAATTGTCAAATTGAGGGTAGCCTCGATTTGACGATAACATTTGACAGTCACGGTATGACGTAACACACAGAAGCGGTTACACGGCGATTATCTAGAAGTGCGTATAAACATTAATTTGATTGGGCGGCAGTTGACACGCTATTGTTAAATGGTAGCTCAATGCATGATTGGTACCGTGTTAATTGCTCAATTGTGTTACCGAATCGGATAATGCGTATTTAATAGGTAGGTAATTATTTAGTTACGCATCTGTTGACTTATTGGCATTCTTATTGGTTTGGTTTCATTTGGGATGGAATGTGATCCTCTTGATTATACATTTTTTTTTATTTAAATGGCGTGGTTGATTCCCATGACAGTTATTTGTGTGCATGAACATGTATGTTTGTCCTGAGTTTGGGTGTAATTATTCGTATAAGTACCTATGTATTTACAAAAGGAAAGTAGTAGGTCTATGTAGTACTAGCTGTGCCCCGCGGTTTTACCCGCGTAAAAATTTATAAATTATCATAGCTCCTCCCCCGTATGTGATAGCGCGATAATATGTAGCCTATATGTTGACCCGACCTCTTAGTAATATTCATGCAAAATTTGAAGTAAATCCATGCAGTACTTTTTGAGTTTAGCCCGGACATACATACAGACAAACAGACAAAAATTCTAAAAACTATATTTTTGGCTTCGATATCGATTGTAGATCACGCCCGAGTATCCTTTTAAAAAAATATTCAATGTACAGTTTTGACTTTCCTACAATTTTATTATATGTATAGATATCAGCTATCTGCTTAGTTTGGGATTAGATGACCGTGTGTGAATAATGTCCTAGGATACTCTCTCTATGATTATATCTCTATGACTATATTATATATGTCTGGCTGTGGCATCGTAGACCTCAAACGAACGGACCGATTTCGATGCGGTTTATTTTCAGCGGTCGTTCGTAACATCGGTCCAGTAGTGTAAGAGTATCAGTTCCTTTCTAAAATGCATTTTATATGGTTATGGTTTTCTAACTGTTATAGGGACTGATTTTAACACCTCAACATTCTCACTTTCTCGCAGGGACCCTGTATCTTTTATATCAAAAAAGATTTGGATGATTACATATCTTTGCGGTGTAGGTAAATACGCCAGCAACATAAAATTAATAAATAGTTTTCAATTGGTCTTGAAATCCATAAACCCAAATCCATACAAAAACACGCATTGCACGCACTTTTTGACACGAATTTCTATTATTACATCACTATATAACAATATCTTTATTGTTGGACCAAATAATATACCTATACCATTAAACCATGGTGTAATTAAATTAATTTTAATCCATTCGCGTTTAGAGTCGTGTGGTTTCCGGATTAAAAACAATAAAAGGCGACTAAGGGATACACCAGGTAGTCGGCCAGCAGCGCCACCTGTGTACTAGCTACCACATAACTGAGGTCACCAACGCGCATGTCAAGCAAATGGCAACATTATAGAAACATTTCACATTCGACGGTCACCGTAGCCTAGTTGGTAGTGCTCCTGCCTACGAAGCTGGTGGTCCTGGGTTCGAATCCCGGTAAGTGCAAATATTTGTGTGATGAGCACGAATATATGTTTCTGAGTCATGGATGTTTTCTATGTACTTATATAAGTATTTATCTATCTATATAAGTATGTATATCGTCGCCTGGTACCCATAGTACAAGCTTTGCTTAGTTTGGGGCTAGGATGACCTGAACGACAATGTCTAAAAAAAAAAGAAAAAGAATTTGGAGGGGGCCTTTGTCCATCAGTGGATGATTTTATGCTGATGATGTGATGTATGACGTCTAGGAGGACTTCTAGTTCTCGTGGGGACATCCATAATGGATGCCCGAAGCCTTGCGTAGTTCAACGAGTGATACCGGACCAAAAGCAAAAAGTACTTTAAGTCTAGGTGTAATTATCTATATCATCATCATATCAGCCGAAAGACGTCCACTGCTGGACAAAAGCCTCCCCCAAAGATCTCCAAAATTGCCGGTCTTGCGCTATTCGCATCCAGCAGTTTCCAGCGACCCGCACAAGATCATCGGTCCATCTTGTAGGGGGCCTGCCCACGCTGCGTCTTCCGGTTCGTGGTTTCTGCCCCAACGGCCGTCGGTTCTACGAGATTATCTATATTTTCCTACTAAATCTATATCCATCCATACTTATAAACGTGTAAGTTTGTAAGGATGGATGGATGTTTGTTACTCTTTCACGTAAAAACGACTGAATGGATTTTAATGAAACTTTACAATAATATAGCTTATACATCAGAATAACACATAGGCTACAATTTATAAAGATATTGTGTGAATTGTCAAAAATATGACGATAAGTGTCAAGTAAGTAGGAAAAAATCTACCATCTGCGAACTATTCCGGCGCGGCGTGCACTGCTATAACCGCTAGAGGTACACATCCTACTAATTTTAAAAATGCGACAGTTTGTGAGTATAGATGCATGGATGTATGTTTGTTACTCTTTTACGCCAAAACTAATTTAACGCGGGTGAAAGCGCGAGGCACAGCTAGTTGTCTATACAAGTATGTATTTAAGAAAGAAAATGAGTATATGTAGGATATCAGTTATCTAGTTTCGATAGTACTAGCTCTGCTTAGTTTGGGATCAGATTGCCGTGTGCAAAAAATGTCCCAGGATATTATTATTATAATAGCAGATTTATTCGCGTATGAATCTTGTTTTTCCTAAACTAGACTATGTAATTAGAAGGTTGTTGAAGGTAACGTTTTATTGCATTTCTCAACTTAACACCACGCGTGACTCAACCAGAGCGTGGGAACTAAGGGCTGTCGAGGCATAGGCTAAGCAATCTGTTTGTTCAAACACCTTTATAATTGTTACCAGAAGAGACTAATTGTGCAGTGGAATGGTATGTTAAGAAATACTTACACTTAACAAGCAAATATCGGCACTATTTCTCACAGCGCCGCCAGTGGAGCTATATATGTATATCTTTAGCTTTGATAGCTAGTAAACCCGCGGGGCACAGCTCACTTGCTGTGCCCCGCTGTCACCAGCGTTAAACTTTATATATTTTTTTATTATTTGTTTATAATTCTATTGTAGGGACTGTTAGCAAACATAACGGCTTTATTTAAAATGCATGAGCCCAAAATACTCGAAATTTATACACCTTATATTCAAAACGACAAGTATGTATAATACAAATATGTCAATAGAAATAAAATGTTATTGAAACGTTACATGACCAATTAAGGTTAATTATAAAATTATGATTAAGTAAGGTTAAAAAAGTGTAAAACGAGCGCGTCTCGCCATTAAACGTAAAAGTTTGGCGAGTATATAGTGTTAATTGCAAAGTTGTTATGTCTGTGTATAAATAAATTAAAAAAAAAGAATATAAAATACCTTACGGTCGAAAAACCGAAACCAAAAAATGTACGACATACTTAACCAACCGTAAAATATACCGACATACTTAACAAACCGTAAAATATTCAACCGTAAAAGACTTGGGTTAGGTTAGGTTAGAACTGTGACCATCTAGCGCGCGAAGGCGATACACTATTGTTGGTGAAGATTGTGATTATTTCTAGCGCCAATCTTCATCAACAAGAGTATCTATATCTAGCGGTCTGGTTCCCATAGTACAGGCTCTGCCTAGTTTGGGATCAGATGGCAAAGCGTTAGTAGTAAAAAGTAAAAAAAATAATATTTTTGTTAATGTATCTTTAGGTCTGGGTCATCACGTAAACACAAATATTTATCTTTTGCGAGGATTGAATCAGCAACCTTTTATATATCAGAAGGCTGGATCGGTGCCAACTAATAATAATAATAATATCTAGGGACAATGTCATACAGATCATCCGAGCCTCAAACTAAGCAAAGCTTGTACTATGGGTACCAGGCGACGATATACATATTAGATAGATAAATACTTAAATACATAGAAAACATCCATGACTCAGAAACAAATATTCGTGCTCATCACATAAATATTTGCACTTACCGGGATTCGAACCCAGGACCACCAGCTTCGTAGGCAGGAGCACTACCAACTAGGCTACGGTGACCGACTAAATAGTAAATGATCTAATGACTGATATAATTGGTTCGAAAGCACATACATATCACATGCGCACGCGCTTATTAGGGTTGTGTGTGCAATCAGTGTGGTTCTCACGCTTTGGTTCGCTGCGACGGTTGCGAATTAGTCATTATTGTAACAACCTTCAGTGACATCTATTATTCGTTATTATTGCGAGACGTCGTTATATGATGAAAGATGAATTATGTGATAAGTTTCGAGAAAAAACAGTGATTTATGATTGTAACACTTAACGTGACATCGCATTACGAAAAATAATAATTAGTCAAGGTGACTCATCTGTGTTAGCTGTGTGGTGACGGCAAAGAATATCATCACTCCTTCTCATCCCGTGGGGGGCGTAGTAATCGTCCGAGGGAATACCTACCAGAGAACGGGCAGCAGCGTTTTTCTGTGAACTAGTACCATTAAACTGCGATCGCCAACCCGTTTGCGAAGCGTGGCGATTATGGAATATCGCCCTATTCTTTGGGAAGGCTTTTGTCCAGCAGTGGACTTAATTTGGCTGACATGATGACTCATGTGTATTTATTTGAACGTAAAAAAGATCATGTGGATCCCCACAAAATATATCAATTGATTAAGTCATTTTTAACCTTTATTTATTTGAACGCCATTCACGAAAACGATGTTCGGCGACTTAGCCGGTAGAGCCCCTGGTCTGCAGTTCCGTGTTGGGGTGTGTCTGAAGAGCTATAGGATAAGTTTTCAGCTTGCCTCAAATACCTACCCAAAAATGCGTGCCAGCTCTCCTACTATTAGGTATAATTAGTAGTAAACCCGCGGGGCACAGCTCACTTGCTGTGCCCCGCTGTCACCAGCGTTAAGCTTTATATATTTTTTTATTATTTGTTTATAATTCTATTGTAGGGACTGTTAGCAAACATAACGGCTTTATTTAAAATGCATGAGCCCAAAATACTCGAAATTTAAACACCTTATATTCAAAACGACAAGTATGTATAATACAAATATGTCAATAGAAATAAAATGTTATTGAAACGTTACATGACCAATTAAGGTTAATTATAAAATTATGATTAAGTAAGGTTAAAAAAGTGTAAAACGAGCGCGTCTCGCCATTAAACGTAAAAGTTTGGCGAGTATATAGTGTTAATTGCAAAGTTGTTATGTCTGTGTATAAATAAATTAAAAAAAAAGAATATAAAATACCTTACGGTCGAAAAACCGAAACCAAAAAATGTACGACATACTTAACCAACCGTAAAATATACCGACATACTTAACAAACCGTAAAATATTCAACCGTAAAAGACTTGGGTTAGGTTAGGTTAGAACTGTGACCATCTAGCGCGCGAAGGCGATACACTATTGTTGGTGAAGATTGTGATTATTTCTAGCGCCAATCTTCATCAACAAGAGTATCTATATCTAGCGGTCTGGTTCCCATAGTACAGGCTCTGCCTAGTTTGGGATCAGATGGCAAAGCGTTAGTAGTAAAAAGTAAAAAAAATAATATTTTTGTTAATGTATCTTTAGGTCTGGGTCATCACGTAAACACAAATATTTATCTTTTGCGAGGATTGAATCAGCAACCTTTTATATATCAGAAGGCTGGATCGGTGCCAACTAATAATAATAATAATATCTAGGGACAATGTCATACAGATCATCCGAGCCTCAAACTAAGCAAAGCTTGTACTATGGGTACCAGGCGACGATATACATATTAGATAGATAAATACTTAAATACATAGAAAACATCCATGACTCAGAAACAAATATTCGTGCTCATCACATAAATATTTGCACTTACCGGGATTCGAACCCAGGACCACCAGCTTCGTAGGCAGGAGCACTACCAACTAGGCTACGGTGACCGACTAAATAGTAAATGATCTAATGACTGATATAATTGGTTCGAAAGCACATACATATCACATGCGCACGCGCTTATTAGGGTTGTGTGTGCAATCAGTGTGGTTCTCACGCTTTGGTTCGCTGCGACGGTTGCGAATTAGTCATTATTGTAACAACCTTCAGTGACATCTATTATTCGTTATTATTGCGAGACGTCGTTATATGATGAAAGATGAATTATGTGATAAGTTTCGAGAAAAAACAGTGATTTATGATTGTAACACTTAACGTGACATCGCATTACGAAAAATAATAATTAGTCAAGGTGACTCATCTGTGTTAGCTGTGTGGTGACGGCAAAGAATATCATCACTCCTTCTCATCCCGTGGGGGGCGTAGTAATCGTCCGAGGGAATACCTACCAGAGAACGGGCAGCAGCGTTTTTCTGTGAACTAGTACCATTAAACTGCGATCGCCAACCCGTTTGCGAAGCGTGGCGATTATGGAATATCGCCCTATTCTTTGGGAAGGCTTTTGTCCAGCAGTGGACTTAATTTGGCTGACATGATGACTCATGTGTATTTATTTGAACGTAAAAAAGATCATGTGGATCCCCACAAAATATATCAATTGATTAAGTCATTTTTAACCTTTATTTATTTGAACGCCATTCACGAAAACGATGTTCGGCGACTTAGCCGGTAGAGCCCCTGGTCTGCAGTTCCGTGTTGGGGTGTGTCTGAAGAGCTATAGGATAAGTTTTCAGCTTGCCTCAAATACCTACCCAAAAATGCGTGCCTGCTCTCCTACTATTAGGTATAATTAAGAAAAGCTTAAAGTAACGTTGCTACAGTTTGAGTGTAATAGAACAGTAATATTGCGCAAAACAAATAAAAAAAAGTACACCAAGAAGGTTCCGCGTCTTAGTTTTTAATAAATTAAAAATTTTGTATGATAAATTGGGCACCATAGAGGTAGAAGTAAATAGGTTTAATGATATTTTGCATTTACAAACTTCGTGCACACGATGTTCTAAATTCAAATTTACTTTAGAGGGTCTAGAGGATAAAAACGACTTTTCCACTCAGGTATCGGAGAGCAAAAATATTCTTTCCGAGATGTGGTGATGAAAATAACTATTTATTCGCAGTATTTCACTGGTGATTGAAATACTTCGCTTCGCAGCTATTTGTAGAGATGTTTTCTTTGATTTATATTGTACATAATGATGAAAGTAGAACCAGTCATGCACATCTCTATTTATGCACCATTCGGTCCGGTCAGTGGCGCTTCAATCGGTTCTAGGTATTCATGACGTTTTTTTATCTGTTTGAATGGTATAAATTTGGTTTTATAACTGGTCTCAGAAGGTGGTGCTGTGATCAGATTCATCATATTGGCCACAACATCTTGGTAGATGATTGTTGCTATATTTGGTTAATGTCGCATCGTCTTTTGTGACTTATCAGTCCAATGGCCGCTCGGCATATCTTGCCACACCTGTCGCAGATAAATTGCGAGTCCACGCTTATTTTTATTCATTTTTTTTCATTTTTATTAATTTTCGTTAACAAAATACTTATTGGGAGTGTGGCGACGCGGAGCCTTTTCTGCTTCAGTTTGTCTAGCCAGGCTTCGTCATGTTTTATAGCTCCGTGGTGAATATCATGGCGCCTGTCTGATCTTACACTAGTACGTGTCTCCCAGGTCTTGGTGTCAATGTGATCAGATTATGAGATTGTTTTTCTCCTGTGACAGTTAATGCTACTCTTTGGTCTAGTGGTAGCGGGTTCCATAGCAGATTATGAGGTTCTGAGTTCAAATCCAGATCGCGCCCAAAAAAATATTTGAGAATTTTCTGCCAGAAAAATCGCAACCACACAACTGCTAAACATACTCATATATTTTTAAATACATACTATAGATAAATTACACCCAGACACAGAAGAAATAATCGTGCTTTCCATTCAAAGATTTGTTCTAGGTGGGGATCGAACTCACGACCTTTGAGACCTACTGGCCAGTACATATATTTATATCTAACATAGGTCGGAGCATAGTTAACATTCCTGTATTATTTTATGTAACTCAGATTTGTATAATATTTATTGACTTTTTAGGGTTCCGTAACGAAACGGTATAACGGGGCCCTATTACAAAGACTCCGCTGTCTGTCTGCCTGTCCGTCTGTCACCAGGCTGTACCTTGTGAACCATGATAGTTAGACAGTTGACATTTTCACAGATAATGTATTTCCGTTGCCGTTATAAGATAGAAAAAGCAGAATAAAATATATATTTAAGTGGGCTTCCATACAACCTGATCTTTTTACTCGTTTTTTATAGATAATGGTACGAAACCCTTCGTGCTCGAGTCCAACTCGCACTTGACCGGTTTTTATTTCTAATACTTGAAAGATTTCATTAAATTTATTATATTACCATGTTTTATATATTCTTCTTACGCAACTTTCTATAAGTCAATTTAGTTTTATTGGTCACAAACCGACAAACTTCTGTCATGGCAAAACTACAGCTATATTTAACCTAGACAGTAGATATAAAAACCATTAAATTTGATGTCATTGTTCACGCACTAGACACCATACCAAATTATATGATCGATTGTCAATTTACACGGTGGTATCTATGAATATACGCCATTACTTCGAGGTAATTACACCAAGTCACCCAATGACATAACATAGTAATCTCTATTCAATCGTTCCTATTCCGTAATTACGACTTTCTTCCCACAAATATGTCATATCGTGACGTAATGATTACGTGTCATGAAAGCGACTGCCATCGATACACTTGACCGGTTGCTTTCACTCATCTCGGACAGGTAGGGTGGCCAGATAACAAATATCTATAGAATGTCTACAGAATGCTCGGTTTAGATTTTTCTAGAACGGACTTCAAGGTTTCATAGGGTCTTATAAAAAAAGAAAAAATATTATTAACTAACTAGACAATCAAATCAGAGACAATAAAATCGATAAGAGTAAATGTAACTTGTCTCTGACTTGTTTTATGTTTTGTTGTATTTAATTTAAGACATTTGTAAGCTAAGATTATGTTAATATTCACATACCCACTGCGGGCGGATATGTTTGTAAACTCACTCATCCAGGTTGTGGGTTCGATCCCCAGCCACAACAAATCTTTGGGTGATGAGTAGGATTGATGTGTTTGGGTATAATTTATCTATAATATGTATGTATTTAGAACTATATAAGTAGTATGTTTATTAGTTACCAGGTTGCCTAGTTTGGGATGAGATGTCAGTGCGTTAGTTGTCCGAAGATATTGATTTATTTATTTAATTTCTTCCACAATGGTTAATTGTAGAACGTAACGTAGGTGGTTCGTATTTTATTAGTTTTTAATTTATTCCACACATTTTTTTATTTACCAGGTTCTTACTCATTGGGTTATACCTTACGTAAACATTTAGTTGGTAATTTATTTTATTATTATTATTTTATGAAATGATAACCTAAGCATTCTTCAATGCTTCAAATGAAAATTGCATATTATCTTGTGCACGACTCTAGCATATTAGTTCCGAGTTACAGCTGCATTAAAAATTCTTTAGGCACGCTTGACTTGGGGAGTAAGTTGGTGTGAGCGTTACGAAAAGTGTTATCGGGTGAGGCGAACGGAAGTTGAGAGGGAGATATAAGTCAGTGGAGATGGAACGAGAGAGAGTTATGTTTCGTAAATTACTGTAGGGGCAAGAGAGAGAGGTGCGATAAAATTTCTTTCTGTCTTTCTTTCATAGCCAGTTAAATTTTGTATATCTAAGTTTTATCACGTTAATTTACCCGTCCCGACCACGTCTCAACTCCATCCTGTACACGTCACATATGCAGCGCGACTTTAAGCTCCATTTATCCGGAATATTCCGGGCGCACGGCAACACTAGTCATAGCCGTGATAATTGCTATTGTTATTGACTTGCTTTCTGTTTACTTATTGGCGTTGTATAAGTTTACATACATTTGTTTCAATGGCTGACAGCTTGTTATTTTACTTTACATTTTTACAAGACGAGAGGTAAGAGTGTGGATAATTGGAATTGATTGTGTTCTGACGTGCTCAGTTACGTACTGAAAAGAATTTTGTAAAATGTTTAATCAAATATTGAAAGGAAAAGTGTTGAACGTTATACGTAGCGATTGAGGAAGTTAGCATCTACGATCAATATGGTAGGTCGTGAGTTCGATCCCCACTCAGAACAAATCTTTGTGAGATGAGCACGGTTATTTGTTCTGTGTCTGGGCGTAATTTGTCTATTACTAGCTGTGTCCATATGTATAAATTATGGCTTATGTGGTAATCCAGGGTGTCAGCTTACTCCATACCAAATTTTATTTAAATCGCTCCAGGCGTTTAGACTTGAATAAGTAACAAACATACAGACTCTCACAAACTTTCGCCAATCCTAGGACATTATTCACACACGGCCATCTCATCCCAAACTAAGCAGAGCTTGTACTATGGAAACCGGATAACAACGTATGCTGCTTTTATTTTGTAAATATATACTTATATAGAATCACACAGACATGTCCATGCACACAATTATCTGTCCTCACTGGTAATCGAACCCACGACCTGCGGCGTGAAAGGCAAGCATTTACCAACCACGCCAATCAGCATCGAACGAAACATGCAGATACCGGTCACCCAATTACGGTATGAACTGATTACAAATATACCAACCCAATAACCATCTACATGCAACAGTAGGAAATAAATTTGCATCTAAACTGAAAACTACGAAATTCAGTTTGCTATCTTCGCCATCTATCTCAACCAGTAACTGAGTTACCTAACCACAAGATCAGAAAAAAAACACATTAATCTCAATATGTAATTTAATTAAGTTTCCGCATAGAATAGCTGAAGGAAACTGATAGAAGAAATACTTAGTTACTTACGTATGGGCAGTGGTTACCCTTTTTATACGTGGTGGAAATGCTGTAGTCCCCCGTGGTTTTAGTGGATCGAGCCCCACACCACGGGGGACTAGAGCATTTCCACTACGTAAAAAAAGGGTAACCACTGCCCATGGTAGTGGGTGGTGTGGGGCTCGACCCACTAAAACCACCACGGTAGCCAGCCTCACAGTGCCTGTAGCGGGGGCTCTGGGTACTCGTGAACGATCTGGCTAATACCTCCGCTGTACACTGAGCGTCCGCGAGACTCTCACCCGGGGAAGGGAGGGCCCTTAATGCCTCCCCCCTCCCTAGCAAAGCAGTGGTTTTTTTTTTTTTTTTTTTTTTCTTTCCAGTTTTGGTGGAAGAAACAATCGGTTCATCAGCCCTTGGCCGAATCCTTTTGTAGGTTGTTCTAATTTTTGTTTTGAAATGGTTACTTTTCAAGCAAAGCAGTGGTTATCCTGTGGTCAGAGGTGTTGAAACCGCCCAGTAGGACTCTGACATGGCTTAACGACTGTTGTCTAATGACTACAACCGGGACCGACAGCTTAACGTGCCCTCACACGGAGACGCTCAGAAATTAAACCACATTGGCGGTCACCCATCTAGACCGCGAGCCTAGTTGCTTAACCTTTGCTGATCACTTACGGATATCGGTGAGATATATACTTTCACACTGACCACTAATTAGAACGAAACTTATACATTTTTTATGTTCCTCTCTCGACTCAGAAATCATCGAAATCATCTAAATACCAATTCCTTGACTTTCCAATTTCTCCACTTCCGACTATTAAGGATTGATTAAAAAAGACCAAAAACAACTTAAAATTTTCTGTATAACTCCTAATTTCAACAAATATAACATGGAATCATTTCTAAAAATATATTTCTAAAATTAGTTCACTAATAATAGAGGAATAAATAAATATCTTATGATAACTAACACACCGCCATCTGATCCCAAACTAGTCGGAGACTGTACTATGGCAACTGATAAACATCACACTAATATTTTAAAGGCGAAAGTTTGTGAGTATGTGAGTGTGTATGTTTGTTATTTCTTCACGACTTAACGGCTGGAGCGATTTTAATAAATTTTGGTATGGAGTTAGCTGACACCCTGGATTAACACATAGACTAGAATTTATAAAGTTTAACGTGGGTAAAACTGCGGGGCATAGCTAGTACTTATGTATTTCTAAACAATTATATTACAACTAGACACAGAATAAATAATCGTACTCATCACACAAAGATTTGTCCTGGGTGGGAATCGAACCCATGACCTCTGGCTTCGCAGTTATGGTCACTAACCACTAGACCAACAGGCCTGTCAAAATCACACTAATATTATAAAGGCACGTAAGTTTGTGAGTGTGTATGTTTGTTACTTCTTCACGTATAAACTGCTGGAGCAATTTTAATTAAATTTTGTATGGAGTTAGTTGACACCCTGTCACACATAGGCTATAAGTTATAACGTTTAACGCGGGTAAAACCTCGGGGCACAGCTAGTAATATATATTAACCAGTACTTTTGTAGGACAAAGAAAAACAATACATTAAAATGTCATCATCTTTCGATTTTAACGGTGTTTTGGTTGATTAATTTGAAGAAAAAGCGGTTATACTGATTTAACTGTGAAAAGAAATAATGAAATACATTCAGCACTTGGGTATTAACATACAATAGTACTAGTCAAGCTCACAATGCAGTAGTGTAGTCTTATACAATATTCAACTAACTAGATTTTAGAACTAGTCCGTCCGTGCGGTTAGTTTTATCACGTAAAATGTTGAGAAATAATTGAATAAATACACCAGAAACTTCGCTATAGTATTGAAAATAATGTCACAGGTTTTATGTAGGTATTGATGAGTATTATAGACATGTAGTACCTTCATTATTTTGTGTATAATCAAAAGTTTGAGGCACGCCAAATTGAATTTATATGCATATTCGTAATACTTCTACATTAGGTAGGTACATGGGGTTTTTATTGGTTCGATTCCTACCCGTACTATACAACATATAACTTAATTAACGCACGTCCTTTAAATAGTTTGTTCAGAATCGTTTACTGAATCGATTTATATCATTTTTAATATAGATAGTGTTTTACCCCAAAAATAATTAAAACTACGGAAATTATCGTCATATTAACCCTGTACAGTCAAAACAAATTGAAATAAACCGTAAGTCAAAGTAATAAGACAAATTCCATCATTCAATACACAATAAAGAAAAATAAACTTTATTCCAAGAAACTAATTTAATAAATAACAATTCATATACATGTTAAATTGAAAATTCAGTGTATATATTATGATCACAACATAATATGCGTTAATTACGTTACATGTTGTATATACTCGTACATATACAAATCATTAAAACATGTCTGAAAACTAAGATGGTTTCATTATTGTAATTTTAGTTGTGATCTTTTTTTAAATTAAAATGTTTCCCATGTTACTCCCTGATAATATAGCTTCCTATTGAAGAAATAAATTTTTATATCACTTCAGTAGTGTTTGAGTTTATACAATACAAACAAACATACAAAAATCGAATCTTATCTCTGTACAAGTTAAGATTAATTTTTTTTTGTTAGCAAGTTCGATTTTTAGGGATCCGTACCCAGAGGGTAAAACGGGACCCTATTACTAAGACTTCGCTGTCTGTCTGTCTGTCCGTCTGTCAACAGGCGGTATCTCATGAACAATGACAGTTGAAATTTTCACAGATGATGTATTTCTGTTGCCGCTATAAAAACAAATACTAAAAAACAAAATAAAATAAATATTTAAGGGGGCTCCCATACAAAAAACGTAAATTTTTTTATCCTTTTTATAGATAATGGTACGGAACCCTTCGTGCGCAAGTCCGACTCACACTTGGCCGATTTTTGTTAGTTAGTTCGGTTTTTGATCCTTAGTTTAAATATAAATGAATAGCAGTCCGAATTTGAACAAAATTACTTTTTTTTCACTTTCGCTTCAAAGAACGAATGAGAAGACGATATGATAAGATGACATGACACATACCTACTCTTATTCACGGCTTCAAAAGTCGTGTGAACTCGTGTGAATCAAACCTTCAAGAGGCCATGCCAGTAAACGGTTATCGACATAATCTCTTGAGACGTTAATTCGATCGGTGGTCTTACAACTTGCATGAATGGCCACGATTGCCTCAGACGGCATGTAATCAACAAGTCAAACAAAACAAGATTTAAATGACAGCTTCCTACTGGTGTGACAATCATATTGACAGAACGGTGTCATGGCGTGACCTTGACTTTATAGCATGGAAACTGTGGACACAATCTCAAATGGTAATTAATAAACGATGTGAATTGATTTAGTAGGTGTTTTGTTATTGGTTAGATTGATGTAGCGATAGTTGTGTGCATGAACATGTCTGTTTGTCCTGGTCTGGGTGTAATTATCTATATAAGTATGTATTTACAATGAAAAATAGTATATGTAGTATAGTTATCTGATTTCCATAGTACAAGCTCTGCTTAGTTTGGGATTAGATGACCGTGTGTGAATAATGTCCCTGGATATTATTATTATTTAAATTTTTGAAGTTATACTTCTTTTGGCGCGATGGAGAAAAATGCTGAGAGTGAATATTTTCGATGCGCGCGCACACCGACACCAAAAAATTTAACAGCATGACGTTAGTTCTAGGTGGTATGAAAATTGATAACCATGTTCAAGTTGTATATTAAGAAGTATAACTTCTAACGCGTGTACATAAGTACACACAAGTTCTTTTTAATTTATTTTCCTATTTGGTTCATATTTCTTTTTATAAAATTGATACATAAAACAATAATATACAATAAATACGTAAAAAAATAGCTCCTCCTGCGGCGGGGTTATACGCCCTAGGCCGCCGGTGGTCAGGGCGAAAGAGTGAGGAACCTCCTCTCGATGCGTGCCGTTCCCATGATTACCGCCTTCTGTATCCGGCCCTTGACCCAGTGATCCAGCGAGAGCCTCTTAAGATGTTGGTCTTTTATTATTATTATTGATAGTAACAGGATTTCCTGCTTATTGAGCTGAGTGTAAATGAAGCTCTTTCTTAGGCGAGTCATGTAGTTCATTCCTGATCGTACTCCTACTGAACAGCTGAACCGATCTTCTTCAAATTTGACACTTTGACACTTGTGAGTGCATATAAAAATCGGACACGCTACGGAGGAATAATCTCCGAAAAAAACATGAAATGTCCCATTGAAATCAATGTGAAATTCTCGCGCGCAAAATGAATTGTCCAATATCAAAAGTACAAATCCCGGTGAATCCCTTTTCGGTTTTTAGAACCGTTTTTCGTTAGTTCTTCCCACCGAAATTGAGCTTTGTTTCTTTATTTACGGGGTACTGAAATGAGTATGGATTTTTATTTTAAATCTTCAAATTACGTCTCAACAGTAAAACAAGTTTTGGTTTCTGATTCTGAATAAATGTTTTTTAAATGTTACCTTTAACGAACTTATTCTGGGAGTGAGCTCGCGGCGTAATCTAAGCGAGCGATTGGTAGGACATAAAAGTTTGTTATATAGACCCAGAGCATATACAAAAAGGTTCGAGAGATTCCTGAGACCTACGTATTCATCCTTCACGCATTTCGGCTACGCATCGAAAGGTTTGTTTTTTTTTTTTTTTTTATAGAAAGCAGGGAAAAAGCAAACCGCTAAATCAAATAAATTCTATCAAGTGTTAGGTGAAAACCCCAACACTTTAGAAATTACCGAATGTACCACTCCCTGTTGATCCTGGCTTACAGGAGTTGCAGTGGTGGGTGAGAGGGATGGACAAGTCCTAGGTATTTCGTTGCAGGATCCAAGACAGTTAAAGCGATTCCCCGGGACATCCCTGAGCCTCACCGCTCAGTGTCATTTCATTGTGTGCCACTATAGCTTACAGGAGTTGCAGTGGTGGGTAAGTAGGAACGACTAATCCCATAAACAGATCCGGATAAGATCCTTTATTCGGTTCAGTTTTACGTTAATTGTGGTACAAACGTTAGTAAAGAAATACTGAAGCTTAGATCTCGTCAGCGCAACTATTTCAGCATGCCAATTGGTATTCATGAAATGTTGAATGATGAAGACGATTTCCAAACCAATGATTAGCACTCTCCGACTCAGCAACCTGTTCCAAGCAAGCCACTGTGAAGTTGAACTAATCGCTTGGTTCTATCAAATTATCTGGTGGATGTTAAAATGTTCATGGTCAAATTATTGCTTATGTTAAGTGTGGGCAATTGATATTGATGCTTTCAGTAACATTATTGTTTTGCATTCCTTGTATAGATATATTTAGATTTTATTATTTTAGACGGGCCGGTTGGCGTGTTTGATAAATACTTGCCTTTCACGCCGCAGATGGGTGATGGGTTCGATTCTCACAGGACAGATATTTGAAATTCTATTTATCTATACATATAATAAAATCGTAGGAAAGTAAAACCTGTACATTGAATATTTTTTTAAAAGGATACTTGGGGCGTTACCTACAATCGATATCGAAGCCAAAAATATAGTTTTTAGAATTTTTGCGGGTTTGTCTGTTTGTCTGTATGTATGTCCGGGCTAAACTCAAAAAGTACTGCATGGATAAACTTCAAATTTTGCATGAATATTACTAAGAGGTCGGGTCAACATATAGGCTACATATTATCACGCTATAACCTACGGGGGAGGAGCTGTGATAATTTATAAAGTTTAACGCGGGTAAAACCGCGGGGCACAGCTAGTTTTATTATAAGTACGTATTTACAAAAGAAAAGTAGTATATGTAATAAATATATCAGTTATATGGTTTCCATAGTACAAGCTCTGCTTACATTGGAATCAGATGGCCGTGGGTGAATAATGTCCCAGGATATCTATATTTGAGTGGCTGATTAGCCAAAAAGATTTCCGGTTCAGGTTTACGGTGTAATTAGCTGAAAACAACTATGCACCGAGTTTCATCTTCCTTAAAAATAACGCAGCATCATAACGGCGAATATTATCGGTATTATACAACGGAGAAAGTTCTGGGTCAACACCCAGTGCCATCCATTCGGTGACGCAACGTGGGACCCATTGTTCACTGGAAAGTATACAACTATTTCATCACTAAAGCATCTTCTACACGGTTGCAAACCAACCTCCCAACAGAGATCACCCTGGTGGTTGCCATGCCAAGACCGCAGTTGTACAATCTAGACAGAAAGTTTGTGAGTGTGTATGTTTGTTACTTCTTCACGCCTAAACGTCGGCAGCGATTTAAATAAAATTTGGTATGGAGTTAGCTGACACCCGGGTATAATTTATAAAGTTTCAAGCGGATATAACCGCGGGGCACAGCTAGTGGATTGTATAGATTTTTAGGCAAGAAGTTAACCGAGAGAGGTGGCTGAGCAGTTAAGACACATGATGCTGGATAACCCGTGACTCGTGCGTTCGATTCCCACCCGCTCTTAAATTTATACATTTTAAAGATGAACACATAGACTCACGCCTGTTTCCCAGCGGGGGAGGCAGACAGAGCAACGGACTTCCATTTGTCACGATCCTTGCACACCTCTTTCGCCTCATTTACTGTCATTATATTCTTCATACATGCTCGCCGGTTTTGGTACTTCTAACCTGCTCTTTTTTGAGAACGTCTCCGATTTGTTCCCTTCCAGTTGTACCATTCACACAGGCCAGGTATACTTCTTTTGTTAATGTTCTTTCATCATATACATATATATACATATCATATCATCATTACTAAGTGGCCAAACCATCTGGGCATACCTTTTTCAATCTTTCTGACTAAATCCTCTTTCACACCACAACACTCTCTTACATCAGTATTTCGGTATCCGTCTCCCAAAGTCACGCCACACATACTTCTCAGAGCTCTCATTTCTACTGCATTTATTTTAATTGAAACTTGTTTACCAATAGTTAAAAATTCACTCAATAATTTATTAATACTAAACCGGCGAGCATGTATGAAGAATATAATGACAGTAATCGAGGCAAAAGAAGTATGCAAAGATCGTGACAAATGGAAATCCGTTGACTCTGCCTAACCCTCTGGGAAACAGGCGTGAGTCTATGTATGTATGTATGTAAATAGTGGGGCGGTATTTCATGTTTGAACAGTGCTGTAGTGATGGGAATCTCTCATGGCACATGTCATTAGGTTACGTGTTTTTGCAAAACGCATTTTTTCTTGGTTACCACGCGAAATTGTGATGATCTTGTCGAAATTTCACGGATTACCTATGTCGTGACTAATGATTTTATGTTACGAAGCGGTAAAAGTTTGGGTCTGGTTTGTTTTAATGCAATATAGTGAAGAAATAGCGGATATTATTTACGTACGACAGTGTTTCTAAATGACTTCCTTTTATTTAAAACTCGGTACTTAATGACTTTCATTTACGATTTAAATACAAATGAAGAGGCACTTTTTTGTACTCGATTGTAAAACTGTTACAGTGTAAGTGTAAGTATAACTTTAATTTTTTTTTATTATTATTATAAATGGAATCCTTAGTGGCATTTATTTTGATCATTGATTTTATTTATATGTATAGAATTGATACAACGATATTATAACTATGACGGCGCAGCCGTGGCGCTACCAACAGACCTGCATAGACAAGAGTGATAGGTCGGTGTCACTCTGGTGGAACGTCGAACGGGCGGCTATCTTGACGTCACTATTGCTTGGAGACGTTATAGTGGTCGCTTATTATCGACGGATCGCCATAATTGAAATTAAAATCTAACTTAATTAGTGATTTGGTGATTGCAGAAACAGAAATAATAATAAATAATGCTGAATAATTAATTGCTAAGGAAGTGTAGTCCGCCTGTATTTTTAAATTAACTGCGTGCCCACGTAATAATAAATAATAAATTAGGAAAAGTGCTCAAAGCTTGCCTCCGTGTACCCCAGACGCGTCGTTAACTAAATACTTAAAGCGTTAAGGTATTCTAAATCTTAAGAATGATATTTGATAATGATATTTTTTATTTATTATGTTTCTTACAACTACCAAAAATACGACATTTCTCTCAAGCTCTCACCGGTCCGTAAGTGATTGGCGAGGTTAAGCAACTAAGCTGCCGGTCAGTCCATAGATGGCTGACCACCATAGTCGTTTAATTTCTGTGCTTCTCCCTGCTTTGGAGGGCACGTTAAGCTGTTGGTCCCAGGACCAACAGCTTAACGTGCCCTTACAACACCTTAACCAGTTGTTGTTGTTAGACAACAGTCGTAAAGCCATGTCAGAGGCCTACAGGGCGGCTTGAACAACTCTGACACTAGGGCTCTGCCAGCCACTCTGCCCATACGATAAGTAAGTATGAACAAGTGTTGATATAATGTTTTGACATACCTACCTATAATTTGTAGATTGCATGCCTATTGTAATTATATTATTTAATGTTGCCGAGCCCTAACAGGGTGTCATGTTGAAACTTACAATATTGGAACACCATTGTACACTTGATTTCAATAAATGAATTAATTGAAATGGAACGTACAAATTTATAGGCAATAATAGATAACCTAATATTAAATTACTTAAAAAAACGCTGATCCTATATGCGTCTTTATTGATATAATTATTGAATGAGGCAATTGAAATGGAACGTACAAATTTATAGGCAATAATAGATAACCTAATTTTGATTTACTTTAAAAAACGCTGATCCTATATGCGTTTGTATTGATAAAATTATTGAATGAGGCAATTGAAATGGAACGTACACATTTATAGGCAATAATAGATAACCTAATTTTAATTTACTTTAAAAAACGCTGATCCTATATGCGTTTGTATTGATATAATTATTGCCTAGATCTAATATTATCGTGTGCAAATGCAGATGTTAAATTCCTGGGTTCACATCCCGGGTTAGTAATAATTAATAAATGAATTTGAAATAGCTGAATTATCTGGTTTCCATAGAACAAGCTTTGCTTAGTTTGGGATAAGATGACCGTGTGTGAATATAATGTATATTGTCCTAGGATATTAGACATACTTATATTATTAAATTTTTGTCATTATAGAACTCCTGGAGTGTGTCCATTGCCACGTCATATCGCGTAATTAGCGTGATCTTGGACTTGCTACGCGAACGGATTATTATAGTTTACGTATACTTGGTTACGCACTAATTATCTTTAATCTTTGGTTACGCGCCACCGGTGCACTAAATACTATAGTAGACAACACACTGAACTATAAACACACGACGGTCACCGTAGCCTAGTTGGTAGTGCTCCTGTCTACGAAGCTGGTGGTCCTGCGTTCGTATCCCGGTAAGTGCAAATATTTGTGTGATGAGCACGAATATTTGTTTCTGAGTCATGGACGTTTTCTATATAAGTATTTATCAATCTATATAAGTATGTATATCGTCGCCTGGTACCCATAGTACAAGCTTTGCTTAGTTTGGGGCTAGGATGATCTGTGTGACATTGTGCCTGAATTGCCATTGTGATAAATTCTCTCTACAAATTGGTTAATGTTAGTCCAAAGACGTCCACTGCTGGACAAAGACCTTCTCAAAGATCTCTATACATTACCGGTCCTATCTCGGTACCTTGCACTATCCTCAAGGTTTCTTTGGTCCCATCCCGTACATTCGATTCGAGTAAAATAACTTTATTTTAATTATATAAGCGACTAGCAGTGCCTGCGTGTTTCTTTCCGCGTTATATTATTATTATTAATAACGTAGCTTTCTATTGGTAAAATAATTTTGAAAATCGGTTCAGTAGATCCAGAGATTACCCCTTACAACGTCATAAACTCACAAACGTTATCTCTTTATAATATTAGTATCTAAATATAAAAAATACTAGTATGTATTTATATTATGAGGCCTGGTGATCTGTAATACAGGTTCTATAAGAAACCTACTTCAGACACCAGCACTCACAAAGGAATATGTATAGATATTAATTTAGTTATAAGTATTGTAACTACCTTTGTGGAGAAATAAAATAAAATAATAATTATTATTATATTATTATAAATTGTTCAGAGAGTAGTTTAATTCGTATTTTTTAAATTAATATTATTTTTAGAATGTGAATATCGTCGCTACTAGGTACATTAAAGCGATGCATAAATATGGTACTTCTGGCAAGTAGGCGCCATTTTGTCGTTATGGCAACAATGCGTACAACGCCATTTTGTGATTTGTAATTAATTTAATAAATGCATGTGATTTTTATTGTTATAAATAAATAAATTTATAAATATTCTATCTAATACATGAGTCTGGGTGTAATTATGCATATATGTATGTATTTACAAAAGAAAAGTAGTGGAAACCAGAAAACTGATATGTAGTATATCAGTTTTCTGGTTTCCATAGTTCAAGCTCTGCTTAGTTTGGGATCAGATGGCCGTGTGTGAATAATGTCTCAGGATATTATTATTATATCATATTATAAATACAAAGTTTCTACGATGTCCACCCAATGAACGAGGCAATTTAATTGAAATAATAAATATGCAAATTATATTATGTCTAAGAGGCGAGGTCCGCAATCCAGTTTACCAACAGAACTCAAACTTTATTAGCATTTTATAAAGAGGCTGCGAGGTTGACCTCCGTTGAGGTCCGATCGTTAGAGGACAATGTCCTCGAAATGTCTAGGTTATACTGTGTTGGTATATAATCTAGCTAGATCACAATTACTGCAAAATGACTAGGCAGGAGACTTCGGACTAGGGCGATTTGATACTTGCAAACAACTATAATTTGAGGAGTTCTAATAGGTTTAAGGGTCAAAGTTTGGAGCTGCCAGCAACAGAATTAAAGAATAATATGACCTGTTGGTCTACTGGTTAGTGACTGTCTCGTTGGTCTAGCGGTAGCGTGTTCGCCCGCAGAAAACGAGGTCCTGGGTTCAAAACCCGGGTCGGGCCAAAAAGTGATTTAGGGGCTTTTCTGTAAAAAGAAAAATTTCTCAGCATCAGCCCGAAGTCTGGGAGTTGGCGGTATTATACCACCGTGCCTCGGAGAGCACGTATAGCCGTCGGGCCTGTGCCTGACCTCTTTCCGGTCGTGTCGCTAGTCATCCCATCGGATTATGAGAGTGATGGAATAGAAAGTGCTCCTGGGTTGGCGCACACACTTGAGCACTATAAGAGCCAGAGCCAGCCTCAACAGAGATTAGCCATCTGCGCGGGACAGCGCAGATGGCTAATCTTTGTTGAGGCTGGCCGCCGTGGCTGTTAAGCCAGCGGTCATGGGTTCGATCCCCACCCAGGACAAATCTTTGTGTGGTTACGATTATTTAACTGGCATTTTGGTCTAGTGGTTAGTAACCCTGACTGGTAAGCCGGAGGTCGTGGGTTTGATTCGCACTCGGGACAAATCCTTGTGTGATGAACACGATTATTTGTCTGTCTCGGTGTAATTTATCTATAATGTATATGTGTTTAGAAATATAAATGTAAGTATGTTTATCAGTTGCCATAGTTGGCGACCAGATGGCATATGTTAATTCTCCGAAGATATTTATTTATTTATTGACAACTGTTACCAAGTTACAGGTATATATTTAAAGCACGTACAACTTTATCTTTCATTGATTTTCAAGTTAGAATTTGACAAGTAATTTTTACTTTACTTTGAAGACACAGCGTGGACAGGACCCCTACAAGATGGACCAAAGGTCTTGTGAGGAGCGCTGGAAGCCTCTAGATGCGGGTATTTTAAACTTATTAAACGGACTATAGCTTGGCTTAGTAATCATTATTTTTAATATAAATAGGTATTTTTTCTACACACTTTAACTATAATAACAAATTTATAATATTTTACTATAATTTATTATTGCAAGACCAATAGTTGTGAAAATCTTTGAGGGAGTCCTTTATTCAGATTTTTGTGAAACAAAGAAGGAATATTGAAATACTATTCCCCTATAATAATGGAAAATATCACTCATAGAAGATAGACAGCAGATTTGTTAAGATACTTATGATTGCGGAAGACATATTGGTCATCAAAACTATACATACTTACTTACAAATTCAAAGTCAAATTCATAATATAATTTTATTCTAAGTTCGATGATGTCATACTTTGTATTGACCGTCGAATTCTTTTCGCTTTGGTATGCGTAAACAAATGATTTTTTTCTTCTTTACATTGCGACGAAATTATATTACTTATTGATATAACGAACCAAACAACTTATTGAACACGTTTTGTGCTTTTTATTATCAGATTTATAAAAGATACTGGCTAATCTCAACGATGCCAAACTAGCCATAAAAAATATATATAAGAACAAAATAAATGTCTTGGGACAACTAACATACTGTCATCTGGTTTCAAAGTAGACAGACCCTGTACTATGGCAATCAAACAACTGATAAACTTACTCTAACCTAGAGTGCAAGTGTGGTTCTGTTCCTCAAACTATGGCACACTTGTTAACATGTCCTGCGTGTCCTAATGCCTGCACGTTACAAGAACTAATGGACGCTACTGACTACGCTCAACTCGTAGCTGAATTCTGGGCTGACTTAATTTAGATTGCCATCGACTAGCTAAGAAGAAGAACTGATAAACTTACTTATATATTTCTAAACACATACATATAATAAAATTGTACGAAAGTCAAAACTGTACATTGAATATTTTTTAAAAAGGATACTTGGGGCGTGATCTACAATCGATATCGAAGACATAAATATAGTTTTTTGATTTTTTGTCTGTATGTAGGTACGGGCTAAACTCAAAAAGTACTGCTTCAAATTTTTCATGAATATTACTAAGAGGTCGGGTAAACTCATAGGCTACATATTATCACGATATCACCTACGGGGAGGAAATGTGATAATTTATAAAATTTAACGCGTGTAAAACCGCAGGGCACAGCTAGTTATAGATAAATTACACCCAGACACAGATCAAATAATCGTAATCACCGAAAGATTTGTCCTAGGTGGGGATCGAACCTAGACCTCGGTCTTAGCAGTCTACTCACTTACCATTAGACCATCAGGCCACTATATAACAAGAACCAATTCGTCTATATGTTATTTTCTTGTGATCAGATTTTAATAAACAATTCATATACATTTTGTTCGAATCAGTTCTATGATATGATTTGAATTGATATTTGAAGATATGAAATTTGAAGTTGAAGTCTAAATAATAATATTTTGGGAAATTATTTACACAAAACTTCACCAGATATTATTATTCATATTCGACCTGCGGCGTAAAAATCAAGCGTTTACCAATCACGCCAACGCTCGAGTTAATCCTACTAATATTATAAACCCGAAAGTTTGTAAGTAGGTATAGATTAGATGGATGTTTGTTACCCTTTCACGTAAAAACTACTGAATGGATTTTAATGAAACTTTACAATAATATAGCTTATACCTTGAACCGCGAGGCACAGCTGGTTATAAATGATGCATCAAGCACTTTTATGACTTACTCTCATACAAATTAGTATGATCGCCACTAGCTTTCAAGTACCACCAAGTTTCTCCATCCAACTAATAGCTACTCAACCTACCAAGTACTTACGATCACGTGAGAGTTTGATTTCTCTCCGAGATCACGAAAGTGGTACAAATGCACGGTCAAAGGTTGAACGAGAGGCTGATCTATGTGATCTATCATTGGTAAAAGTTGTATACTGTTGATGTTTACATATATTTGTTTATACGTTCATTTGAAATCGAAATTCAATTAATTTACGCAACAATTTAAGTACTGCATGATCTGAAAAAACTTTTGATTTTAATCTGGTGTTTATATTAAGGAAACTTCTTAGATTTACATATTTTATATTCGATTCCCGCAGTGCAATTATGATATTCTCCAGTTTTTTTGACATCAACAGTTTTTCCGTGAAATAAGTGTTTGAAAACACCCCAGCGATGCAAGCGTTGTCTTTTATAAAAGACAGATAAATACATTACTCATGAAAAGAACATTTCCCAATATAAGACCTAGACAGATCAATATTTTGCCTTAAATCAATTAAGTTTCCTTATTAATATTATAATGCGAAAGTAACTCTGTCTGCCGCGCTTTCACGACAAAACTACTGAACCGATTTAATTGTAATTTAGTACACATATAGTCTAGAGCCTGAAAAAGCACATAAATTATTCTTTAATGTGTAAAAGGGGTTGTAGGGAGTTGAAAGGGGGGATGAAAAGTTCGATGGAAGTATCGTTATATTTACAGCTAGAAGTTTGAAACTTATTTATAGGCTGTTGCTTCGATAGAAAGTTAAAGTTTTACACTTAAGGGTGTAAAATAACAAATCTGAGTGGGTGTGGGCGGGACACATAGCTCGTTAAACCGACGTCCGTTGGGGCAGAATGGTTCTCGAATGGCGACCACCGTTTTCCAAAGACCAATGCCAGTTTAACCAAATACCAAAACTATGACATTACAATGCAATTATCACCTGGATTGTATTCTTTGAGATGGAGGTAGGTAATTGCCCAGTCAAAAAGCTTTAAGAGCAAAAATGCTTTGCCCCATTATATCAATCGAAAGATAAATAACTGAGTATGTAAATAACTGTTGGACAAATGCTTCCCCAGGATCTCTACAATGGTTAGTCTTGCGCTGCCCATAAACACAAGGGGGGCCGACGGGTTGGCAATCTCAGTAAAATTGTCATACACATACTCATAAAAAACGCGGTTGCCCGTTCTCTGGTATGCATTCCCTCGGAATGACTTCTACATCACTTAAATAGATATACATACATAGACTCACGCCTGTTTCCCAGAGGGGTAGGCAGAGACAATGGATTTCCATTTGTCACGATCTTTGCACACCTCTTTTGCCTCGATTATTCTCATTATATTCTTCATACATGCTCGCCGGTTTAGGGTACTTCTGACCTGCCCTTTCTTGAGAACGTCTCCGATTTGGACAGAGAATGTTCGACGAGGTCTTCTTAAATAGATATACGATGGAATATAACAGTAAAAGGTACCAATAGTTGGTACCTATATAATCTATGATTACACCATAGAGTCGTGCCGCTGTTAAACCGAGTAACCTTGGATCGTTCCATTCCATGACTAAGAACTTGATGGTGGAAAAACTCCGATTGTTTCGATAATGAAACTATAGAAAGGTAGATTTTATTATAGCTCAAAAGTCAAATAAATAATTATCTTATCAAAGCCTGTACTATGGCAATTGATAAACATACTTATATATTTTTAAGAACAAAAGGGCCGCCGCCATTTTGTGACGTTGGCCATCATGGACCGATTTTCATCAAATATAGCTAAAAACCCCGACTTACGAAACACAATCAAAATCGGTTCAACCGTTTGAGAGCTACGATGCACAGACACACACACACACACAGACACGTCTACCATTAATAATAATGTTGAATTCGTACCTTAATATAGACAGAACCATTCAGACAATATGTAGTAAAATATAAATTTCGATAATTAAACCTTTACATAATCTCATTGACAATAACTTAATACAAGCTAGCTAAATATCATTCCTAATATAAAATGATTTTAAAAATGATTTAACAATCTGTGTACCGAAATATCTATAATATGTAACTAGAAATATTACTACTTAACTGTATTACTACAAACATGTTCTGACTATTTACATGCGCTTTTTTTAAAGTCTATGAAAAGGTGAATTAAAAAAAATCTATCTTTCTCTATTTACATTAAGTGTGTAAATAAATTAATAAATTAGTTATAGCATTAGCGGCTCCAACAGTGTTTTAAGCATGGTTAGGAGTCGCCTGGACTTAGATGACGTTAGTCACTGTTGTTCCGTCATCCCATGAAATGTCAAAACAGTGTCAGTGTCAGTTTTTAAATGTTATTCTTAGTTTAGTTACGACTATGTTATTATGAACAGTTTTACAAACAATTTTGTTGACTCTTGGTAATTCGAATAAAAAAATCTATTCTATCCCATAGGTTATTTAACGGGCCGATTGGCGTGGTTGGCAAATGCTTGCCTTTCGCGCCGCAGATTGTGGGTTCTATTCTGTTCGATGTCTGCGTGTCCTGAGTCTGGGTGTAATTATCTATTGTATGTATTCACAAAAGAAAAGTAGTATATGTAGTAGTTAGACTGTACATGTGGCGCAGCGGCTAAGACAGCCTCGCCGCATCGTGTCGCGGGTTTGAGTCCCGTGCCGGACATCTATTTGTGTGACCCATAAATAGTTGTTCTGAGTCTGGATGTTATTTGTGCCCGTCTATTATATGTTTTTAAAATACCCCGCAACACAGGGATAAATTTCCCTAATGCGGACGTTACCTTTAAGAACAAAAAATAACTATCAGTTATCTGGTTTCCATAGTACAAGCTTCGCTTAGTTTGGGATCAGATGGCCGTGTGTAAATAATGTCCCAGAATATTATTATTATTCAATATGCCGGATATAGGTACTTCTAATCTGCATACATGTAAATGAGATAGTCTACGAGCATAACGGTATCCTAGGTCACTGCGACCCACTCTATAGTTTTCGAAAGTGTACTACCAATGTCAGACCTATTAGGTAAGTCACTAGCGACCAATCCAACCGCAGTTTCCCTCGCTTTCCGTGGAAATTGCAATAGAACAAAAAAAAACAAAAAAAAATTGTATAGATAGATTGCTGTGAATTGGCGCCAAGCACGATAGCCATGGGGAATATATTTAATATCACAACCGACTGAGTTAATTCAAAAATAGTACAAATTAGTTAAAAACAAAATATTGAGTTTATTAACTACTTTGAACGATATGCCTAGTGTAACTTATCATCCAATGGTACTGTTTGCTGATGATAGTACGGTAGTCTTTGGTGCAAAGGATGTTCAGACGCTTGAAAGCGAAATAAATGTTTGTCTTAACTTATTGATTGACTGGTTAAAAGTAAACAACTTAAAGATAAATCTCGACAAAACCAAAATGTTGACATTTGAACAGAAAACTAACCATACTAAACCAGACGTACGATATGGGGATACTATAATTTCTCAAGTACAAAGTTTTTAGGACTTGAACTGGACAGAGACATTTCATGGAGAACACACACAGACAGTGTATGTAGCCGCCTTAGTCAGTACTCATATGCTCTATACAAACTTTATACGGAGGTAAATAGGACAACTTTATTAACTGCCTACCACGCTTATGTTACATCGACTCTACGTTACGGGTTAATATACTGGGGAAATGCAACAAATATTGAGATAGTCTTCAAAGCCCAAAAAAAGTGTCTTCGAGTCATATGTGGAATACAAAGTACCGATAGCTGCAAACCATGGTTTACTAATCTTCGAATATTAACAATAACCAGCCTTTACATTTATGAGGTTGCAATGTTTATAAAAAATAATTTTTCCCTATTTGACACTTTAAATAGTATGCGAAATAAAACAAAAATTAGATGCAGGCCACATAAAAAGGCAGTATACAACAATAATTTGTTAGGCATGGCTACCAAAATTTTTAATAAAATCCAAAAAATATTTTACGAGAAGATAATGTCGCCAAATTCAAAAATAAACTTCTCGAACTTTTAATAAGTAAAGCGTACTATTCTCTAAAATAGTATTTCACCGATAAGCTAGATATTTAGGCGAATACTTCGTAGGTCCGATTTGTGATACAATTCGTTTTGATTAATTTATGTGTTATTTTTAAGTGTAATTTTGTATTGACATGAAATGAAATTTATATTATTTTTTATATATTTATTTAATTTTTTATATATTAATATATATTTATATAATTTTTTAATTTAATAGTTGTGAATTTGTTATAAAATATTTTGCATGCCCTATCAGGCAGAACATATTGACCACACCTACATTTACCTGACATCTTGAAATGTACTATATATTGTAATTACTATGTTCAGCAATAAATTATTGATTGATTGATTGATATAAATACTTCCTGTTAGTTCGTTAGCCAAAGTACGTCCACTGCTGGAAAAAGCCTCCCCAAAGAATGGGGGGATATGCCATAATCGCAAACGGCAGACGGGTTGGCGAACTTAGTTTGATGGTCATAGTTCACAGAAAAACGCTGCTGCCCGTTCTCTAGTAGGTATTCCCTCGGCCGATTATCACGCCCTCCACGGGATGAGATGGGGTGATGATATTATATGCCGTTAGTTTACGGAAACATATTAATTTATTATTACTAGAGTCTACTTTAAACAAGGAAAGGTTATTTATTTATATTTATTGAAAGAAAAGAGTTTTTAACAGAGTGATGATCTTTCGTCTATGAGTTACTACGCCCTAATACCTATATTTCCTATGGAAATTGAGATATCCTTTAAAATTTGCTCACTCCTCAAGTTGAGATTGATTATAACTCGGTGGAATCAATTTTAATGGGTGAGTTTAAACAAACGCCTCTATTTCAGTCCTGCTAAACTCTTCGGAGAAAATGCGCTATGTTGTTGCTGTTTGAAGTTATGTAGCGCGCCAACCTATAGTAATCTAACTATAGTTTATAGCTAAACCGGACGGACTCACCGTTCGCCCCTCCAGTGCGCGGGCGCGCGAATGTGCGCGTCGGTCTCTCAAAGCGTCGTGCGCCGCTAAAAGATGGTCGCCTCGACGCAGTTTCTATTCCGTTTTTCTCCGTTGAAACTTTTTCGAGTTCTTTTCGCGGCGTGAATTTGTTGATCCCGCGTCTGTTGAATTTGTTTGTGGCGGTTTCTGTTTTGTCAGTGGAGGCTTCGGTTTCTGTTGTGTCTGGTGGCGCTGTGGCTTTTGTGCGACGAAGGAAATTGCGTTTTGGAGCCTGTGGACAAAAATAACGGTTAGTAAAGATTTAATTTTGTTTTTATTACTACGATGATAATGGAATATTGGGAAACAAGTTATCTATGATAGTAAAATAATATAAAAAGTACGTTTATAAATATTTTTCTTTTTATGTAGTAAAATATAGCTAAGACTATACATTTCGATAATTTAACTTAAACATAAACTGTTTGACAATAACTTTATACAAGCTGGCTAAATATCATTACTATTATAAAATAAATTTTATATAATGTTCTCATGTAATCCGTGTACATAAATATCTATGTAACTAGAAATAATTATGTATACTTAATTATATTGCTACTGTAAACATGTTCTGACTATTTACAAGCGCTTTTTTTAAAGTCTACGTGAATAAAAACCTTTTTATTTAATGCAGTTCTACTTTTAAATGTGGTTTATAAAATAAAGTGCATCATAGAGCATTTAATATTTAAAAAAAAACGAAGTTTAGGCCGTAAGTTCCAAGTCATTCACAATATCTTAACGTTATCATCTCTGTGTATAGGTATGCTAAATGCCAGTAAAAGTGAATTGTGCAAAGTTTGTACAGGTGCATCTAACTCTTAAATAAATAACTTTATAAGACTCGCATACTTCTTTAGAAATATATAAAGTTTATTGATATACCATAGACATTTTACTTCCTATATTTTTTTTCATAACAATTAAAAAAAATAAGCATCTTATCAAAGTGTAATTAAAAAATCACGATTGTAATCATAATTATGAATAATAATTAACGATAAATCTTAGCTACATCTCAGACTAATAGCTAAATAATTAAAAGCTATTTTAATGAATTTGTTACGGTTTCACTATAATTTTATAATGGCGTTGATTAGACTTTAATGACACGAAACATAGACAAGGCGAAGTTGTGGTTTTAAAATAGTAGAAGTGTAATTTAAGAAGATTTTGCGGTTAGTTTTTGTGGTTAAAGTTACTGAAATGTAAAATAAGATCACATCTATGTACTTTACTTTTGTTTACGTAAAGAAACAGTTGAATTCTAGGTATTTTCGTACGGGGTTTAATGTTTCCGTCATTTAACTTATAGAATTTGTAGGAAATCTCGTAATTGCAAATGCCAATAGTTATATGGAAATTGTAGGAATTCCTCTACGAACCACATTCTTTTTGACAAGTACAAAACTATATGAGTACAGATAATGCAATTACATATTTTGTTTTGTATTACAATTAATTTCTTTACTTTTCTTTTTTTTTTAAAGACAACGTCCGCCCTGGAGAATCTAATCCCTGTGTTGCGGGGTACTTTACAAGCATATAATAGACGGACACAAATTACATCCAGACTCAGAACTATTCATGGCTCACACAAATAGTTGTCCGGCGCGGGACTCCAACCCACGAGCGACTGTCTTAGCCACTGCGCGACATGTGCAGTCAAAGTATTGCAGTTACTGGTTAATTGGATTAATGAAACGAAATATTATGAGCCATTTTCAGTGAAGCATAGTCGCTAAGTTGAATTCTTAAAATTTTGTACAATATTATGACAGAGGCAATGTAGTAAAATCTTAAGTTCGTAAACGTGTTTAATAATTTATTTAAATCACGTTCGTAAAATAAAAATACTTTAAATTATGCGGCATCACCATAATTTAAAATTCCAATTTGTTGTGTAATCGTATAGTAGGTAAACGTAGGACAAAGTTATTGCCCATATAAAATAGAGGTATTGACTAGTTTATGTAACTTTGGAATGTTCCATAGATTATATGTTTTTTTTCTCTCCTATGTCCATAAGTTAGTGTAATTTATTTTTAATTGGGTGTGATTATTGTCTTTGACACGTATGTTTGCAAAGTCCGTCGAGATTTCGAAGAGTAGTTGATATCTCGTTTTTAGGGACATATTTACCGATCAGACTTGCCATGCAGTACTTATAACTTGACGGAAATTCACTTTGAATTAATTTCCTTAATATATATCATCATCATCATCATCATATCAGCCGAAAGACGTCCACTGCTGGACAAAGGCCTCCCCCAAAGATCTCCACAATCGCCGGTCTTGTGCTATTCGCATCCAGCATTTTCCAGCGACCCGCACAAGATCATCGGTCCACCTTGTAGGGGGCCTGCCCACGCTGCGTCTTCCGGTTCGTGGTCGCCACTCGAGAACCTTTCTGCCCCAACGGCCGTAGGCTCTACGAGCTATGTGCCCCGCCCACTGCCACTTCAACTTGGCAATTTTTCGGGCTATGTCGGTGACTTTGGTTCGCCTGCGGATTTCGACATTTCTGATGCGATCCCGCAGGGAAACTCCGAGCATAGCCCTCTCCATTGCTCTTTGGGTGACCTTGAGCCTTCTAATAAGGCCCATAGTGAGCGACCACGTCTCTGTTCCGTATGTCATCACTGGCAACACACACTGGTCGAAGACTTTCGACTTGAGACACTGCGGTATTTTGGACGAGAAGATGTTACGTAGCTTAATATATAAGTATAATAAAAAGCTATACTATGCATTTTTTTTATATTTGAATCAGTACTATTTGTAAGGACATTTTATAATTTTCTTTTGTTGGTCTCGCGCGTTTAAGATTTATGTGTCTGTGGTATGGTATTAAAAAGATAATGGAAGTGTATTTAATTATTTATTAAAGTAATGTAGAAGTCGGCTGTTAATGGCTACTTTGATATTTCTCTTTTCTTAATAAAGGTTGTTTATCAAAACACAGAAATGTTTTTATACAAACTTACTTTTAAAATATGTGAAAACAAGTCACAAAACTAGTTATGAGAAAACATAAGTAGTAATCGTTTCATTCTGTAGGTTACGTAAACAATTTCTATCTCATTTACATTTCAAATCTACGTTCGCTGTTTTATTTTTACGATATACATATATGCTCGTAAAAGAAAAAAAACGTTAATAAGTTTCTTTTTCTTAGTAATTTTGATGAAATTTAGTTTGGCGGACTTTTCAACTTCAAATTCAACGACTAAATCTAATCAAATATTGGTACGAGAGAGAAAAAACAAAATTCACCAAAAATTTAACTTGAATTTGAAATTGGAACAATGAGGTTTATAAACAAAGAGAGTTTTGGCGCCAACGCGGGAAAAGACGCATCGAGGTTCTGTTTCATTTAAAAAAACTGGTGTAAATTCGAGTTAAATGTGTAATATGGTGGATTTTTAGCCATATCTAACATCTTCAAAAACGTATACAAGTGGAGGATAGTTCGATATTGCCCAAAATTCTGATTTTCCGTATTGAAACGAAGACTTCGGGCTGATATAATTTTCTCAACAGAATATTCTCAAAAATCGCATTATAGCCCGACCCGGGATTTGACCTCAGAACCTCAATAACTGCGGTGGAACAACAACGAGGTTGTCTACGGTCTTTTAAACATTACAAACGTATACGTTATAATGTTAACTTTGACGTTTATTAATTCACATAATAATGCGACTACCGCCTTGTCAATGCTTGGCAAATGCTTGCATTTCACGCCGGAGGTCGTGGGTTCGATTCCCACCTAGGACATATTATATTTGTGCGCATGAACATGTCTGTTTGTCCTGAGTCTGGATGTAATTATCTATATAAATATAAAAATATAATAATATAAAAGTAGTATATCAGTTATCTGGTTTCCCCAGTAGAAGCTCTTCTTAGTTTGGGATCAGATGGCCGTGTGTCAATAATGTCCCAAGATATTAATATTATTACCACTAGGTTTAAATTTATAAAGCATGATTCATTCACGTGCTCAAAGGTGTGGCGACGAACAAGTGCTTTAAACTCGTACTGATATTAATCAAGTTATTAAATTACTACTACGAAGTACTTGAAGTATTCAAGGCATGCGATGACGATAAACAGGTTTTAAATCAATCAACAAAATTTCCGCAAGGCTAGCGTTATTATTGTTCTAATGTAAGCAATTAGGTGGCTCTGTGAGTACAATCCCCCCATCTCATTCCGTGGGGGAGTAGAAATCATCGCGAGGGAATATATATCTGAGAACGGGCAGCAGCGTTCTCCAGAGTACTATGACCATCATACTGCGATCGCCAACCCGTCTGCCAAGCGTGGCGATTATGGCATATCACCCCATTCTTTAGGGAGGGTTTTGTCCAGCATTGGACGTACTTTGGCTGACATGATAATGATAATAATAATATCTAGGGACAATGTCACACAGATCATCCTAGCCCCAAACTAAGCATAGCTTGTACTATGGGTACCAGGCGACGACATACATACTTATATAGATAGATAAATACTTATATGCATAGAAGACATCCATGACTCAGAAACAAATATTCGTGCTCATCACACAAATATTTGCACTTACCAGGATTCGAACCCAGGACCACCAGCTTCGTAGGCAGGAGCACTACCAACTAGGCTACGGTGACCGTCATCATCATTGATGAAATAAATAATAAATATCTAGGGACTACTAACACACTGCCATCTGATCCCAAACTAGCAAAGCCTGTACAATAGCTAATTATAATCGTACTCATCACACAAAGAGTTGTTAAGGTTGGGAATCGAACCCACGACCTCTGGCGTAGCAGCCATTGCACTACACAAGACCAACAGGCAATTAGGTACGCGGCCAATCCGTGGAGGGGTGATCACCAAGGCAGTTTTTCTCTGAGCGGTTCCGTCCTTGGGGGGGCTCGATAAGTTATTGGTCACCGTTATCGTATTAATCTACTGCTATAAAGTCATGTCAGAGGCATACTAGGCGGATTAGGCAACTCTGACCAGGTTAACCACAGTCCATATGATAAGTAAGTAAGCAGAATTGCCTATGTCTTATTTTCATGACTTTTTAGCATGTTCTGGTTCTTAGCTCCTATAAATTTGGACGGGCCTGTTGGCGTGGTTGGTAGATATATATAAGTGAAATTTTACATTAATTGTTCATATTTGGTAGACAATTATAATTAGGCCTCGTATGTGATCTACGGCCGGTTGACGAGCAAACTGTGCGTGTCGCGGGTAAGGACACGTGATAAGCGGAGCGGGAACCGGAGCGGGAAGCGGCATTATTCTATGATGAGCGGCTTCTATAGTATTAGGTTGTATATGTATGTTGTATTGTTGTGTATGTAGGTATGTTGTTAAGACTTAACTTTTTGTTGAGAGAATAAAGATATATTATTGTTATTATAATTATTATATTTAACTTATTTTCATTTACAAATATAGCTCTCTGCTATTTGTTAACTTTTTTCGGAATTGTTTACTTTTATGACCGTGGCTTCATTTTATACAGTCTTATTTTGATTTGAATACTTTTACTAACTATAAATAAAATATGAACTATATTAAATACATTTCTCATTAAAAACAAATACCATAATTGAGTCCTTTTGTAGTTATCAACATCATCATCATATCAGTCGAATAACGTCCACAGCTGAACAAAGCCCCCCCCAAAAGATTTCCACGATGGAGTTAGGTCCAACATTTGGGGGTATATGCCATAATTTAGCAGATGGGTTAGCGATTGCAGTATGTTGGGCATAGTAGACGGAGAGACGCTGCTGCCCGTTCTCTGGTAGTTATTCCCCCGGGACGACTTCTACGCCCCCCCCCCCCCCCCCCCCCGGTATAAACAGGTATTCTGACTTCATTTTCGGTTCTTCTGTTTATATTCCGAAGTTATGAATGGTATTTGCTAACGAGTTGATTAGTTAACTTGGGTAAACAAGTTGGTGCCGCGCCATGATGATGCAATAATCATTTATATGACACCCATGGGAAATGATGGGGAAATCTCAAGTTATTTCCCCATCATGGACCGGCTATATTAAAGATTGTATATATGTATTTAGTATACATAATTAAGTAACACTTTTTATTGCTAATATAATATAACATTTAATATTTCGGGAAATAGCAATAAGATTGATCGACGCTTCCCATGAACTGAGGGCTGCCCTATTCTTGGGTCAGAGGATCAGACAATTATCTACTTTTGAAAATAAACAACAATTTTATTGCTACATTAAATCGAGTAAGAAAGTTCTGGGACAAATAAAATGCACTACTGATGCAGTCTTTCGGAAACTTGTAGTATGAACGGGTTAACGATGATTATATTAAATATTGTCAATACATTTAAATAAAAATCCATCGACCCGCTGAAGCTGCTGGGAACGTCTCAAGACCTCAGCGACGGTGTGCCTGATAACGATGGTACGTGGTTCATAAGATATTTCGTATAAGTCAGTATAAAATTAAATACCATAATCTAACTTTCACTTGTCCACTGATTTACTGGTATTTTAATCCCTTAGTTGCTTAACTCTAATATATTCTAGCCATCTTTTTAATATAATAATGCTCCTGACTTAATTTCCATTGTCAAAGCTTAACTCAACGGTGGCAAGTATAGATAAAGATCATTTTATTTGTATAAACATGAGTATGCATACATATGCATGCAAGATGTTGAAAGAAATACAAAAATACACTCATGTTTTTCAATTACGCCTTTTAACTATACGCAGATAATGTATATAGTGCGGGAGTATAAACATGTTCTGCTTAGTTGACTATTGTACAGTACATACACAGGTGCACTCTCATTCGCTATCACTTGTATTCAGATTCGACCGGGGAATGATCAGGTACAGGGTTGATAGTTTTACTTCCTCTCCGTGGCACGTACCGCCAACTTGCCAGATTGCGAGCTGCTCCTGGGTATTTTACTGGCCAGATAAATCCCTAAATATAATGTACAGAGGCCAGCACATCAAGCTACCTCAATCTGTCAAATTTCCCCAATTGAAAGTGAACCTTATACTTATATGATAAAGCTGAAAATCTATAAAAGAAACTTGACAGATTGGGGTAGCTGGATGTGTTGGCGTTTGTACTTATGACCTTATTATCTGTGGTGGGAAAAGCTATCGCCAGACAAACATATATCGTCTTTTACAACAATACTTGGAATAATGTTAAACTGCTGTAGAAGTTGTTAATTGGCTTCAATATTAAACTGGTTATTCCTCGCAATGCAAGTATTTAAGGTATGCACCTTAAATACTTGCATTGTGCAGTAACTAGTATTCATTTAAGTTGTAACTTTGCAACTTGATTCGTTTAAGTGCAACTTGAAGCAAGATGTTGTTCGTCACCTTTTATATGACTCATGTTTTATAAATAAAACGCATTTTCTATATGGTACATATTTATATTGATAATTATATGACAGAATTTGCATGCCGCATAAATTTGTATTTTAGGTAGAATCTGTTTCAAATTAATGTATGAAGAAGAGTGGAAGGTCATCTACTAACTTTCAAATTAATATATGTATATGGCAATACGTATGGAGATTAATTTGAGTCAAAATCCCTCGTAATTATCGACTGGAAAGTAGATCTATGCCTTGTTAGGACTGTATTGAGAGATGGGACTTTATTCGCCTTCAAATTTTATCTTAAGGCGCTGACATCAGATAATAAGCAAAAAGTATACATAATTAAGTAACCCTTTTTATTGCTAATATAATATAACATTTAGTATTTCGGGAACCGCAAGTTTATGCATCATCAAATAGCAAATTTTGTGTGGATTCTTACAATCTTTGTTCAATATTAAACTACTATTTTAGTCTGAATTATAAGTATAATATGATTATGATGATTATGCATACACAGAATCTCTACTCGCATATATCGCCTGACCACATCATACATCCGCGCACCTACACACATTAACACACATACACACACACACACACACACACACACACACACACACACACACACACACACACACACAAGATCCATTCAAATGTGCATGCCTGAATACAACTGTAACATATTCTGTTATATTGTACTAGTTCATAAGGGTAAAAGAAAATAAATAAAAATGACGGAACACTGTCTGTTAAGACACATAAGACGCAGGCTTGCCTTGTTTAAGAGACAGGGTTATTATATTTTGTACAGATCATCTAATAATATAACTATAATATAATATATATTTAATATAATAAAAAAATATAGTTTTATCTTAATCCAGCGTGTTACAAGACAAATTACTAAGAGGCAACAGATCACCTAAATCAGAGATTCTATATATGTGCAGACGCCAGCACATCAAGCTACCCCAATCTGTCAAATTTCTTTTATAGATTTTCAACCTTATCACAAAAGCATAAGGTTCACTTTCAATTGGGGAAATTTGACAGATTGGGGTAGCTTGATGTGCTGGCGTCTGTACTATCCGTAATGTCTAGGTAAAAACTTAGGTATATAAATATTACTACATATAACGCCATTTTAAAATAAAACAAATATTACTACGGTAAAATGCTAATCATAAACTTCAGTTATTAATAAAACCACAGTATAATGCTTTCCAATCCAATTATGCAGTTTTGATGGTTACATAACTTTCTTCTTTATTATTATAACAGACATAAAATATTATGGCGGAGAACATTGTGAAAGTCCAGTTATTTAATTTGTTAGCTGATGCGTCGGTATATTTATTTAGATGTACTCGTAAGTGGTTATGTGATATGTGGTGAAGGCGACTGATATCATCATTCTTCCCGTGGAGGGCGTAGAAGTAATTCCGAGGTTGTATCTACCGGATAACGACCATCATCACACTCTTAGCTAGATGCTCAACTTGTCCACTGATCTACTGGTATTTCAATCCCTTAGTTGCTTAACTCTAATATATTATAGCCACCTTTATAATATAGAAATGCTCCTGACTGAATTTCCATTGTGGCAACTTAACTCAACGTAGACTAGTCAACTAAGTAGAACATGTTTATAGTGAGGAAGTACGAAGTGCACAGATGCAGTCTCTATTTGGTCACTCTCATAATCCGATACGACCGGGGAATGATCAAGTGCAGGGCTGACAGTTTTACGTTTTCTCCGAGGCACGGGCTTTTAACGCCGCAAACTTGCTAGATTGCGAGCTACTTAGTATTTTACTGGCCAGAAAAATTCCAGTAACATTTGTGACCTCACTACCGGTCAGTCCATAGATGGTGACCGCCAAAGTGGTTTAATTTCTGAGTGTCTCCGTGCTACCGGGGCACGTTAAGCTGTCGGTCCCGGTTGCAGTCACTACACAACAGTCGTTAAGCCATGTCAGAGGCCTACTGAGCGGCTTGAGCAACTCTGACACTAGGGTTACCACTGCCCACACGATAAGCAAGCAAGCATTAAGTTCATTCCTGTCAAAATGATTTTTGTTACACGTTGTAAAGCTTAACTACAAAACAAACCTTCAATATATATGAGTCGTAGGTGTACAGGTGGGATGTCCCACTCAAGGCAATCAACTTCGGTCATCATGCTGCCACAGATTATAAAATAGTTTTGTAATTGCGTCCGTACTCGGAATTCTGCCCTTGGAATATTTATTCAGAAGATTTATGTATGAGAATGTAAGTGTTAACTATTGATGATGTATGAATGGCAAATAATATAGATGTATGAGAGGTAGGTGGACATGTATCTAATGTTATCCTACTAATATTATAAATCCGCCTGTTTGTGAGTATGTGCGTATGGAAGTTTGTTACTCTTTCACGCAAAAACTACTTAACGGATTTTAATGAAACTTTTTGGTAATATAGCTTACATAGCTGTAATTAATATTGTAAAACATTTCTCACTTTATTTCTAGTTCGTTTTAGAGGTTCCACGGTCGTAAATAATAGTACATAAAAGAGGAAGATTTAGAATTAAAATAAAACGACCATTAATGTTAATATGAACGAACTCACTTAAACTTTACGTATTACCCAGCTTTGTTTGAGAGATAGTTTGTCTCATTCCCCCGTATATACAATATTATTTATATGAAAAAGACAAAACGTTGCGAAGGATTCGCATTCTTATTACGCGGCATAGGTACTTATTTACTATACATCTAATTTAGGTATCTTTTACTTTTACCGCTCAGCAGTCCTCACATAGATACAAATATAAATGAGATTTCTCAACCGTCACAGGTTTTTTTTATATATTTAAAGATCTCATTTCATCAGTCTCAATTACGTTATACCGGTTTTTATTGGGGCCCGCTCTAATAGCAAAAAAACTCCCGTGCGATAAATGCCTTGTCTATGTCCTATATCACAGATAATAAATAGTAATTATTGAAAGTGCTGGATACTAATACGGCTATTATACTGGAAGAGATCGGTTTAAGCGATAAGGCCGCCTATTATATTAACATTACTGTGGTTTATTTTTCTGGATTGTAAATTATTTGTTATTTATTAATAAGATAATTGATGTACAATAAATAACTGGCCAGTAGTAGTTGATGGGCAGAATTGAAGAGGCTACATACAAATCCACACGCCATTTAGCTAGTGTCAATATTTGTTCCCGCCAAAACAGTTTAAATACTCTTATAAGCAAAGACTTAAAAAAAAAAGAATCCTATAAACAGATTAAAGTATGCAGCTAAGTTGAATGCAGCTTTGATATTTTTATTTGTTGTAAAAGTTACTGGTTAACTTTTACAACAAATAAAAATAAGGGAAAATAAAGGAAAAAGAATAAGTATGTCAACGACTTGAATAATAAATAAATACCAGTTTCGTATGTATAAAACATTCGGAACAGTTCTTTGAAACTGAGAAAAACTTTTTTATTTGGTAATACCTAGCGCCAATATTTTCAAAGGATTAAACATATAATGATCATGATGCAGCATTGCAGGGCAAAGGCCTCTCACAGTGAGCACAGAATGTATACTTATACCTAACTTTAAGGCCGCTAACCAGTTGTTCAATGGCGTCAGTAATACCGACACCTGTTATGATAACTAAGTCGGTGGTACTAACCTTATTAGTTAAGGAATTTGCTTATTCTATTTGTAATTCAAGATTTCGAGCTTGGTTTTAATTCATAACTTGATAATAAGATATTGGTCTCGTTTTCAAATAACTTCGCAAGTATTTTGAAACTTGTAAAGTCCTTGGCACAAAAGGATATTGCTATTGTTTTATATGTATAATAATAAATTATATTGTATTTAACCCTAACGTTAAATACAAAAGTAATAAAGTTCATACAGTGCGAAAACTTATCGTTGACGTGATGTAACGCAAATAAGGTTATTACAATTAAAAAAATATATATATAATTTAATTTTTGTAAAAATACATGGCTGATTACAAATTGCAAACATGCGTTCAAATTTTAAATGAAACATCCAAAACTAATATGGCTATAAATGAAGTTTAACTTACAAATTGCGCAAATTAAAAGCAGGTCGTGTAGGCGTAAAAAAACAAGGAAGTCATGCAACCATCTTTATATTGTTTTGATTGCTCTCAAGATTGTGTGTTGTTCCAAGTTTAAATTAACATTGGCGCCCTTGCGTCGCCATCTTTGGTATGAAGCTTGTGTAGATCATGGCAAACTAGAGTTTAATAACATAAAAAATAGTAAACCTGGTGTTTCTGGGTAGGAGAATCATTACAGTTTTATTTAAATTTGTTCTTAGTGGCACTGAATGAATTCGTAAGTTTAATTCGTTTTGCCTAAATATACTTATAACTTTGGCGGCATGTTTGGCGCTGTGGTTAAGATAGCCTCGTGTTTGGGGTTCTATTCTCGTACAAAACGACTTTTTGTGTTATCCATTTATAGTTCTTCTGAATCTGTCTGTGTGCTTTGTGTCTGTAAACTGCATGTTTGCAAAGGCACGATACAAAACAGGGAGTTATAGTACCTATATTGTTTTGATTGGTCGCTGTAACCGAAATTCGGCCAAAAGCAAAATGTTATATATTTTTTTTATTAATAATATTTTGCTTCCATTAATGAACGTTACATCGTTACATAACAATTAACCTTACATCGTGAGCTTAATCCAAAAGTTGTATGTGTCTAGTCATATGACATCAATACAAACATACATAGTAATTCGTCTACGTACAGTCAGCAAGGGAGATAGCTATTCCAATTTAAATAAATTTATTTATAGTTAATAAAAAAACAGTTGATTGGGTACTACGTGTATAAACTAATAAAATATCGTTTCATATTAATAAATGCACAATGCACATGGGGTCGAGTCCTGCGCCGGACAACTATTTGTGTGAGCCAAAAGTAGTTGTTAGGAGTCTGGATGTAATTTATGTCTGTCTATTATATGTTTGTAAAGTACCCCGCGACACAGGGATTAGAATTCCTAAAGCGGGCGTTGTCTTTTAAAAAAACGGAAAGATAAATATATATGTTACGTTAATATTTAGTCAAGAATTAATGAATATGAATAATGTAAACAGTAAAACAGTTGCTATTAGAATTGTAGTTATCTATGTTAAGTCAAAGCAAGCGGTAAATGATTATATCAGATTAAATGTGATATTTTTCTTTCCTCCAATAGTAATGATTATTTCCTAATTCAACTCATTTAAACTAATGCCAACCGGCCGCGCGGCCCGTCAGCTATAATATTTATTGTTAAAAAATATGCAGTTTAACAATAAATACAATTAAATTTAAATTATAATCTTTTGACTATTAACAGACTTAATTGGTCTTTGCGAATAAAAACCTTTTTTATAGTAATTATAATAATATGTTCACTTTCACCCTATAAATTATTGATGAATAATGATGGAACTATATAAACAAAGTTTGGCCTAGCACCTTTAATACAAGTTATCTCCGAATAACTTAGCTAAGGTGCTAGCCACCACAAAGATTGCTAAATATATTGTAACAAACAAACAATTTTATCATGTAAAAATGTATTGCATTTAACTGTACGCACCCATTATTGTTATGGTTTTATGTTATGTGGTGAAATAACAATTATCTTATCTTATCTTAATATTTTTGACTAGTTAATGCGAATAAAACTTTTTTCACTTTTGTAAGTTTCGCTGTCACTTGGCTTATGGTGCGTAATAAAGATGTGGGTATAGATATCTTGTTTGCTGACTGTACTTAATATGTAAACACAGTTGTACTAGTCGACAGTACTGCACTTATTCATGCTCATCGTGTGCTGAATTGAGTTAAAGGTCATTTTGAGTGCTGAATAACAATTTTTATTGCTTTACGATAAGTGTTTGTGGAATTTTAAATACTATGGAGTTTTCCTGGTAGACTTGTAGTAGATTGTTAACATTTTTTGCGTTGGCATGCTTGTTATGTTATGGTTCAGTGAATGTAACGATTTATGCGTCGCGCAATGGTTAAGGTCGCCTCATAATTACTCGGCGTTCTGCGATTGCGTGATTAATCTACGCACTGGACTATTATACTTGTGTGAATTGTCAAGATATTTATTCTATTTATTTATTAAAAAAAAAAAAAAAAAATTGACACGACCGATGCGAACTGTCGTCCATAATATTAAATAATTTTAGGCCGAAAGTAGTGCCTTTTGATGCGATGCGTTATTCCTCTGAACAATTTTAAGTTCCGGTAGGCAGTGGAGAATACGGGCGTCGCTGCGTTTGCGTTTTATAAAATATTAATTACTAATTATAATAACAGGTGGTTTTGACACCGCTCACCAAACGACATTTGGTTACTATGGCAATTCCCATTTTAGTGATTGGCCAGGATGCAGCCAGCAAAGGCAGGCGTCCAATCAAACAGTTATATAAAGACGATGTCTGTCTCGGAGTCTGCGCAATAGAGGACATCAAAAAGACATTTGTGTGGTGTAATTGTGTCATTTTTAATTATTTATGTTTATAGTTTTTATTTCAGGAGTTATATTTTTATTATTTTTTGAGTTGTTAATCTTATATTAAATATCATTGATACCCCGGACATGCCACGGTGCGTTCAGACCAGCAATGTGCAAAATATTGTTTCACTGGAGAACTTAGTGCAGTGCCCTGAATGTTCCCAGGTACGTCTTTTCAAGGGGCAGAGAGGCTTAAAAATACACCAGGGAAGAAGTCACAAAAATATTAACCTACCCCTTTCGGCTCCAAATTATTACGACACCCAAAATAATACGTCTACACCCGATCAATTCTTTTGGAAAACTCTTTCACAATGTAAAATTACGAAACCTATTTTAAAACGAATACCTCGCGGTGCTCGCCTCTCTGTCGCCGCTGCTTTATCAAACTCCATTAAGGCTGTGATTGATACAAACACAGAGCGCGCCTGGGAACATTTGATATTTTTCCCATATGCCGTACTTCACGTCAAGCGTGAAATAAATAGTAAAAAATCGTTGACTACGAGAGTAAAAGAAAACTGCGTGAGGTATGGCATAACGGATGAACAAAATTTACGTTCGGCTGTAAGTTTGCACCCCAATAAAAATTTAAATTTTACTTCAAGGCCTGTTACCGACTCTGCTACCTATAGAGCTGTAGAGAGCAGAGTTGGTGATGGAGATATAAAAGGTGCTGCACGAATTTTGTTCTCCAGCCATACAATGGCGCCCTCTAACGAAGAAACTTTTTTAATGTTAAAGGGAAAACATCCGCCTTTCTTTGCTGGTCACCAACTTCCCGAGGTACCGGAAGACTTTGGGGACGTCGAAGTGACCACCCAGGAAGTGGCTGCTGCCGTTGAGTCCTTCCAGAGCGCCTCCGCAGGTGGTTTAGATGGCCTCAGACCACAACATCTAAAAGATTTACTGAGCGGAGTGAGTGGTGATACTGGAGATACGCTTTTGAAGGATTTGACGGCTCTGGTCACCCTCATGTTGTCGGGTCGGGTCAATACAGATGTCACCGAAGTACTTTATGGTGCCAATCTTTGTGCCCTTAAAAAGAAAGACGGTGGAATACGACCTATCGCCGTCGGAATGACTTATCGACGCCTCGCAGCCAAAATTTGCTGCAAAAAAACAAGTTCTCATTTATCGGATCTATTTCAGCCCGTGCAGCTTGGTTTTGGTTCGCGAGGTGGTTGTGAAGCCGCTGTTCATTCCGTGCGGACGTTTCTAGAACAAAACCGGGGAGAGGTGCTGCTTAAGGTGGATGTGAAGAATGCCTTCAACTCGGTGGATAGGGGAGCTCTACTGACACAAGTAAAGGACAAAATCCCAAATTTATATAATTTTATCTGGCAATGTTACAGTTCACCTTCAAAATTGACGTATCTCGGCAACGAAATTTCTTCCGCTGTTGGATGCCAGCAAGGTGATCCTCTTGGTCCAGCAATATTTAGCCTTGCCATTCATCCCATCATTCAACGTCTTCAATCCAAGCTTAATGTTTGGTATTTGGATGATGGGACGATTTCCGGTGAAGTTGAGACGGTTTATAATGACCTATGTTTTCTAATAGAAGAGTTTCGCCACATAGGTCTAGAACTAAATTTTTCCAAATGTGAGCTTTTTGTTTCAGACGACTGCCCTTCCAAAGATTTGGTAATCAATAAATTTAACATTTTAGCTCCGAATATAAAAATTGTTGACAAATTTTCGTTGTGTCTTTTGGGCTCTCCTATCTTTGACGAATTCATTCCTTCTTTTATCGATACCAAAATTCAAAATTTTGTAGAGTGCTCGGACCGATTATCAAAAATAAATATGCACATGGCTTTTACTATTTTAAAATTCTGTCTTTTCGTGCCTAATTTTACATATATTTTGCGATGTTGTCAACTTTGGAAGCACACTGAGTTACTACAAAACTTAGACAACATCCTGAAAAAGACTTTGGCAACCGTTTTGAACATAAATTTTGAAGAGCGAGCATGGTTGCAGGCTTCACTCCCAGTGCGAATGGGGGGTCTTGGCGTCAGGGCTATTTCCGATGTCGCTCTTCCTGCATTCCTCTCGTCCGTTCATGGAACACAAATTTTAACCCAAAAAATTATTGCGACGTCTTTAAATAATTTAAACGTAAGTAACATGGCGGAAGCCAGGAGTGCATGGTGTTTAGCTTGCCCCAACACTGATTTCCCAACCAACACTTCATCCCAGCGACAATGGGACGGGCCGCTCTGCGAGCTAGTACGGAAGCAACTCATATAAACGCATTCTAGCCCCGCAGATCGTGCCCGTCTTTTAGCCGTTGCAGAATGGGAGTCGGGTTTGTGGCTTCAGGCCCTTCCATCGCCTAACACAGGCACTTTAATGGACGGCACCTCTTTCCGAATTGCAGTTTCCCTACGTCTGGGCGCATCGTGCTGTGCACCGCATCATTGCCAGTGTGGAGTTGCCGTCGGCCAGCTCGGTCACCACGGGTTATCATGCAGCAAAAGTGCTGGGCGGATTCCCCGCCACGCCAGTCTAAATGACATCATCCGCCGGGCTTTTACCACCGCAAACTACGCCGCTATTTTAGAGCCGTCAGGTTTATTGCACGACGATGGGAAAAGACCCGATGGTATGACTCTCATCCCATGGAAGATGGGCCGGCCTTTGGTGTGGGACGCTACCTGCGTGGACACCCTAGCGCCATCTCATCTTGCCGGGACTCAAACAAGAGCCGGTGCGGCGGCTGAATCAGCTGAGAGCCTTAAGAGGCGCAAATATAGCACGCTTGGTAGCGGTTATATATTTACGCCTTTTGGGGTTGAAACTTTGGGGCCGTGGGCACCGGGGGCTAAAGAAATTTATAGAGAAACGGCAGCTCGACTAGGAGAAACGACACGTTCCCGGAATGCTGGCCTATATTTCGCTCAACAACTGAGCATTGCTATACAACGTGGCAATGCTGCCAGCATTCTAGGAACGTTACCCACTGGCACGAATTTCGATTTTGATACTTTTAGAGTTTAGATTTTAAGTTAGCTTTAATTATTTTAATAAACTAGGATAATATGGAAGTGTTTGGCTAATAATAATAATTGTTGGTTGTTAATAAATAAAGATTATATTTATTTATTTGTTTTTTTTTATAATGCCATCATTAAATTTAAATTAGATTGACGTGAATGTGTGGTTGTTTGTAACCAATTTAATCTATATTTTCTGATGAATATAGTCCATAAAAGAACAATGTTCTGCTAGCGCCATCTAGTTGGAGAGACGGAAAGACGATATCATTTATTATTTTTATATGAATCAAGCATTATAATAGAACCGTCCTTAACTTGACACTCGATACTGATAGATAAGTAGGGCTCGCAGATGAGTTTGATTAAAAAAATACTAAGACTTCTAAAAGTTGTATTATTTTAATTTATAACAATACAAATATCATCATCATAAATAGAAGTAACGCTTGGTTTAATGACCGGCGTCTCCATCGCGTAATCCCAATAAATTAAATAAATACATAGAAATATTTTATAATTATTAACATGATGTTACTTATACTATTATTATTCTGGAGACCTATGGACGAGGCTTTTGTTCAGCAGTGGACGTGTTACAGCTAATATGATGATGATATTATTACTGATACTGAAATGAAAAATGTTTATTTTTGACAATAAAAAGTCCTACCATACAAATGTAAAAAAAAGTTTGGTAGAGAGTCAAATAAGACCCCTATCTCAGCATTAGCTACGGCAACACAAATTGTATTACTGCTTATTTATAATATTATTTATGATAAATGTACAAAAACAATACAAAAAACTGAATCCAATATTATAGTTCAAAGTCAATGAACGAAATGACATAACGTTACGAAAACGGCGTTATAAAAATGAACTCAAAAGGAATGATAAATGAAACTTCCGGTGTAGATTATTATTATTATATCTTTATCTGTAAATCACGCTTTTCGTGTCTCTGGTTTGACCTGCCTTTGTATAGACGCTAATGACAGAAAACGGCGGGTAAGTATTATTATGCAACAATATTTTCTATATATATTATGTCATAGTATGTGGTGTTAATTAAAGGTAAAAATACAAGGTGTAACATGAATAGTAGACGTCACTTAAGGAGCTTAATTTGTCTATGAAACTGAACAATGTATAAAACATCAAATTGTAAAATTTACTAAAAAAAAGATTAACTTCCCATACAAAATGTCGATAATTTGTATAGGGAGACTAAATTATTAACTGGTTCTCGAATTTGTTTTGTTTCATAGAGGTCCTTGATATTCATTCCCTAATTATATTACACCATGTATGATATGGTTGACAGTTAATATTTTTCATAAAATGCTACGAAGACAGCAGATGATTATCGAAATACTAAGTTAAAATCCCTTGTTAGATATGGCAGAAATAAGAGTAGAGTAGAGTAAGAATTTATTCCATGCTAGACAGAGAGCCCAATACCGCATAATGTGTCGCCCAATCTTACGATTCCATACAAATATGACGAGTTTTCATGTATGTATGTATAAAGAATGTATGCTTAGTCGTTGTGTGTGCGGCTTTTGTTTGGAATAAAACGTTCAATTGATTTCTTCAGTAAAGATAAGAACTTTTCACTCATACGAAAATATATTTTCAATATGACAAGGAAATGACGTATTTCGCCATAATGGCCGTTTGTAACCCATTATGTTAAAATAAACAAAATGACCACAATAATAATACAAAAGAGTTTCAGAACTAGATCAATATATATATATTTTAAATGTTAATTAAGTTTTAGTAATAAATACTGAAATCCACATTCACCAACATATAATTTACAACTGGCAACTGGGCCACAGGAAATGTCAAAACCATTTAAAACGCATCAAGTGGAAACCATTTTGAAATTCCATACAAGTTCAAATGCACATACGATTGCGAAAATCTAAAAATATTCGCACGTGATGGAACGGTTGGCCATGAAACCCTGAGGTTTAAGCGTTTAACACTATAAATATGTTAAAACATGTTGCAATAGTGTTCAGTACCACTCAGGGGCCAAACATTTACAATATGTGAAATACTTAACAAACTGTTGAAAATTGATAATTGGAGTTCAAAAGCCCATTTTTGTGGAGGTATCAATAATTGAGGATTACAACATTTAAAAAGAAGCGGAGTTCGAATAATTTAAAAAAAAGAACTCTTTTTATTGACACATTATATTTAAAATGAACACAACCAAATTTTAAAGAAAATATATGAGTAACTTAATTCTGTTCTGTTACTATTAATTATTGTCATTTAGGTATTACATTTTTATGCTTTTCTTAAAATTGGTAATGCTGATCAATCTGCCTTTAACTCCACTAAAGCAATTTAAATACCATTACTTATCTTTCTTATATAGCTCGCATGAAAAAGCTACCAGAAGACGGGCAATAGCGTCTCTCTGTCTTCTATGATCGCTAGCTAAGCCGTTTGCGAAGCGTGCTCATCATGGCATTTCCCTCCTAATAATACGCACAATTCCGTTGAGGAGGCATTTGTCTAGCAGTGGACGCCATTAGGCTGATGAGCGATGAAGTCCACCAATGAGTTATTTTTGGACATCATCACACCTACGATAAACGTATGGATGTTTTATTTTTGTTATTGTTATGTATCTGTTAAATTTATATAATAACGCTCACATTTTTTATAATAATTTTTATTTTTAAAATTAACTGATTTTGTACATAAAGATGTACATATATTGTATTACTACATACTATATCCTTATTACAATATGCAAAAAAGATAAAACAATCATGCGCATTAAAACCTGTCCCGTGTAAAATTAATTTCGTGCAGATTAGTAACTTTACGATGTATGTAACAATAAGTGCTATTGCTAACTATATTGTCTTTAGCTAAGACTGATTCTAGATATTCCATAGCGTAAAGTTATACTTTATCATAGCCCTACTTAACAATAACATAGCTCTACTGCAGTTACCGTCTCATTCTCCAGGCATATGTGTGAAAAAGAAAACAATAGGTACTAAAATTGACAAATTCGAGGTTTTGTGCTCCCTATTTCCTGTAATAATCAAACGACAAGAAAATAGAATGTTTCTTATTGTTTTAAGTTGTCAAAATTCGAAAATATAGAAATAAAAGGTTTATTCAAAAAAATGTACTGCGTAAATATAGAAAAAAAACTTGTGTGTACTTATGTACACACGTTAGAAGTTATACTTCTTAATATACAACTTGAACATAGTTATCAATTTTTATACCACCTAGAACTAACGTCATGCTGTTATTTTTACGATGCGCGCGCATCGTAAAAGTTCACTCTCATACCACCTAGAACTAACTTCATGCTGTTAAATTTTTTGCTGTCGGTGTGCGCGCGCATCGTAAAAATTCACTCTCATCATTTTTCTCCATCGCGCCAAAAGAAGTATAACTTCAAAAATGTTTGCTATAGTCTTAAAATCCAAAGAGATAAACGAGAAATACAGTTATATGGGGTAGGTACAAATGGCTCTTGACGCATATTATATTGAGAATTTATGACTCACAAACGTACTTATGAATCTATTAAAATAGATCGGAATGTGGTAGCTTATAACTATTGCAATAATATAATCTACATAAACAATCTGGCCCGATATAAAAACTTAATTTAAAGTCAACGTGACTATTATCTGTGTCGGCCATGTTTAAAAAAAGATCGAAACGATACCATGGTTTCTTGGCCAAAGAAAAAAAAAACTATAGACATATATTTTTATGTAATTTATTTCATAACATGGCGTTTAAATATGACAGTTCCTAACCGGATTTGGTAAACCTAACAGAGGCTGTTTGTTAATATTATGTAAACTGCCTACACCTATACGTAGTTCAAAAATAAGATGATTAGTATTCATGAATTCATAGGTATTAACTTGACGGAAAACATTAATTGAATGATTGCCAAACTATTAAATATAGCCATAATACCCTGAAAATATTAAATGAGATAAATGAGCCATATGGTTTTCGGCCCAGAAAGAATAAAGGTGATTTTCCACCAGAGTGGCGAGACGAGACGACGCGAGAAGAGAATTGAAATCGCACTGACCCTTTTCCACTAAAAATAGCAAAGTTGCAAAGTTAATTTATACTCTATATAGAATGCCTGGAGATCTGTCATACAGGTTTAAAGCCTAGTACAGACTCCAGCTCTCTCTAAAGTTCTAATTAAGCAAAAATTGTTTATACATCGCAATGTCATGTATACATGAACTTTTACGAGAGAAATAAACCATATTTTTATTTTATTATTTATATAGGAAGCAATACGGTTCCTTTTTACACAAAAAAATATTTCAATTCACGCCTCGCATACTATCGCCAATCCAAGCTGTTTCCACCAAAGATGCGCTGGGAGAGGATTAAAAATTTGCTATATAAATTTCAATTCTCACCTCGCCTCGCCTAGCTACTCTGGTGGAAAATCATCTTTACAGAATCACCCCATACCGTCGTTATAATAATAAATAATAAAAATGGTTTATTTCATCTCCACAAATTACATTCTTAGGTATTAGCAAATACAGTTGACAAAAGGTTTGGCAAATTTGTAACTTGTGGGAGATCTGGAGTCTAAGCTAAGCCTAGGCCTGTATTTTAGCACTCCAGGCCCCCCAAAACTTAGTGATACATTATAAATATGATGTCAACGGGATAACAAACGGGTGTGACTGTGTGTGTGTGTGTGTGTGTGTGTGTGTGTGTGTGTGTATGTGTTAGTGTGTGTGTGTGTATGTGTGTGTGTGTGTGTGTGTGGGGGGTGTGTTTATGAGTGTTTGCGTATGTATGACAATGTATATATAATACAATGACTCATATACGAGATTATATATATATATATAATCTCGTATATGATGGAACCTACAATAATGCTATAAATAAAATACAATCGTTGTCCGTGTGTGTCCTAAAAGGCGACTAAGGATACACCAGGTAGTGGGGCAGGAGCTCCTCAGAACTGCGGTCGCTAAGTCGCATGAAAAGCGTGGTGACTAAGGCAAATCTCACTAAATGGCATCGTTGTAGTCATTTGGGGGAGGCCTACGTCCAGCAGTCGACGATATTAGGCTGATGATGTGAAATGACATTCAAATTTTGCCGAGCAAATACTTGTGATAGTTGAGAGACTACTGTAATTTCTTAATTTGTATTACTATACTAATGAAGTAATTAAGTTCTCAACTAACTTACAAGTAATTTCTATCCTTATGCATATTAAGTTTCATAAAAATAATAATAATATCCTGGGATATTATTTACACACGGCCATCTGATCCCAAAGTAGAGTTTGTACTATGGAAACCAGGTAACTGATATACTACATATACTACTTTCCCTTTGTAAGTACATAGTTATACAGATAATTACACCCAGACTCGGGACAAACAGACATGTTCATGCACACAAATATCTGTCCTGGAAATAGAATGGATATTCCTACTCCGGTACACAGTAACAGGGCCATAAATTGGTATTACTATACTAATTAAGTTGTCAACTAACTTACTAGTAATTTCTATCCTTATGCATATTAAGTTTCATAAAAAGTGGGTTTATTAATAAAATTTTGTTTTATTTTGGCCTTTTATTATATAAAGGTAACAGGTGTGCAAAGATCCGAAATCCGTTGTCTCTGCCTACCCCTCTGGGAAACAGGCGTGAATCTATGTATGTATGAAGCTGTGGCGCCTAAATGTTGTTAAAGAAGTGTAGATGAGGCATAAGTTGCAATTACAATAAACAATACCACAGATAAATAACGTATCGTATGTCATTTTGTTTGTCTTGTCTGCCAGTATTGTATAGTGGCCATTAAGAGGCGTGCGTGGGGTTTGGCTTTGTTAAACGCACATTAGCATAGCCGGTACCAGGTTATGAAAGCTGAGCTTAAATTCCTTTTGAAGATGTAGGCATTGTAGTTTCTGCCTTTGCCTTACATTTTATATGTGTTTGATAGTGTGGGGAATCTTTATTAGTCTATGGGTGTTTCGATACTTAAACCTATACATGATCTCTTTGACAATAACTTAATATCACAATATTATTAATTTTTATTGTAAATGATTTCATAGAATCCGTGTACCTAAATATCTATATGTACCTAGAAATAATGACATATTATTACAAACATGTTCTGACTATTTCCAAGCGCTTTTTAAAGTCTACGTGAATAAAAACCATTTTTTTTTATTTTATTTTATGCGCTCAACTAGCACTAAAATGGCAAAGGATAATATTTATTATTTATATTTTATTTTCTTTATTTATTTATGCACATCAAATGGTACAAAGGCGGACTTAATGCCCTAGGCATTTTCTGCCAGTCAACCTTAGGGTGGTGCAGAGATAGCATGGTAGGTGCACGGATGATAAAATTAAACTAACTATATGTCTATGAGGATAATATATAATTATAAATTACATTAAATAAAGGTTATAAACCATTACCAACGTTGAACGCATAGATAATGTATACTACCTTTAGTTCGTGGCTTAAAAGAATTACATAGTCTTAGACACGGGCCGTTTTGCCTTGTAGGTCGTGGGTTCGATTCCCACCCAGAACATATCTTTGTGTGCATGAAAATGTCTATTTGTGTGTTATTATCTATATACGTATGTATTTACAAAAGTAAAGTAGTGTAGTATACCAGTTATGTGTTAATAATGTCCCAGGATATTATTCTTATTATTATAGTATTAGGTAGTAATTGGGGTTCTTGGATACCTAACGTACTGCGATCGCCAATCCGTCTGCTTATCGGGGCATTTATACCAAATGCAATCAAGAGGATTCTTGGCGTGGGCTTTTGTCCAGCTGTGAACGATTTTCGACTGACAGGATGTTGTTGATTTAGTAATAATTAGGATACATGAATCATCTACCATTTGCAGCAGACTGGAAGTACCATTTACATACGATTAACTCAATTTCACGTCGGCGACCGTATCTGTTATCTGATGTGTCATTTTGTAATATATGAATATAGAGAGGTGACATTCTCGGCTGCATCAATGAATAACTTAGCAAACTCTTACTTGTCGGAACTGGAAGAAATTAAAAAAAAACCTGAATAATAAAAAGCAAGAACAAATAGCAATTATTAATATATATTAAACAGACATTGATTAACTGGGTTAAATTCTAAGATTGGTCTAAAAAATTGATGTCGGGACATTTACATAGACTCACGCCTGTTTCCCAGAGGGGTAGGCAGAAACAACGGATTTCTATTCGGCACGATCTTTGCACACCTTTTATTTTTAACACGTCACTACCCTTATCATGATGTCTTTCTTTATTTCTGCATCTTATCCATCCAAAGGTTGTCTGGAAGAGATCGCTGACTGCGATAAGACCGCCTATTGTACAATTTGCCTTCAATGTTTCCTATATTGTTTTATCTGTAATTGGTGTGCAATAAAGAGTATTTATCTTATCTTTATTTTTATAACATATCACGTTTTTACGTATTATTTTTAAAAATAAATTACGACGACATTTAATTGGGTGCCCTTAAGAATGTGTGAGCTGAATCATATCACATCCTTTTTTAATATTCTAATTTTTAAGTAAATGTATTTATAGTTATGTTAATATACGGTTATGTTATATAGTATCTATTATATGTGCTACTGTTTGTCTCTTTTTTTGTCAACTGTCATCATCATCATCATGATCATATCAGCCGAAAGACGTCCACTGCTGGACAAAGGCCTCCCCCAAAGATCTCCACAATTGCCGGTCTTGCGCTGTTCGCATCCAGCAGTTTCCAGCGACCCGCAACAGTACAGTTGTCAACTGTACTATATCTTAATTTTGTTATCCAATATCTGTACAGACGCCAACACATCAAGTGACCCCAATCTGTCAAATTTCCCAACTTCAAAGTAAAAAGTTGAAAATCTACGAAAAAAATGTGACAGTTTGGGGTAGCTGGATGCCCTGGCGTCTGTACCTAATGCACCTGTCTTCTTATCTCTGAATCACTTTAAGGTTGACTGGGAGAAAATGCCTTAGGCATCGTTCTTATTCGTAAACACAGTTTAAATAAATAAATATTTGCAAGCGCGTTGCTAACGTAAGCATTTTGCTATACGAGCCGCGCAAAAGTTCTGATGTAATGCGTATTTACGAGGAACAAACATAGTAGTAAAACCTCCTCACACACGGGCGTGGTTATTTAAGTGTTTGCCCATGAATGGTCACATATTTTGCAACACAAAAAACAACATGGCTAGTCTATGATGAATTTTCTATTTAAGTATCTGTTAGGTAAGTCGTTTCCTGTTCTGTAAATACATACAAGTGTATACCTTTGCTGGTGTAAGCGCTAAGGTATGTAGTGAAGCTTTTAGATTCCTTTTATGTGATATAACCTGTGTAACTTAACTTATAGATAACTTTTACTTATAGACACATTGAGTTAAATTATATTTTACTAGCTGTGTCTCGCGGTTTTACCCGCGTTAAACTTTATAAATTATCCTATGTGTTATACTATGTGTATGTTTCCAGGGTGTCAGCTAATTCCATACCAAATTTTATTAAAATCGCTTCAGCTGTTTAGACGTGAAGAAGTAACAAACATACACACGCACACTCTCAAAAGACTTTTGAGAGATAATATTCAAACACTCACATTTTTAAATATTAATATTATATTGTGTAGATTTCCGAACGACACTTTAGGCAACTCATTAGATCTGGTTTTTTCTAAATCTAAAAGACTATCAAACAATAAGCAGGCATTTTCACTAGTTTATGTAAGCTATACCTAAGTAATAGAAACTATTTTCACTCATTTGCATCTCTAAAGTAAATAGTTTCTTCCGTCCAAGGAGCAAATAACAAAGACTTAACTGGCCATAAATATTCAAACTATTCAACCTCCTCGAAACCTTTATGGAGAACCATAGACAAAGGACGGGTGAATACCAAAATTAATATTCATGAGACAAAGGTATCATACAATCCTTTAGATACCCTATTTGGAACTAGACTAAGTTACATAACCATTTCGCTTGAGCGTGGTGATTATAAATAATAATAGTCTTTGGTTTTGTTTTGATGAATTCCAGGTTGATTTTGAGATAGAATTTTGGATTCGGAATTTGAATTTGGAACAGACTTATAAAAGAAGTTCTGCATTGTACCACTACTTAAAAAAAATAAAATTAGCTGATAATAATCGTACTAATATTATAAAGGCGAAAGTTTGAGAGTTTGCGTGTGTGACTGTGTATGTTTGTTACTTCTTCACGCAAAATCTACCGAACGGGTTTTGATGAAACATTGTAGGAATTTAGCTTATATATCCGATTAACATATAGGCTATAATTTATAAAGTTTAACCCGGGTAATACCGCGGGGTACAGTTAGTTCAAGATATATGTATAACCATTTTAAGTTCTTGGCGAGGATAAAGGGGGGATGGTCTTCCCGTTCTCTCAATAGGGCTGTTTGGGTAGAGAGTCTAAATTATATTGTCTATATTTTATTTCCTATTCTATGTATTATACAAGTTGTTAGTGTTAGTACATCACGATGTTCATCTAACATGTTATTTAAATATAACTTCATTCTCTAAAAGACTGTGTTAACCTCCAGTAACTAAAAAATATAGATGCAGTGGATAAAAACACGAAAAAAAATACTACCACAGATATAGAGTTCTGCATTTGAATTTAGAAGACTCATGGAAATTTTCTATTCATAGATAATTTTTATCAGTTCAAAAACACATGGTTAAGACATTTATATAAATTATCACTATTCTTTGAATCCATTGCTATATATTTTATTGGAATACTGGAATTCTTTAGAGGAGGCCTACACCTTCGCCTTAGGAGGGGTTCTTCCGTTTTCTTAATAATTATTTTTCAATAACTGTTATTACCTAAAATAATTTATTTATTAAATTTTTCATACTTTTAAAGACTGTAAGATACTTGCGAATTTTTAATATTTTTTTATTATATGTTTTATTACTTGTGTCATCTACTTGAGATTAAATACAGCCACTTGCGGCGTAACATACGCGCTTGAGTCATTGTGAGAAGTGGTTGCATAACAAAGATTGATCATTCGGCAATCGAGTAGGCTGGTAGTACTATATTTGACGAGTGGTGTAATTGATAGCAATGCCTGTACTTATTGAGGTGTTTTAATGGATGCTAGAGATGATATTTAAATTAATAATCAGTCGCTAAGTAGTAAAATAGTTGTCAGTTACAGATTATAAAAAATATTGCTCTAGATTCCATGCCATACCAACTAATTTCAATGCCATTACATTTATTTCTGACATAGTTCTTATAGAAATGACAAGGCATCTTTAGCTGTCAATTTAGTTTTGGCGCGAAATACAAAGTTTCATCAAAATCCGTTCCGTAGTTTTTGCGTAAATGTGTTACATACATCCAAACTCACAAAACTTTGCATTTATAAGATTAGGATATTTACCCGTGATTTATACATCTACATTAAAATTATGATAGAACTTATATATACGATCTGTCAAAATGTTACTTGTGGCTTTTTTTATTTATGACTAGCTGTCCGCGTTAAATTTTATAAATTTTCTTCGCTATAAACCTCACGGAGCCCGAGACCTTTCCAACGAATGCAAAACCGTGGAAATCGGTTCGTGCGTTCTGGAGTTATAGCGTCAGGAAGGAAAACGCGACTTATTTTTATATAGTAGATTAAATAAGAGTACATATGGTAAGTACCGGCAATTGTGGAGATCTTTGGGGGAGACCTTTGTCCAGCAGTGGATATCTTTCGGCTGATATGATGATGATGATGATGGTAAGTAAAGAAGAAAGCGAGGTTAATAGGGATAGGGACATGTTCCATAAGTCATTTAAATTCCCCCGTGGAATTGTATACATAGTTTTACGTCAACTAATTATTATTTATCTGTAACTAGCGGTAGATACCCAGCGCGCGTTGCTACATTTATTGGGACGATAGTGGCGCCATCTATCGAAGATTGGTGGTACCAACTCGGAAAGCTTCGTACGCTCATGCACAAGATATGACAATGATCAAATGCATAGTTTACGATTCTATACAGGACATACAGACAAATATTCATTTGTATATACCTAATATTCATAATGTACTGCAACTTCAAGGTAGATACGTTTTGTTTTTTATAATCTGTGTTTCATTTCTCAGTTTATCCACCGGCGAAACATACTTATTATGTACAATATCTGTGATAATATCTCAAACAGACATATTAATTTGTGAGAACGGATACATAACGTAATTATTATTCTAGACAACAAAAAGGAAACAAAATCCATTAAAACTATAACACTTAATGATCCGCTCATTAGAACAGCTTTATGCAAATGAATTACTGCTACATCTTGTGAGAATGCAACCGCAGTTTATTTCCGCTTCCATTACGACCGGGGTTCCGATTTGCGTGGTTGGTAAATGCTTGCCTTTCACGCTGCAGGTTTTGGGTTCGATTCCCACCCAGGACATATATTTTTGTGCATGAATATGTTTGTTTCGCTTGAGTCTGGGTGTTAATATGTATTATATTCGATAATTAAAGCTAAACATAGTCTCTTTGACAACAACTTAATACAAGCTAGCTAAATATCATTACCATTATATGATAAATTTTATAAATGTTTTAAGAATCCGTGTACCTAGATATCTATTTGTAACTAAAAATAATTATGTATACTTAACTATATTACTCCAAACATGTTCTGACTATTTACCAGCGCTATTTTAAAGTCTACGTGAATAAAAACCTTTTTTTATTATTTTATTTTATTAATGTAATATATTAGTTATTTGGCTGACATAGTACAAGGTATCTACAGGTGGCCGTGTGTGAATAATGTAGTCATCTTTTAAGACACCCACGGCATGATATTGGATGGCTATGTTATTCTTTCTGGGCGGAAAACCACTATATATATACATATATGTATATATTTAAATAAAATCAAGACGTAGTTTGTTTATTAAATACTAGCTGTGCCCCGCGGTGTTACCCGCGTTAAATTTTATAAATTTTCTTTGCTATAAACCTCACGGAGCCCGAGACCTTTCCAACGAATGCAAAACCGTGGAAATCGGATCGTGCGTTCTGGAGTTATAGCGTCAGGAAGGAAAACCCGACTTATTTTTATATAGTAGATAAAAACCTATTTAAATACAAAACACTTCCTGCTCATGTTACAATATATGCATAATCGATTATTGACAATATTTTATAGAAATCTAATTGTTATTCGAATGGAATTAATTGATTTTGCATGTTTTATTATTAAAATTTATATTAACCATAATTTAATTTATTATATTATGCAATCGCAATTCACGGTCTTTATATCGGTCGTTATATGTAATTAATACTAGATTTATGTTCTTACTAGCTGTGCCCGCGACTTCGTCCGCGTGTTAATTAGTTTATTTCATTTTTCTTGTAAAATAAAAGACTTTTTCTAAAATAAAAGTAGCCTAAGTTAAAGTCCCGTCATTATCGGTCCAGCCATTGCACAGATTAGCCGGAACAAACAGACAGACAGACAGACAAAAATTGAAAAAAAAATTCATTTTGGTGTATGTACCGTATATATATTCATATTAATGTAGTAAAAACCGGTTATTTCAATATTACAAACAGACACTCCAATTTTATTTATTTGTATAGATGTATAGATTAGTTTTAGTTTTATATTCTAACAGACAATGGCTGACTGTACAGTCAGAAACAAAAGTAGCTTCACAAAACTGACTTGTTTGTTGATCTAGTTGGTTAGGGGCCCTGACTGCTAACCCAGAGCTCGTGGGTTCGATCCAAACGAATATTTGCTTCTGAGTCATGGATGTTTTCTATGTATATAAGTATTTATCTATCTATATAAGTATGTATATCGTCGCCTGGTACCCATAGTACAAGCTTTGCTTAGTTTGGGGCTAGGATGATCTGTGTGACATTGTCCCTAGATTTCATTATTATTATTATCATATCCAAGGCAAATCTGTGTATGATGAGCACGATCATTTGTTGTGTATAAAGTAATGTAAAGTAAAATTTAAATGTTCTTTATTGTACACCAATACTTAACATAATAATCCTACTAATATTAAAAAGGCGAAAGTTTGTGAATGTGAGTGTGTATGTTTCTTTTTCTTCACGTCTAAACGGCTGGAGCGATTTTAATAAAATTTGGTATGGCGTTAGCTGACACCCAGGATTAACTATGTGTTAATCCAGGTTGTCAGCTGACTATAATTTATAAAGTTAAATGCGGGTATAACTTCGGGACACAGTTTAACCTATAGTTCTAAAAGTACAATGGGCGATCTTATTGCCGGTGAGATTTCTTCCAGACAACCTTAAACGATTTTTTTTTTAAATATATAGGGACAATGTCGCACAGATCATCCTAGCCCCAAACTAAGCAAAGCTTGTACTATGGGTACCAGGCAACGATATAAATACTTAAATACATAGAAAACATCCATGACTCAGAAACAAATATTCGTGCTCATCACACAAATATTTGCACTTACCGGGATTTGAACCCAGGACCACCAGCTTCGTAGGCAGGAGCACTACCAACTAGGCTACGGTGACCTTTAATTAAGGTATAATATATCTGAAAAATATGCATGTATTTAGAAATATATGTATGTTTATCAGTTGTTAGGCTGTCATAGTGGGGGCTGTGCCTTGTTTGGGTTCAGATGTCAGTGTGTTGTCCCAAGATATTAATATACAAAAAATCTCAGTATTTTCGTCTTAAACAGCGTTATAGAAATCTCTGGTAAATACATTTCTACATATTCATCTCTGTAGAGACGAGAACAAAATTTTACGTGTGTATTGATATGGTCTGGGACCGATCCATTACTATAGTAGTATATAGTAAGTATTCACCGTTATCCACCCCATTTTACGGTACCTAGTCTTAAGCTACTTTTGTTACTGACCGTACCAAGGTAGGAAGGGCCCGTAAAGTTCAAAGGGTATTTAAGTGCTAATAAATCTTACAAAAGGGCCAAGTAGAAAACCCAGACTCAAAAGATATATTCTTTTGAGTCTGGGTTTTCTAGTTTATATGTGAACTGAATATATACATATCTACCGCGGGCATTGATTAGAAAACATTTTTATTAATTTAATTATTACTTATTTATAGTTGTTAATTTCGAAATAAAGAGAAATGCTTGGACGACCGAGCTCTATCTTCAAATAGCGAGATTTTCTAGATATTTTTTTTGGACCGACCCGGGATTTGAACCTGGAACTCATTATCTGCGGTTGAACACGCTACCGCTAGACCAACAAGACAGGATACTGAGCTGACAACGAGAGTAGGACAGAAATAGATTAATGATACAACCAAGTTTCTAACATACTTACATCATACTGGTTTTATGGTCAGAAATGCGAGCAAATTGCCTGAAAAAACTGACCACTTTTATACAACCTCATTATTGATCTATAAATCAATAATTACTTCGCAAATCAAATGTGACGTAACGCTTAGATAATCTCGTTAAACGAGTGGAGAAAGTGGTTTTCTCTGCTTGGATGCTGTAAAGTAATATCTAAGTGGATGAGATAGTGGTAACTTGCAAATTAAGTGAGAGGTCTTATGTTATGTTCATGTTAAGTTTAAATTAAGTGCAGTCTGATTATTCTGTAACGAACTTGCAACAGATACATAAATACCTGTCTTGGGACAATGACATTTGATCCGCAATTACAGAGCCTGGACACTGATAAACATACTTATATGTTTTTAAATACATAACTATATAGTATAGATAAATAACATCCAGGTACAGAACAAATAATTGTGCTCTACATAAAGATTTGTCCTGGATTTGTAATACTTAAACCATGATGGGACTACTTTCAAGCTTTCTTTTGAAAGTTTTGAAGAATAACAAAAACTACTTTACTCTTTAATAATGTTATATTGGTTAAAGTCTATGTAGATAAAGATCTACTATCATAAATAAAATTACGGACTCTGGAAAGGAAGAACGTACCACGATACAAGTTTTAAGTCATAGAAAAAACCCTGAAAATTTCACGAAACTTGTATACATCATACAAATAATATGATATTTCTAATTTCCTTTCATTTTTTTTTATTAACGTGGCAGTTGAAATTAGCACTTTGTCAGTAATTCAATTGGCTTCTTATTACTTACTAGCTGGTGCCCACGACTTCGTCCGCGACGATTTTGAATGATTACCAATGTAACTACTTACTTCTAGCTTAATCTAAAAAAAATACTTTTAAAAGAAATAAGCAATATAAATTTAAGAAAACCTAACCTATAAATAACCTAGTTAAGAAATAAACTAAAGACTACTTTGCTACTGTTATTTAAAAAAAAAGACCCGATATCATGAACCCAAAAATATCAAAGAATACATATCAATTGTCCTTAAGTAAAGTCAGTAAGTCAAATAAAGTAATATAATAATCAACGATGCATTAATCACCAAGGTAACTCCCATTAGCTTAGGTTGCGACCACGACCATTGATAGGTCTAATATCACATTTTGCGAACGAAACCATAGCGCGATCTAAAACGATGATTACACCATCTACTAACAAAAATATAACCTTGTAAAGCGGTAAAATTAAGATGTGGGCATATATTTTAGGTGGGATTTAGGCGATCATCTTTTGATTCAGTTTTGGACTACCTTTTACTTCAAGCATTTATTTATTTTAACCGATATGTCAAATGATTTCTGCGATCTGAAACGCCATCGAGTTACAAAATTGTGAACTTGTAGATCAGTAAAATTAAAATGATATTTTTTGGGTGCGATCATCTCAACACGAACAATTTATACTACGCTAACTCGAATGACTTTTTTATCCCAATTTTATTAAATTGACGTTTTTAATATGTTATGAAAAATACCAAAAAGAGAAGTTACAAATCTTATAAAACGCTAAATCTTTACTTAGGCGACAACAAACACAACATTTTAAGCAATAAGAAACGAATTTCACTATAATTTAAGTTGGCGTACATTTTTGGTGTTGACCTATTGAATTAGTTATGGATTACCTTTTTAACAACAAATTATTCCCTTGATTGCTTTATTTTTAACTGAAATATCAATTTACATGCTTTTAACTCCAAAAAAAAAACAGTTTTTCACACAAACTTACATCCCTATTTTAGTCGTCTTTAGGGGTGGAATTTCCAAAAGTTCTGATGATATATTTATAATGTTTAAATGAAAGGCGAAATACTAATTTTCATGAGTTTACCTTAAAAAATGTCCCATTTTTCATACAAACATCCCCTATTTGTCACCCTACGTGGTAGAATTCTCGGAAATCCTGAAACACATACTTTTAATTTTTAACTGTAATGCTAAACACCAATTTTCATGCGTTTAACTTAAAACTTGTTGGCACTTTTTTTATATAAACTTACATCCCCAATTTTACGCCCTTGGGGGTGGAATATTCAAAAATCCTGAAATATATATTTTAATTTTTAACTGCAAGTCTATATAGTAAAGCCTTTAACATCAAAATTAAGCACTTTCATAAAATATTTCATCCCTCATTTTAGTCCCTTAGGGGTGGTATTTTCAAAAACCCTTCTTCAGGGGATGCCTACGTCATAAAAGGTAACTACTGTCAAAATTCAAGTCCTAACTACAGCCGTTTAGACTGTGCGTTGATATGTCAGTCAGGCAGTATAAAATTATATCCCCTATTTTCCGCCCTTGGGGGTGTAATTTCCAAAAATCCTGAAATAAATGCTATATATTTTTAACAGAAAGGCCAAATACTCATTTTCATGCGTTTAACTTCAAAAATATCGCATTTTTCATACAAACTTACATCCCCTATTTAATGACCTTCGGGGTGGAATTTTCAAAAATCCTGAAATATATATTTTTTATTTTTAACTATAAAGCCAAATGCTAATTTTCATGCGTTTAACTTAAAAATTGAGACTTTTTTCGAACAAACTTACATCCCCTATTTTTTGCCCTTGGGAGTGAAATTTCCAAAAATCCTGAAACATATATTTTTTTATTTTTAACTGCAAGGCCAAATACCAACTTTCATGCCTCTAACTTCAAAAACGGAAAAGTTTCATACTAATTTCGCACCCCCGTTTTACCCCCTTAGGGGTTGAATTTCGAAAAAACCTTCCTTATTCCTTGTCTACATTATAAAGAAAACATCTGTGCAAAATTTCAGCTTTCTAGGGCCAAGGGTTTGGGCTGGGCGTTGATGAGTCAGTCAGTCAGTCAGGACTTCTCTTTTTATTTATATAGATTTTATAACCCCCGTCAGATTAAGGGGTGTCAAGTTGACGCCTATGTCTATGCGTCTGTGTATATACATACATATCTGCTTGTGGCGTTACAGTTCGAAGTGGATGTACTTAACCGCCATGTTTCCCAATAATCAATTCTATTTATCAAATGTCACATGTTCAATAAAAGAACTGTCAAAATAGCTATTTTGTCAGTTCTTTTATTATTATAGAGACGTTTATATGTTAACCCTGATGCACAAATTATATTTTCCATGTTATTTCAAGTTTTCAATTTCATTGTTACAGAATCTGTCAAGATGGAGGGCGGATGAACTCCGGTATCTACGAACCAAGGACTGGTTATTGAAGAGTATATAAAGTATCCGATGAAAGGGACTTGTGTCTGGAAGTCATTTGTTTAGACACATGAAGAGCATGACTTGCAATGGAAACTTATGAAGACATTAGCTTCACCATGTTGATGGATTCTCAAATAAATAGCTGTAAGCCAATTGCAATGGCACGTAAAGAAAAAATCGTGTCCAATCTGACTTTATGGGCAAGGAATCTTCGCGGGAGTCCAGTCACCTCACAATCTGATCAATGGTTTAATAACGCAGAGCGGAAATATATACATATTTATTTATAGAGATGGTGAAACAGTTGCTATTGTCATAGAAGATTAAAAGGAAAAGCAGATTTACGTGGAATTTGTTCAATAGAAGTTGGCATTTAAAGGTGTTGGATAGGCCGAAAGTGTACGAAATTCATTTTTCTTTTTGTATCAAACTTGGCAACATTAATTAAAAATGTTAACAATACATTAGCTGTGCAATAGATTTGAATGAGTTTTGATGATTTTAGATTTTATTTTAAATTAGGCTACAAATTGCCATAAAAAACATACAACATATAGGTTGTTTTATGGCAAATCTATTTGTTGTAGATTATGTTTATAGGAAATTGTAGCCCTATCCTTTTTTTAATAATAATAATAAACTTATAAAACGGTGTGCAAATCTATTGCACAACTCTTCTATTGATGACACTTTTAATTAATGTTGCCAATTTTACAAAACGAAAAATGTGTATAGTACACGTTTAACCTATCCAATGCTCTTAAGAGGATGATTATGTAGTAATTTTAAAATAAAACAAGTTAAGTTCCGTGTTTTCTTTACTATCCCTAAAACTATTAGTACCTAATATTAAGAGTATATATTTATACAATTAACAAACAGTAAAATAAGGTAAACTAAAAAGAGCTTCCACTTCCAAATTGCCTATATAATCCTGACAAATGTTTTTATCAGGTTTTTGTACTCATAAGATAAATAATAATCTAATACTGTGGCTTTTGTTGCTGTCTGGTGAAGCAGTGGAAGATGTAGGCTAACTGTATACGTCAAGCGAAAATGTTAAAGGCGCTGTCAGGCATAAGATTGATCTTAGTTACCTATACTTTATAATATTTTATAAAATACTCTTGTATAAATATGATTTTTATTTTCAACAATCAAAAGATTTATCGACTTGTGAACATTTGTAGGTAAGCCCTTTAATAGTTTTAACTGGATTTTATTGGTAACTAAATACAACATGTACCGTAATTAACGCACACCCTCAAACACCCCAATTAGAATATTATGTTGTAATCATAATACATAAACAATTTTTTTAATTTAACAATTGTATATACATTGTTATTTACTAAATTAGTTTCTTGGAATAAAGTTAATTCTTCTTTATTTTGTATGATATGATGGAATTTGTATGAATACAAATAAAACTTTGATTTTAAAGTCTTAGTACTTTGACTTACGGTCCATTTCAATTTATTTTGACTGTACAGTGTTAATATTACAATAATTTCCGTAGTTTTAATTATTATTGGAAAAAAACATTACCTATCTTAAAAATGATGTAAATTGATTCAGTAAACGATTCTGAACAAACTATTTTCAGGGTGTGCGTTAATTATGTTACATATTGTATAAGAATAGTTCAAAAATATAGTGAGAATAATAAGCCTGTCAATATATAACGTCTTTTAGTAAAATAGGGCAATGATATTTATGAGGATAGGTGGTAGCATTTCAGACAGGCGTTCACAGATAGTTACCCTCAGATTTGTCGTCAGTCTGCACATGGAGGTCCACTTAAGTGGTTTAATTTCTGGCCTTCATCCGTGCTTCCGAGGGCACACGGAGTCATTACACAGAATAACATTTCTGACAAATAAATAAAATAAAAAAGGTTTTTATTCACGTAGACTTTAAAAAAGCGCTTGTAAATAGTCAGAACATGTTTGTAGTAATACAGTTATTATTTCTAGTTGCATGTTACAGATATTTAGGTACACGGAATGTTACAACATTTTTACAATTTATTTTATAATAGTAGTGATATTTAGCTAGCTTGTATAAAGTTATTGTCAAGGAGATTATGTTTAGGTTTAATTATTGAAATTTATATTTTACTGCATATTGTCTGAATGGTTCTGAATGGTACATTAAAGTAATCACGGCCTATACGAATAAGCAACCAGAAATTGACACTTAACTCAAACAATTTATAAAGTTAATACATTAGTGTATACGTGATCATTTAAATATTTTAAAATATTAATATCTTGGGACAACTAACACTCTGCCATCTAATCTCAAACTAGGCAGAGCCTGAACTAAGGCAACCACATACATACTTATAAATGTCTAAATACATACATATTATATATAAATTACTCCCAGACACAGAACAAATAATCGTGCGCATCTCCCAAAGATTTGTTCTGGGTGGCGATTTAACTCACGACCATCTGATCTCTAACTAAGTAAAACATGTTCAATGGAAAGCAGATAGCTGATATACTACGTATACTACTTTTCTTTTGTAAATACATACTTATACAGATAATTAAACCAACTCAGGACAAATCGACATGTTTATGCACATAAATATCTGTCCTGGGTGGGAATCAGCCTGCGCGTGCGGCGTGAAAGTCGAGTATCTGCCAACCGGCCAGCCATACTGCGCGGGTAGGTACTTAACTTCTTTGGTTATTTTCAAACCAGTGGGAACAGGTAAGACCGCTACAATCCCTCCATAATAAGCAATCAGGTGATATTTATAGTGTCTTTCTAACCGGCCTAACCAGTTCATCGCAAGATGTTACAACTTCAATGAGTAAACTTTCAGATTATTTTTATATTTATTTATTTATCTCTCCTCTTAATATCTATCATTACTATAGTTGTGACCAAGGTATGACATATTATACTCAATTTTATAAAACATGTCTTCAAGAGGAACTACCAATGTTAAATTAATTTATATTATATTCCTGTGGACCTGTTTACTTCAGCAAAATAAGATGTTGACATGAAAATTAATAAAACACATAATGCTGTTCGTAAAAAATAAAATTACAGGTCTTGACCTAATGCGATAGTGTTGGTATTACAAGTATAAAATCAAGACCTTATGTAACTACATTTTAAAACTAATCATTCATGTACAGACGCGAGCACATCGAGCTACCTCAATCCGTCAAATTTCCCCAATTGAAAGTGAAACTTATGCTTATGTGATAAAGTTGAAAATCTTTAAACGAAATTCGACAGATTGGTGTAGCTGGATGTGCTGGCGTCTGTACATAACTATCTACATTTAACAGAATCTTTGAGAATTACACGAGAATATATTCATTTTATCGTGTACTTCATTAATTAATCGTAGGTACTTATCGTACGCTTATTTTATGGTCAAAATACCTAAATAATGAAAATTATTTAAAAAAATGAATTGACAGTCGATCGCTGTCTATAGTCGAATAGACAACGAATGTTTTTGGCGTCAATGCGGAAAAAGACGGATCGAGATTCTGTTTGATTTTTTAAAACTGGTGTCAATTCGAGTTTATATGTGCAGACATGGTGGATTTTTAAACATACCATCTTCGACAACGTATACAAGTGGAGGAAATGGGATATTGCCGTGAATTGTGATTTTGCGTGGTGAAAAGAAAACTTCATAGAAGCCTCGTAAAGTCTCCACTGCTTTACTGGGGTAGGACTATTACTTAACTGGACTTTGTTTAAAATCTCTGATCTTACCCTGCCCAAAGAGGGCAAAAAGAAAATCTTTTATAGCTTTTTTGTAAAAAAATATTAGCTTAGCGGCACTTTGAAGTAGGTTGTCAAAATGATAACATCTATAAATCATATTATTTGAGTTTTAATGATCATAAGATTCATATCATTCACTTTGATTGAATGAATGTTTTACAGATGTATCTTATAGTTTAAAATAAAAACTAGTTATAGTGGTGTTAAGTGGTAATTTGATGTAGGTAGTCAAAATGTGGATGATAAGATCAGATTATTTAGATATCTCAGAGATTTATCACTTAGTTTTTATGTTACTAAAATAAAACAAAAGAAGCTAGAGTGGTGTGAAGTGACATATTGAAGTAGGTACGTAGTTAAAATATCATATTATAAGATAGATATTATTCACTTCGATGAATGATTTAGACATCTATTATTGATTTGTTTCTGATAGCCTTCAACTGGTAACATCGTGGTTGCGTCATTCAATGGGCTGTAATATAATATGTAAATAAACAATAAATTTAGTTAGTTTATATTCATGTTATAGGTACCGTCAACTGTGGCAACATTACCATGTCTACATCATACACGAAGTTTTTTTTGGCGCCAACGCGGAAAAAAACGCATCGGGATCGGGGCATTTTCAAAAACTGGTGTAAATTCGAGTTTTTATGTGTAAATATAGTGGCTTTTTAGACATAAAACATCATGGACAATGTACACAAGTGTACACAAGTGTACATTGTATAAATGTGTCTCTTTTGGTTATTTTTTTTATGCAATTGATTGTTGTAAAAATAATTGACTTCGGTTCTATATTTTTTTCAATACAATATTTATCTTATAATGATTTATGATGTTAGTAGTTCTTTATAGTTATCTATCTTCGTTAGTTATCTCTTTTTTTAACAACGCGTAGGTAACTTACTGTTATGCGATCTCTCCACTGTTTATAAAAGAATAATGATAAAACAAGAAAATTGTCGATGGAAAATGCTTTATGTATGGCCAGATATAAATTGATTGCCATAAAATAAAGTTGACGTCAATTCTATGTTTTCGAAAGCGGTACAGTTCCGCAAACTTATCTGGCCCGCTGGCAGCGTCGCTGTTATCGCATTTAGTGTTGCTAGCAACTATTTTTTGCCATAAAGTGGGTAAAAATAATATGCACATTGTAATGTAAATGTTACTTCACTAAAAAGCAAACAAATACTGTCATTACAAATCTTTATAATTTTATACAATAATTATGATCATTTACATAAAATGTATGCTGAGTGTTCTCTAACAGAGATACTCCAGGTATTATTATGTCACCGGAATGGTTTAATTCAGAAGTCATTTCATCATCATCATTATCGGAATCACTGCTTTCACTATCACTACCTAAATGAATGATGAAAGGCTCGTCTAAGTATCCAACCCTTTTTCGATACACATTTTCAATATTTTTTACATGATCGCAATGCTTTTGCCATTTATTGACTGTTATTCTATCAAAAGCTTCTGCAATCAATGATAGGATTTCAGAATTCGATTTACCAATATTCTGATCTGCTATAAATTTTTGTATCTGCTTGCTCTTTTTCTGTCACAAGTTTTCTTTCAAATCGCTCCCGGACACCTACAATGGAAGAAGCAAAAATTAAATAAATAATGAATATTTTAAAATATGTATTTTAATTTAAAGTGCGAGAGGGAGTTTCGCATTTATTCAGAAGCTGACAACACTAACCTGTAGCAGCAGCTACGCGTTCATTCGACTTATTGAAGGGTATAATTGGTGCCTGAAGGCGTTTGTCTTCCTTCATATAATTCAATACTTGTAATATAACGTTCCTCGCATCACTTTTTAAAGCTTTCGGAATTTTTCACAATTAAAAACCACATAGAGAAAAATAAATACGTGCAACAAACAATCAATGGCAGTAATGTCATGGAATAACAGGCCGATTGACATTTCAAACTGGCGTCGTTAGTTCTACTTTTGCCCACCGGGTCAGATAAGTTTGTAGCACTATAATTATGGTTTTCCCATAGATATTTGATCAGAACAAGTTATGCAATCTATGTAGGCTTACTAAAATTATCTTTATATTGGAATCGTGATTGCGTAGAGCTTTGCGACTATTGGAAGGTCCGTTTGAAAGTTGATAGAGAGGAATATAGAAAAAGCAAAAACACTATTAAACACATTTTGGCGAGGAAATTGATAGTAATGGACTCAAAGTTATTCAGTAAGTATTTAAATGTAACTTTTGCGTGTTTTGAGAAAAGAACACTTATTTGAAAATAAGAAAGCATTAGATTTCAAAGGTAAACGGCAGGTCTGTATGGGATTTTTGTACCGCTAGTAAAATTTCGTGTTACGGGATATTTTATGTTTTAATTGATAGTTAATGTGATAGAAAAAGCATTTTAAATTTCTTAGATTTTTTGAACTTGGGATATAAAAGTTATAGTCAGTTTTATTTAAAGGTTACGTTTGGTAATCTGTGGGTCAACCCCATGACCGTGGAAACCTCGCAGTTCGAAAATCACTCTTACTGCCTAACTAATAAAGATACTGTAAATATCAAAGTGTGTCTACTGATTTGGCAATGAAATGCTACTGTTGACTAGTGTACTAATGAAGATTGTTACATATTATATTTACATAAACATTGTTATGGTGATAAAGTAAAATATGTTGTCGCTCTTTTTGTAGTCTTTACATGGATTTATTCCGAACCTGCCCCGAAAACCCTAACCGGGTCGCAAGTTAGGTTAGGAATATGCAAAAAACTATTATTTGTTGAAATAATGAAAAGTTCTTTATTTCCATTAATTACAAAGTTCATACCCCAGTGTACATTTCTATGAGGTAGCGAGGGGTTTTATACGAGGTTTTGAGTGGAGGTAAATAAAACAATAGGTTCTTTGTTTTTTGTAACTACATTTATTTTATTAGTATTATTATTAATTTATCCTTAGTATTACTTCATCTAAGAACATCTTCATATCAGTACCTAACAATAATTATCACATAGCACAAAGCAACATAGGGTTTATTGAGAACTTCACTTTCATCGGATAAAGCATGTCTTCCTAGTCGGGGCAAGTGAATGTAGCAATTAACACATTGCAAACTCGTCATTTTAATTAAATGATAAAGAGTCCTTTCGTGAATCCACTGTCAACAGATATATGTTATAGTACGAAGGATAACTCAACGTAAAAATTGCAAGATAATTTGCTAAATTGATGACATGTATCAAAACAACAGCAATAAATACCTGACAGATTGTCTTTGCCTGTCAATAAATAATTGCCATGAACAAAAAAAATATTGACGACGAAAATCGTTCCTATTCTAAATCATTAATTATTACGATTTAATGCAACTATTGTGCTTTCATAGGTATAATAAATAAGTATATAATTATATGTTTTATATGCAATGTTGTTCCCATTTAAAAATAATTAATTATAATTTCGATATTTATATTATTTTACACATGGCAATTTCTGAAAACGTAACTGCGTTTAGTTTACCATTTTATTACGTTTATTTATTGAAAATAATTGAAATATTATTTTTGATTTTATTAATTAATCCAAAGTTCTAAAAATATTGTACATACATGAAAATCAATGCCTTAGTTGTCTTAATAAGTGGTACAAATTATGTAGCTGAACACCAAAAGAAGTATGCGGTACGATTTTTGCCATTCACATTTGACAGAAGTTGTTGACAGAAGTGAATCTTTACAAAAAGAGTCTACAAGAGAATGAGATAAATATATAGTATCAGGAGTAAAAAATATATATTTAATATATGATCAACTATCATATATTAAATATTATAGTTTATCATATTAAAAATATGATAAACTTAAAAAGTTTATCATATTTTTACCGACCCTAAAATTACTTGAAAATATTACATTTCATATATTTACATATTTAAGATATATTATAATAACAACTATTATTTAGATTGCAAGTTTTCGCTTTGAATTACACTATAGAGGTATAAATAAAAACTATTGATCAAATTAACACAGATGTGTTAAATAATTAGCATAAATTAATTAACTAACAACTTTTAATACGCAATGCAAAAGAGCAGGGTCCATGCTGCCGATGGCCAAGCCTCCAGAGAGAGGAACTTCCTTACAATGCTTCGTTTTTCGGGTTCGATTCCCGCGCCGGACAGCTATTTATGTGTTCAGCCATAAATAGTTTTTCTGAGTCTGGATATATTTTGTGTCCGTCTATTATATGTTCGTAAAGTACCCCGCGACAAATGGATTAGACTCCCTAGTGCGGGCGTTGCCTTTATATAAAAAAAGAAAGAAATCGCAGCCTCTAAAAGTAGGGAGTACTTTGACTGACTGAACCTGACTCTTGTCCAAACTGCCTAACGCAAGCCTATTATCATTATATCATTCCAAGAATAATTCCTCCCGTCTTTAAGTATACGAGAACCATTACAAAAACAGACACGTGAACGGCTTCACGTGTATCTAAGGCCTCTGTGTACTTATTAGAAGGTCTATAGTAGTACCAAATAAGTACTATGGGTCCAAGGTTTGGATACTATTTTCAAGATGGATGCACTCTTGCAAGATGCGCAATAGTCACGACTTGTATCTCGAGTAGGCGCACTATACCTAGATAGATTTCAACCCTACAATCTAGGTTCTATTTAAATGAGCTGTTATTAAATGCTCTAGTGATTATTGAATGTTACTGCTTAGCCAGAGGTCGTGGGTTCGATTCCCACCTAGCAAGAATTTTTGTGTGGTGAGCATGACTACTTATCCTGTACCTGAATGTACTGGGATGTTGCTCTAAGGCTGAGATCTATAGAGCGTACTTAGACTTTGCTCAAACTTTACTTACGTAAAACTTTGCTAAGTGTATGCTAAGCTTATACTTTGATTTGGTATTTATAGACTTTTTGAAGTTAAGATTATGCTTAGCATAAGCTAAGACAGAAAAGGTCAAAACACCAATTGTAATTTCGTTACATGCATTAACTTCTGTCTAAGTAAAGTCTGAGCAAGTCTAAGTACGCTCTATAGATCTCAGCCTTAGTGTGGTGAAGTGGTGAGCACGACTATTTATCCTGTGCCAATATACAGGCCTGTTGGACTAATGGTCAGTGAACGTGACTGCTAAGCCAGAGGTGGTGGGTTCGATTCCCACCTGGGTCCAATCTGTGATGAACACAATTTCTGTGTCTGGGTGTAATTTATCTATAATATGTATGTATTTAGAAATATATAAGTATGTCTATCAGTTATATGGTTGCCATGGTACTATCTAGTTTGGGATAGCAGTGTGTTAGCTGTCCCAAGATATTTAATTCTATTATTATCAAGGGAACTCGAGGAATTGACCATTAAACGTAAATATACTATAGTTAATAATATATCATTTTCATTTAACTTCTCCTTTTTTCTTTCTGATTAAATTCGTTGCGGGATCCAAGACAGTTAAAGCGATTCCCCGGGACATGCCTGAGCCTCACCGCTCAGTGTCATTTCATTGTGTGCCACTGTTAATCCTGGCTTACAGGAGTTGCAGTGGTGGGTAAGAGGGCGGGACTGGTCCAGTTAAAAAAAATTGTTAATAATAATATAAAATTGCTTATTTTGTAATAATATCCTGGGAAATATTTCATACACGGCCATCTGATCCCAAATCTATGATAAAAACTATGGAATAATATGGAAACCAGGTAACTGATTCCTACTTTTCTTTTGTAAATACATACCTACTTATATAGATAATTACACCCAGACTCAGGACAAGCAGACATGTTCATACACACAAATATCTCTCCTGGGTGTTAATCGAACTCACGACCTGCGGCATGAAAGGCAAGCATCTACAACCACGCCAACCAGGTCAAATTAAACCAAGACACAGAAAACTACACGTGCTCATCACACAAAAATTTTGTTCCTGGGTGGGAATTGAACCTAAGGCCTCTGACTTAGCAGCCAAGGTCCCTAACCACTAGATCAGCAGGCCAGTCTATCTATTCTCATCTTCTTAATATTCACGAAAAAAATTGTCAGACATCTCTAAAGTGAATTGTATAAATTTAAATGCGGATGGGAATCGAACCAAATATACATATGTACTTCTGTTCTCCATTACCTAATCTTATTCTTAAGTGCCGACGACATATTGTAAAGTGGCACACTCAAACCCTAGAGGATTCTGTGCCACTTCAAAAAAACAAACTTTTGTTATTTTTGCTTAAAAAATCTATAAAAAAAGAACCAATGACCATGGGTATCCAGCCCCATGTGCGTTAACCGCTTCGCAGAATTTATATCCTCCATTTGCTATTTCTTAACGCACGTAAGTCGAAAAGCTTATTTTACGTATGTACTTAAATCTACTAGTTCATAAAATCTATGTTCTAGCAATGACCTGCATTCTAATAGAATTTTAATCACACATGGACCCTTAGGCCGTGCCCTTCACTTTACCGTTTAGATAACTTGAGTGCCTAAAGCTCTGTGCTTAGTATTAAGTTACAAGGTAACATTAAATAAATGCATATACGAAATACTGGGCCATGTAACTTTCTGAGTTATTGGCCAGTACTACCTATTCGGCATACCTACTAAGTACTAGCTGTGCCCCGCGGTTTTAATCGTGATAAACTCTATAAATTATAGCCCATGTTTTATTGGGATATATAAGATATATTACTAACAAGTTTCATTAAAATTCGTTCGGTAGTTTTTGCGTGAAAGAGTAACAAATATCCATACATCCATACTGACAAACTGTCGCATTTGTAATATTAGTAGGATATATTTAAGCTGACATTAAATAATATATACGAAATACTAGGTCATGTAACTTTTCGAGTTATTAATACTGCCTACTATCTATTCGACATATCGTCCTAAAAATATATAAGTACTAGCGATGTCCCGCGGTTTTGACCGGTGCTAAACTTTATAAATTATAGTCTATGTGTTTTTCGGATATATAAGCTATATTACTAACAAGTTTCATTAAAATCCGTTCGGTAGTTTTTGCGTGAAAGAGCATTGTGAAAGAGTAACAAATATCCATACATGCATACTCAGAAACTTTCGCATTTAATTTTATAATACTTGTATTAGTAAGACAGTAAGATGTAAATTTTGATGTAATTAATTCATCTTAAAACAAGTCCAAATTACCACGTAAAAAATACTCTAAAGTAACGCTATGCTAAATATGCTTAAACAAAAGAATGACGAATAATTATTATTTATCCCGAATTTAATCTTTTTATTTATGATTTAATGATTAGTCAAAAACTTTAATAATCATGCTCATAACACAAATATTTGTCCTGGGTGGGAATCGAACGCACGGCTTCTGGCTTTTCAAGCAGAGTCACTGACCACTAGACACGGATACCTTTCCCTAACTACCAAAATACTAGCTGTGCCCCGCGATTTTAATCGTGATAAACTTAATAAATTATAGTCCATGTGTTATTCGGATATATAAGCTATATTAATAATAAGTTTCATTAAATTCGTTCGGTAGTTTTTGCGTGAAAGAGTAATAATAATAATATCCTGGGACATTATTCACACACGGCCATCTGATCCCAAACTAAGCAGAGCTTGTACTATTGAAAACACATCTGATATTCTATATATACTACTTCTGTAAATAGATACTTATATAGATAATTACACACAGACTCAAGACAAACCGAAATTTTCATGCGCACAAATATACATATATCTTGGGTGAGAATCGAACCCACGACCTGCGGCTTGAAAGGCAAGTATTTACCAATCACGCCAACCGGCGCGTCATAATAAGTAGGTATAATACTTATTATTATAATTAATAAATCATACATTCGCTACCCACCAGGAATCTGTCTAATTAACGTTGTATAACACTTGAAAGAAACTGGTTATATCGCTCGTATATCTTCTTAAACTTCATGCACTAATAATTATTTAATTTTAGTCAAGAGAAATGTCTAAGGCGAAACTAATGTTGATAAAGATGTTAATTTATAGAATGTGAAAAGAGTAAAAAAAAAGCATTTTGTCTGGTCTGAAGAAGAAGACGTTGAGAATCTTCCCCATTTTTCTCCCATTTCACATATGGGAAATTATAGGCTCTCATTTCCCGCATAGTTGGGTAATGGGAGCGATTCTGTTTTTTTGAAGTTATACTTCTTTTGGCGCGATGGAGAAAAATGATGAGAGTGAATTTTAACGATGCGCGCGCACACCGACACCAAAAAATTTAACAGCATGAAGTTAGTTCTAGGTGGTATGAGAGTGAATTTTTACGATGCGCGCGCATCGTAAAAATAACAGCATGAAGTTAGTTCTAGGTGGTATGAAAATGTATGAGAGTGAATTTATAAAAATAACAGCATGACGTTAGTTCTAGGTGGTATGAAAATTGATAACTATGTTCAAGTTGTATATTAAGAAGTATAACTTCTAACGCGTGTACATAAGTACACACAAGTTTTTTTTTATAATTAGTTTATCTGTGGCCAAATGCCTAATAATATAACGTTGTAGCTGTGATTAAATGATAGTCAAATAAGTAAGGATTTAGTTTCTAATAAAAAGTTCTTAAAGTATCCATAAATTTGTCTTTTATGAACTTTTTCCTTAGTAGGCTCCAATTCCCCCCTGCTCCCCCCCCTACTACGTGAGCTCGACAAATGGATTGTCGATTAACGCTTATGCGACAAAACTGTACTGCGACTCAGCATAATTCGAATTCACGCTAGTACGACACACTGAAGATCGACATTTCGCTAAACGATCAATAGGTTTAGGTTTGGTTCGGTTTGGTTAGGTTAGGTTGGAACGTGACAAATTAACGCACGTGCCGAGCGTGCCGCGGCAGCTACCGGCGAATTGCCAGAAAGCCAATCGCTTTGTACAAGATGTCGATCTGCAGTGTGTCGCACAAGCGTGCGTTTGAACTATGGTGAGTTTTTTTTTTTTCGAAGTTATACTTCTTTTGGCACGATGGAGAAAAATGATGAGAGTGAATTATTACGATGCGCGCGCACACCGACACCTAAATTTAACAGCATGAAGTTAGTTCTAGATGAGAGTGAATTTTTACGATGCGCGCGCACACCGACACCTAAATTTAACAGCATGAAGTTAGTTCTAGGTGGTATGAAAATTGATAACTATGTTCAAGTTGTATATTCTAGTATTTTTATTTAAATAAAATCTTTTTGATTAATTTTAATATTTATCGTTAATCACTACTGCATTTTAGTTATTTTTTTTCCATACGCCAAAGAAGTATAACTTCTAACGCGTGTACATAAGTACACACAGATTTTTTTTTTTACTTTACAACATCGTCAAGTCACTGAATCTAGACTCTGAATAAATTAGGTCTTTATATGGGTCACACAAGCCGTATAGCTTCCAGCCCAGTAATAATAAAAGGGCCTCCCTATACTATCCCGTGGGAATTCTAAAAAGCGACTAAGGTATACACCAGGGAGTCGGGCAGCACTAGCTACCACCTAATTGCGGTCGTCAACTCGCGTGCCAAGAGCGGTGACTACGGCAGAACCCTCCAAATGGCAACGTTATCGATACCTTTGGAGGAGGTCCATAGAGTTCACTAGTTTTAACTATTTCAAGCAAAGTCAAGTGAAGATCCGTGACTGTTACTTTTAATATGTGAATATAATTACAGAAATTAACTCGTTTTATTTGAATTGAAAACGATAAGGCCTGCAGTTTTTTTTTTCTTTATGTACACACGCCAGCACATCTAGCTACTTCAATCTGTTAAGTTTGTTTTATAGATTTAAAATTTATCACATAAGCATAAGGTTCACTTTCAATTGGGGAAATTTGACAGATTGTGAGCAAGTGGGTCACCTAATGGGAAGTAATCACCGCCGCACACGGACACTCGCAACACCAGAGGGGCTGCAAGTTCGTTGCCGGCTTTTAAGAAAGGAATAGGCTCGCTTTAAGAAGGTTGCCATGGTTGTTAAATGGCCAGTTTAAGTTAAATATATGTCAATTGTATTTAAATTAATAAACATTATTTTTCGTTTGAGTTTAATTACCAACTTATGCAACGTTTATATCAAATCGATGCACAATTTCTAATGAAAATCGACAACAATGTAATTTTGACATTCACTGAGAAAAACGTTTGATAACTATGAGAGCCGATTGTCTTTCAATAATACCCGACCTATTGTTTAACAGCCTATAAGAAATAGCACAATGCCATTTAAAAGTGTTAAGAAAAACTATGTAATTAATTCGTAAATATATAGATAGGTACGTAGATTTATTCTAATGTCTTCGCATAAAAAATAAACAATCAACAAGTTTTCTTGAAATCTCAATAATAGGGAATCACAAATTCAAACGTCCCTCGTGGGTATGGCTTCAAATCAACTTCGTCTACCAATCGAAGATTTTAGAATCTAAGAACAATAGACACTCGCAGATCGATTTTATAATTTCTTTGCTAATACCCTAGGATTTAGGTGTTATCTGATATTGCGAATAAAACTATGAAAACGAATATTTTCACGAAATCTTAAGTATTCAGTATCGAGTAGGTATAGCGGCTGTCTCGCTTAGGTATAGCGGCTGTCTCGGTACTGTAGGAAATGTTTGTGGAGGCTCGAACGAACGGATTTTTTGCTATTATACGCAAGAAAGTAGTCTCCTTACTACAGCGTGTGAGAGGTAGAAGTAACAGTATCCTGCAGATGATTGTTACTCGTGCGGATTGCCCAATCCAACACAAATGGATGCATCTTACGATGGGTGTTGACTAACATTGTTTATAAGATTATACTAACACAATTGTACATGATTTAATTATTTATTGGTATTTTATGGTTTATTGTACTGTGAATATAATTTTATTTTGGATTATTGAAATCTGGAATAAATTGATTAATACTGGAGGGTTACTTGTTAAACACCAACATCCTCACAGTCAATTCCTACTGCAAGCCACGTTAATCACTTCGTTCTAAAACGTCGGCCTATAAAGTTGACTGTGATGTAAGTGCTTAAATGTAGTTTTGGTAGAAGAGTGATATTGGAACGAAGTTCCTTATCGCGCGTTGTGAAAGGGGGCTAGACGGGAAAATTTCTTACGAAAAGTTGTCACGACACTTTTTGCAGCTGTGCGGCGTGCGCATGTTTCTCTGTCTGCCTCTCTCTCTCTCTCTCTTATAGAAAGCAAGCCAGATATTTTCACTTCTATTTCGCATTGAACCGTGTGGTGTCGCGACGATTATTTTTGTTGAGTGTATACAAGTTTTTTGTACATAATAAATAATAAGAAATAACTTCGTTCCATCCGGGTGTCCCTTGACACCTCTCAAGTTTTTTTTGTCTTTTTTGGTACGTGAATACGTAACATAAGATATATATACGATTGTGACGTCCCAATATTTTAATTGTTTAATGTGAGGTTATCTATAGGATAGGATGCTATTATATATGGAAATTCCTACGCAAGATAGGAATTTGCAATTGTCTACACTAAAATAAGATTCGGTTTCTATACACTGCGACTTGCTAGTGAATAAGGAAGTTACAGACCTGAAGAAGTTTTATATAATTTGCGTAAAATAAAACAATAGTAATAAAGAGGCAGTGGCCGTTGAAATAAAAGGTCAGTTAGGACCATCCAGTAATAAAGAGGCAGTGGCCGTTGAAATAAAAGGTCAGTTAGGACCATTCAGTAATAAAGAGGCAGTGGCCGTTGAAATAAAAGGTCATTTAGGACCATTCAGTAATAAAGAGCCAGTATAATTTCCTATTGCATAAAACTCGGTTAAAATATCCATCGCAGATGCGAAGAATTTTAATAAAGTTATAACTATATAATATCAAATAGACACTTACTTGATAAATCCAGCGAAGAATCCGCACAATGATACCACAACGAGACGATATCACATACTTAGAAAAGTTTCCCAAAATTTGGGATTTTTTATAAAAAAATGTTGTGAATACCTTGGAACTTTAGTATTTAATAAGGGTTGCCAGAAAAATGATTAAAAACACCTTACAATAAGTTTGTTAAAACTAAAATAACATAGTAAATATATTCTAATACTTTATTACAATCCTTTTTCTTTCAGTGTTACAATATTTCATTCATTTTACAAAAAAATATTATCCCAATCCTAACCATCCATATGTACATTTTATGGTAACGATTATTATTATTAATTAATAAAATAAAACCTTTAAATAATTGTAAGCTAATCATAACCTATGACATTTTGTAACTTGAAAGTTTTTTACCAAAATGATCTAATAAATACATTTATTTGGTACATAAAAACTTTCATAAAACCTAAAATATTATTAAAGCTATTAAAATCTCTAAAAAATATGACTATAATGATGTTGAATACCTAATATATACAAATGATCCCATCAAAGAAAGAGTATTTTTAAATAATAAAAATATTAAGATTATGCTTTGATATCGAAACTTATGATACCACTTTTTTTAAACTTGAATATTTAAAGACCGTTTTAAATATTTTCCGACTCAGACGAACGTATAAAATAACCAATTAATAAAGATAAAATCAGTCGTTCAAGTTACTATGGCCTGGGAAACCGGAACTTACCAGTTAGAACCGCTTAAATATAGTTTAATCTAGATTTGGCTGATTAAGTATCTTCAGTTCAACGGGTGGCGTAGTTTTTCTTGGAAAGAAAGCAGGTCTAAAGCTAGGCCTCGACTTGAAGTATGGTTTTCTCTCCGTAGTCGTCTTTGGGCTATCAGTAGTAAAGGTCTTAGCTGCAGTAGACGCCTTAGTGGCTACTTTTAGAGAATTCGGTTTCTTTTTTAAATCTACAGGCACATTTTGTACCCTATTTCCTGTGAATCGTGATTTTGTAGAGCTAAAAGCAGTTTTATTTGGTTTCTGATTCAAATTTGTAACTACTGTGGCGTTTATTTTCTTGGCTGATCTTGGAATACTACTTATTCTAGTTAAATTTGATGACTTAATTATAGGTCTCCTTGGGAAACCGTATTTAGCCCGTTTAACGTCTAGAAGTGATATTTTAACTGTTGTAGTTTCTTCTGGAGTTTCTGTTGTTGATAGGGTGTCTGGTAACGAGCTTGCAGGTTCTGTGGTAGATTGTATGGTAGATAGTAAATCTATAATAGGGCTTGATGGATTTGCGACAGTAGATGTAATTACAGTTGAAGATATTGTGGTAGATGATATTGTCGGGCCTGATGTTGTACTTTCTGTTGTGTGGGGTAGCACAGATATTTTTATGGCAGCATTAGAGTTTTCCGTAACAGAACCTCCACTAAATTCTTCACCTTTTGCAAAAGTAATAATATTCCGCCCAGATGCAGGTTTCAAAATAGATAATTTAACAATATTGCTTTCCTCTTTCTGACTTGGTACTGATGCTGAATATACAACAAATGGTTGATTATTTTCATCGCTTACTTTAAGAGCCATTAAAGGGTTTTCAGTTTTAAATAATCCTTCTAATGGTAAAGTAGAAGGATTTGTAAGCATCGAACGTGGGGTTACTATCTCAAAACTCTTGGCAGTTCTTACTTTTTCTGTCTCATAGGCAGCTGGAACAAATTGCCACTTAGCAAAAAGTGGACTATCATCCTCTTTGTCATGATTTCTTTCATCATTAACGTATGTTAAGAAATCGTCGCTCGGTATGTGTACTATATGTCCATTATTTTCGTCAGGTTTTAATTCACCTATATTCTTCACATGTCTATAGGCTTCATTCACACTTTCAGAAGCCACCAGATTTTCTTTAGGTATATCAGGGAAAGTTTCAACTAAGGCCCTTGCATTCCTAGCCTCATCGATACGAATATTATTCTCTGGGGGGTTTTCTACAGGATATATATGGCCAAATTTAGTTAAATATATTGGGATTTCATCTTCAACTATTTTAATTAAACTAAATCTACTAACTTCGCCAATTTTGTCTACAACAGGCTTCTTTTCCACCATAATCTGTCCTTCTTCAATGTGGGTTGTTTCATTATTTTTATTAATATGATGTTTGTCTAATTTTGAGTTAACTTCTACGACTCTGCTGATAGAGAAAAGTTTGTTAAATTGCGTTTTTACGATTGGAGGAAGGGGAGAGGTGGTGGTGGTAGTTGTAGATGTGGTAGTAGGTATGGCCTCAGTAGTGAATTCAGTATTTGGTTCAGTAGTCGTTATGATATTTTGTACCATAGTAGTTTTGTACACAGGTTCCGGTTGTGTATTTGTTGTGATATCTAGCGTGGTGGGATAATATGTTGTTGTTTCTGTGTTTTCTAGATAGTCATCGGTACTGTTATCTATTTCCATTGGGTATGTGGCTGTATCAAATTCTAATATATTTGTAGAAGATACATCACCATTGGTTGTGGATTTATCTTCCGTGGTCGTTGACGTTCCTGTTAAATAGTCATCGTCAATATCTGTGGTACTTTCACTTTGAACAGCTGAAGTAGTCGTGGTGTTAGAACTTTCAGATTCTTTTACGGTTTCTTGGGTATCATTATTGTTGATAGTAGGACTAACTTTAGGTCTTGGCGCATTAACTGGACTATTGTAACCAGATGGAACATTTTGTACTCGTTTCTTAGAATCAACAACAGGTCTGTTACTTCCAAATCTAGTGATGATGCTCGTTCTATTTTGAGAGCTGGGGAATTTTCTCGGTAGTTCTGTTGTAGAAGTAGTCGTACGGAATGTATTTGAGTTAACAACTCTTGGTCTAAATCCTGGTTTTCTTGTGGTAGAACCAAATCTACTAGGATCTCCTTCAATTTCCTCCTCTTCGTCATTCAAATGTTCTTCACCCTCTTCTTCTAATATTTCATCGGAATTCGCTACTTCCTCACCTTCTTCGTCAGAGTCTGGTTTTCTAGTGAACAATTGATTTGGTGGTACAAAAACGAATGGATTTTCTGGTTCAGGCTCCTCTTCAAGAAGTTCTTCATCATTATATTCTTCATCATCATCTGCTTTTTGAGTAGTTCTGGGAGTAAATGGTCGCCTTGTGAAAATTTTTGATGAGAACGGTCTTCTAGTAACTACAGCTGATGGTCTAAACGAAGGTTTGTCTGCAGAAGCTGGACTTGTGTAAACTCCTGGGTTAAATTTTCTACTGAATATTCTGCTACTGGAAGGTACTGAAGATTCAGTGGTAGAAGTGAAAAGTTTCTTGCGTGGCCTGTAAGGTAGCCTGGCACGACTCGTGGATGAGGTCGATAATGTAGTGCTTACAGTAGTGGTTTCAGGGCTTTCTGGATCGGAAACCCGTGAGGCTTCCGTTGGCGAAGGCTCAGAGGAAAATGATTCTTTATTCTCGGAAAGATCTACCAACTTTTCTTCAGTTTCCACCACAATTTCAGGTTTAACTCCTTCTTCAGATTTTGCCTCTTCTTCAAGTTTTGTGTGTTTTTCTGTAATGGTATCATTATCTTTCTCTCCACCTGCCTGGGTATCTTCTAATTTTACTTCGTCGTCAGATTTTACTTCTACACTAATAGAATCCTCAGACTTTTTGAGCTCGACAATATCAACAGTTGTAGTTGCTGATGTTGTTTCAATAGAACTTATTGTTTGGGCTTTTTCTTCTTCCTCTATAATTTTTTCCGTCACTTGTTCTTCTTTGATATCAATATTATCTGCGTGTAAATCGATAATAATTTTCTTCTCTTCTCTATAAAATTCAGTTACTTCTTCAATTATAGCTTCCGTTGTTGGTTCAGTTGTTGTCGATGTAGGTCTTGTTCTTTCTCCATAATTTTGTAAGTCAGTTGTTGAAGTTCTAAAATTATTGAGAGAACCAATAGATTTTGCAATAATTTCTGGTTCATCTTCATCTTCTGCAGGTCTTATTTTTTTTCGAATTACTTTACGAATCCTTTGAGGCCCAGATGTGGCTGGTGCTTCACTAAAATTTGTTTCAGAAGCTGGTGTGGTTGAAGTAGGTCTTCGCCGAATGACTCTAAACCTTTTTTTACCAGAATCATCAACAGGTATTGCTTCAGTGGATAAAGTGTCATCATCATTATTAGACGGTGCTCTCAGTTTTTTGATAATAACTCTACGTTTAGGGGCTACTTCGTCTACATTAGCTTCGTCATGTTCCTGTTCTGCTCTAGCACTTTCTGAGAGTAAAATGTCGTCATTTTTGTTTTCTAACTCCTCATCGTCGTCAGTGTCATTTGTTAAGGATTTTGATGTAGTTGATTGGCGAGATGGAAACGTTAATCTTTTAGCTGTTAAAGGTGCGGTTGCTAATGTGGCTCGAGTTCTTCCAAATGTTAAACGTGGAGCAATCCTTTGAGTAACGGGACTCACAGTATCATTAGTTATTTCAGTATCTTCTACTTCGGTATCAATAGCAGTCGAAGATGGAGCTCTAGTAAAAGGACGTGGGCTAAACCTAGCAAATGACGGCCGCCTATTAGCTGGTGCCACTGTGCTAGCGGCTTGGATGTTAGATTCAGTAGTTGAACTGACAGAAAACCTATTTCGTCCACGGGGAAGAAGATTTGGACGCCTAGCTTCTATCGTTGCAGCAGATACTTCGCTGTCAGGTAAATCTTCAGCTGCGGCTGCAGTTTCGGTAGTTGAAGTTATCGGTTTTCGGAAACGTCCAATTCTTGAACTAAATCCTTGTCTTGGAATGAATTGTGGTTCTACATCAATCGGAGTTAAGGAAATTAGTTCATTTGGATTCAAACCTTGAGGTCTAAACTGCCCTCTCGATACCGGTGCCGCTTCAGCGGCAATAGAATCGTCACTTCGAGCAGTGGGTGTTCGCGATATTAAGTATCTACTTCTAAACTTCTTAGTTTCGGGTACTTTGGGAACAGCACCATCGACTTCACGACTATCGGGGGTGGTTGATCTAATTTTACGCGATGAATCGTTAGTTTCGCCTGAATCGGAAGATATTTCATTCGGTCGTACTACTGGTCGCCTGCGACTTACAAAAGTATAATTCCTAGGACTCACCTGGGTGATGGATACTGAAGCAGATGAGGGTGGAGCTACTGTGGTAGAAGTAGATCCTCGTCGTCTAATTACGGTGCGACGTGTTGGTAAACTTGAAGGAGCTGCAGTTGTGGTACTCGTCGTGGTTGTGGTTGTAGGTCGGTAAGTAGTGCTTGTGGTGATGGCTTCAGCTGCTTCAGTCACCGGTGCATCAGTCTCCGAGGTTTCAACTTCAGAGGAACTTCCGGAGTTAAGTAAAGAGGATACTTGAACAGCGAGAACTGTCGTAGGATCAGCTGGGCTGGAAGTTTCAGTTGCAAGGGTTGTGGAGCGGAATCTGAAGGAAACTTCAGAGCTATGTTCTTCGGGAGGGACAGTGGAACGAGATCGCACGATAGAAGAATACTGAGGCTGTGTTGAGATTTCACGCTCTAAGGCTGTTTCTTGTTGTTCCTCTTCTTCTTCAGAACCTTGAGGTCTAGGAAAGAAAAACACTTATTTAGTATCATAACTCGTATAAGTAACTTTTCTGTTAGTTATTCACTGCTTTCAGTAAGGGCAAATCATGAAAGTGTAGATAGTTTGTGTCCATTGAAATGTAGCTTGTTGGGATTTTGAACTGCCAAAGGCGGGCTTGTTACTTTTAACTATCTTTTCAAATTGTACGCTTTATGTAGTCTGCATACTTACTGCGCGGTGGTAGGCTCCTCAGTGGCGGGCCGTTGCCTCCTGATGGTAACATATTCTGGAACATTCTCACGCCTAGCGCTCTGTATGTCCAACGAGTTTGATGTGTCTGATACAGTCACTATAGGCTCGGAACGTTCAAATAGAGCGTTTCTGCAAAATAAAAATAATTCATAACTTGATGATAATTAAGAATACATTGCTAAGGTATGAATAGAGTTAGATGCATCCTTTTGGGCGCAAGTATGTATCTTGTATTTGCCAGGGTCAAAATTTTAATACATGCTCTAGTAGCAGTTAGTCCAGTTTATGTATTTCCTTTGCTAATACAAAGTGATTCAATTACAAGCCTAGAGCTGTCTGATTCGAGATTATAGTATCCAATATTACCTAGATGCAGTATCATCAGCAGTATCCGAAGTCCCCGTGGTAGGTCTAGCTCTGCGAATGTTCACGTACTGCAGCGGCTTAGCAGTAGTTGCCACTGAGAGAGATTCCACAGTCTTGGCGCGTGACACTTGTTGGATAGGCTCCTCGGGTTCATCGTCTACTTCTTCACTGTCTTCGGGCGTTTCAGTCGTTGAGGTGGAAGCGCGTTGGCGGAGGATGGTTGTGTACCTATATTATGAAGAAACGGATTAAACTCATTTTCTTTTTAACTGAATTCAAATAGACTTTTGTGATTTTTATATGCCATCATCGTCCACAGCGCACCTTTCCCCTTTTCTGTCAAAGACCGCATTCCCACAAACTTACAATAATTTAGTCATTTTTTTTAACTACTAACATAATTATTTACTAGAAATACTTTATGTGGCAAAGGAACTTGTGCCGGGTCAGCCACTAATTTCAATATTATTACCAACAGGGAAACTTATCATAGTTGCTGGCCGTGGGCACAGGGATATTTAGAGAGTGCTAATATCGGCTTAGGTGCCTGACTCTGAGACGGACCATGAACAACCAATTGGGTCACCGTAGCCTAGTTGGTAGTGCTCCTGCCTACGAAGCTGGTGGTCCTGGGTTCAAATCCCGATAAGTGCAAATATTTGTGTGATGAGCACGAATATTTGTTTCTGAGTCATGGATGTTTTCTATGTATTTAAGTATTTATCTATCTATATAAGTATGTATATCGTCGACGCCTGGTACCCATAGCTTTGCTTAGTTTGGGTGGGGCTAGGATGATCTGTGTGACATTGTCCCTAGATATTATATTATATTACTTTTAATATTGTCCATGCGCCTGTTTATCCTGTCGTCATCGTCATCAAACGAAAGTTTTCTACAACGTTGCCATTTAGAGGGGTTTGCCATAGTCACCGCGCTTGGCATATGAGTTGAAGACCGCAATTAGGTGGTAGCTAGTACACAGATGGCGCTGCTACCCGACTACCTTATGTATTGCTTAGTCGCCTTTTGCGACACTCACGGGATGATATGGGGCGAGCCTGATATTCTTTTGAGACCGGAAATCACACGGCCTAAAAGACCACCAGTATTTTGTGTACTTGGAAGTACATATATTGAAACCGATTGAGTTTTAGAAGAGTAAAGAGAGCACTAAGCTGTCAGTCCTAGTAGTAGTTATAACGGCCGTTAAACCATACCAGAGGTCAACTGGGCGGCTTGAACAACTCTGACACTAGGGTAATCACTGCCCATACGATAATTATGGCTACCATTGCAAATAATCTTTCTGGGTCGGAAACCATACGGCTATGTGTATATTACTAGGTAGAAAAACCTCCTTGGCTTTTATAATCATTATTTTCTTTTCAAAATTAGGAATCATTCGCTCGAAGAGCAGCCCGACTGGGGAAGTACCTCCACCTTACAGAATACATTCCTTCATAATACCATTAATAATTTAATGTTGTGTTTCTGAGTGTGAGTAAGGTCGCCAGAGCTCATCGGCGTGGGGGGGAAGGGTCAGCAACACTTGTTTGCTGACTCTTAAAGGCCGGCAACGCACCCGCGACTCCTCTGGTGTTGCGAGTGTCCATGGGCGGCGGTGATCACTTACCATCAGGTGACCCACTTGCTCGTTTGTCGACCTCTGACATAAAAAAAATAAAAGTATTTTCTACTTACTGTGGTCTGTCCTTTCGCAAGAGTTTGTCTCTGTCATTAGATGGCTCCAAACCAGCGTTCTGCGGTCCACCTCGACTGTTCTGTGCTGTTTCAAAGATGCTGTTGCTGGAGAACCTGTGAAAAATTATGATGTTTGCAAGTGCATATAATGCAGTGGTGAAGGTGACCAATTATTGTTGTACGTCTTTGTCCTAATCTCCAAAGAGCGCCAGCGCAGGTCGCTTGAGATTATGGGCAATATGATAGCAAATCATTTCTAGAAAGTTTCTTGGGATATAATATAAATAGATAAAATGCCTTTGTTGTATGTTTGTCATCGGATAGTATTATAGTGCAATACAATACTATATGTAGCTAGGGCGTAACTAGAATTAGGGGCAGGCGTAGAAAAACTGAGAATATATCTAAGATAAAGCAACATGAGCAATGGGACAGGTTAGTAGAATAGAATACTCTTTATTGGACATCATAAGACTACATATGACATGAGATATTGCATAAACAAGTTATACAAATGGCGGTCTTATCGCATACAGCGATCTCTTCCAGACGACCTTAGGATGGATATGAGCTGAACTTTTTAAATAAATTTACCGTTAAAAAGTAAGTAACGTTAAATAGTAAAGTACCGTTAAATAGTACGTAAAAAATAAACAAAAACCAAATTAAATAACTAAATAAGAATAAATATTTTACTTAAGGTACCATAAATTATATAGACAAATAGTGTGCTGTGACTAGCTTTTTAAAAGCTGATACAGTCTGGGCACGTCTTTATTATTACGATAGGCAAGGCCTATAAATAGAATTAACTTTATTTTTTGTTTATTAATAGGCTACCTAAGTAATATTACTTTACACTTTGTGAGCATTCCTCTATCTTCTTGAGGACCTTTGTTGCTTAATTTTTTGGATGCATCATTTTATCTTTATATCTGGCTCGATCACTAAATGTGAACAGATTAAGATTATTGATTGCAAAAACAGAGTCCGAAACGAAATTCTTAATTCCTTATAATTGCACTTTTATTCTACTACAAGATAGCATCTTAATAAAAAATTGTTAATTAGGTTTTGCTTTATTAACACTTACTTGTTCTTTCCTCTGGTCCTCTCTAGCACTTTCTGATAGAGTTTCTTGTTGAAGGATGTGGGTGGCGTGGTGACCACGCCGTCTGTGCTGGCCGGCGTGTCTCCAAGACCCAGTTGCTTCTCAAGCTGTTCAATTCCACCTAAAATGAAAAAGATATGTTAAAGTTGGTTTAAGGTATAGCGTAGCCTATTCTTCGCTGTATGAGAAGACTGGACTGAGCAGGTTTCTCCACGGGAATTAAGTACGTTGTAGTGTTAGTCGTCTAGTCTCTGTTGAGATTCGTATTCAACGTCCTATAGCTCGAATTATCGTTGAGAACAGAGGTCCCACTATTTGGCTCGATCATCGTGCCCTGCGGAAAAACGTAGCGTCTCTATGTGTCCTTTCCCGCATTTATCACCGGGAGATTTCAGAGGAATTTTTCGAGCTTATCCACATTCCACATTCCGCAATAGAACCTCTCACCAAAAGTTAAAATTTCATTTTTATCTCCTGGATGAATGGTCATCTACCACCGTGCGTTTTACAAGAAACTTTTTACCGCGCAGTACCACTATGTGGAATCAATTTACTGCGGAGGTATTTCCGATCCGGTATGACATGGCAACCTTCAAGAAGCGAGGAATAGGTCCTTTCTTAAGTGCCAGCAACGCACTTGCGGTTCCTCTGGTGTTGCGAGTGCCCATGGCCGGCGGTGATCACTTACCATCAGGTTCTTGTTTGTTATCCTTGCTAATATAAAAAGGCCAAGAGCACTTACACACATTAGAGCACAGCTCAGGCTGTTCGTAATTACTGGGTTAGCTGGTTACTTACCGACTTTCTTGATGAGGTCAATCAGTTCCTTAATCACTCTTGGATCTTCCGCGTCTACATCAGCTGAGTCCTCAGGCACGTCGTCTTCATATTCTTCTTCACTCTGCAAAATACAGAAGAATTTTAAGGTACAATTGTAACATAACTTGTCCGGTCGGGCTTCTTTGTCCGGGAGGGGTAACATCCGATTGCCACACTGAACAAACTATGCGTGATCAGCATTCAATACTAGATAATGAATTCGCTCCGGTGTGATTGCCAGGTCGGAATAAAACGTCAATAGATATTTTTAAAGCAAAAACAATTTCCAGCAGTTAGCAGTTTGACCATGAACTACTAGTTACGACTGGAAATTGTTCTGTGTTACTATAACATGTATTGCCTCGTTGCGCGCCATCAGGGCAGTTGTCAATATACCCCACGAGATTCTGCCAGACCCCACTTTAGGCGACTTGGCATCATGACCTTGCCATCCATTGATATCCTCCAAGTAACTATGTACGTCAGAGTTAACATACAAAACTATACTACTATCTCAATTGGGTCGTGTTGAAACCGGTAGTAGATGTACCCACTGAGTTTGTTACGCTGGGTCTTCTCAATTGGGGCGCATTGGATCCGATGGTAGCATTAAAGCTCGACCGTCGTTATTAACACAAGGTCCGACATAATAATGAATAATTCAGACAATATGTAGTAAAATATAGCTAAAACTATAAATTCTGATAATTAAACGTAAACATAATCTCTTTGACAATAACTTAATACAAGCTAGCTAAATATAGTTAGCTATTAGAAGTAAATTTTATAAATGTTTTCATACAATCCGTTTACCTAAATATCTATGTAACTAGAAATAATAATGTATACAACTATATTACTATAAACATGTTCTGACTATTTACAAGCGCTTTTTTAAAGTCTACGTGAATAAAAACCTTTTTTATTTTATTTTATACATCACATGGTGAAATACCCACATATAATACGAGACACGCGAATCAACAAACAGCTGTAAAACGCTCTCTTGCCAAATCCTCTAAGCTCACTCATGTCACTATATACTACAAGTTACCGGATACCGTTAAATCAGTTCCAACCTTGTTAAGTTTTATGGCTTATTGAGCAAACCTTTTATAATTTATTGAACTTTAGCATATCCACGGCAGAATGTATGACTGACAAGTGTTCTTTCCCAAGAGAGTTTTGCTTAAACATACGTCACCATAGCCTAGTTGGTAGTGCTCCTGCCGAAGCTGGTGGTCCTGGGTTTGAATCCCGGTAAGTGCAAATATTTGTGTGATGAGCACGACGAATATTTGTTTCTGAGTCATGGATGTTTTCTATGTATATAAGTATTTATCTATCTATCTAAGTATGTATATTGTCGCCTGGTACCCATAGTACAAGCTTTGCTTAGTTTGGGGCTAGGACGATGAGTGTGAAATTGTCCCCAGATATATATATATATATATTTATATATATTATAATTTATTGAACTTTAGCATATGCACGGCAGAATGTATGACTGACAAGTGTTCTTTCCCAAGAGAGTTTTGCTTAAACTACGTACCTCAGGTTCAGGAGTAGTGCTGGTGGTGGAAGTAGTTCTAAACAAACTGGAGCTCTTCGTGCTAAGTCTGACAGGTTTTTTTGTGGTCGTGGTGGTGGTGGTCGTGATCGTCGTTTTTGTGGTGGGAGCTTTTGTGGTGGGCGCTTTTGTGGTCACCGCCGGCTTCTTGCAGAGAACGTTGCGAGCAAAGTCGCAGGAGTCTGCTGCCTTGTTGAAGTAGAGGCCTGCAGTAATGAAATTAAATTTATTTATTTATTTAAACTTTAGTACACAAACTGTACAAAGGCGGACTTCATGCCAAAGGCATTCTCTACCAGTCGACCTTTGGGTGATGCAGAGATAATATGGTAGGTGTACGAATGAACGTTTAAGTAAATTGTAGATACTTTTGTACTCTATATAATCATAAATACATAACTACTAACTATAAATATTATTTTATACATATTATACAATATATATTATTATAAATACATACATTAATATAGCTAAATTGAGTTGATCAAATCTCAATGGAGACTCTATTAAGACTAACCACCGTGACTGAAATTCGGCTAGGATTTAATTTGTCCTAAGAATTAAAATTTCATTTATTTATACTCTAAATAAAAATATTTATCATAGATGAATGCGTCTTTTTTTGTTTTTTCAATTCACAAACAACGAATTACATAAATAAATGAATTTGTATGGGGTCTCATTTTAAGCAGACAATGCCTGTATTACGAGACCCCGCTCTTCCATATCAATTTAATGTTTGCGTGCTTATATATATATATTTCTTAACAATAAATAAAAAAAATGCCACGTTTACCACTCAATAAGCATGTCATTATACCGTATTTTTTAAAAAGACGCACTGGCGTAATTAGTCTCTGTGTCGCGGGGTACTTCACAAATACATAATTGACGGACGCAAACTACATCCAGACTCAGAGCAACTATTTATGGGTCACACAAATAGTTGTCTTGCGTGGGAATCGAACCCGGGCCACCAAGTGGCAAGGCGACTGTCCTAGCCGCTGCGCCACACGTGCAGTCAAAAAATATAAAATTGAGAAGTGCAATAATTACCTGAAGGACAAGTGAACTGATGCGCCACGATGCCAAGGTTAGAAGGTCCAGAGTCCAGACACCAGAAGTACTTCTTGCAGTCGCGTGGGTGGGGGTAAAAGCCTTCGTCTACGCACTTGAAGTCTAAAACATATACATTATTTTAGGATAATATAAGTATGAGCTTCACTAAATTTAAGTGTATGTAGTTACTTTAATATACAACATGTAACTTAATTAACGCACATCCTGAAAATAGTTTGTTCAGAATCGTTTACTTAATCGATTTATATAATTTTAATATAGGTAATTTTTTATACTACAATAATTAAAACTACGGAAATTATTGTCATAGTAACCCTGGATAGTCAAAACAAATTGAAATGGGCCGTAAGTCAAAGTAATAAGGTTTTAAAATCGCAGTTTTATTTGTATTCATACAAATTCCATCATTCAATACAAAATAAAGAAAAATAAACTTTATTCCAAGAAACTAATTTTAAATAAAAAATTCAGTGTATGTATTACGATTACAACATAATATTCTAATTGGGGTGTCTGAGGGTGTGCGTTAATTACGTTACATGTTGTATACATTAATATTTGACAATATTCAGTCATTGAATTAAAAAAATTATCCTAAAACTTAATTATTTTTAAGAAAACTAAATATAAAATAAGAAATTTGGACTATAATGATTTGAATAATGAATTGATTGGCCTATTCGATTGCCTTTAGTTATTTTAGTTTATATTAGAAACTAAAATAACTAAAGGCAATCGAATAATCCAATGAATCTTCATTAAATTAAGTTGTATATTTTTAATGGTATTGTCAAATGATTACTGTAGCCTATGACACGTGTGTTTTTATTTTTATTTTATTTTATTTATTTATTGGCTCACCAACAATTGTTTACACTTATTACAGATTACAGGATACAATGTTTATAAACAAGTCTAGTGTAACAATCACTGACAGGTAAGCACCGCATGTATAAATGAAACATACATCATTATAAAAAAAGATACAAAAAGAAAAACAAAGAAAACAGACATAACCACATTATTCAGTTATTAAAATTTAAAGGAATTTAAATTAAATTAAACAAACAGATACAACACAAAAGAAATAAATGCACACAACAATTTAAAACTGGTAAAGATACAAAGTTAGTTTATTATAGCGCATTTAGTGTAACTTTCTTAAAACTGTAAAACGAGTCAAAATGTATATCCACCAGGTCACTGTAGTCACTGCAATCTACAGATTCGAGGAATGGCGGAACTAGCACCTATTATGGTTCTACGAAGGGGAGGATGCAGGGGTGTTATTGGAGTACGCGGACATCTAGCGGGAGCTTGAAGTTTAATTTTTTCAAGTAAAGGTGGACAGTCGATCTTTGATCTCAGTACTTTGAATAAGAAAAGGCAATCGGTTATATTTTGACGTTTATCCAGGGATACCATTTTGAAATGAGTTAGTCTTGCTTCATACGACTTTTTCTTGTACAGACGCCAGCACATCAAACTACCCCAATCTGTCAATTTTCCCCAATAAAATAAATAAAAAAGGTTTTTATTCACGTAGACTTTAAAAAAGCGCTTGTAAATAGTCAGAACATGTTTGTAGTAATATAGTTGTATACATTATTATTTCTAGTAGCATAAATATTTAGGTACACATTGTATGAAAACATTTATAAAATTTATTTTATTATAGCAATGATATTTAGCTAGCTCGTATCAAGTTATTGTCAACAGATTATGTTTAATTATCTAGTTTAAGTCTAATATTTTTACTACATATTGTACATATGGTATTTTTACTACAATTGAAAGTGAACCTTATACTTATGTGATAAAGTTGAAAATCTATAAAAGAAATTTGACAGATTGGGGTAGCTGTCTGTACGTCATCACTGACACTTTACCGACACTTCTTTCCACCCGATGAGCCTGTCGACCTTACTTGTACCCAAAATCATAAAATAACCGTGTGTTTGTGTGTATGTGCTTTGAACTTTAAACTATACGATTAAGTATAACTTAGATATACGAAACGGCACTCGCTATGAGAGAAAGAGATAAAGAAAACCTGTGCTCGCACCTCTCTCCCTTTCTATCTTCACTAACTTTTATTTCTCTCTCAACTTCCGTTCGCCACGCTCTAGTCACGCATCCTCCAGCCCATTCCCCAGCTTATTACTACTATTTACAAGTGACATTTTAAAGGCTACGTGTACAGACAATTGAAAGTGAACCTTATACTATTGTGATAAAGATAAAAATCTATAACAGAAATTTGACAGATTGGGGTAGCTGGATGTCCTGGCGTTTGTAAAAAAACTATTTTTTATTTTAGTATTACCTGCTCCAGGGTCAGGAGTGGTCGGTGGTTCGGGGGTGATGATGTTCCAAGTGGGCGTCGTGCTCGTTACCTGGGTGCGCCTGGCGGCTCTGCAATTGTGAATGGCGTTTAGTTGTAAAACTATTATTTTATATATAGTTAGCAGTTAAGGGATTTATTAAATATTGTAGCTAGATTATCTGTTGAAATATCTTGAACTAGTAGTTAGTGTCATGATTTTGATTCCTACACAGGAGAAATCTTGTGAATCGGGTAAATTCTATGTGATGATACACATATAGTACACACATATAGTAAATTCTATGTGATGACACACATAGATTTTATCTATGGTGTAATTTATCTATAATATGTATGTACTAGCTGTGCCCCGCGGTTTTACCCGCGTTAAACTAACAAATTATCACAGCTCCTCCCCCGTAGGTAATAGCGTGATAATATGTAGCCTATATGTTGACCCGACCTCTTAGTAATATTCATACAAAATTTGAAGTAAATCCATGCATTACTTTTTGAATTTAGCCCGGACATACATACAGACAAACAGATAAACAGACAAAAATTCTAAAAACTATATTTTTGGCTTCGATATCGACTGTAGATCACGCCCCAAGTATCCTTTTTAAAAAATATACGATTTTATTATATGTATAGATTTAGAAATTTATCAGTTGTCTGGTTGCCATAGTACAGGCACTGCCTAGTTTGAAACCAGATGGCGGTTTAATTTGTCCTAAAATATGCATTTAGATATTATATTTATATGTCATTCCCCTAAAATTATACGTAAAAAAATGTGCTTTTTGTTAATTAGCGCATCCGCAGTATTACCTAATATCTCGCAACTCGCAGTTTGTTGACTGCGAGTTGTAATTATATCGTCCCTATCCTCGAACGGGGGACAACAGGGCGCTTTATAAATAATAATACTATCCTGGGACATTATTCACACACTGTCATCTAATCCCAAACTAAGTAGAGATTGTACTACTATGGGAACCAGATAACTGATGAATAACATATACTACTTTTTTGTAAATACATACTTATATAAATAGTTACACCCAGACTCAGGACAAACAGGCACGTTCATGCACACAAATATCTGCTCTGGGTAGGAATCGAACCCACGACCAGCGGCGTGTAAGGCAAGCATTTACCAACCACGCCGACTGGCCCGCCCCAAATAGATTGGGGCGCTAGGAACGCCTCCGAATTCATGGTAATTGCAGGCATTGCTAGCGCCATATCATTATATGATTCCATACAGGGCCTCTACCGGCTAAGTCGCCGAACATCGATTACTTAAATGGCGTTCAAATAAATAAAGGTTAAAAATGACTTAATCAATCGTTAAATCGGCTTCCATGAGCATATGTGACGTCATAAATGTTCCGAAATCGATTGATCATTTTTAACCTTTATTTATTTGACCGCCATTTAAGAAATCGATGTTCGGTGACTTAGCCGGTAGAGGCCCAGATAGGTGTATGGAATGATTAGTATGTGACATATGAGGCTAGAAATAGCGGTAGCGTGTTCAACCGCAGATAAATTAGTTACTGGGTCCAAAACCCGGGCCAGGCCAAAAAGTGATATTGCGATTTTTCTGGTAAGAAAATTTCTCAATAACAGCCCGAAGTCTTGGAGTTAGCGGTATAATACCCCGTGCCTTGAAGAGCACGTAAAGTCGGCGGTCCTGTTTCTGGTCGTTTCGCTAGTCGACCATCATGAGAGTGATGGAATAGAAAGTGCCCCTGTGTTTGCGCACACATTTGTGCACTATATAATATGTCCCGCGCAGATGACTGGTCTCGCCGTACCCGAAATCGGCTAGGAGGATATTATTATAAGCTTCAGGATTAACTTACTTGGTGGTGGGTTTGGGGGTGGTGGTAGTGGTACTGCTGCTACTCTTCGGCCTGTTCTTACGCCTGTTGTTGTTGCGGGAGACTGGCGTCTTCTCTTTAGTTGTCTTCACAATCGCGTTGTCTGTTGTTCTAATGGGAAAAATTATGTTGTTAAATATATTAGTTTTTGCAACACCATGATTTGTTGCAATATTCAACAGCAGGACCTTTTAATTAGTGGTTCGAAGATGCTATCATAAACATTGATAACTCCATATTATCATGGACCAAATTTAAATATATAATAATAATAAAGCCTTTATTTAACAATCTTATAAAAATATATACAATCTCTTTGATATAGACACCAGTTTTGCCAAGATTGTCTCAGCATAGGCCTCCCCTTAAGCTTGCCATAAAAGGCGGTCATGTTTATTCAGTTTCAGTAACTGAAATATATATTATTCAGTAAATTTTTGACATTCCAATTGATTAATTTTATAATTCAGTACTTAGCTTTATGTTAGCAATGTAATAATGTATTTTTATGTCATTTATACCTACTCGTAACTGTAATCCTAAGGCTGACGACTGTAATAACTTAGACATTTTAAATTCAAATATTGTTATATAATATTTTTATAATTGAAATTCATTAATTTTATAATTGAATATTTAATAGTTGGTTTATTTATCCTATAATTTGAAATTACTTATTTGTTGCCTACTTATTTGTAAAAAATTACATGCTATATATATGGCGAAGCATGTGAAACCTAATAATGATTACAACATCTATAATTTGTAAACCATGTTTTATGTAAATAATTGTTTTTTTATCTTTTTATAAATACCAAAAATCTAAAATTCTATATTCAATATTCATTTATTCCGTTTGAATTTTATATTTGTGCCGTAAAATACAATTTCTTTATTTTAGTATCGTGAGTCCGAATACTTTTTTTATTTCTTCACTTCTGAAGAAAAATATAAAAACCAAAAGCATTCCAATGTTTTAGACGAAACAAATCATGATCAAAATCATTATTCAAATTATGAGATAAATCATTGAAGATCGTATTTCTTTTAAAGTATCTGATATTTCATCTCTTCTTTTATATATAGTATGAGAGGATACGTACCCAATCTTTCCGAAGTACGCTTCCTTGGCAGCCTCGATGAGTGGGTAAGGTTTGTCGTGGCAAACTCCTCGGAAGTCGTCGTTATCGATTGACCAGAACATAATACCTGTAATGGAAAGTTCGAAATAAATAAAAACATCCTCAGAAAAATACGAATGTAGGTAATACTTAGGAAAAGCAGGGGTAATGTCATTAATATAAAAATATAAATATCAATTATGGAACCTACGCAAAGATTAAAAGGCGGCGCATTATGGTAATGGATGGCTTTTATAAAGAATAATTCCTAAGTCCGTCCATTATCTATACATATTATAAAATCGTAGGAAAGTCAAAACTGTACATTGAATATTTTTTTAAAAGGATACTTAGGGCGTGATCTACAATGGATATCGAAGCCAAAAATATGGTTTTTAGAATTTTTGTCCGTTTATATGTTTGTCTGTATGTATGTCCGGGTTAAACTCAAAAAGTACTGCATGGATTTACTTCAAATTTTGCATGAATATTACTAAGAGGTCGGGTCTACATATAGGCTACATATTATCCACACTATCACCTACGGGGGAGTAGATGTGATAATTTATAAAATTTAACCCGGGCAAAACCGCGGGGCACAGCTAGTATGTCTATAAAGTAAACCGCGATACAGGGATACAGGGGAACTCTATAGAGTCCCTAGAGTTTTTGACTGCTGTGTGGCGCAGTCGTTAAGTTACCTGCCCTTACGTGTTGCGAGTTCGGGTCCCGCACAGGATAGCTATTCGTGTGACCTATAAATTATTGTTCTGAGTCTGCTTTGTGCCCGTGATTTAAATGTTTGTTCGTTGTCACCTCATAGCCGTAATTTTCTTTGGTCCACAACATTGGGTTTCATTAATTCATTATGTTGGCTATACTTAAGTTCGATAAGCTGTTCCTATATTGTGAGGGTCACTAAGCCCTTAAATATGCGTGGGGCAAGACCGGCAATTGAAGACGGTGATGGCCACCGTTAAAGATCTCCACAATTACCGGTCTTGCGCAGCAGAAGATGTCTTTCGACTGATATGATGAAGCTGTTCCTAAATTCTAAATAAAGACTCAACACCATATTCATACTATTTTATATCAATGTTACTTAACCACTAGGTGTCTTTATGTACAGACGCTAACGCAGCTTTTTTTTTACGTGGCGGAAATGCTCTAGTCGCACGTGGTGTGGGGCCCGACCCACTAAAACCACCACGGTAGCCAGCCTCACAGTGCCTGTAGCGGGGGCTCTGGGTACTCGCGAACTACCCTCGCTGTACACTGAGCGTCCGCGAGACTATCACCCGGGGAGAGGAGGGGCCTGAGTGTCTCCCCCCCTCCCCAGTACGCACAATCTTGTTACCTGAGCTTCAGCAGGTTACTTCTTCCCGGGACCGCTTATACAAGACGAGTGGAGTTTCCTTCCTCCAAACGCCAGCGGTCCCAGGGAGCACATCAAGCTACCCTAATCTGTCAAATTTCGCCAATTGAAAGCGAACCTTATGCTTTTGTGATAAAGTTGAAAATCGATAAAAGAAATTTGATAGATTGGGGTAGCTGGATGTGCTGTCTGTGCCACGGGACTTAAAACAACTTTTAATTTGTATGATACACACCTCCAAGTCCGTTCTCAGCGACGTACTCAGCCTTCTTCTTTACGATGTCGATGTCATCGTATCCTACCCACTGGTTGCCTTTGAACGCGACGGGGCCCATTGCGTTTGCGTTCGGATGCATCACAGTCCACGGTTCCTCTTCTTCTTCTTCAGAGTACTCTTCATCGGAATCCTCGTCGGAGGTCTGGCGTTTCTTCTTGGTTTTAGGCTTCAGGGCTTCGCAGATCTGGAAGAAATAATATATTTTTAATAGGTAGTATTTTTAGTTCCTTAACACATTCGTAGCCAGGCCACGAACCCGGTAGACGGGTGCTGGACACTGGAAGTGTTAATTGAATGGAACAACTAACGCACTGCCATGGATTCCAACCTAGGCAAAGCTTGGACTATGGCAGCCAGACAACTGATAAACATACTTATATATTTCTAATATTATACATCAATTTCACCTGATGAGACGCAGAACACATAATCGTGCTCACCACGCGAAGATTTTTTCTGAGCGGGGATCAAACCCACAACTTCTGGCTACAGCAGTCAGGGTTGCTAATCACTAAACCGACAAGCCAGTATGTCCACACGAACTGGATATTAATTAACTGTTCGTTTAGGAACTAGCAAGCTTAAAGGGCATTTAATAGTTTAATCAAGAAATGATAAACACATTTTAATTAAATAAATAAAATAAAAAAGGTTTTTATTCACGTAGACTTTAAAAAAGCGCTTGTAAATAGTCAGAACATTTTTGTAGTAATAGGTATATAATTAATTTATAATTATTTCTAGGTACATATAGATATTTAGGTACACGGATTGTAAGAAATAATTTACAATAAGATTTATTTTATAACGGTAACGATATTTAACTAACTTAAATTAAGTTATTGTCAAGGATCATGTGTAGTCATTATCAAAATTTTATATTTTAGCTATATTATTACTACATATTGTCGAATGGTTCTGTCTTTATTAAGGTACTAATTAATGTTATCATTATGGCGGACCTTGTGTTTATAACGACGGTCGCGCTTTAATGCTACCAGCGGATCCAATGCGCCCCAACTGAGAAGACCCAGCGAAACAAACTCAGCGGGTGTCTCTACTACCGGTCTCTACTACTAATTAAAAAAAAACACCATTTAACAATCATGTTACAAATAGAAAGAAAGAAAAACTCATTTATTCATTACCAGGACATAACAACCAAATTATACAATAACAGAAAAATACATATTGAATAACTTATAATTGTAAATTCTTCTAGGTGAAAAGACCTCTATCTTGGACCTAGGACCTGTGAGATCCACGGATAGTGAACCCCCATCAAATATTATAATAATATAACAAATATTTGAAGAGCTAAATACATAATAAACATAAATTAAAATTTTTATTATTTTTTATTAAGTCATAATGTCATAGCTACTTTATTATTGAATTCTTCTCACCTCATAATAAGCCAAATAGCCCTTCTCCCTCGTCGCGTCTCCCTGTTCTCCTGGGCCGTCCGCTGGCGAACCGATCTCCACCGCGTCGGGGTTGAACAGCGTGTAAGAGCGGCCGTATGTCGGGATGCCAAGAACGAGTTTGTCAGGGTCTGCTCCAGATTCAATGTAGAACTTGATGGTGTAGTCCTAGAAACAAGAAATAAATGTATCAAGTATAGGTAACACCAAAAGTAATAATAATAATAATGTCGTGGGACATTATTTCCACACGGCCATCTGATCCCCAAATTAAGCAGAGCATGTACACACGGTTACTAATCAAGCTATACATTTCCAGTACAAGCTGATCTCACATTGTATGGAGATCCTATACAACGCGGGATCAGCTTATTCTGGAAAAATGTTGCTTGATATGTAGCCGTATGTATTATGGAAACCAGATAACTGATATACTACACATACTACTTTTCTTTTGTAAATAAATACTTATATAGATAATTACACCCAGACTCAGGACAAACAGACACGTTCATGGACACAAATATTTGTCCTGGGTGGGAATCGAACCCTCCGGCGTGAAAAGCAAGCGTTTTGCCAACCACGACAACAGGCCTATCAAATAAATAAATATCTACAAGTTGGAGACGAGGAGGCATTAATCGATAGCGGAATAAATTTTTAAGGGGAAAAATAAGTAACCCAGAATGAATAAAATGGATTGGATTAAGTGAACCTGATGATAAATTACAACGGCGTCGCCAGCCAGTCTTATTCGCGATACCCAGAAGTAGGATCAAATTACTGGAGATCACTCCTCTCACACGAACTATGGTACAGACGCCAGCACATCAAGCTACCCCAATCTATCAAATCTCCCCAATCGAAAGTGAACCTTATGCCTTTGTGATAAAGTAGAAAATCTATAAAAGAAATTTGACAGATTGGGGTAGCTGGATGTGCGCGTCTGTACATTTTCGGATGTATTCTGTGAAGAATCTGTTATTGACTCCAGAAATACACATACTTTCATCGAATATAACAGTGTCTTTTATTATTGCTCGTTGTTTTCAATTATCTAATTTTAATATAGTAATACTAAATTTAAAATAATAGCTTAGAAACTTGTTATTTATTTAAGGATGAATAAAAATATATGTGATAAAAAAAGACCGGACCGAGACCGACTACTTCAATTTTGTTTTGTTACTGTATTATAAATGAAACATAAAGTAGATTTGACTTAATTATATCCTTTACTGTTGTTGCTAACCTTATTGTGTAAACTTTATGAGAGAAATAATTTTTTTTTTTCAATAGTTCATATAAAAAAAAATCATTTATTTCTCTCATAAAGTTTACACAATAAGGTTAGCAACAACAGTAAAGGATATAATTAAGTCAAATCTACTTTATGAGAGCTGGTGCCTATATATTTATGTACTGCATTTTGAGCTTGACAAGTACAAGTGTATGTTAATGGGTATTAATTCATTGGCATATTTAATAATGAAATTTATTGAGCACTTGGGTAAGTGCTCAATAAATTTCATTATTAAATATGCCAATTAATTCCAATACAAGAATGTAGTTCAAGTTCTGGTATCACATTTAAATACCTAATTTTAATCGTATGCAAATACAAACCTGATAAATTACAAGTGTAAGAGTATTATGGTGTACGTATAATTCCTTGCAAGGTTAACTTGAATACTTGCGCAAGTTGCAGATGTGAGTTCTTTGTAAGATTAGCAGCACTGGTCGGTTTCAAGTTTAACCAGTAGCTGTTACCAAGTACTTAAGTGGGTACATCAAGTTAATTGTCGCTATGTCTGTGGCTTTTGCCTGGCGGTTACGAGCACCGTATCGACTACCTGTTAAGCAGTTTTTGGAACGAAGTTCCTTATCGCGCGTTGTGAAAGGGGGCTAGACGGAAAAAATTCTTACGAAAAGTTGTCACGACACTTTTTACAGCTGTGCGGCGTGCGCATGTTTCTCTGTCTGTCTCTCTCTCTTATAGAAAGCAAGCCAGATATTTTCATTTCTATTTCGCATTGAACGGTGTGGTGTCGCGACGATTATTTTTGTTGAGTGTATACAGGTTTTTTGTACATAATAAATAATAAGAAATAACTTCGTTCCATCCGGGTGTCCCTTGACACCTCTAAATTTTATTTAAATATTTTTATTTATCTAGAGCGAGTGCATCACTCTAGATAAATGGGTCATTATACAACATGTAATGTAATTAACGCACACCCTGAAACACCCCAATTAGAATATTATGTTGCAATCATAATACATACACGGAATTGTTTATTTAACATGTATATGCATTGTTATTTACTAAATTAGTTTCTTGGAATAAAGTTTATTTTTCTTTATTTTATATTGAACGACGGAATTTGTATGAATACAAAATGGAACTGCGATTTTGAAAGTTTTATTACTTTGACTTACGGTCCATTTCGCTTGTTTTGACTTTACAGGGTACAATCAATCCCTTAGTTTTAATAATTTTGAAAAAAAATTACCTATATTAAAAATGATATAAATCAATTCAGTAAACGATTCTGAACAAACTATTTTCAGGATGTGCGTTAATTAAGTTACATACATGTTGTATAGTGTGGCCGAGGAGTTGACGTTCAATGTTTTACGATTTTGCGTAGTTATCGAGATAGAATATTTTTAATGATATATCGTAAATTTCACCTAACATCAGTTTTCGATTTTTTCTCGTTCTATTGAACATTTCTAGTTCAGTTTTTTTTGTGATATCTAATCAGCATAGTTTAACCTAACACCCTAAAAGTATGGTTTATCTAAACATTGCAGAACTGGCTTAGAATTTATTCGACAGTTCAAAATTAGGGTTTGAGCTCAGGACTCAACAATTTTCAAAATATCAAAAAAAAAAAAACTTGAGAGGTGTCAAGGGACACCCGGATGGAACGAAGTTATTTCTTATTATTTATTATGTACAAAAAACCTGTATACACTCAACAAAAATAATCTTCGCGACACCACACTGTTCAATGCGAAATAGAAATGAAAATATCTGGCTTGCTTTCTATAAGAGAGAGAGAGAGAGAGAGAGAGAGAGAGGCAGACAGAATAACATGCGCACGCCGCACAGCTGCAAAAAGTGTCGTGACAACTTTTCGTAAGTTTTTTTTTCGTCTAGCCCCCTTTCACAACGCGCGATAAGGAACTTCGTTCCAATTAAAATTATGGTTTATGATTCCGATACTCGTCATCATAAAGTATCGAAATTTTGCGTTTGAACGTCAACTCTTCAGCCAACCTGTATATAGATTATATTGATATTAGTGCTTCTTGCCTTAAGCACAGGATTCAAGCATACCACTGTCGACTGTGCTAGGATACTTACGATGTTCAGTTCGTTGTCGACGCTGTATTCGTTGGGTTCCTCGAGTGGGTAGAGAGGCGCGTGGTGGTTGACTGCTGGCTCGAAGGCGGAGTGGTAATCGTATGATAACAGGTTCATCCAATCCAAGTATCTGGAAGAAATAACATGAATTTCAATATTCGATCATTGCGCTTACTAACTTATCGTATGGGCAGTGGTTACCCTAGTGTCAGAGCTGTTCAACGCGCCCAGTAGGTCTTTGAAATGGCTTAACGATTTTTGGCTTAATGGCTACAACCGGGACCGACAGCTTAATGTGCCCTCTGAAGCGCGCTCAGAAATTAAACCACTTTGGCGGTCACCTATCTATGGGCTGACCGCGAGCCTAGTAGCTTAACCCCACCTTACGGACCAGGGAGAGCATATTGCTATAAGAGAGATCATACTGTAATGCTTGTGTTTCAAGCCGCTCAGTATAATCAAAATCAAAAATCATTTATTCCGTAAAAAAATTACATTTATTTGGAATCGTCATTTTTTTTTACCCTACCGCAGTGTACCCTACCCTACCCTAGTGCATGACCTGGCAGCTACTGAGAAACACTGCCAGAAAACTCAGTAGGAATCCTTTTTTAAAATAAAATATACTTAAGATTAATTACAATCATGTGTGATGACTCAGAACAACTCGATCCCAAGCACTTTTGTCACTTATATAATCAGAAATTTTGTAATATGCCCTGTAACACAATTTGGCTTTAATAATTCTTTTAAACTTATTCGTAAACCATCTCTGACATGGCTTAACAACAGTCGTCTACCTACGAGCTAACAGCTTAACCTACCCACCTATGGTCTCTCTGACCGCGAGCCTTGTTGCTTTACTTCGCCGATCACTTGTTGACCGGGAACGCCTCCATATCCATTTATTTTTTTAAATAAAATACAAATAAATAGGTTTTTATTCACGTAGACTTTAAAAAAGCGCTTGTAAATAGTCAGAACATGTTTGTAGTAATATAGTTGTATAGATTATTATTTCTAGCAACATAGATATTAAGGTACACATTGTATGAAAACATTTATAAAATTTATTTTATTATAGCAATGATATTTAACTAGCTCGTATCAAGTTATTGTCAAGAGATTATGTTTAATTATCTAGTTTAAGTCTAATATTTTTACTACATATTGTCAATGGTTCTGTCTATATTAAGGTATTATTATTATGACGGACCTTGTGTTAATAACGACGGTTGCGCTTTAATGCTACCACCGGAGCCAATGCGCCCCAACTGAGAAGACCCAGCGACACAAACTCTGTGGGTTCATCTACTACCGGTTTCAACACGACCCAGTTGAGACGGTCCGGCGAAACATACTCAAGCGGGCATGAACACGGTAGACAATATTGACAGTATGTATTAGCTTTTTTGCAAAAATTAATTAACGCGGTGCAAAAAAAAAGCCAAAGCGTGCTCAATATCACACTAAACATCATCTCAGCCACGAACTTAAAGCATGAAGAAGCTATTAAGACGCGGATTCGGCATATTAATGACCCCATAATTAACAATCGTTATATTAATATTGGCCAAAGCTAAGAAGACGACCTTGAACTTTGTATGTTCATTGACAATTCCATAATATGTTAATACGGCATAACTTAACGTGTCCGCCTACGAGAACAAGTTATCATTATGTTCCAAATTATTCAATAGACTGGTCTGATGGTGGCAAACACCAGCTTTATCTAGCACGGGTTCTAAGAATTTAGTCACGATATTAACACAGATTGGCAGATCGTATGTATATTAGTAATAAGATCCTATATTAGTAATAACTTGCATAAAGATTGTTATTAGGAATCCTTGCTTCGAACGCATGCGGGTAGAAACCAAAAATATACTTGCTACTAACTTAAGAAGAAATAAAGAAAGAAAAAATGTATTTGTATTACACACATAAGGAATCTAGTTACGTCAGTTAAAACATGCTTCATCTTTGAGGTCTGTCTGTTGATACTTCACATTATATACTTTTTGTATATATTAATGTATATAAACCGTGTGGTTTCTAGCCCAGAAAGAATAACAGGGCCATCCCATTCTATCCCGTGGGTGTGGTAAAAAGCGACTAAGGGTAGTCAGGCAGCAGTGTCCCCTATATAGGTATTAGTTACCACCTAACTGGGTCGCCAACCAACAACGTTATAGAAATCTTTGGGGGAAACCTATACGCAGCAGTGGATACTATCAGGCTGACAGCTGTAAGAGTATCTATTATGATAATAAATACGAATTGCAGAAGGAGAGAAAGAAAAGAACGAATATTTGAATAAAGATAATCATAGAACGAAACAACATTAAGTACCTATTCTGCCTACCAATAATCCTGACAAACCTAAACAAAACGGAGTGGTAAACTATGGTTCTTGACCACGTCAAGAGAGACACACGCTCCTCCTTAAAAGAAGGATTATAAAAAAATGACGTGATACATAGTATATATACTCGTATATAGCTCATGGGAAGCGGCGGTGACGACGCGAGCTTCACGCTTTTTTGTTCACCCAAAAAGTGCTCAACGCACCTAAAGAATTTTCACTTCAATAAACTATTTCCATATCCATATATATATATCATATGTAGAAGCTTTCCTTATGGTGAGCTAGATAGCTCTGGTTATATCCTGGATATTAATTATTAAATTTAATAGCATTTTTTTGGCACATTGTTCAGACGCCAGCACATCCAGCTACCCCAATCTGTCAAATTGCTTTTATAGATTTTCAACTTTATCACATAAGCATTTCACTTTCAATTGGAGAAATTTGACAGATTGGGGTAGCTTGATGTGCTGGCGTCTGTGCCTATTATATTAATTGTTGACTCTAATCACGTTTATCATTTATATCACATTGTGCAACTATGCTAAATGTATTTATAATCCTATGTTAAACATTTTTGTAAGATTGTGTCATAATTTAGTACTTGCGGAAATTTATTAAAACTGTTCTTGCTCCACATTTAAAACAAATAAAACACATTGCAGCATTTTAACAGCTCATAAACTGTGTTGAGAAGATAACGCAAGCTGTATGGAACTTAACCATTGTTTAAACACAAAGCGAAGTGGGCAAAGTTACCAGAGCGTTGACGAGTAGGTTGGAATTAACGCGCATTGTTTGGAAGTTAGGGCAGCCATCTTTAACGGCTAGAGTTGCATAAAAATAAGCTAAAATTGTTTTTCAACTCTAGTGAATATCATAAATGTTTAGTTATGAAATATTAGTTTAGATGGATGGTAGATAAAATACTCTTTATTGTACAGACGCCAGCACATCCAGCTGCCCCAATCTGTCAAATTTCTTTTATTGATTTTCAACTTTATCACATAAGTGTAAGGTCCGCTTTCCATTAGGGAAATTTGACAGATTGGGGTAGCTTGATGTGCTGGCGTCTGTACAAATTGAACAAAAATTAATACAATGTATTTGTGTAGTTTACATTTTCCGTTTTTGTGTAAAGAACATAATGTACAACGGGCGGTCTTAACGCCTTAAGCGATATTTTCCATAACCTTTGGATGGATAGGTACTGTAAGTAAAGTAAACAGTAGCAGGAGTGCAACAAATAAGTTATACTAAGGAAGCTGTTGAAAACGCTACCCCTAAACCTATAAGTCAGAACATATGCACAATAACCTCAGTTGATACCAATTTCAACCAGTGTGGACCACATTGGTTGAAAATTGCCTTAAGAGAAGATAGATAGATCCTTTATTTGCATTAAATGTGGTAGTTACATCTTAGGAGTCCTCACTCTTAACCAATTTACGGCATACAAATATTAATTTTGTACACAGGATGGCCGAAGAGGAGTTGACGTTCAAACGCGAAATTTAGATACTTTATGATGAGGAGAATCCGAATCACCCCCATGTATGTTCTACGATTTTGCGTTTTTTGATACTTTAAAAATTTAAGATTCCTGAGCTCAAACCCTAATTTTGAACTTTCGAATAAATTCTAAGTCAGTTCTGTAATGATCAGATAAACCATACTATATGCTATGCTAATTAGTTATCACAAAAAAACAGAGCCAGAAATGTTCAAAAGAACGAGAAAAAAACGAAAACTGATGTTAGGTGAAATTTACGAAAAGAAATATATCTTGAATACTACGTAAAATCGTAGAACATACATGGGGATGATTCGGATACTCCTCATCAAAAAGTATCTAAATTTTGCGTTTGAACGTCAACTCCTCAGCCAGCCTGTATACATTTCCATTATTACCATTCATAATATTACTCTTATATTAAAATTCGTTACATAATATATATCCTTACTGAACATGCCTTTATGTGTAAAGGGATCTAGGATTTATTCCCAATTCACAACGATTCTGACTCCTACCAGGATCACAGAACCTTCAGGGTCACTCTACGCTAACTGCACAACCGTCATCATGGCCACCGTACCATTCCCCATTGTGTATTCATATGAGATGCATTGTGTTAACTCTGATGCAACAGTTCTAGCATTGGTCTTTTTTTTAATAAGGCTTGGGGATCTTATGAAAGAAGTGTCTGTGGATGGGTATGTCGGACATGCACCGATTAAACCTAACCTGGCATGGACTTCTTCCGACGCCTTTTTATTTGTATTTTCTTTTATTTTTTATCGGGAATAGTCCCACCACTGCAAATCCTGTAAGCTAGGATCAACATTGGCACACAATGAAATGACATTGAGCGGTGACACTCAGGCATGTCCCGGGGACTCGCTTTAACTGTCTTGGATCCCGCAAACGAATTCAATTAGAAAGAAAACAGAAGGAGTTACAAAGGATCCATTTAAGGGTCCTAAGTGAGCTGTTATATTTGATTCAAATAGTAGTTCTTCTGTCGCCTGTTGGTAAGGGTCCCAGCGCCCCCTTTTTGCGCCGTGACCCAGATGGTCGGGACACGCATCCTGGGAGGGCTGTTAGTTACCCTCCCCTATTGGCGACCCCTGCCAGTCCAGCACAGCGCCATAAACAGATCGCTGTCTTCCCGGAGCTGATTGCACGTGGCGACAGTAGAGGACACTTTTCTTATTGCCACCGCAGCCCCGAGGGAAGTTGGGCTACCGGCTGCCTCCGTCTAACATTGGCCTAACGTTTTGATTGGAATCATTTAAAGAGGTGAGACTATCGACTTCCATTTAGTCGCTTAATACAGAACTTTAAAATACAGCAGGTGGTGACAATTGACATCCAGATGCATGTAATATCTCGGTTCATCATCACCATTATAGCTGAAACAAGTCCACTGCTGGGCAAACCTCTCCCAAGAATCATCTTGGGATTTAATGCCGTAATCGCCACTCTTGGCAGACGAGTTGGCGATCGCAGTACTCAAAAGGAAGCCGCTACCCGTCATCTGGTATTTCCTCGCACCGACTTCTATTTAAATAATTTGACTTACTACTTAATTCCTCAATTGACTTTTACGTTATGTATTATATTATTATTGTTTAAATTATATAGTAAGAAAAATACTTCGTTTTGTATAGTGAATTAAAATTGTATGATATGATGTCAAATAATACAGTTACAAACATATATTATGTGTATGACAGATAATATATGTTTGTTCTGTTGAATATAGTGAAACCATAGTTTAAGGCTGAGATCTATAGAGCGTACTTAGACTTTGCTCAGACTTTACTTAGACAGACGTTAATGCATGTAACGAAATTACAATTGGTGTTTTGACTTTGTCTGTCTTAGCTTATGCTAAGCATAATATTAACTTCAAAAAGTCTATAAATACCAAATCAAAGTATAAGCTTAGCATACATTTAGCAAAGTTTTACGTGAGTAAAGTTTGAGCAAAGTCTAAGTACGGTCTATAGATCTCAGCCTAAGACCATCTAACTCTACCTATATTCCTGCAAATAAATAATTCATTCATTCATATGCCCCACACGTGATGAGTTGAGGTGTCCACACAGCAACATGTTCCTTAACATCCGTATAATGCTTACTTTACTTTTAAAATAATGAATAATAAAAATGAAGGCATAAGTATTTTTAAAACTTAAAATTATACAGTATAACTAGTATAAATCTCGTCACGAGTCGCGTTGTGACCACAAATGTGAGTGGCGGTGTGATCATAGTTATTACGGGTGCCTCGGTTTAAGCTTCGCCGCTCGTTTGAATTCCGCTTTAGGCCGTGCGACATTCTTGCTGGCATTTATAATAATTACTTTAAGCGAAGATTACGTCACGCACTAGTAGCCTTTTAAAAAATGCCAAATCAGTCTTAGAGCATATATAAATTATAAACTACCAGCTGTGCCCGTGACTTCGTCGGTGCATTTTGTATGACTCCATACTAACTTTCATCCTCTATTGCCTATTGTTAAAATTCCCTTAAGGCTAAAACTTTTGCCAACTATATACACGAGTATATTGAACTAATAGCATGTGTTCTTATCATCATCATCATATCAGCCAAAAGACGACTACAGCTGGATAAAGGCCTCCCCAAATATTTCCACAATTGCCAGTCTTGCGCTATCCGCATCCAGCGATTTCTAGCGACCCGTGTTCTTATATATTCCTTTAATTATTTATCCATATACTTATATACTTCGTGCGCTTACCTACATTGTAATCTCTGCACTTCCTCGGGAGAAAGTCGCCTGGGAGAATTTGCTTATGACAAAATTAAAAAAATTCAAAAGGTTGATAGATATTCAAATAGATGACTTCTGTGACGTTTGTGAACCCATTAAAAAAACCCAAATAATTGAAATTCACAAACTTACATAAAAAAGTAAAAGTCGTAAAAAGGTGCAGTTAAAATTGTTTAAAACCTTATGTACATTTTTTAATTAAATAAGATGAAATAAACAAACTTATGTTTCCAAATTATGATTTCGGATGCCACAGTGAACGTTTGAGAGCAGTTTTAACTCGTTACCAAAGTCTAATCAAAAGGCCTTAAGACGCAGCGCTTATCAATTGCACCAGCTTCAAATATTAAGCAATATGACATTGAACTAGTAAATTAGACTCGTGTGTATGACTTCAATACATTAATGCATGCAACGTAGGTATGTGTGTGGCAATATTTGACTATTAGGTATTTGCGGAGTGTACTCTTTAGTAATTTGTACAATGTCAACGAGATGTCATATTTGATTTTGTAACCATGATTTACTACTTATATTTTAAAGGAACTAACACTTAAGTGATACCATAGAATCATGACAGTAAAAACGCGGGCGCAGCGGCTAAGACAGTTTCCTCGCCGCATCTTGTCGCGGGTTCGAGTCCCGCGCCGGACAACTATTTGTGTGACCCATAAATAGTTGTTCTGAGTCTGGATGTAATTTGTGTTGTAATTTGTGTTGTAATTTGTGTTGTAGTGTGATGTAATCTGTTTTTTTTTGTTTTTGCTTTTAAAAAGACAATGCCCGCATTAGGGAATCTAATCCCTGTGTCGCGGGGTACTTTACAAACATATAATAGATGGTTATATGTTTGTAAACTACCCCGCGACACAGGGATTAGATTCCCTAATGCGGGCGTTGTCTTTTTAAAAGCAAAAACAAAAAAAAAACAGCTATAATGGCAAAACGCAATTTTCGACGAGAATTTCAAAGATTTTTTTTAAGTAATGAGGTACGGAATTTATCTAACTATAGATCTTCATATCCATACTTGAAGATTCTAGATATCATATTAATTACGTATTTGATATCATTACCGGGCACGAAATAATTTCATATTTTTCCCTGATGGTAAGTAATTACCGCCGCCCATGGACACTCGCAACACCAGAGGAGCCGCAAATGCGTTGCTGGCCTTTAAGAAAATAATAGGCTCGCTTCTTGAAGGTTGCCATGTCATACCGGATCGGAAATACCGCCGCAGCTAATTGATTCCACAGAGCGGTAGTGCGCGGCAAAAAGTTTCTTGTTAAACGCACGTTGGTAGATGACCATTCATCTACGGGATAAGGATGAAATTTCCACTTTTGGCGAGAGGGTCTGTGGCGGAATGTGTTAGCAGGTATAAGCTCGAACAATTCCTCTAAACACTCCCCGTGATAAATGCGGTAGAGGACACATAGATACGCCACGTCTCTCCGCAGGTTAAGAGGATCAAGCCAAATAGTGGGATCCCCGTCATCAACGAACATACGAACATAAGTTCCAGCAAAGTGTAATGGATTACTACCTATCACTATAGGTTTCAATGGAATTGAAAGAACAAGTATTATAGTAATCTTGAACTGTGGGTAACCAATGGGTACTGTTAGCAAGGTCTAACGACTCCGAGCTAAGTACTACTATTGGAGTTTAACCTTCGCATCGCGAGAGAAATGCCCCAGTATTCAGTCTGCATATTTTAAGTCTTTTAAAAACTGCTCCAGTAAGAGAAAGGCGTAAACATTGCCGAACTACTTTTGCCAGAAGCTTATTTTTCCTTCCATCTACTTACCAGCTATTGGAACATTATTTGAAAAATTAACTTACTGGTTCAATGTCTTCACGTCGAATCCTTTTTGAATATACTCAATTCCTGCTGGCACCGCCATTGTGAGCAGAAGCCTCGGCTTTCCGGTCTTCTCTGATTCCCTATCAAACTCCTCTCGAAGCTCTCGGACGAGCTTGGCGTAGTTCTCACGGTCCTTGGGCTTGCCTCCATCGCGGAAGGCGGGGTACTCCCAATCCAGGTCCAGTCCATCAAAGCGGTTCTGTCTGAGGAACTGTGGATCGAATGATGGAAATAATTAGAACTCTACTTAAACCAGCATGTTAGTTGTAAAATTTATTTAGTTAACTAATTCCTGTTGATGGCGTACTGAGTTCGCTGATTTGATTTATAAATACTCAATGGATTAAACTATTATTCAAACGATCTTATTGAAACTAGACCACGCTGAATACTTATGGAAATTATACCAGTAGCGGAATGTTTTCACCCGCCATTGGCACTGGGTTCTAGGTACTTGAGATTTTCAGATGTGAGTGGTTTGTGTGTACCCGATTCTACAATATCAATAAATACATATCTACAGACAACTCACATTCTGCTATCTGGTCCCAAACTAGGTAGAACCTGTACTACGGCGACCAGATAACTGATAAAAATGGTGGATTTGCTCTGTTTTTTTAAGTTTTTTTTTTTTAATGTAGCAAATATTGTCTAATATGATTGTCCTATCCTAATGCAGCCTGTGAAAAGTGAAACTGCTTTTTATAAGTGAAAAAATAATTGTTATTTTCAAGTATGTTTTCTTGTCGCTACATCCGGCTATCTCGGCTAAACTCACGGTGAGCATATCCATTACCGAGTTTTATAGTTCGGTTTAAGTGGCTTAGCTTAACGAGCTTGTATATCGAATATTTAAAATTTGAGCAGCTTGTATTAGTCATAATTTAGTGAAATTGCGTACTGTTATAATATTGATGAACATGTAAAATATATTACCAATACTACGACTACTACTTATCGTATGGAAAGTGGCTACCAAACTGTCAGAGTTGTTCATTAGGCCTCTGTTGTCTATTGACTACAACCGGGACCGACAGCTTAACGTGCCCTCCAAAGCACGGAGACACTCAGAAATTAAACCACTTTGATGGTCACCCATTTATGGACTGACCGTGAGCCTAGTTGCTTAACCGCGCCAATACCTTACAAATCGGTGAGAGCATCTAGCTATTTGACTTTAGTATCATCTTATTTGCTAGCTTTGAATATCAAAATGAAAGTTATACGTAACACGATATCAATAACTGAAGATATCTACTTTAATTTAGTTTTATTTCCTAATCTAATATCGTAAAATAGAAAGGCGTAAAGTACTTAATTGGAAACTTACACCAGACTGGTGAAAGGCAGAATTCTAGAACTTAAATGCAGTTTTTGTTTTATGAAAAGCTTTCGATACAAGACAGGTGTATAATCACTAAAATTGATGATTTGAGAACGATTTTAGGAAAATTATTAAAATGTTATTATATTAATATGTTATTATATTATATTATAGAGTACCGCGTCCCTCCTCACGTCGTATGGATACCTTTTCTACCACAATGTGTGATGGCAGTGGTTACCCTAGTGTCAGAGTTGCTCAAGCCGCCCAGTAGGCCTCTGACATGGCTTAACGACTGTTGTTTAATGACTTCAACCGCGACGGTCAGCTTAACGTGCCCTCCGAAGCACGTAGACGCTCAGATATTAAACCTCTTTGGCGGTCACCGGTCTATGGATTGACCGCGAGCCTAGTTACTTAACCTCGCCGATCGCTTATGGACTGGTGAGACTGGTAAACATTTATTGTTGGTTTTGTATTTTTTAAACATAAAGAATAGATTACATAAATGAATGATGTTTATGTTTTCCAAACACCATCTATTTTTAAAACTTTTTAAATCCTAGTTCTAAACTACTGAAAAGCATTTAAGTCACAATTACATTAGTATTTATATTCTGTTTCCAATATTATGTTAGTATGTACAGTTCGTCGCAGTTTTAAAGCAGCCTCACTCACCTTAATTACATTCCTGACGAACTCCTTCCTTCTCTCCCTAGACGCAACCATGGGAGAGAACCGAGTAGATCCCTCGTTCCAGCCACCGATGGCCAGCATTGTCTTTAGGTTCTTGTTATAAGTTTTCAGTCCGGTAAATTTCGCATAACCACCTGGGACGAAAACAATAAAATGATGCTATAAGGTACAATGACAAAAGCATAATAATAATTTATTTCAGCTTCAGACAGTATATAATACTATCCAAAGCCTCCTTTTAAGCATATAATGCTTGTGTTAGGAGACTTCGCTCTTCCATAAAAGTTGTTCATAATCAAAGTATCATAAGTACGTACTTAAATACTAATTCTAACAACATTACTACAAATTAAAAAATATCATGTGACTTTGTTGACATATAATAATGCAATTATTACATGTATTTCTAATAAATTAGAGGAATATAGAGCAGTTAGTAAGTAGTGATTAATTATTTAGAGCATAAAATGCATTCTATAATAGCAAGTTGAAGAATACTTATATATGATTATTTCTATGTCTTATACTAAAGTAATAAAATAAAATAAGAAAATAATAATAAAGAAATACAATAACACATAAGTGTTATTCAACTCTGCTATTGATGGTCATTTATAGTTAGTTAGTGTACATAAGAAACATAATAAATGGTACATTTTTATAATACGTACTAGATGTGCCCCGCGGTGTTACTCGCGTTAAATTTTATAAATTTTCTTTGCTATAAACCTCACGGAGCCCGAGACCTTTCCAACGAATGCAAAACCGTGGAAATCGGTTCGTGCGTTCTGGAGTTATAGCGTCAGGAAGGAAAACCCGACTTATTTTTATATAGTAGAGAAGACTAGCTGTGCCCCGCGGTGTTACCCGCGTTTAATTTTATAAATTTTCTTTGCTATAAACCTCACGGAGCCCGAGACCTTTCCAACGAATGCAAAACCGTGAAAATTGGTTCGTGCGTTCTGGAGTTATAGCGTCAGGAAGGAAAACCCGACTTATTTTTATATAGTAGATAATTAATAAAAGATTATATATATTTTGGAATGTAAAGTAAGAATTGGATTGTTACCTTATATTAATACAATTTACGAATGCAATAGCCAAAAAAAATATCATTACAATTATGGCGCCCAACATGGGGCTGATGTCCCACGATAGGGCGCCACTAGAATTTAAGTAATTATTATTTTTATGCGTACATATAAGCTCGACTACAAACTTAATGTTTTCAATGGGTATTACTATTTTGTTGTGATTCTCAACAAAGTACCTATCAAGTAATTAAATTTAAGTTTTATTAGAGGATTGTCATATATATGACAATCTAATTTATATGAATAAATATAAAGACTCCTTCTGTAAAAGGAGTGATACTCATAATATAAATACTAGATATAAGCATAACTTTGTGTTACATACCAACCGTCTCCACAAAGTAAGTAACTCTTTTATGGGGCAATGTATAAGATTCTATAACAAACTTCCCAGTGATATCCGAGAAATCTCCGTGAATAAGTTTAAAAGAATTATAAAAGCCAAATTGTGTTGCTACTCAATTTGCCTTTTATAATTCTTTTAAACTTATTCACTTGGGCTTACTACAAAACCTCTGATTATTTAAGTGATAAAACAGCTTGGGATTGAGTCGCTCTAAATTAACACATTTAAATACAATGTAATTTTATGTAAGAAATAAATATTTTAAAAAAGGATTCCTACTGAGTTTTCTGGCAGTGTTTCTCAGTAGCTGCCACGTCATGCACTGCACGGTACGGTAAAAAAAATTGACGATCCACACAAATGTAATATTTTAACGGAATAAATGACTATTGATTTTGATTATATTATTATTATTCACAATAAATACTTGTTTTAAATGCAGTATGGATTGTAAATATTCATACAACTTAGTGCCAGCTTTAGTCTAAGGCTAAGTGGACATGATAGTAAAACCTTATTACCTTTCTCAATATCTTGATACTTGTCAAATGGTTTCAACGTATTGTCCTTAGTGAACCCTCCGAACGCGTATATTAAATGCGTGCACAGATAGGGGTTGATGTTCTGCGGGTTGAATCGTGCAGTACCCGGTCGGTACACTGACCAGTTTGTGTAGTAACATACTACTCGTGGCTCGCTTGCTGATACTGAAAATAAAGAAAAACAGTTTAATAAAATGTTAAATGAGCTAGAACTGATAGCCCTTTATTGAGAACAATTGGAATTGGATTGACGGTAGTCAAAGAAACGTAATTTTCACCAACCAAAAATATATAGTAAACAAATAAATGATTGATGAACCAAAAACTTAATATAAGCTAGCTAAATATCATTACTATGATAAAATAAATCTTTTTTTAATTTTTTTCATACAATCCGTGTACCTAAATATCTATATGTACCTAGAAATAATTATAAATTGATGAATTAATTATATATTACTGCAAACATGTTCTGACTATTTAAAGTCAATGTCAATAAAACCTTTTTTATTTTATTATTGTTATTTTTATTGTAGAGATCCTTGCCGTGTGCTGTGCCGTGTTTATCATAAAAGGCGACTAAGGGATACATCAGGTAGCCGAGCAGCAGCGCCACCTGTGAACTAGCTACCACTAAACTGCGGTCACCATCCCGCATCCCAAGCGCGGTGACTAAAGCAAACCCCTCCAAATAGCAACAATATGGAAACCTTTGAAGCAGGCCTATGTCCAGCAGTGGACTACATCAGGCTGATAATGATGTTGATGAGAGATCCTTGGGGGAGACCTTTGTCGAGGAGTTGACGTTTTCTGCTGATATGATGATGATAATTAATATCTATAGAGGTATAAAACAATTCTTCATTGTTATAGAAAAATCCGTTTTCGATATTCCGTTATTACTTATTATAGGAGATTTCTATCAAATATTTATTACTTCGATCAATTTTGTTACGTCAACGAGAAACGAAGAAGTTGTGGTGTTATATAATATAGACGTGTTGAGATAAGACTCTTCAGATAATAGTTCCTTTATTATAAGAATACGTAAGTCACGTGATATAGTCGGTCGTAATAAAAATAGCCATGTGTGGGCTATGTAGGGAAGAACAGATCAAAGGGTTTAGAACTTATCAGGTCACGTCATTCGTTTCAACTAATACATAACAAAGAACGTCTATACACACAGATAGAATCGTAACACGGACTCTTGTTGATGCTTCCATCAATGTTTTGGCGAGGCCTGCTCAATCGCTGGACCTCAACTCAATTGAACACGCTTTCACGCTGGCCATATCTTCAAAGTTGATAGGCTGCATGCCTTTCGGCTTTCACGCCGCAGGTCATGGGTTCGATTCCCGCCCTGGACAGATATTTGCGCGCATGAGCATGTCTCTTTGTACTGAGTCTGGGTTTAATTATCTATATAAGTAAGTATTGACAAAAAAAGTTGATGTAGTATATCAGTTATCTGGTTTCCATAGTACAAGCTGTGCTTAGTTTGGAATCAGATGAACGTGTGTGAAGAGTGTATATTATGATAGATATATGAATTCCCTTGTTCTCATGATCCAATGGAACGAATTTTTCTAAATACCAAAATTTGAACCCGGGTTTGATCCCGGGACCTCATTGACCGCGGTAGAATACGCTACCAATGAGTCAACCAGAGGATTTAGATATGCTCCATGCTTGTTGGCCGATTGTTGATATCAACACTTCTAACAGACATTTACCGATAAGTGTAAATATTTCTGTGCCGTAAATAATCGTAGCAAACTTCAAAAGACGTATAAATCCATTATTTATTCGTTTAGTGTAAGTTTAAATTGGCAATAGAGAATGGTGTCAATACATCTTGAAGCTGAAATTTTGTCGAATATTTGTTGTTTGCTTAAATAACCTGAACTAAACAATTAATGATATGGTAATGGTACGTTAGTTTTGTTACGTTATTTCATTTTGTTAGAGCGAATGGCAAAAGATAACTCATTTGCACATTAGAAGGATCGAATTCTGTATCCGAAGCTTCTTAGTGTTATTACATAGATCTATAGAAATAAAAACAACAAGCTCTATTATCCTGTAATATACTCGAATACCGAACACAAATTGGAAAGTCCGCGACCAGTGTTTTGCTATTGATGACTTATAGAAAAGAGATGTGGTTGCTTACTATGGGCCTTTTAAGACATAAGAAGGGTCAAGGTCCTCAAAGAGCCACCAAAAACCCTTCCCTTCGGAAAGCACCTTAAGGTGTCGGTCAAACGATAATAATATTAATGTCCTCCTGGTCGAATTTCGGCTCCGGCCGCGGCGGCTTATCTCAATAGCGACTAGCCATCTGCGTGGGACATATTATTGTGCGCCAGTGCGTGCTTAAACACAGTGGTACTTTCTATTCCATTACAATCCGATGGTACAGCTAGGGATCTCTTTCCGGCCGTGCGGAAAGAGGTCAGGTGCAGAACTGACGGCTACCGCCAATTACCAATCTTCGGGCTGATACAAAGAAATTTTTCTTTACAGGAAAATCTCAAAATAACTTTTTGGACCCAGGATCTCATTATTTGCGTTGAACACGCTACTGCACGTACTACCAATGAGGTATCTAAAAAATGTATAATAATATCTATATCTTTTTCGCTTTATAAGCGCTAATTGTTACGTAAGAAAGGAATGTGAGAAGTGAAACCAGGTGTAACGATGAAGATCGGTCTACATTCTAGGTTAATCGTCTAGATATCTGGGTAGTTATCAGCTTATAGTATATTTATTATGTTCCGGGTTACCATATTATTTTATCACACTTATATTATGAAGGCGGAAGTTTGCGAGTGTGTGAGTGTATCTGTGTTACTTCTTCACTTTTTTTAGTTGTTAGCTGACGTCCTGGATTAACAAACATGCGGGTATAACCGCGAGGTTCAGCTAGTTGTTCATATTTTATGACACACTTTTGAACTAAAAACTTGAGAGGTGTCAAGGGACACCCGGATGGAACGAAGTTATTTCTTATTATTTATTATGTACAAAAAACCTGTATACCCGAAATGTTTTTGGAACGAAGTTCCTTATCACGCGTTGTGAAAGGGGGCTAGACGGAAAAAAATCTTACGAAAAGTTGTCACGACACTTTTTGCAGCTGTGCGGCGTGCGCATGTAATTTTTGTAAGATTTTTTTACTTCGTTCCAAAAACATTTCGGGATATTTTGACTGCGTCGTTGGTACATGATACGTTTCAACCGCGGATAATGAAGAGTATTATTAGGATTTTTTCAGGAAGAAATACGCCCAGTAGGTGCAGCCGGTCTGCCAGTCTGTCAGCCGGTGTTATACGCTCGTGCCTCGGAGCAGCTGACCCCTTTACGGTCGTGTCCGCAAGCCCATCCTTTTGGATCATGATGATGGGATAGTTAATAATAAACGGCGTACATTTAAACCTTCATGGTTTAAATTTACGCCGTACGAAAAATATCATTAGATGTTCAAAGTACTTACTTATCGTATAGGCAGTGGTTACCCTAGTGTCAGAGTTGTTCAAGTCGCTCAGTAGACCTCTGACATGGCTTAACGACTGTAGTCTGATAGTCATTAGAGAACAGTCATTAAGCCATGTCAGACGACCTCAACCGGGACCGACAGCTTAACGTGCCCTCCGAAGCACGAAGACGCTCAGAAATTATATCACTTTGGCGGTCACCCATCTATAGACTGACCGCGAGCCTAGTTGCTTAACCTCGCAGATCACTTAAGTACAGGTGAGATCATCTAGCTATGGGCGCATTTTTTGAAATAAAACTATGTTGAAGGTGTGATGTTTCGAATGGTAGGTAACTGTGTTATTTGCGACGAACATGTATCCAAATCCGCCGAGTTATCAATTGTGTAACTGCCAATATTATTTTATATATTTATAACAACGTGTAATAAATACGGCAAATATACACAAAAAACCTTAAGACGAAAAACATTAAGATCGAATGCGATCATAATCAAATCACACAATAGATTAGCTATTTACGATCAATAATTCAAATATCCAAAATGGCATAATATTAAATTAATTTTATAAAAATATAATATCCTAAATCTCACGCACGGCTGCTTTTCTAGACTTATTATATAACTGATGCAGATGGTGCAACTTTTGGTCATATTTCCTACGCCACAGGTTATTTCAAAATATTTATAATATTACTTATGGATCTGTGGTGGTCTATAACTGTATACAACCTACTTAGAATAAACTGTCTATGATAGTAACGTTTCAAAAAGAAAGATTTACTTAAAAATCAAATTCAGTTGTATGTGTTTTTTTAGACAGATAATGTCCTGGGTTCAAATCCCGGGTCGGGACCAAAAGGGATTTTTTGAAAATAAATCGTAGAACATACATGGGGGTGATTTCGACACTCCTCATCATAAATTATCGAAATATTGCGTTTGAACGTCAACTCCTCGGCCAGCATGTATAATAAACTTTGGTATATATTTCTGAATAGATAAAAAGTTAAAGCTGTATGGCTGATGGAAAAGCATATATAATATCACTGACGGTGGGCGTCAAAGTCGACCCGATGCGATAACTCCCAGAAGACGGCCAGTCGCGCCTCTCTGTGTACTTAACTACATACATACATACATATCTAGGGACAATGTCACACAGATCATCCTAGCCCCAAACTAAGCAAAGCTTGTACTATGGGGACCAGGCGCCGATATACATACTTATATAGATATATAAATACTTATATACATAGAAAACATCTATGACTCAGAAACAAATATTCGTGCTCATCACAAAAATATTTGCACTTACTGGGATTCGAACCCAGGACCACCAGCTTCGTAGGCAGGAGCACTACCAACTAGGCTACGGTGACCGATACATCCAAAATATAAATGATGTCCAGAAAAGCACAAATAATAATCACACAAAGATTTATCCTGGGTGGGGATTGAACCCACGACATCAGGTACAGTCAGCCTCACTAACTATTAGACCAACATTCCACTGACACTTATCCAGTATCTGCCGTTTACACGATTTAACGCTTTAAATAAACTTCAATAAAAATATAATGAAATTTCAATTTGAGATAATTCGTGAAACAAACCGTAAATTATAATTCGTTTTTGTAATAAAATATGTATCCAGTTTGGAAATAAGCAATCCAATGACCTCGACTTTAACTAAGACGAGATTAACAAATTTTAATATCATTGCATCTCTCTCAGACGCCATTCTTATGAAAAGGAAAGCATCAATGAGTTCTTTTTTTAGGACAATCTCGCTCTATGCAAATTAATGCCTGTGTCGCGTGGTACTTTACAAACATATTATTGACGGGCAAAAAGTCCATCCAGACTCAAAGCAAATATTTATGGGTCACATAAATAGTTGTCCTACGCAGGAATCGAACTCGGGATACGAAGTGACGAGGCGACTGTCTTAACCGCTGCGCTACACGTGCAGTCGATACTGTCAATTTATTTTAGTCGCGTAATACTGAGGTAAATAGTAGACGGGTTGTCCGGTGAAGCAGTGGAAGTCTCATCGGCTAACTGTAAACGTTTAGATTAGACAAAGAAAATGTAACACGACTATTGTTATTATAGTACTCTGGCAACACTATACTTTTTCACATGTCATACGACGGTAGTTATTGTAATAATTACTCGGGCAACACCGTTGCTGTCCGAATGTCAGTGTCACAGGTAGTGTCAGTTCCAGTCTGTCATCGATACTTCACTTTTGGAACGAGACGTTTCTGAGTAAGGTTAGTAAAATTACTGGATATTATTAGCTGTATGATTATGATATAATTGAATAAATTCTTGTATCATATTCTGTATTTGAGTTGTTTCCCTTCTCGAACGGTTTAACGAACAAAAATGAGCTAAAATATAATAGAATAGAAGCCGTCGGTGCCATCATCACCAGCATAACACGGGATCCAGGCGTATAAATAGTTACTAAATTATCATGTAACACTTAAAACCAGCTGTCATAACAAAAAATATTTAAAGATTGTTCATTGTAAAAGACCGTAGTTAAGAGGTATTTATAAACTTTTTTATTTTAGAGGGAGATGTACACTCGCAACACCAGACGAGGCGCGTTGCCGGCCTTTATAAAGGCCAGCAAAGAAGTGTTGCTAACAGTTCCCCCACCCCGATAAGGTCTGGCGACCTTACTCACAAGCAGAAACACAATATTAAGTTATTATTATTAGGGATTGTCTTCTGTCAGGTGGAGTTCCTTCCCCAGTCGGGCTCTTTGAGCGAAGGAACACTGCCTGGTATTTAAAATTTTCTGTAACATTAACGTAAATATTTAGTAACAGTAAGTAATTAAGTATTTTATATAATTTACATCACCCACTTCTGAGATAAGTGGTCAATTAAATACCATCCATTAAATTGATATTGTAATCATAAGTTGAAAGGGAAGTTCTCAGAGAAATCATACATTTATCTTAGTGCAATAAAGATAAGTGAATAGTTAAATTACTGAGTAATAAATAACCTAAAAAAATTAGTAATAAATCCTTTTATCTACCACTGCAACTCCTTCAAGCCAGGACCAACAGTGGCACACAATGAAATGACACTGAGCGGTGAGGTTCAGGCATGTCCCGGGGAATCGCGACAACTGTCTTGGATCCCGCAAAAAATTTCATCAGAAATAACAAGGAGGAGTTAGAAAAAAAGTTGTTACTTCCCTCCAGGATCCTATTTAATCAAGTAGTTACTTACCTCCAGGATCCTATTTAATCAAGTAGTTACTTACCTCCAGGATCCTATTTAATCAAGTAGTTACTTACCTCCAGGATCCTATTTAATCAAGACTGGGCTGTTCGACTAGTGGTTAGTGACCCTGACTCCAGACAATGAGCCAGAAGTTGTGGATTCGACTACAACCCAATACAAATCTTTGTGTGATGAACACGATATTTTTTCTCTCTGGGTGTCATTTATCTATAACATTTATGTATTTACTAATCTATAAGTATGTGTCAGTTGTCTGACTAGGCAAAGCCTGTAAGGCTTTGCCTAGTTTGGAATAAGATGACAGTGTGTAATTATTCCCAAAATATTTATATTATTTAAGAAAAAAAATGGAGAAACGTATCCATATCACCGCTTTTTTAAACCAATTTTATATTATGATTTATAGCGATAAAATGGGCCCAAATACATTTTGTTGTCCATATTACAAACTTCCAAAGAAAAGCTGACGTTGTGGAATGTTTTGAAAAACAGAAATACTAACATTTTGGTACGAAACAGTACCGTATAATGGTAACATCAGTTTATATAATAACACCTCATAAATTGTATTTGACAAGTCATTGTTATCCCATCATTGAATTATTGATGTACAAGACTTTCGTGCTTCATGTCGACATGACGCGCTTGCAAAATGTTAAATATCAGTTTTTATTACTTAACAATATAACTAAGTATTAATTGTACTGTGATTGGCTCAGAGTAACGAAATAATAGAGGTGAGATGTTCATAGATTGCTCAATAAGGATCTTACTAAGACTAATAAGTGTGTGTGGCGGTGACGACACCTCACACACTAGAATTAGTCTCGAATTAGTCGTCTAAATAAATAAATAAAAACGGCTTTTATTCACATAGACTTTAAAAAGCACTTGTCAATAGACAGAACATGAATTGTATTACAAAGATATTACATATTTTATTCCAGGCACGGCTAGTAAATATAATAATGCTTTAGTTAAACAGGTATTTGTTGAAGTTATTTTCAAATGGTGGTAATATCATTTGTTTATATAGTATTCATATCAATTTCATTAAAATATTTATCCTAAAGCCTAATTATTTCTAAGTAAACTAAATATAAAATAAAACTATAATGCTAATATACTAAAATAAAATAAACTAACTAACTAGAGGCAATCCAATAGGTGCTCCGCATCAGCATCAAAGTATCGTGCCCAGAAGACTGGCAGCATTGCCACGTTAAATGGCAATGCTTATTCAGCCCCCTGGTTACGCGTGGCTTCGATAAATTTTTTTGCGATACTCCTGAACAGTGAACGAGCACCTAGACCCCATGGTCCTAGAGTTTCAACCCTTAATGGCTCGAAGACGAAACTACCGATTAGGTGGGAGTACTTACGCCGCTTGAGGTTATTTTCAAATTGGTTATTTAAGGATTAAATTACTAATATTTTTAGATATATTTAATTACATCATACCGTGGGTTGGTAGAAATCGTCCCGAGGGAATATCTACCAGAGAACGGGCTGCATCACCTCCTGATCATAAAATATTTACCAACCAAAAATTTAGACCCTTAGGCAGTTTAATTACAACGAACAATAAAAATATTAGCAAAATACGTGAGTGTTATATACTTATACTTATGCTTATTACTACTCTATTTTTGACGGGCCTGTTGGCGTGGTTGGCAAATGCTTGCTTTTCACACCGGAGGTCGTGGGTTCGATTCCCACCCAGGATAGATATTTGTGTGCATGAACATGTCTGTATGCCCTGAGTCTGGGTGCAATTATCTATATAAGTATATATTTACAAAAGAAAAGTAGTATATGAGTATATAAGTTATCTAGTTTCCATAATACAAGTTCTGCTTACTTTGGGATCAGATGGCCGGGTGTAAATAATGTCCCAGGATATTATTATAATATTATTATTGTTATGGTCATGGCGAGCAGTCTCCAGTTAGACTAGCCATCTAAATATTGTAGTACACATATTAAGTACGATTATTTCATCTGAAACTGGGTGTAATTTAGAATAGAATAGAACTTTATTAACCAAGAATTAACAAGTTTATACAGAGTTGTTAGAATTAAGTGTACAAATTTTTATTGCCAATATAAATATGAAAATACGAAACCCCCTGCACTAGGCTGAGCCTGACCTGCGCGCAGTGGTTCGTGTAGAACAAGCTAGCTGGACAATATTATTTGTTTCGATTTTTATTTATAAATGAGGTTATTAAGCAAAGATATAAGGGTCATAATACTATTTGAGGTCCATTGGTCGTTTGAGCAGGTATAGTGAAATAAAAACACAATATTTTTTTAAACAATTTTATAAATAAATTTAACTATAAATGTAACTATAAAATCTAATATCAGATACATAAAATACCTACTTAAAAACTAAATCGATCACTCATCATCACTATCATCAGATGAATCATCCATTGAATAGTCATGATCATGAGTGGCAGAACTATGAAAACTAGAAACTATATTAACATTTTGTTCCTTAAAGCTAGGTTGAACTAATAAATCTAGGACTTCGATAGGGAATGAACCTATTTTCTTCCGGGGAATTTCTCTTAAACCATTTATTACAGGGTCAGATGTTATCAATAACATATTAAGTAAATCTCTATTCGTAGCTATTCTTTGCACAGCTGCTATTTCTTGCACAGCTGCTCCACTTTTCAGCCAATTTTGAAGAATATTTTGAGATGATGACCTTGACGTCTCTCAGGGACTGCTCCGTAACACCATCAAAGTCATGTCTCAAAGATATAAACCGAAAGAGCTCCACGTTTCGCGTTTCCTTCGGGTGTTTTAGCCATTCTTCAAAAAAGTCCATTTTTGAGACGGTGAAAACTGTTTAAAGAAAAAAAAAGAAAAAAATTAGTTGTGCAAATAATTCGCAATATTTTTTTCTACTAATTACTACTAGATACTTGTGAGAATCATATAAAATAGATTTTACAGAGTGGACATGAGTGGACATGTAATATTTTGACTATTGAATTCAAAAATATGGGTGAAAAAGTCCACTTTTATCGAAACATTTAATTTAATAAAATTAGATAATGAAGATCCTGTGATAAAAATTAACTAAAACAAAACTACTTACCCTTATGTACACAATCCATCACAAAAACACTATCACAAATTTCTTTTAGTGACTTAAAATAATGTTAACAATATGGTGTAAAAATGCAAATGAATGCACTTTGAATTATCAACACTTTATATACTTACCTTAATGACGGGCCTAATGAGGGTAATTACGAAAATTAATAGATGTATTCCTTAATGTATAGGGCTAATGAGTTCATCTTAATAATTAACTATTAGGAATTGAAGAGTTGTTTTTGTCCAGCTAGTTTGTTCTACGCGAATCACAGTGGCTGCGGGGAAATTTATATATAATATGCAATTTAGAAATATATTTAAAGTATGTTTATCAGTTGTCTGGTTACCATAGTAGAGGTTCAGTCTAGTTTGGGATCAAATAGCAGTGTTTTACATACTCCTCGTTACATAAAATAATGTTTGACATGTTTATAGTAGTCATCATTATCCACAAACCCATGTGGAGCTGCCTTTGGGGAGTGCAGATATAAGTGAAAAATATTTTTCACACTTCTTATCTACAATAATGTTATTTGTCCTAATATATTCGGTCACCATAGCCTAGTTGGTAGTGCTCCTGCCTACGAAGCTGGTGGTCCTGGGTTCGAATCCCGGTAAGTGCAAATATTTGTGTGATGAGCACGAATATTTGTTTCTGAGTCATGGATGTTTTCTATGTATATAAGTATTTATCTATCTATATACATATACCCATAGTACAAGCTTTGCGTAGTTTGGGGCTAGGATGATCGGTGTGACATTGTCCCCAGATATTATATTTGTTTAATATCTGAACGCTTGGTCGATGCTACATACGACAAGAGGGCTGGAGAATTTTGGACAGCCATTCGGGGTACGAAGCTCAAAGACAGCGATGCCGAAATTGTTTTCAACGCCCAAGGTTGACTTTTTAGATTACTCTAGACTTAGAATTTTGGATATAATATTGTAAATATTATTTTATCGTTGCTTTTCTTTTTAATAATTACTTATTTCTAGATATAAGAACTATCTGCACCTGCTTCCTGAACCTTGTTTCTCCAAAATAAAGATTTATTTATTTTTTGTCCTAACCCGGAATTTTACCAAGAATTTCATCTTATGACAACCTTTATATTATGAAACAAGGATACACGTCATCATTCTCTGCTTGGGTTTATGTTTCGCAAATACGACGCGAATGACTCAGCGGGATGCGCCTGCGCTCAGGGTCACGACGCGCGACGTCCTCTCGGAGATATTCGCGTGGTGTACAATAAGTATAATGCCGTAGTTATTTTATTGTACCCGAGACTCTAGTGATTACGACTTAACTTTTTCTGTATTGTACTTGAATGCGAAAGGTTATCAAGACTTCAAATATATCGGAATTTAACTTTACGCTGTGTAATGTTTAGTGCAATCGTTTTTTTTCGCAGCGGACACTGTTTAATATACATTCTGCTCTAACTACTCTGCTGTCACTTACAAAGTTCTTTAATAACAGAAGAACTCCAATATGTAAATACTCGAATGTTCATAATATCGAATGTTTAATAAATCGAATATTCGAAACAAGAAAAGTTGGTAAGGTTAGAATGAAAAATGTCTAGATATTAAAAATTGCATACATACAACGCACGAACCGAAAGAGCGAAGCTAGATTACCGCGGAATGTGCCGACGAGTGCCAGAAACAAATCAATCATTCGATTGATGAACTGTATCTGATCCCACAAAGAATTAAATCAGAAAGAAACAAGGAGGAGTTAGACAATTCATAGTTCCACGAGGGCAATGAAACGCTGTGTCACGATGTACCTACTTTACAAAACATGAACTTATGGGTCACGCAAATAGTTGTCTTATGCATGAATTGAAACCGGGACACGTAGTGGCGAGGCGGCTGTCCTAAGCGCTATGCTAAACATGCAGTCAAATTTTACCATATTTTATCTAACCATAGGAAATATAGGGTAGAATGCCCTCCAGACTTGAAAAATTATTTCTAAATCATTGCTGTATTTGGTTGTACATGCGTATGCGCCTGTTTACATTGTACATGTACACTTAAGGTCGTCGCTCGCGCGCGGTGAATATACGTGGGACTAATGATCCATTGTTCGGGACTCACTTCCAGCCATTCACGATTGTCACTGTAAAACGAAGTCGTATCACACCAAGTCAAAATAACTCTTAAAGTATGTGACATAAGAAAGGTTTTTCAACGAGTTTAAGTTAAAGATCAAAAGTGCCGTCACAAAGACGAGACATTTTAATTTGAACTTTCTGACAACGTGGTACGGTTGGATTTTGATTGTGGATAATTATGGAAGTAACATATGAATGGGGCTTTAAGTTTCTAGGAGATGATTAATGATTAAATAATTATTTTTCATTTAAAACCATGGCTAATGACACTATACATATTGTGTAGCGCTACTAATCATAACTCACAATGGGTTTATTTATAAGGAGGTGCATCTCACATGTGGGAAGATTTTAAGAAGCTTTTCTTATGAATATTCATATTATTATAATGGGACCTTGGGCATTTGTTTGTGATATTTCATAGTTCTTTATTAAAAGTACATGTAGGTACTGCCAAGACTGTCTCGCTATCTGTTTATACGTGTGAAAAGGGCAGCAATACTTATATTATTAATAATTATAAAATTAACTTACACTAGGTATCGCTGGTATGCTGGTGTGGACGGCAAAAAACTACGAGTAAATATGTATTTTAAAATTGACATCCATCGTAACATAAAATAAATCTAGAATTTAAAGCTTTCCTTAAAAGAATTATCGGTTCGTGAAGATTACAAAGTCATTAGTAGTCAGAAAGATAAAGAAATGGTGTGAGAGTCACACAACATATTATTATCCTTAACGTATGTAAATGCATCATTTGTATTCATGTGTTTATTTGTAAGCATTTTAAGCTTCAAAGCTCACGTAAAAGTAATACTTTGTGGAAAAATAATTATCCCACCTCAAACAAGTTCTTCGTAATGCTTCAGTGCTCTCACCTATCAATTTATAATTTCTTTTAGTCTTTCTTTATGTAAAATTCATATATGCAAGGTACAAAAAAATTAATGTTACTTATTTAACGGAATAAATTAAATTTGAAATTTCTGCGATACGTGAATAAATTCACCTAGTGCTGGCAATTTAATCTAGGTAAAAAACAAAACAAAAGACTGTTTCAAAACGGGCATTGAAAACCTTCAATATGATATCCTATTTAATCTGATACAGGCTAAAATCAATATTCATGCTACAAGCATGAATATTGATTTTAGCCTTTTTATGCAATAGATAATACAATTTCACATTTTTCCATTTGCCTAAAACTAGTTAAATCTCAAAAGCTATGAAATATGAACGGACCTTAGTAATTTTTAGATTTTATTTTATTTATTCGCTTTCTTAAATTATTCAAATTACAAAACAATGTAACAAAATCGCCAAACTGTTGCCAGTTTGTTGGCGATAATGGCGCTCTTACATATTACTTTTATACACATTATATATTTATACCTTTTTTTACATAGTACTAACTATACATATTTCTATTTTAGGTAGTACTTTTTCAGTATTTTTTTAAATGATACGATATAAGGCCTATGTGAATTGTATATTAATGTATTTAAAAAACAATAATATTTTTTTTTGCAAAGGAACAAATGAATGAGGAATATTTGACGGGCCGGTTAGCGTAGCTGTTAGGTACTTGCCTTTCACGCTGCAGGTAGTGGGTTCAATTCCCACAGATATTTGTGAGTATGAACAAGCCTGTTGTCCTGAATCTGGGTGTAATTATCTATATAAGTATTTATATAGAAAAGAAAAGTAGTAAATGTAGTATATCAGTTCTCTGGTTTCCATAGTACAAGCTTTCCTTCATTTCGTTATCAGATTGCCGTGTAAATAAGTTCCGAAGATATTATTATTAAAATAAAATGAAACAAATACGGAGACAGAATGGGTCCATGTCCCAGGATAATATTATTAAAAAGAAAACAAAAACTGAGACACCATGGTCCTTTTTACAATTGGTACGGATCCCTAAAAATAAAAAGATAACTACTCAATGTTCTTTTTGCAGAGAAACAAATGAATGACGAATATTTTTATGTCCGTCCATCTTCAGTAAACTTAAAGTAAAAAGTTTCAAGGGTAAAAACATAAAAGGGTAATGTATGAGGAAGGGAAGAGGCTGTTTAAACCGCATGCCACTTAAACAAGTCAGTGAAAACATTTATTTTTGTGATTAACAACCCATTCTTACATATTTCTTTAGGTTTTATGGTCTCCGAGTTAATTTTAACTTTTTTAATTCGAGAACCGGTGGTAAGTTCCTGTTTTATTAATCATTTTGTTGTTATTGAAAATGTAATAGTATTTTATTTAAAATTTTAAGGTAAGAAATTGTGTAAATGAATATTTTTTTTCAATTCTGATGACAATGATTTAATTCAAATTTAATTTATTTTAGCTTTATGTCATATTATTAGATTTGCTACAATATTGCATTGGGTTCCTACCTGTAATAATAGTTGTAAGTGATAGTTAAGTAATTAAATAAAAAAAATGTTTGTGTGTACATACATTCAAATAAAAGTTACTTGTTTATGAATAAACTAGCTGTGCCCCGCGGTTTTACCCGCGTTAAACTTTATAAATTATAAGAGCTCCTCTCCCGTACATTATAGCGTGATAATATGTAGCTTATATGTTGACCCGACCTCTTAGTAATATTCATGCAAAATTTAAAGTAAATCCATGCAGTACTTTTTGAGTTTAGCCCGGACATACATACAGACAAACAGACAAAAAATCTAAAAACTATATTTTTGGCTTCGATATCGACTGTAGATCACGTCCCAAGAATCCTTTTAAAAAAATATTCCATGTACAGTTTTGACTTTAATAATATATACGTTCTTTTATGACAAGATGTGCCTCGCGGTCACATCCGCGTTAAACATTATAAATTATAGTCAATGAAGCGTTTGAGGTGTGGTTTGGAAATTAAGTTACACAAATCACTACTCTCAATACTTATTTATTAGTAACTAAATATATATTTGGTCATGGGTTACTAAGCCTACCATATTATGGGTTATGGAGGTAGGCGTGCAAAGTACTCTCCTGGCTTCGACGCGAGGATGGTGATGACGCCTATGATGATAGGCTTAGGAGGTGGCGGTGGCCAGAGGATGACAGACTGGTATATGTTATTCTGGAGTGTGGTAGTGGTTTTATTCGGATATACTAGCTTTCCGTAGTTTTTGCGACAAAAAGTAACCAACATCCATGCTCACAAACTTTCGCATTAATAATATTAGTAGGATTTATCTATTTTTATTACTTAGCGTATGGACAGTGGTTACCCTAGTGTCAGAGTTGTTCAAGCCGCCCAGTAGGTCTTTAACATGGCTTAACGACTGTCATCTACTTACTACAACCGGGGGGCCAGCTTAAGCACGGAGTCGCTCAGAAATTGAACCACTTTTGCAGTCACCCATGTATGGACTGGCGACGATCCTTGTCGCTTAACCTCGCTGATCCCTTACGGATTGGTGAGAGTTTCAGGCTATGTATTTTGATAAAGATTTTTGGTAGTCATTCTGTGTGGCAATGCGTAGATCACCTGTTTCCTATGGAGCATTGTACGGATTGATCATTTTAATAGACCACCACGGCCATTTTAATCTTGTACAAATCGACCATTTCAATAGACCACCACGGCCGTTTTAATAGACTAATAGCACGGCCATTTTAATCCTGTACGGATCAACCATTACAATAGACCACCACGGCCATTTTAATCTTGTACGGATCGACTATTTCAATAGACCACCACGGGCGTTTTAATAGACTAATAGCACGACCATTTTAATCCTGTACGGATCGACCATTACAATAGACCACCACGGCCATTTTAATCTTGTACGGATCGACCATTACAATAGACCACCACGGCCATTTTAATAGGCTAATAGCACGGCCATTTTAATAGACTAATAGCACGGCCATTTCAACTTTTTACGGATCGACCATTTATTGAATAGACCACTACGGCCATTTTAATCTTGTACGGATCGACCATTTTAATAGACCACCACGGCCATTTTAATTTACTAATAGCACGGCCATTTTAATCTTAGACGTAGACAATTAAATGTAATTTACCTGGTGTTCCTAATGTGATGACTGCTAATAGAACTGATATCCATGTTGTGACTTCCTGTAAACAAAAAGACATATTATCAGTATTTATCTTTATATAGCTACAATTTTCTTCTGTTGGTTGCTGAAGAACCTATATTTCCTTAACTTTATTGTCTGGTGGCTATATATTATCTGGTTGCCATATTATATATTGGCTCTGCCTAGTTCGGGATCAAATGACAAGTGTGTTAGTTGTCCACCATGTCAGCCAAATTATGTCCACAGCTGGACAAAACGCCACGATGGCAGACGGGTTGGCGATCGCAGTGTGATGGTCATAGTTCATAAAAAAACGCTGCTACCCGTTCTCAGGTAGGTATTTCCTCTGGATGATTTCTACGCCCCCCACGGGATGAGATGGGGTGATGATATTCTACGCCGTCACCACACAGCGAGTGTTTGTTAGTTGTCACAAGATATTTATTTTTTATTTACCTCAGTAACATTTTATAAGTATGGGTGAGTAGGCAAGATAGGCTTTAACCATCTTACTAAAGAAAATATAAATGGTTACAAAACTGGTGTAATCATAAAAAGAGCCATTTTCAAGTTCTCTGTATAAGTAAACACAACACAATACATATTTCCTGTACAATTGTATAAGAAAGACTCTATTGTCCATTGTATTAAACAATGTATGAAATGGTCTAAAAAGATGTGCGGGCGCGGCGCGTTGATGTCTTTTGTATTGAGTCTGTGATGTTGAAAAGTGCAATTTCTTGGGGCTAATCAAGGTCAATTAAAGCAGTTCTTACGCTGTCATTTGCATGTACAAGTGACAGCGTAAAAATAACCTGCACATTTAGAAAATATAAATTAATTCCACATGAAAAAATATCAAATAACGACATACTCAAGTAAAAACCCTGTATCTTGCTTTTATGCTCTTGCTACTGCTGCCCGCAACTTATACTTAACTTATATTTGTTACTATGTAGCTGTACAATTAGATTTTATTTAAAAATGAACACCATCCAGAGTATTTCTGGGTGAACATAATCTTATTGACGGTCACCGTAGCCTAGTCGGTAGTGCTCCTGCCTACGAAGCTGGTGGTCCTGGGTTCGAATCCCGGTAAGTGCAAATATTTGTGTGATGAGCACGAATATTTGTTTCTGAGTCATGGATGTTTTCTATGTATATAAGTATTTATCTATCTATATAAGTATATATATCGTCGCCTGGTACCCATTGTACAAGCTTTGCTTAGTTTGGGGCTAGGATGATCTGTGTGACATTGTACCTAGATATTATTATATCTTCCACACCCTTATTTTTCGCAATATTTAAAAATGTAGTATATCAGTTATCTGGTTTCCGTTGTGTGAATGATGTCCTAGGATATTATTTTTATTTTATATTGTTTTGACTTTCGAATTGACACACTGCGGTATTTGAGACGAGAAAATGTTGCGTATTTCTTTAAGAATGTTCTAAAAAAGCAACATGTGGTATTTTCTTAAGGGCTATACGTGTCAAATGTGTACAAGTGAACATTTCTTTCGTTTAGAAACCTCTATTGGAATACAATACACATAGCATAACGCCAGTTAACCGATTATCCATACGCGTACGGTCACGAACGGTTAACGGTGGTTGTTGAGCAACCGCAGCCGCGGCGCAACGGTTAGATAATATGATTACTGTTTACATGGATGAGCGTGATTGTTAATTGTTGATATACTGTATTATTGTATGGTTATTGGTATTATATCATTCGGGAAGAGCGAAGATGTACACACGCCATCACAACAAGCTATCCCAATGTGTCAAATTTCCACAATTGAAAGTGAACCTTATGCGTATGTGATAAAATTGAAAACTAAGAAAGAAAGAACAATGCTCACAATGTATGGGGAAAAAACCCAGGCCCGGCGCAAATAAAATGTATCTCAGATTTTAAGTATTTATATGTGACATAATATTCAGTAGGGGGCATTACCAAAATCTTTTTTTAAATGTCATAAATTGCTAGTTGTTTTATGTAAGGAGCTTCAAAAATGTGATTTTTTTTTAATTATTTCTTTCTTTACAGTGCGTCTCCGCCTTGCAACAACCACTGAGAATATTATAATGGTTAGCGTAGTATGTTAAAATATATGTATATACATATTTCCATTAAATAATTCTATTTAAAAATTACTTTTACGAAAAAAGGATTAGCAAAATATTACGTTTAAAAACGAATTTTTGGCTATATTTTTTTTTAGTATGAAAGTACTATTTTATACTAAGAATTTGAGATATGTACCGTTTGCGCCGGGGCCTGGGTTTTTTTTTAGCATTATCCTTTGACAGATTGGGGTAGCTGGATGTACTGGTGTCTGTACAAAAGCTTTTCGTCGCAAATCAAAATCATTTTATTTATTATATCCTAGACATTATTTACACACGGCCATCTGATCCCTAACTCAGCAGAGCTTGCACTATGGAAACCTGATAACTGATATATGTACTTCATATACTACTTTTCTTTCAATTACACCCAGATTCAGGACAAACAGACATGTTCATGCACACAAATATTTGTCCTGGGTGGGAATCGATGCCACGACCTGCGGCGTGCAAAGCAAGCATTTACCAACCACCAAATTCATATTTCAGGCTAAAACTTTAAACTGCAAGGATGGGACAATATTGAAGGAATACTTATATATATATTGCCATCTTCAGAATCAGGGGGGCTACCGCCTAATTTACCGGTCATCGTGATTGTGATTCCAATAGATAAAAATGACTACATCATTGTTCAATCGGTTCAAATGAGCGCATGTGAGTATATAAGTATGTATATATAAAAGAAAAGTAATATATAAAGTAAATCACTTAAGTGGTTTCCATAATACAAGCTCTGATTAGTTAGGGATCAGATAGCCATGTGTGTATTGTTTCAGGATATTACCATTCTTATTAGTATATTAACACTATGGCAATTGTTCGAGCTAGAAGGCTTTAAGAAAAGGTTTACGACTGGTTACTTACTTATCGTAATTCGATTACCCTAGTGTCAGAGTCGTACAAACCACCCATTAGGCTTCTGACTTGGCTTAACGACTGGTCTACAACGGTCTACGGTGGACTAGTCAGACTACGGTCCAGCCAGACAGACCATCTTTCTAAAACTTACCGATATGCATGCGCAATAATCTGGCATGAATACTAATATAATGCTTTCCATTCATACAATGCATCGCACCCATTCACAGGAAGACTGGCAGACATCCCATTCAATATTATTCAATAACTATGCATATTCATATAATATAAATAACAGTTAAAATATACAGTAATCGATGAACCTTTGGTTTTCGTAACGGTTATATCACCTATATAGTTTAAATTGGAGTGCGGATGCGAACTGAATACAAATAGGTTTAGGTGTATGTGGTTGGTCCTTTGATAGGTTCGTTTTAGGGTTAATAGGCGGCAGTTAACAGGACTTTTATGTGGGAAATAACGCTATAAAGACTATTATGTTGTCTTGATCAGTGGGTCGTTGCATCAATAAAATCTAGGAAACTGTAACTTGGGCTATTAAAAAAAACCGACCAAGTGCGAGTCGGACTCGCGCACGAAGGTTTTTGTAACATTATCTATAAAATCGAGCAAAACATTCAGGTTTGTTGTATGGGAGCCCAATTAAACATTTTTAGTATTTGTTGATATAGCGGCAACAGAAATACATCATCTGTGAAAATTTCAACTGTCTAACTATCGCGGTTCATGAGATACAGCCTGGTGACAGACGGACAGACAGACATCAAAGTCTTAGTCTTAGGGTCCTGTTTACCTTACCTTTGGGTAAGGAACCCTAAAAATGATTATTTGAAGTGTGTTTAAACGATTGCTTGGATTGGACATTGGTAATATATTTAGAACCAGATAATAGTTATTAAGTAAGTCATACTTGTACACCAAAATAGTAACATATAATGAAATCTAAACATGTTTAACAAGCTTGTACAAATGCTAGGTGTGATCTCTGCCAGGCAACTGTTGGATGGACCAGGATTGGAAAAAATATCCTGGGACATTATTTACACACGGCCATCTGATCCCAAATTAAGCAAAGCTTGTACTATGGAAACCACATAACTGATATACTACATCTCTTTTGATATACTTAGATAGATAACTACAACCAGACTCAGGACAAACAAGACATGTTCATACACACAAATATCTGTCCTGGGTGAGAATCGAACCCACGAATTCGGGCGTGAAAAGCAACAATTTGCCAACTACGCCAACAAAAAAAGGGTGCCAATTGTAAATTATTTTAGATATTTTGTATTTTTCGTTTAACTTTTTTTATGTTGTCTGCAATTAAGTGTATCTATGTATCGTGCTTATCATGCCAAATATTTGTTCTGGGTGGGAATCGAGGCTTAGCAGTCAGGCTTATCACAATACGTAATATGTTTCCTTACTTTCCTTTAGTCTCCAGAAAACGAAACTGAAAAAACTTGCTACTATGCTTTAAAAAATAAAATAAAAAAGGTTTTATTCACGTAGACTTTAAAAAAGCGCTTGTTAATAGTCAGAACATGTTCGTAGTAATATATAATTATTTTTAGGTACATATAGATATTTAGGTACACGGATTGTAGGAAATAATTTACAATAAGATTTATTTTATAACAGTAACGATATTTAACTAACTTAAATTAAGTTATTGTCAAGGATCATGTGTAGGTTTAATTATCAAAATTTTAATTTTTAGCTATATTATTACTACTTAAATAAAATAAAATAATAATAAATAAAAAGGTTTTTATTCACGTAGACTTTAAAAAAGCGCTTGTAAATAGTCAGAACATGTTTGTAGTACTACAGTTATTATTTCTAGTTACTTATTACAGATATTTAGGTACACCGAATGTTGAAACATTTATACAATTTATTTTATAATGATAGTGACATTTAGCTAGCTTGTATTAAGTTATTGTCAAGGAGATTATGTTTAGTTGAAGTTTTTAATATTATGTATTGAAATTTAAATTTTACTACATATTGTCTGAATGGTTCTGTCTATATTAAGGTATGAATTCAGTATTATTATTATAACGGACCTTGTGTTTAAAACGACGGTCGCGCTTTAATGCTACCACCGGATCCAATGCGCCCCAACTGAGAAGACCCAGCGAAACTAACTTTGTACTTTGGCCGAGATACGTGCCAACTCTCTGATTTGATCACCTGAGTGCTAAGAAGTTAAGTTAAGAGATTGAGTCAAGTTAAGATCAACAGAGTATTAAGTTTTGATTCGTCCAGACGGAAAGTTGTGGAATACTCTAGTGATCAGAGAGCTGGCACGTACACACGGCTACATATCAAGCTATGCATTTCCAATATAAGCTGATCTCGCGTTGTATAGGATTTCCATACACTGAGAGGTCAGCTTATATTGGAAATGTATAGCTTGTTATGTAACCGTGTGTACCTCGGCCAACGTATACGCTGCAAGTTATGAAATCTAATGACAGAAGTACATATGTATATTTTAACGACAGTTGCAAAGCAGGCGGTGACAGGTTTGGGGTCGGAGTCATTTGTCATGTTCCACCTAGTTTTGTCATAATTTATGCTGTCATTTTGTTCCGCAAACACATGACACATTTTATTTGACATGACTACATACCATAAAGTAATGTTTCTTTTTTCAATAGACAACACCAACACTAGTGAAATAAATGCATGTATCGCGGTGGACTTCACAAAGGCGCAATTTACTGACTCAGAATGTACCCAGACTCAGATATGATTCATGCAAATAATTGTACAATGCAAGAATTTATTACCCCATTAGGCCTCTGACTGGTTTAACGATTGTTGCCTAATGGCTGTAACCGGGACCGACAGCTTAACGTGCCCTCCGAAGAACGGAGACGCTAAGAAATTAAACCACTTTGACGGTCACCCATCTATGGACTGACCGCGCGCCTCGTTGCTTAACCTCGGACATAACTTACGGACCGGTGAAGATCATCTGGCTATGAGCGCCTCAACGACAGAATGATAAACATGTCAGATATTACACATCATGTGTGAATACTGTAAAGCTCGTACTTTTCTTAAGGTTCCGTACCCAAAGGGTAAAACGGGACCCTATTACAAAGACTTCGCTGTCTGTCTGTCCGTCCCTCACCAGGCTGTATCTCATGAACCGTAATAGTTAGACAGTTGAAATTTTCACAGATTTCTGTTGACGCTATAACAACAAATACCAAAAAAACAAAAAAAAAAATTTAAGGGGGCTCCCATACAACAAACGTGAATTTTTTACTCGTTTTTATAGTTAATGGTACGGAACCTTCGTGCGCGGTCCGACTCGCACTTGGCCGGTTTTATTTCTTAAGCCTTTACAAGGCAGTAGGTATATTTCTAATTTATTGGTTTTGGATCTTATTATAAGTTAATAGAGATAATTAAAATGTGGTGGTAACTATATCCCCACTGCCCGGGAAAGGGAGACTATATTTTTTACGTTATTTTTTTCTAAAGGCAAGGCCCGCTTTTGGGAACCTAATCCCTGTGTCGCGGGGTACTTTACAAACATATATTATACGAATACAAATTACAACCAGACTCAGGACAACTCTTTATGAGCCACACAAATAGTTTTCCGGCGCGGAACTCGAACCCGCGACACGAAGCGGCGAGGCGACTGTTTTAGCCGCTGCGCCACACGTGCAGTTAGTTTGCAGTTATGTTATTGATGATATAATCAAGTTAGCAACGCGAGAGAAGTTACAGTTGACCGACAGTGTTATGTTTTAGCATTCAATCGATTATCCTAAGGTGTTATTGCCACTTAGGTCTGGTTATTTGTCCCAAAAACTCAAGTTAACCAATTACTACGGTAAACAAAGTTCAACAGATTTTGTACGGCTCGTTTCATAACAAATTGCATATACCATTGTTATTGCCCGATCTTATGTTGCATAAGAAATTCTCAGGGCATTTATAAAGCATTTTGCACACTCTTAAGGTGGTGACTGACTTGTACAGATTATGCGGTATCAGATCGTAAAAGATTTTTTTCATCTTATATTTAAGTTTATTATATTAGATTTAAATATAGTTATAAGTAATTCCATTGTTAGTAACTTTCTTGGCTTCAATAGATATTCCATACCGGGGTTGCCTGGAAGAAATCGCAGCAGCGATAAGGCCATCCATTGTATTTTTACATCTACACACGGCTACATATCGAGCTATACATTTCCAGTGTAAGCTGATCCCGCGTTGTATAAGACTTCCATACAATGAGATGTCAGCTTATATTGGAAATGTGTAGCTTGATATGTAGCCGTGTGTACAATCTATACATATAATAAAAACGTAGGAAAATCAAAACTGTAAATTGAATATTTTTTTAAAAGGATACTCGGGGCGTGATCTACGATCGATATCGAAGCCAAAACTATAGATTTTGTCTGTGTGTCTGTTTGTCTGTATGTATGTGCGGGCTAAACTCAAAGAGTACTGCATGGATTTACTTAAAATTTTGCATGAATATTACTAAGAGGTCGGGTCAACATATAGGCTACACATTATTACGCTATCACATACGAGAGAGGAACTGTGATAATTTATAAAATTTAACGCGGGTAAACCGCGGGGCACAGTTAGTAAAGAATATTTTTCTTTTACTTTATTAGTTTTATTCATTAATTCATTTGTTGCGGTGACTGAGACTATTGTGAGGAATATTCGAGCCACCCAGATGGCCTCTAAATTAGACGCAAACCAGGCTGAATAGTGATCAGGGCGGTGCCCTCTGATACCATCCAGTTCCTTATAATGTAGTTTTTATTCCAGTACAAGGATTAAGCCCTCACTCACCTCTATAGTTCTATGGAACAGTAAAAGTCTATTTGGCTACCTGTAAAACTCATCATTCAAAATGTGAATCTCCTCCTGGTCAAACGGCTACTTATTTTTGTAAGAAAGTAAAATCTAACAAAATACGTATCAAAAGTTAAAAGTTGTAGAACAAAAACTATTGTTTATAGTGTTATCTATCTAGTCCTGCGAGGTTATTTTTTCTTTTTTTTTTTTTTTTTTTTAATAATAATAATAATATCTAGGGATAATGTCACACAGATCATCCTAGCCCCAAACTAAGCAAAGCTTGTACTATGGGTACCAGGCGACGATATACATACTTATATAGATAGATAAATACTTATATACATAGAAAACATCCATGACTCAGAAACAAATATTCGTGCTCATCACACAAATATTTGCACTTACCGGGATTCGAACCCAAGACCACCAGCTTCGTAGGCAGGAGCACTACCAACTATTTACTACTATATTATTAGTGTTTTATAAGTAACCCTGTATATACGGTCTGAGTTGTTGACTAGTTTCCGTGGAAAATAAGCCACCGAAACCAATATTTAGCCAGGAGAACGTATATAATGTTTCGATGTAAGTGTTTGCCTTGTGTAGACGTAACCGTATAACGTTAAAGATGTATTTGTGAAGTCAGTATGTAACACGGAAAGGTCAAGTGAGGCTACGAGGTCATATCTTAGATTACTGACATTTCGAGGGGTTAACAATGTCATATGTTTTTATAGTAATGTGACGTAACGTATAAACTTTGCAATTCTGACATATTTTATTGTCATATTATTCACAGTTCGGTAATTGGCGTGGTTGGCAAATGCTTGCTTTTCACGCCGCAGGTCGTGGGTGCGATTCCTACCTAGGGGCTCTACCGGCTAAGTCGCCGAACATCGATTTCTTAAATGGCGTTCAAATAAATAAAGGATAAAAATGACTTAATCAATCGTTAAATCGGCTTCAACGTTGACAATCGATTCCGGACCATTTATGACTTCACATGTGGTCATGGAAGCCCATTTAACGATTGATTAAGTCATTTTTAACCTTTATTTATTTGAACGCCTTTTAAGAAATCGATGTTCGGCGACTTAGCCGGTAGAGCCCCAGGACAGATATTAGTGTGCATGAACATGGCTGTTTGTCCTTAGTCTGGGTATAATTATCTATATAACTATCTATTTACTAATGAAAAGTAGTATATGTAGTATATCAGTTATCTGGTGTCCATAGTACAAGCTCTGCTTAGTTTGGGATCAGATGGCCGTGTGAATAATGTCCCAGGATATTATTATTATAATTGAGCGGAGTGCAAATGAAGCTCTTTCTCAACCGGCTCATGTAGTTTGTTGACAGATTGGGGTAGCTTGATGTGCTGGCGTCTGTACCTACTTACTTGTCAATTTTATTGCTCTGTTCATTTATTCACCATAAGGATATCCATTACGCATAAGTGCAGTTCTCGCAAGTAATGTGCGTCTTTTGCGTCAGTTGTTGTTACGCCATAGTTTGCGTCACCATGGAAATTGCTGCACTACGACGGTGCCCGCTTACTTCCTCTGTGGGGTAAGCAGGGATATCATGAGAGGTGTTAATTTTAAGACTTTATTGTATGCCCTGTATTTATGACGAGTGATCCGCCGCGGTTTTGCATGATGACTCCAGATAGATACCTATATTATTTAGTATTGGTAAATGTTTGTTACCTTGGCTTGCATTAGTTTTATTAACGTAAGATCTTTTTAATATTGGTTTAGGAGTTGTTGATTTTGTTCATTATAAACATACATGCAGTCAGATCTTTCCTATTTAATACATTAATTTACATTAAGTTTGGTACATTTTTATATCGACATTAGCCCCTCCCTCTGTCCAGTACGAACAGCGGCACACAATGAAATGACACTGAGCGGTGAGGCTCAGGCATGTCCCGGGGAATCGCTTTAACCGTCTTGAATCCCGCAACGAATTTAATCAGAAAGAAACAAGGAAGAGTTAGGAAACGAAGAGTTAAATTGCTAAATTTTTTTTAATTAAAAATCTCAAAATTTATCAAGACAATAAAGATAATTAATTTTTTTTTAAATACAATCAAAACTTCCATCAGCCTTTTCACCCCTTTACAGGTAATTAATAAAATAAAAAGTTGCCTATCCATTTGGAACAGTTAAAGTTGACATGAAGAAGGAGTGCAGAAAGCTATTTTTTTAATATAATAGGAATTCATGTTTTTTATTATTTTAATAAAAAAAAAACATTACACACACTAGCATGCTTTTGACACACTGAGAAAAGATGACAAACTAGGTGTCAAAACTTAGAACAGATTATTATTTGTCTTTAATGTTTATAGTCTTTGACAATAGAACATTAATGTTCGAATTTCGAACAAGTGCGACCTCTCTATGTATAAATATATCGGGTTATCTTAACAGAGATTGATTACATAACATTACGGCCAAAATTAGGTGCCATTGTTAATCCTGTATATTTATTACTTACTGTTTCTTTCAGTGGAATGAATACTTGCACTTATCTGCAACGTACTCCGATTGTACTGTTTACTTTCAAAGGTCACAAGAAACTACAAGGTTTATTCACCTGTCGCTTACGTTGCCATCAAAAAAAGGCAAAGCAATCACTACATTACAGAAATCTCGCAGAGAATTGTATTCAATAGAAAGTCTAGTATCATATTGTAAACAGAATTGTAGTAACGTGGGATTTTCCGTGGAATGGTACCTATATTTAAGATATTTCTTCAAAGAAATATTAGCTTTATAAGTATGTAAATAAAGTTTATTTTTATAGACAAAATAAGTCAATTGTGTAAAGTAGTATATTTTTTAAGAATTGTTACAATTATTAATAATTCGCATACATATGTCATTCTTAATATCTTTTACATAACCTAAACCCAAGCAAACAAGATCCCTTTACCAATACTCCTCTTTTTATAAACCAACAAATGTTTGTAATCCGAGATTATCACTTTGACATGCCATAGAGTTATATTTTTTTTTATCAATGTTCAATGATTGTTATTTAGTTCTTTACTCCGAATTATTATTTGTAATCTGTACGTTTTATTTTTATATTGGGAAGTTACATATTAATTAATTAATTAATATAATCAATTATTGTTAAGTTTGTTGTGTGGTATTTAAGTTTTAGCTTTTAATATAACAAATTATGTTTACAAATAACTTTATAATAATTAATAGTTCCTGGGGATATATAAGTTATTACTATATAAGTAAAAATTACATTAAACCTACCGTTATTAAAGTTAATTAAATTTATGTGAACATTTGGTTTATGCATGCTTTCTCACAAGACGATATTTAAAAAAGTACTGAGAATGGTTTTTGGGAATAAAGATAATCTTAAACCTTTTTAAACGTGGGTATATTATTTACAGATTCCTGCCGCTGGGACTGGGTACGTCGGGCTCCCAGTAGATTACCAGTGTACCGACTAAAACCCAACTGAATTCTCTGAATACCTTTACCACGGGCCCAGACGGGTCTTGACCCACTTGTACAAGATTCTTCAAACCTAAGTTAAGTGTTGTTGATTTGTGAATGATAGACAAGGTAAAGTTTTCAGCCATAGATAATTGACTTGCTCAGATGAAATCCGGGTCAAACGAAAACCTGTTGAAATGCTTGCATGATTTTTTTTTCTCAGTAACATTTTGAGACAGGAACGTGGCTGTATTACAGCGCCGTATGAGGGAATAGAGTCTGCTCCTATGTTTGCGTATTCGCTTGAGCACTATTATATTATGTATACTGTATTATGTACACTGCCTCATTGGTCTAGCGGTAGCGTGTTCGCCTGCAGAGAATGAGGTCCTGGATTCAAATCCCGGGTCGGGCCAAAAGTGATTTTGGGACGTTTCTGTAAAAAGAAAAATTTCTCAGCATCAGCCCGAAGTCTGGGAGTTGGCGGTATTATACGGTCTTTGGTGCGTACCTCGGAGAACACGTTAAGCCGTCGGTTCTGTACCTGACCTCTTTCCTGTCATGTCACTAGGCGTCCCAACGGATCATGAGAGTGATGAATAGAAAAGTGCTACTATATATGTGCACACAGTTGTATGTTCCGTGCATATGGCTATTCTCTATTGATACTGGCCGCCGTGGCCAAAATTCAGCAAGGAGGACATTATCATATTATATATTATAGAGAGGTAGGGCATAGCGTTCATTCGCCCAAAGAGCAGCCCGACTGGGGAAGTACCTCCACCTTACAGAAGAAATTCCATAATAATAACATTAATAATTATAATGTTGTGTTTCTGAGTGTGAGTAAGGTCGCCAGAGCTCATTGGGGTAAGGGGAAGGGTCAGCAACACTTGTTTGCAGACTTTTAAAGGCTGGCAACGCACCCGCGACTCCTCTGGTGTTGCGAGTGTCCATGGGGGGCGGTGGTCACCTGATGTGACTTACTTGCTCGTTTGTCGCCCTCTGATGTAAAAAAAAGTGCCTGTCTCTTGGGTCTAGCGGTAGTTTGTTTTGATAAATACACATATAATTTGATAATGAGTTTCTAGGCTCAAATCCCGGGCTGGGCTAAATAGTGTTTTGAGATTTTTGTAATGATGGATGCAATTATCTTCGAAGTATTTAAAATCTTATAAAATGTTTTAGAGTCTTTTTTAAATCACATATTTTAATTCTGCTACATTTAGAAACCTAGAGATTATCGAACTCGTTACAGCGATTCTTGAGTTATAAATGGTGTAAATAACTCGACTTTCTTTTATTACATAGATTATAAATTTAGTTTGGCAGAAGCAGTTAAAAGACGTTAGTTTGGTACCGTTAGCGCACTGAACCCTAACACACAAGATTCCTACAACCAAGTGGTTACATAATAATGCAGGTTCGATTCCTGTGAGCAGCATTCTTTGAATGAAAGCCGCATTTCTCTTTTACGTACGCACGACTGCTTTGCACTTTTTGTTTTAATCTGTTTATGTGATCTACTGGTTTTAGTTTATATTTGTTTAACATTTTAATAGGATCTTCTCCTATATTTTAGGATTTTATAGAGATTGTGCGGTTGTTTGTTTACACAGAATGTGTTAATGCTTGTAGATGATATATATTTTTAAGTTTTGTGTAATGCTTAAATTATATAACCCAATTCAAATTATGGAAAACGTTATTAAAAAAAATTGCTTACTTTTTTTTGGTCTATGGTTTTTATACTCCCATATCATCCATGTTGTTTGATCCTATCATATACTCACACTTAAATCGATTATGTTTTTATAGTTTAAAGACATTTATTTTACAGAAAATGCAATAGCATGTTTTACTATAAAATAATTTTATTTAGTTAAGTCGGCTTGACGTAGTCAGCGGACCAACGTAAACAAATTACATGATACAAAAAACAGGGTAGTTATAAAAAATAATAAGATCTAATAAATAAATATCAATTCATTAGATATCACACAGTAACTGTGCGAATGCGGAATGTAATGGCTGTTTTTAAGGCATATTGGTGACTCAATGTTAACGAATCACCCTAATATTATAATGGCAAAAGTTTGTGAGCGTGTGAGTGTTTGTTACTTCTTCAAGGCTTAACGGCTGGAGCGATTGTAATAAAATTTGGTATAGAGATAGCTGTCACTCTGGATGAACACATAGTCTATAATTTATAGAGTTCAAGGCGGGTAAAACCGCGGGGCCCAGCTAGTAAATTAATATTTTCATAATCATTCTACATTATCAGCCTGATATCGCCCACTGCTGGACATAAAGGATTCTATAACGTTGCCATTGAGAGGGGTTTGCCTTAGTCACCGCGCTTGGCATGCCAGTTGGTGACCGCAGTTAAGTGGTAGCTAGTACACAGGTGACGCTGCTGCCCGACTACCTGCTGTATCCCTTAGTCGCCTTTTACACACGGCTACATATAACGCTATACATTTATGTAACATATTAATGTAACATATTAATGTAACATAAAAATAAAACATAGTCAGACAATATGTAGTAAAATATAAATTTCAATAATTAAACCTAAACATCGCCTTGACAATAACTTAATACAAGCTAGCTAAATATCCCTACTATAATAAAATAAATTGTATAAATGTTTTAACATTCCGTGTACCTACTATCGATAGTAAGTAACTAGAAATAATAACTGTATTACTACAAACATGTTCTGACTATTTACAAGCGCTTTTAAAGTCTACGTGAATAAAAACCTTTTTTATTTTACTTTATTTAATTTTTTATAGGATTTCCATACAATGAAAGCTTAGCTTATATTGGAAATGTATAGCTTGATATGTAGCCGTGTGTGCGACACCCACGGGATGGTATGGGGTGGCCATGTTATTCTTTCTAAGCCGGAACCACACGGCAATAATATCATAATAATTAGCGGTCCGTTATTAAATCTTTTCGCTAACCCCAATGGTTCACACAAAGTAGAAATCATATTGAATTCATTACAATCATCACGGATCCATGCTCACTACACCATAGTTCACATATAATTAAATTTAACTAAATTACTTATTAAGGGCTTTCTCTCACATTATGTTAAGATACATAAAGTTTGCATTCTCTCCCAGAGTCTACATTCACATGACATTTGTCATAATATATACATATAATTCACATATAATAAAATCGTAGGAAAGTCAAAACTATACATTAAATATTAAATAAAAAAATACTTGGGGCGTGATCTACAAACGACATCGAAGCCAAAAATATAGTTTTTAGAATTTTTGTCTGTATGTATGTCCGGGCTACTTCAAATTTTGCATGAATATTACTAAGAGGTCGGGTTAATATATAGGCTACATATTATCACGCTATCACCTACGGGGGAGGAGCTGTGATAATTTATAAAATTTTACGCGGGTAAAAACGCGGAGCCTAGCTAGTATACCTATAAAATTCTCGAGTCACAACGTTAGTTACCTTACTCCTCCGAAACAGCTTTACTGATTTTTACCAAACTTTATATGCATATTCAGTAGGTCTGAGAATCGGCTACTATCTATTTTTCATATCCCTAAGTGATAAGGGTTGTTCACCCTTAACATTTTTTTTTTTAATTTTAGGAAAAAACATTAGTTTTTATTTTTCTATAATATGGCATTAAAAATACATACAACCCTAAATTTTTACCCTTTTATCACCAACCCCTATTTTTAATAGCCATTTTAGTAATTTAATCCTTTTTAATAATTTTAAATTATCGCGGATGAAGTCGCGAGTAACAGCTAGTATATACTATACATATAATAAAATCATAGGAAAGTCAAAACTGTACATAGAATATTTTTTTAAAAGGATACTTGGGGCGTGATCTACAATCGATATCGAAGCAAAAAATATAGTTTTTAGAATTTTTGTCTGTTTATCTGTTTGTCTGTATGTATGTCCGGGCTACTTCAAATTTTGCATGAATATTACTAAGAGGTCGCGTCAACATATAGGCTACATATTATCACGCTATCACCTACGGAACTGTGAAAATTTACAAAATTTAACGCGGGTAAAACCGCGGAGCCTAGCTGCTAGCATGCCTATAAAATTCTCGAGTCACAATGTTAGTTACCTTACTCTTCCGAAATAGCTTTACTGATTTTTACCAAATTTTATATGCATATTCAGTAGGTCTGAGAATTGGTGACTATCTATTTTTCATACCCCTAAGTGATAAGGGTTGTTCACCCTTAACATTTTTTTTTAATTTTTGGACAAAAGCTTTTGTTTTTATTTTTCTATAATGTGGCATTAATAAATACATACAAACATACATTTTTTCTCTTTTATCGCCAACCCCTATTTTTAATAGCCATTTTAGTAATTTAATCATTTTTAATAATTTTAAATTGTCGCCAACGAAGTCGCGGGTAGCATGTAGTACCTAATCGATACATATAATAAAATCGTAGGAAAGTCAAAACTGTACATTGAATATTTGTTTAAAGGATAGTTGAGGCGTGATCTTCAATCGGTATCGAAGCCAAAAATATAGATTTTAGAATTTATGTCTGTATGTCTGTTTGTCTGTATGTATGTCCGGGCTAAACTCAAAAAGTACTGTAAGGATTTACTTCAAATTTTTTATGAATATTACTAAAAAGTCAGGTCAACATACAGGCCACATATTATCACGCTATCACCTATGGGGGATAAGCTGTGATAATTTATAAAGTAGAACGCGGGTAAAACTGTGGGGCACAGCTAGTTAATAATATAATTCCTCCACCGAGGAAGCTTCAGAAGGCCGCAGGTTAGCTACGGTAGAGTCTTCGCCTCTTTGGCTCCATTACCCGTGCATAAAAATCCGTGTCAATGACCACACCCTCTTTCTAAAGTTCCTTCTTTATACTTCAGCGGCCCCTGAGGTGTGGCCCGAACCCCATGATTAAAATTTTACCCTGATATCTAGTCCATTTACCGATTATCTAAAGATCACCTAAAAAGTTTGATCACCTGACGGGCCTTTGACGGGCCTGTTGGCGTAGTTGGCAAATGCATGCTTTTCACGCCGGAGGTCGTGGGTTCGATTCCCACTCAAGACAGATATTTGTGTGCATGAACATGTCTGTTTATCCTGATCCCTGGCTGGGTGTAATTTATGATATGATTTATGAGTATGTATTTACAAAAAGAAGCAGTATATGTAATAGTATATCAGTTATCTGGTTTCCATAATACAAGCTCTGCTTAGTTTGGGATCGGCCGTGTATAAATAATGTCCCAGGATATTATTATTTATAAACCTAAAATGCGTCAACAATCCTTAACTACCCATTTATACGGTCATCGCTATTTATCTGCATTATAGCTGGGAAAGGCCTTTGTCCAGCAGTGGACGTCTTTCGGCTGATATTATGACGATGATGATAGCTGGCAGACACTCACAGCTGGACAAACGCCCCTCATAAGGATAATCTTGGGGAAAATGCCATAATTGCCATACTTAGCAGACGTGTTAGCAATCGCAGTATGACTGTCATACTACTTAGAGGGACGCAGCTGCCCGTTCTCTGGGAGATATTTCCTTGGGTCAACTTCTAGGCCCCCCACAGGATGAGATGGGATGAAGATATTCTGATATTACACAGCATATTTATATGTCATTTAAAAATGATATAAACGAACATGCCAAGTGGCAATTTTCCGTGGCCAACGACATGTCAATTCCTCGCATTTCACTCTTCACTTCCTACTTCTGATGGAAGTCTTGATAGAAAGTAGATTTGGATCGCACTTATTACATAGTTTGATGCCACTTACGGGCGATTTCACCATTAAAACGAAACGCGATCAGTTGATATTAAACTCAGTTCAGAACTCAAGCTTGCTTTGCCCCAAAAGAATATAGGGTATATTTTAATGACTGCCTCGTTGGTCTAGCGGTAGCGTGTTCACCCGCAGAAAACGAGCTCCTGGGTTCAAATCCCGGGTCGGGCCAAAAGTGATTTTGGGACTTTTCTGTAAAAAGAAAAATTTCTCAGCATCAGCCCGAAGTCTGGGAGTTGGCGGTATTATACCCCGTGCCTCGGAGAGCACGTAAAGCCGTCGGTCCTGTGCCTGACCTCTTTCCGGTCGTGTCGCTAAGGCGTCCCATCGGATCATGAGAGTGATGGAATAGAAAGTGCTCCTGTGTTTGCGCACACACTTGAGCACTATAATATGTCCCGCGCAGATGGCTAATCTCTGTTGAGACTGGCCGCCGTGGCCGAAATTCGGCTAGGAGGACATTATTATTATTATATTCTAATGATATTGATTGTGATGAATGATTATGATTTAAATTCTGTATCTAATCTGAACTTAGAGCATCTTCCTACTTTTTAATCTCTACATCTGCTCAAGACTGAAGGGGGAAAATACCTATAACACTTAGTTTACCTCTGTACATCAATATGCATAAAGTTATTAAATAAAATAAAAATATATTCAAAGTAATAATTTTTATTGGAGGTAGTCCACGAAGGGTACCCATCTGAATGGCATCTGCGCGAATGGCACCTAGCCTAGTCCACAAAAGGCACCTATCAATATTTTTGGCAGGTGCTCTTCGTGGATTCAATTTATTTATTGCATTCTTGTCCACGAAAGGCACCTACGTTATAGTAACCTAGGTTATTAAATGAAAAATATCGATAAAAAACACTAGCACATTTATTAATATTACTAATATTACGCAGGTTAAGACGTTAGTATTTATTTATGTTTAAGCGGATATTAACGGATAGATAGTAGTTTAATTTCAATGTGTAACATTCGCTTAAACATAAGAAAATACTACTCTTAAAGTGCGTAATATTAGTAGTGTTAATAAACGTTCTAGTGATTTTTATCCATATCTTTCTTTTAATAACCTAGGTTAATGTAACGTTTAACGTAGGTGCCTTTCATGGACAAGAATGCAAAAAAATAAATTGAATCCACGAAGAGTACCTGCCAAAAGTATTGATAGGTGCCTTTCGTGGACTAGGCTAGGTGCCATTCGCGCAGGTGCCATTCATATGGGTGCCCTTCGTGGACTACCTCTTTTATTGGTTTCGACATGACATTTACTATTCTTGTAACGTAACATCTCCAGCCGTTATTCTGATCTATTTTACGCAATAATATAACCATTTCATAAATACCTTTACTGTATCTTTGACCATGACATATTGTATGGAATTCCGCCGTGCGCCTCTCTCTACGAATCTGTTGAATCATAATGCTCCCGCGACTCTAGTTAACTTACCTTTCCATTTTAGGAAGAATTTTATATTGTACACTTGAATACTATAAATAACTGGTCTGCAAGGCATTCTACTGCTTGTAAATATTGAACTGAGTATAGTTAAGCAAGACAGACAAACGCGAACAGCACAAGATCAGCCAATGTGGAGCTCTTTGGGGAGGCCTTTGTCCAGCAGTGGACGCCTTTCGGCTGATATGACGATAGTTAAGCAAATGTTTAGATACTTTCACATTGATTTCAATGTGATATCTGTTTTGTTTGGTGATTATTCCTCCATCGAGTGGCCGTTTTTTATGAATTAAAATAAAGAAAACATCTATAGGAAACTGCTGGAATGCTACGGTTGTAGAACCTTCGATTAGTGATGCAGAAGCCTTAGTCATACAACTATGAAACAATCTCATTTTTATTGGTATACTAGCTGTGCCCCGCGGTTTAACCCGCGTTAAATTTTACAAGTTATCACAGCTCCTCCCCCGTAGGTGATAGCGTGATAAAATGTAGCCTATATGTTGACCCGACCTCTTAGTAATATTCATGCAAAATTTTAAGTAAATCCATGCAGTACTTTTTGAGTTTAGCCCGGATATACATACAGACAAACAGACAAAAATTCTAAAAACTATATTTTTGGGTTCGATATCGATTGTAGATCAGGTCCCAAGTATCCTTATAAAAATATTCAATGTACAGTTTTGACTTTCCTACGATTTTATTATATGTATAGATATCAATCTCCGTCTAATAAAAACACCGATGATTTCTTTTCTTCGCTAGATTACTTACTACACTCATATAAAAACTGTTCGTCAATTGTATTTGCTGGCGACTTAAATATAAATACACCTAATACATATAATACCTCAACTTATAACTACCTCTGTTTCATGGCTGAACATGGTCTGAAGCCTGCAATAAATAAGCCAACTAGGAATGATTCATGCCTGGATCATATATTTTTAAAATCCAATTATGAACAAGTTATTGGATTAGTTTGTGACGTAGATATTACTGATCACCGGATGGTCATGGCAGGTTTTGACACAAATATCAACACACCAAAACAAACTAATCGTGTAGTTAATAAAATAAACTTCACTGCTATAGCTAAAGATCTCAAATATACTGAATAATACTGATTGGACAAATGTATTGAACGAGCAAGATGCAAACATAGCAGTCAACTACCTTCAATGTACTTGTAAAACTCTTCTAGACAACCACACAAAAGTATTGAATATTAGCCATAGTCACCATACGATAAGTGAATCATAACTGATTCTCTGACTCATTAGAACTGGTCCATAGGTAGTCATTTATCGGTATTTGCCAATAGGAATAACTAGCATTCGTTATAATATTGAATAGCTTTTAAATACTTAAATACTTTGTAAAGCATAAGTTTTATTGTCTATGATTGTCCTGAGTCTGGGTGTAATCACACTAATACTATAAAGGCGAAAGTTTGTAAGTATGGATGAATGAATGGATGTTTGTTACTCTTTCCTGTAAAAATTACTGAATGGATTTTAATGAAACTTTACAATAATGTAGCTTATACATCAGAATAACACATTGGCTACAAGTTTTAAAGATATTGTTTGAATTGTCCTAAATATGACGATAAGTGTCAAGTAAGTAGGAAACAATCTAACATCTGCGAGCTATTCCGACGTGCACTGCTAAAACGCTAAAAGTACACATCCTACTAATATTATAAATGCGAAAGTTTGTGAGTATAGATGTATGTTTGTTACTCTTTTACGCCAAAACTACTTTACCGCGGGTAAAACCGCAGGGCATAGCTGGTTATATATATAAGTATGTATTTACAAAAGAAAAGTAGTATATGTAGTATATCAGTTATCTGGTTTCCATAGCACAAGCTCTGCTTAATTTGGAATCAGATGGCCGTGTGTGAATAATGTCATAAGATATTATAATTATTATTATTTAATACAATGAGTGATACGTAACTGATTCTCTGACTCATTAGAACTGGTCCACTTTAGGAAGTCATTTATTAGTATTTGCCAATAGAAATAACTACCATTCGTAATACTATTAAATAGCTTTCAAATACTTAAAAGTTTTGTTAAGCATAAGTTTTATTGTTTATGTGTGTCCCGAGTCTGGGTTAATCCTATTAATATTATAAATGCCAAAGTTTATTAGTATGAATGGATGTTTGTTACTCTTTCCCGTAAAAACTACTGAATGGATTTTAATGAAACTTTACAATAATATAGCTTATACATCAGAATATACATAAGCTACAATTTTTACTTTTTACAAAAAGAAAAGTAGTAGGTATATCAGTTATCTGGTGTCATAGTGAACTTTGCTTAATTTGGAATCAGATGGCCGTGTGTGAATAATTTCTTAAGATATTATAATTATTATTATTTAATACGATGAGTGATACGTAACTGATTCTCTGACTCATTAGAACTGGTCCACTTTAGGAAGTCATTTATTAGTATTTGCCAATAGAAATAACTACCATTCGTTATACTATTAAATAGCTTTCAAATACTTAAATGCCTTGTTAAGCATAAGTTTTATTGGTTGGTGCCATTAGGAGTAGTTGCACTAATCTATAGAGGATTTCAATTAATGAGGAATTTATTGGAGTTGTTTATTACTTTCTAACTAGTACAATCAAAAGCAAAAGTAGATGATGAAAATCGGATATTCAATAGTAATTATTGTGAAATAGCCGTGTCCCGCGGTTTTACCCGCGTTAAACTTTATTAATTATACCCTATGTGTTAATCCAGGGTGTCAGCTAACGCCATACCAAATTTTATTAAAATCTCTCCAGCTTTTCAGACGTGAAGAAATAACTAACATACACTCACATACTCAGAAACTTTCGCCTTTATAATATGAGAGTGATTGTGTCAAAATACAGTATGGCGGTATTTACTTATCGTATGGGCAGTGGTTACCCTAGTGTCAGAGTTGTTCAAGCATCCCAGTAGGCCTCTGACGTAGCTTAACGACTGTAACCTAATGACTACAACCGGGACCGACAGCTTAACGTGCCCTCCGAAGCACGGAGAAGCTCGGAATTAAATCACTTTGACGGTCACCCATCTATGGACTGACTGGGAGCCTAGTTGCTTAACCTCGCCAGTCACTTACGGACCGGTGAGAGCATCTAGCTATGAGCGCCTCAGTGTGGCGGTGAATTGTTCGTTTTTTTTTTCTCTTCTCCCGTTCGGGAGCATTGGCTCGCACGTTTTGTGCATCCGCTAGCATAAAATTGTTCTTAGTGAATCACTATCTATAAAACGGCAAAAAATCACGTTGGTTGTATGGGATCACCCTTAAATAATGTCCACCTAGCCAAATTTCAGCCACGGCGGCCAGTCTCAACAGAGAATAGCCATCTGCGCGGGACATATTAGTGTGTGCGCAAACACAGGAGCACTTTCTATTCCATCACTCTCATGATCCGATGGGACGCCTAGCGACACGACCGGAAAGAGGTCAGGCGCAGGACTGACGGCTTTACGTGCTCTCCGAGGCACGGGGGTATAATAGAACAACTAGGCCCTTAAATATAATATTTTATATATGTAGCTATATCATGTTATATTTATAATGTTTTTCCATGTGCATATTATAAGCGGGCGGGAAGGCGGTGCAAATTGCATCCCGGCTTGGTTAAACTTACAATTTGTGTAATTAACACTACATATAAATTTTCAATTCTTCTTATTATCACGGATTTCCACAAAGTAATGCCTGACTCTATTATGTTTCAAATATTTATAAAATAAAAATAAATCAGACCAGGTCAGAAGTACCCTAAGCCAGCGAGCATGTATGAAGAATATAATCGCAGTAAACGATACGAAAGAGGTGTGCAAAGATCATGACGAATGGAAGTCCGTTGTCTCTGCCTACCCCTCTGGGAAACAGGCGTGAGTTTATGTATGTATTTACATATGTATGTATGTAATTTGACTGGCACGGATTTCCGCAAAGTAACGTCAGATTCCATTAATAAAATATAAATTATACCAGGTCATAATTACCGTCAACCAGCGAGCACGTATGAAAAGTATAATCGCCGTAAACGAGGTGAAAGAGGTGTGCAAAGATCGTGACAAATGGAAGTCCGTTGTCTCTGCCTACCCCTCTGGGAAACAGGCGTGAGTATATGTATGTATATATTTATTTTAAGATAGATAAATTCATCTAATTCCGGCATATCTACCAGTACAAGCAATGCAATCAATACATTACATTGTAACTGGCCATTCCGATTCAAATTGTTAAGCTGCCATTTTCCAGAACTAGGTCTTGAATAAAATATCTGTCTTCGTATGTAAGCTAAAGGCATGCGAGTTTTATCCAAAAGCTTAATAGTTATAGCTAATTCCTCCACATTTTCACAACTGGTCGATACAATGTTTTTAAACTTTCGCGATTTGTACACATTTTTTATATACTGTGGACACGGGTCTCATATACACTCGCGAGCAACCAAATCGACTCAAGCCTTGTCGGCGCACACATACATTGATACAACTAAAATCATGAATGGAAATTATTAAAATGATATGTCATTCGAAAGCTTAAGATGTCAGCTTTAATTTGATATCATTATCATTGAAATCCATCCATCATTTTTGAAATAAATGATGTCCGAATGCAAGAGTAGGAAAAACGGGAATTTAGGAAAAAGGGTATGTGTCTCGTATTTGACAAATTAAACAAAAAAAATTAAAAATAAAATTATTTTATTTAAATCAGTATTTCGTATTGCCCCCTCTAGCCCTAATTACATCCCGCAGTCTGTTTTTCATGGACCTTATCAATTTTTTGACATTTTCTTGAGGAATGCCGTCCCACTCCTCTAATAATGCTGTCTTTAGCTCGTCTACGCTTGAAGGGACTGGATTTCTGGCCCGAACTCTTCTTTTAAGCTCGTCCCATAAGTGCTCGATGGGATTCATGTCAGGACTGAGCGCAGGCCAGTCCATCGTGCGTAATTCGACCTCTTGCAGAAACTGTCGAGTGACTCGTGCCGTGTGGCAGCGGGCATTGTCGTGCATTAACACGAAGTCTTCACCGACAAACCCTGCGTAGGGCACAACATGATCCAGTAGAATGTCGGTGATGTACCGATCAGCTGTTAGCCCGCCTCCTCGGCCGCCCCCAGGCACGAAAACAAGTTCGGTTTTTCCCTCTAAAGAGATACCAGCCCACATCATGCAGGAACCGCCGCCATATGCCACTGTTTCAGCGAAACAACATTGGGCAAATCGTTCTCCCGGACGCCTGTAGACTCGGCCTCTCCTTTCACTGCCATGCAGACACATTCTGCACTCATCAGTAAACAGGACCGATCGCCATTGCGCAACGCTCCAATTGAGATGCTCTCGAGCAAATTGAAGGCGCGCTTGTCGGTGGCCTGCAGTCAACTTAGGGCCCGTCGCAGGTCTTTTTGGCGTCAAGTTGGCTTCCTTCAAGCGTCTTCTCACTGTCCACTCGCTGACAGCCACTTGTCGTACACGTCTCAGTTCTTGCTGCACATCAACGCCCGTAAGGTGTCGATTGCGCAGCGAGGTTGAGACAATGAAGCGGTCGTCTCTCTCTGAAGTGCACCGGTGGCGGCTCGTTCTTGGTCTCCGATTGAAGGCACCAGTCTCTTGGAACCGTCTGTATACTCGGGATACAGAAGACTGGCTCAAGTGGAGCTGGGCAGCGATTGCTCGCTGACTTAACCCTTGTTGCAACAAGGCAACAACTTGAGCGGCTTCTTCTGGTGTGGTATCCATGGGTTAGCGAAAACAAGGAATGCAATTTACGGAGATGTGTACCGGTCAACCTGTAACAAGCAACTGATAAGATAAACCGGAAGTGGGGGGTTTTATAGCGGGAGCAGGTAGCGCAAGTCGTGGATTCCTAAAGAGGTAATTTACGCTGACGGCCAATTAAAATGTGTCAATAAATCAGCGCTTAGTTTTTTTTAAGGTATTGATGTTAATTGAAAGCCTAATTCTTCAGCTTTCGAATGACATATCACTTTTGTAATTACCATTTATCGTTTTAGGAAAATCAATGTATATGTGCGCCGTCTAGGCTTGAGTCGATTTGGTTGCTCACGAGTGTATATATATCTCAACGTAGTGCGCCCGGGCGCTGATGTCATTAGTGTACCGACAGTTTCGTAAAGGAAAATGAAAAATATCAAGACCAGGCGAGGGTAGATACCGAAACCCGAGCTTCACGGAGACGACGCTGCCGAGCCACACCAGTCGACCCGTGACCTGGTGCAATCCATGCCGAAACGTCGCGTCGGGTAACCAAGGTAATGATTTACCTAAATATTTATTGCAATGAGACCCGTGTCCACAGTATATAAAAAATGTGGTCGATACAACTATTATACAATAATATACTTAACTTAAAACTTAATTAATGCACATCCTGAAATAGTTTGTTAAGAATCGTGTACTGAATCGATTTATATGATTTTTAATATAGGTATTTTTTTTTTCAAAATAATTAAAGCTACGGGAATTATTGTCATATTAACTCTATACAGTCATAACAAATTGAAATGGACCGTAAGTCAAAGTAATAAGACCTTTAAAATCGCAGTTTTATTTGTATTCATACAAATTCCATCATTCAATACAAAATAAAGATAAATAAACTTTATTCCTAGAAACTAATTTAGTAAATAACAATAAAAAATTCCGTGTATTTGTTATGATCACAACATACTATTCTAATTGGGGTGTTTCAGGGTGTGCGTTAATTACGTTACATGTTGTATATGACTTAATACTGGTTTTGTATTAAGTCATATATTATACGGTCTTGAAATATTTAGATTTGTAATTCGGATTTATGTGTAATTTTACCAACCACGTCAATCAAGAGTATTATTTTATAATATCTTTTAGGTATTTCAATTTACATGATATAAAATAATAGCTTGTTGGCGTGGTTGGCAAATGCTTGCTTTTCACGCCGGAGGTCGTGGGTTCGATTCCCACCCATGACAGATATTTGTGTGCATGGATATGTCTGTTCGTCCTGAGTCTGGTGTAATTATTATTGATATAAGTATGTATTTACAAAAGAAAAGTAGTATATGTAGTATATCAGTTATCTGGTTTCCATAGTACAAGCTCTGCTTAGTTTGGCATCAGATGGCCGTGTGTAAATAATGTCTCAGGATGTTTTATATTATTATTATTTTCAGAACTGGTCGTTACAACTATATGACTTAATATTGGTTTTGCATTAATCAAGTATTACATATACAAACGTATCGTAAACCTATTCGCTATTGAAATATTTAGATCTATGGAGTTTTGTAATTCCGAGTTATGTGTAATGATTGATTTTGTTTTGATGTTATTTTGTAATGTAATTAATTTTACCAACCACGTCGATCAAGAGAATTATTTTATAATATATTTGGGTACTGCCTGTGCCCCGCGGTTTTACCCGCGTTAAATTTTATAAATTATTACCCCGTAGGCATGATAATATGTAGCCTATTTGTTAACCCGACCACTTAGTGATATTCATGTAAAATTTTTGAGTTTAGCCCGGACATACATACAGACAAACAGACAAAAATT